>CM054141.1:56165593-56245593 GCA_028751875.1 Rapana venosa
TCCTTTTCTTTCATTCATTTATTCATTCTCTGTTCCTTTTCTTTTCTTTCTTCTTTCATCCATTCATTCTTTCTTATTCTTAATTCTTATCTCCTTCATTTTGTTGGCGTACTCAGTCAAATCCCTTGGGGTGGGTTGTTTTTGTTGTTGTTGGTTTGGTTTTTTAAAAACAAATTTGAAGAAAATGCGTTAGCAATGGTAATGTTCTTTATTGTATAGCTTACTCTGATTTTGCGTTGCTTTTTTCTCTTTGCAAATAAGGATGCAAAAGCAATCAACTTTATCGACAGAGTCAATACGGCTGTATACTGCCACGTCAATCATCATGCATATCATGATTAGGACTGTTGATGCCATGTCAGAAAACGTAGGAACTCGTCAGATTATTAAGCAACGCCACACTAATATATTTTTTTCATTGTTCGAATTTGAACCAATGGCTGTTATTCTATGATAAAAAAAGAACCTCCTGAAAAGCCTAGAATATAAAAAAAAGTACCCAAATCACCACTATATACCATTATGTTCCCTTGGTTTAGCTAACTCTTCCCTAACCTAGTTGTTAGGACACTGCGCTGAATACTTTATGCGAGTTGAACATGGCGAAGCCCATCCCTCTCCAGGTGGTAGGATGCATACAGGATAATATATATCTGTACATACCCATACCACCCGCCAAACCTAACCTATTCTCTTACGAAATGTGGATAGGTTTTTTATATGTACGCATGATTTTTAAGCAAGCACACACACATTGGACCTCGGTATAGTCTCATCCAAGGTACATTCCGGAGAAAGGAGCACATACCAATGTGAACTCTGGGGCGGGCGACACTTCTGTGAAGACTCAAACCCCCACCCCCCCCCCCCCCCCCCCCCCCTCCTCCCCCCCCCCCCCCCCCCCCCCCCCCCCCCCCCCCCCCCCCCGCCCTCTCAACCACCTTCACCCTCCTCATCCTCCGTGTTTACACAGAAAAGTTTATTTGCTGCCAAAGACATTGAGACTTTCTTAGATATCAAGAACGTCATAATTTCATACTGCTTCGGGGAAGAAAAAAAAAAAGCAGAAAAGCTTGCGAGACTTGATTCCCACTTACTGCTGCAGCGGAGTTGCTCGTGAGTCTTTATTCCCTCTTTTCTATCCCTCTCTTTCTTTCTGACTCGTTCCTTCGCTTCCTGTCGCCTTCTTGTCTATTTTCTGCATTCTTGGTCCACTCTTCTGCCTTTTCTTCCAGGGAAGACTTAAAAGATGACAGTTCTCTCCTACGCAGTCGGATGCGCTGGGCCTGACTTGTCAGGTGCTTAACGGCAGCGCAAAGCAATTTTCGCTCATATGACAGAAACTGTAGTTGCTGCCTGAGCGTTTGGAGGGGGAGGCGGAGGAGGAGGAGGAGGAGGAGGAGAGAAGAAGAAGAAGAAGAAGAAGTAGAGGAGGAGGAGGAGATGGAGGAGGAGGAGGAGGAGGAGGAAGAAGAAGAAGAAGAAGAAAGAAGAAGAAGAAGAATTTCCCACCTTTTGCGACAGTGGGGTTTCCATCGATTCCACTATTACGGTTGGTTTCACCGTGCTAGGGCATGTCCAAATTCGTTTCGCGTGGGGAAAAAAAGGCAGTACTGACCAGAAGAAAAATATTAGCTCTACTGATTATCATGCTTTTGTGAGGTTGTTTGCAGACTGCGAACGAAAAAAAAGGAGCTGCCCCAATGGTTAGCCTTTGGTTACTGTCAACTCGGGATCAGTTGTAGAAACGATCCCTGTGGACAGGTAAGACAGATATAATGATGGTTTATGTCTATGATAACAGCTAAGGATTTTTGGGGGTTTGTTTTTTATTTCTCATTAATGCAACATGAGAATGGTTTTAGTGTATAAGTTTCGAATTTACTGTACCGTGAACATGGATTTTTTTTGGTTTTGTTTTTGTTATTGTTTCTCATTAATGAAACGTGAGAATTATTTGAGGGTGGGGGGTGTATTACTCATTAATGTCACCTGATAATTTTTTTTTTTGTTAGTTTGTTTCTCATTAATGTAAACATGAAAATGATAT
Source organism: Rapana venosa (assembly GCA_028751875.1). NCBI lineage: Eukaryota > Metazoa > Mollusca > Gastropoda > Neogastropoda > Muricidae > Rapana > Rapana venosa. Next base: position 56,167,644 of record CM054141.1, read on the forward strand.
AACTAATCCCCTGTTTTGATTCCTTGTCTAATCACTATTAAATATGAGAGAGAGCGAGCGAGAGAGAGAGAGTTCACCGTTGCTGCTTTATTATTTTTAAAAAAGTATGAATTATAAAGAATGTACACATTTTGGTTCGGTATAATTTACATATTTCATAGCCGACAGTGGGCGTACGAAATTAACTGTTTTGTGAGGTTGACTTTGAACATTCTTTTTTTTTTCTTTTATCATCTGACAAAAAATATTAGACATTATGGTTAATTTCTACGGTGTAGTGTGTAACACTGCTCCTACGTGTGAAGCACAGGGGAGGGGGGGGGGGGGGAGGCCCCAAAGCTGCCTTTGATGATAATTATTAACAATTCCAGACTGACCAATCACATAAAAATCTGGCTTAAGCTGAAAGTCAAAGCAAAATTTTAAAAAGAAGGTTTGAATGTGTGCGTGAGAGAGAGACAATGACAATGACAAATTCTTTTATTTCCAGGATAATGAATAAGCACTCATGTGCTTTTTTACATCCAGTCCCCGCTCGTAGGGATACATCTTAATAATAACCCAATACTCGTACTCTCACACAGTAGAAACAAAGGGAAATAACCCTTTCCAAAAACAAAAAAAAGCAGAGAGAGAGGATTATTTCGATTCAATAGAAACAATCATTCATTATCAACTGAAACTGGTCGAGTGAATGGCAGAATGGCATCGAACGCGAAAACTGTCCTTGTAAACAATGTGATATGAAAAACCCTTTTTTTTAAATGATGGAATGTCTACAAGTTTTCTCAACTTTGGGAAAATGTTTGAAATCATTAACGCCTGTTTCCAAGATAGATTTGTTCACATTTTGTAATTTGCTCTCTTCAGAGAACAAGTCAATTTTTAAAGTTGAGTGAATGCATCTTAAAGAGTTGAAATGCATGAAACTGTTTGAGTTCGGTTTTGTTTTTTTAAAATCCTGACTACACCTACATTTCTGTAATATGCAATATTGAACATGTTTTTGTTAATGCAAATTATATATTTATATACGCTTATTGTTTAAAATAAAATCCTCCATGCCCCAATAGCAGTCACGGGCTAACTGAATCATAAATCCTGAAGCAAGCAAGCAAGCAAGCGTGTGTGTGTGTGTGTGTGTGTGTGTGTGTGTGTGTGTGTGTGTGGCGCGCGCGCGCGGTGTGTGTGTGTGTGTGTGTGTGTTGTGTGTGTGTGTGTGTGTGTGTGTGCGTGCGCGCGCGCGCGTGCGCGCGCGCGCGCGCGCGTGTGTGCATGCTTGTGTGTTGAATGCATTTGTATGTATTATATGAATGTGTGTGTGTGTGTACATGCGTTTGTGTGAGTGCGCGTATGTGAACGTGCGTGCATGCATATCCGCGCGTGTATGTGCGTGTGTTTGTGTGTGTGCGTGTGTGAGTAAATGCGTGTTGAGTGTGTGTGTATGTATGCATGCATTTATGTGTGTGTGCGCGTTGCGTGTGAGCATATGCGCACGCACGTCAACGTGAGTCCATGTAAACGAGCAGTTGGGTATGAGTGCAAAGCTTTTAGTCTGAGCAGGAATGTACAGGCGGTGTAACTATGTCCACTATGTGGATAAAAAGCATTTGTTATTGTTGGTTGTGATGCAGTTTGCATGAAAGACTGATGTGTGTAAGTGTGTGTGTGCGCACGCGCGCGCGTGTGTGTGTGGTGTGCATGCGTGCGTGCGTGTGTGTGTGTGTGTGTGTGCGCGCGCGGTGTGTGCGGCGTGGTGTGTATGTGTGTGTGTGTGCGCGCGCGCGCGCTTTTAACTGTCCTGTGGGGTGTCTTGGTGCGCTTGTGTATCTGTGTTATATTAACACGTGTTCAAGTATGCCTTGAATGTTTTCTTTGCGCAGAGGGCATCATGCCTAGATTTTGTCTGGTGCTATAAACTATGTGTGATGGCATGTTTGCTATTTCATTTCATCATTCCATGATGTTTTAGTGGTTTGAAAGAAAAAACAAAAAACCCAAGCATTCCTTGCTCGCAACCAACATGGAATTCTCTGATTAGAGATAATAAAGCTTCGTCATCGTATTCATATTCAGGGTGAAAAGTGAATCAAGTTATCTGTAGTATTTTCCTTTATATATTTACACAAAAGATACTTGTTTAAATCTTAAAAATTAAATAAAAACAACAACACAACAACTGTGAGAAATATGGCTTGGCCTCCCTAGCTGCTTTTATGACTGGTTTTGTTTGTTGTTGTTTTTTAGTGTTTATGCATACCATTGGAAAACAAACAAAAAAACCGGCTTAACAGCTCTTTTTGTGTCCACACTGAAATTTTACAACTGGCTGTAGTAGTTGTTTTCTTTCAAACATTAAATGGACCAATATCAAGGCTTTTATGTGTGCTTAATTTCTTCTTTTTTTCTGAATGGAGTTTGACTTGCTTCATACTCTTTAGCAGCTGTGGTGGGTGTTTGTATAATAACACACAATACATACATATCTCTGTTTTATTGAAGTCCTAGAAATAAGTGTTAAAACCAATGAATACTGAAAGTTATTTTTTTTCCATTTGCTCACAGTCTAGAGCAAACAAAAGGCATGGAATCGCTATCATACATTATATTTGACAGCTGCTGCTTTCTCCTCCTCTCCTCAGCCACCTCTAATCCACTTCAGGTTTTCAGTGTTACTGCCTGTATAGATTAATGCTCATTGTATAGTACTGTATACTACATCCATCAAGTCAGACAGCTGACTTTTTATATACCTCTTAGAAATAAGGCCTCACACACACACACACACACACACACACACACACACACACACACACACACACACACATTTATTTGAGACCAAATTTCTCCTTCTTCACCAAAACGAATTTCTAAGCTCTAGGATGCAATCAATACCCCTCTACCCAAAAATGTAGTAAAATGAACCATCAATAATATGCTCTATGATACAATTAATGCCCCTCTATCCAAAAAATTGTTACAAACCTAATAGCTACCAACTTCCTCAATTAAACTTTTCATTTTGTCAACAAGTCAATGGGTGAACATGAAAAAATTTACTGTAACTGAACTAAGTGTTGCTGGGGGGGGGGGGGGGGGGGGGTGGGGGGGGGCGTGTAAAAGTTTTTATGTTTCTGCTCATTCAAACCATACATAGTGAATTTTTTTTTAAAATATCATGAAAGGTTGTACTAGTCTTGAAAATACCTATGATGCTGTAAAAAGACTATTTCCAAAACCCCCAAATACCAGAAATATCTCCATCTTTGCAACTGTCACATTTGTGTGTACACCTTAGAAAGGTGGGTGAGGGGGGGGATGGAGCTGAGGGTTGTTGTTGATGTCGTTTTCTGGACTTAGCACTTGTCATAAACAAATGTATTCTGAGCTATATATATATTCTTATGAGCAAAGACTGAGTGTACATCACTACATGTGGGTGTGCGTACATGCATGCATACCTGCATATGTGTGTGTGTGCATGTGTGTGTGCGTGCGTGTGTGTGTGTGTGTGCATGCATGTATGCATGCGTGTGTGCGTGCATACGTGCATGAGGGTGTGTATACACAATGACATGCACGAACACACAAGCTTTCAATAAACCAGATTTCATCAAAATACGACTATTGGCACCAAGTGCAAAAACAATTCATATCTATTTTTTTTATGTCATCAACCATCTTTCTAAGGAATTGATCCATTCTCTCCTATCTCCATCATTTTATTGCTGAACACAGGACCCAAGGTGTTTCCGATTCAGTAGTTATTGCTTTTTCCCCCTTTCATCTCCTCTCTTCTCTCCTTCAATTTCCTTCTCTGTTACAGACTCTGTCCACGCCTTCACAAGTGCATCCATTTTGTTCCTTCTGCATTGAAAGGCAAGCTGTCGCTGATTTACTGCAGATGGTGACCCCGAGACTGGTGAAAATACTTTACATTCAGAGCTGAAGGAATCAATTTGCTTGGTAACATTCTCTCTCTCTCTCTCTCTCTCTCTCTCTCTCTCTCTCTCTCTCTCTCTCTCTCTCTCTCTCTCTCTCTCTCTGTCTGTCTGTCTGTCTGTCTGTCTGTTAGTCTGTCACTCACTCAGTCACTCAGTCTTTTGTCTATTAGTCCTTCAGTTTAATTCCACTAAAGAGTAACATCAGAAGGGAAAGTGTGTGTGTGCATGTGTGTGAGAGAGAGAGAGGGGGGGGGGGGGGGGGGGTGAGACACAGAGAGAGACAAACAGAAAGAGACAGACAGAAAGACAAAGAGAGAGAGAGAGACACACACACAGACAGAGAAGTTAAACTCGAACTCAAACAGAGTGTAAGAGAGAGACAGGCAGAGAGAGACAGAAAGAGTTACTCTGTCAGTGTGTGTATGCAAATGTAAAGTAGGAGGATAACTTTAAAGTGCATGCCTGCATATCAGCTACATACTCTTATGGACAAGCGTACTATTTCTCTGTTTTATTTTTGCATGTGTATATATATATATATGTAAAACTCATGACGAATAGGCAATTCATACTCATTCTGGGGGATGGAATAGCCTAGCGGTTAGAGTGATGAGCTCGTCATCTGACCGCCCAGGCTCGAGTCACCACCATGGCACCCTTTAAAGGAGATTGATTATTTTCCCATTCCCCCAAAAGGTCCTTTGGATGAGACTATAAACCAAGGTCCCATGAGCAGACACACCCTAAACATCTTAAGCATTTGCTAAAACCCATTCTGCTGAAAGGAAGAGTAGGCCCTTACATGCTAGCAAGAATAAATGACAAACTATTTTTAAACGTATGCACACCTGTGATGCATGCGTGTAAATGATTTGAGTGCAAGCGCTTCGATTTGTTTTGTTTTTTTACAAGATTCAGCGCTATATAAATTCCATATATTATTATTATTATATTCCAAAAATTGGAATGCATCTACCTTAATGGTGGGCAAAAATGGCTGCATACCCAAAATGTCACCACTGGTGAACTTCAGGGTTAGCCGAGGAATGAGGGGAAAAAATCAATTTCCTTGCTTGAAGCTCCTCCAACTACAGAAGGAATGGATGACGCCTAAGTGGAACTAAACCCTTTTCCTCACAGAAAGAAGTGAATGTTTAACCCTTTTCTCCACACAGAAAGAAGTGAATGTTTATAAGGTGACCACATTTTCACGCCTACAGATTGTTGTTGTTTTTCTGTAGCATTTTAAGACATATTCAAAATTTGAACCCGGGGTTTTGTATTTAAACATCGTAACAGACATTTAGCACCACCACAGGTGGGAAACTCTGATGTGTGTTGTGGTGTTGTGTTGTGTGAGTGTGTGTGTTAGTGGATTTGTGTTGTGTGTGTGTTGTGTGTGAGAGAGAGAGACAGACAGACAGACAGACAGAAAGGACAGACAAACAGTCAGAGAGACAGAGAATGAATGAATGAGTGCAAGTGTGCGTGTGTGTACGCACGCATATGCGCGCACGTGTGTGTGTGAATGAATGCATATATGTGTGTGTGCATCCATGTACTTAGCAACAATCCAAATAAATAAGTGTATACACAGCTTTAAAAGCTCAAGCAAATACAGCACATTGTGTTGTCTCAGTTTATAAGACTTATAGTTATACTGAAAGGAGGCACCGTGGTCGAGTGGTTTAGGCGGTCAACTCGTGATCCAGAGGTCGCGGGTTCGATCCCCGCTTGGCTCGGTGTTGTGTCCTTGGGAAAGACACTTTACTCCTATTTTCCTCACTCCACCCAGGTGTACAAGTGGGTACCAGCTCTGCTGGGGAAGTATCTGGCGACAGACTAGCGTGCTGTCACAGGGGTGGTGAAAAACCATCAGTTCGCTTAACGCTACAGAAACCGGGATAAGCTCCGGCTCTATGGGCCTTCTGGCTCGAAAGAACATACATATAGTTATACTCAAAATACTGACATTATTGGTGTGGGTGGGTTTGGGTTTTTTTAGAATCATAAACAGACAACTAATGCTTTGTCTATTCATGCATATCATAACTGTGACAATTAGTTCAAGCATAGCTTTAAGAAAACTAACAGAGTTTTTCAAACTAATGGTATCATTTATGAATATTTCATTGACATTAAGTACTAACTCCAGTAGAGATTTCATGCCGAGAAATCTACCATAACTGAAAATGGAAAGCAATACAGTATGATAATAGACTGATAGAAACTACTATTTCAAATAGGTTTTGTATAATCAGGGGTTGGGCGGAGGGTTTGTTGTTGTTGTTGTTGTTTTTTCCTCAGCTAGAGCTCTGAGATTCATCAATGCTGAGACTTTGTGTATGTAACCATTTCAGCCCACTATTAACTAGGTAGTCATATTCAGACTTCTGGAATATATAATGTGGTTTTTGTGGAGTTTTTAATGCAGGTACATGTTAGAATAATTCAGTAGAACTTTTCAGAACTGGTCCTATCCTAAGAAATTCTGGTTAAAAATATGCCACAAGGCTGATTTTAATATTTGAAAAATACTGTCTTGCACTGTTGCAGAATTCTGTTGATCTTATTTTCAACTCTATGTTCTTCTTAGCTTGCTACAAACAGGCCAAACTAAGTATTTCATTTGGCACATTGCAGAGTGTGTGTTACACTTCATAACTTAACAAGTCTGACTTGTATTCAGTGTCATTTTAGGTCTTCCATAAGGGAAGTCAAAGGCAGACCCACAGCAAGAGATGAGGGAAGAGTGGGGTTTGTCACATTGGGGATTGTATGATAAAAGCTCAGAATACATACACTCACCACAAAAAGAAACACCCTTTTTGTTAAAACACATAAAATACACTTCTATATTCATTCCACTATACTAAAAAAAATATATATCATTACAAAGAGAAAATATTTAAATTATACCAAAGTCATTCCGTTTCAATTTCAGTATTTTTTTAATATTCAGAAATGTGTTATATATATATATATATATATATATTCTTGACATTCAAAAAAAACAACAACCACACATATCTCTTTTGTATTGACAGATTGTGTAAAATTAGTGTTTTATGGCGGTCTAACTGGACAAGAACTGTCCTGACATTTCATTCTGTGGCACTGTCGCAAGAAGCTCCAGCCTACCAAAAGAGAGCACTAGCGGACACAATGGCGGACGGACAAAAGCAAGGCGGGTCAAGGAAAAGGTGGGCACGCAGCACTGTACCCCAGAATGGACAGGCCTCAGCTTCACTGACTGCCCCAGGGCAGCAGAGCACAAGGACAAGAGGCAAAAGCTGGCTGTGAAGTCAACAACAAAACTCCCCCAACCACAGCCACCACGCAGTCAAGGGATCTATCTATAGGTGAGGTGCGGCTAGTGTCAACAGTTTCTGCATACATGCTTGAGCCAGGTCTGCAGTGTGATGATCAGCAAAGACTGATAAGTGACAGCGGAGTGAGTGTATTTATGGCCTCAACACTCAACAGCTCTTCATCACACTCAGGTCTACTACACAAGTGGCTTGGTTGCTCTTGTTCCTAACTGGTTTCATTCCTCTTAATCTCACGATAAGCTTATAATTCCCCTTGATCATTGATAGATGACAGAATCCTTTTTATTCAAAATCTCAGGCTTGCCAGAAATTATCAAAATATCTGACATGGATGGCCAGTTTTCTCACCTGTCCGGTGGAATTACTCTATACTCAATTTGAATCAGTTGTACAGTAAACCCACATAGATCTATAGACAAGATGATAAAGTCTTTATAGTCTTTAAAAACATCCATGATGTCATGAGCCCAAATCTATAGACAAAAAAACAACAGAATGTACTCCAACTGTTGAATCAGCATCCCATGCACATTTGTACACCACATGGCATGGAATTTATTCGAAATTGTCACCCATATTTGTACACCATATGATAAGGAATTTATTCAAACATGACATAGTAAAGCTCACATTTGGTGACTAGAAGGCACAGCTGTTTGGGTTTTTTTAAATTCCAAATTATGCCATGGTGAGTCCACAGCATCCCAATAGCTGTGGAGAGAAACTCAGGGGAGGGAGTGCTGAACAGACAGAGAGAGAGAGAGCAGGTAAATGCCAAGACAAGCCATAACCCATACCTGCAGGACTAGGACTGGCTTTAAGCTTTACCCATGGTAAAAAAAGGTAAAGGTGTCCCATAACCTATACGGTCGTAGGGAAGCGAGGCGTCAAAGACCTCACTTCTCTAGGGCCAGCATATTGAGGGCGGCGCCCATCTCCTCTCCCTGGCTGCTTTACCTTCCCTGACCCTAAAGAGGGCAGGTACCCATTTACAGCTGGGTGAACTGGGGGAACTGTACTGAAGCCAAGGCGCGTAAACGGTCACCCATCCAACTGGTAACCACGCTCGTAGCTGGTCTCAATTAATCACTATGGACAGAGACCACTGAATGATATGGTAAGACTATAAATGATCATCAGTATGCAACTGAAAACTATTTAATAACAAAATTGTGTGTGTGTGTGTGTGTGTGTGTGTGTGTGTGTGTGTGTGTGTGTGTGAGTGTGTGTGTGTGTGTGTGTGTGTGTGTGTGTGTATGTGTGAGAGAGAGAGCGAGAAAGAGAGAGTGTGTTGTGTGTGCATATTTGCACATGTCTCTATGACCCTCAAACCTGTGTGTATTCATATTTGTGTTCCTACACACACATTCACATGCATATTATGACAGTGAGAGCATATGAGTGTAGGGATATCAGTACACAAGGAAGTGTGCATAATATGTTAAGTTCTTACTAAGTCCACATTTCAGTGATACACTATGCTTTAGTTTAACTGTGATTCTTTACACTTGTCCCTGTGACTTAGATTACTGTTTCCACAAGTGCAAGGGAAAGGGAGCAAGTACAAAGTTTCCAGCAAAGTCCAAAAGTTTCAGAGCTGCAAATCTGAACCAGATGACCCTCTAAACAACCAGTCAGGGGAAATTTCTTTAAAAAAAAAAAAAAAAAAGCACTGAAAAACCAAAATCTGAAAAAGGTATATGGGTGGGAGTGGGGGGAAGGGGGCATAAGACATGTTCACATATTTATATTCACATGTAAAGAAAGTTATTTTTTTAAAAACCACCAGGATGTAGAGCCACCCCCCCCCCCCCTTCCCTTTTACAATGCGGTTTGAGGGGGGGGGGGGGGGGGTGTTCACTCTGAAATACTCAAACAAATGCATTCTTGGGTTCATGAACTCACAAGTGAAAGAGTAAAGAGTGCATTTTTGAAAGCAGTTGCGTAGACACTTGTTCGGTTATGCCAGCATTTGCATACATGTGCATTCAAACACACACACACACATACACACCACATATTTTCTCTCTCTCTCTCTCTCTCTCTCTCTCTCTCTCTCTCTCTCTCTACTCTCTCTCTCTCTCTCTCTCTCTCTCACACACACACACACACACACACCACACACAGAAAATGTGATGGTAGGTGAGTGTGAGACCCAGACCCTGAAGGAAATGACTGCAACATGTTTCAAAGCCTTTACACCCAAAAAAAGCCTCTAATAAGTGCACAAAGAAACCCTCAAAGTAATGGTTGTTTAGAATAGGTCAAAAGAAATGTTGTGTGTGTGTGTGTGTGTTGTGTGTGTGTGTGTGTGTGTGTGTGTGTGTGTGTGTGTGTGTGTGTGTGTGTGTGTGTGTGTACAGTGTGTACATTCTTGAGTTCATGAACTCACAAGTCAAACTGTAAAGAGTACATTTTTACAAGCAGTTCCGTAGACACTTGTTCGGTTATGCCAAGTGTGTATGTGCTTGCATGTGTGTGTATGCATGTGTGTATGTGTATGTGTGCATGTATGTGCATGCATGTGTGTGTATGCATGGGTGTATGTGTGTGCGTGTGTGCATGTATGTGTGTATGCGAGTATGTGTGTGAGTGTGTGTGTATGCGTGCTGGTGTTTGTATGTATATGTGGTTATGCATGTGTGTGTGTGCATGCATGCATTTGTGCGTGCATTTGTGCATGCATGTGTGTGCGTATGCTTAAGTGTATGTTTGCACATAACAGTGTAAGTGAGAGAGTAAAACAGACCATGCCAAGGAAAATGCTATGCACATTCATGAACACAGGAAAGCATACATGTAAATGCATACTAATACCATGTAGTGCATGAAATTGCATTTGATTCCTAGAGGGCACAATAAACAATATGAGAAGACTGTGCTGTTATTTGGCCATGGTTATATAGTGCAATCTTTTTGCTGTTAAATATGCACCAAGTTATACCCTAACTAACTGTGTATCTGATTGTTGAATTAATGGCAGTACTTGTAGACCTTATCTGCATCCATCAGCGAATTATTATGCAAAACGACAGACAAAACCAACACCTGTGTAAAAGATAACGCAAACTGCTTGTATTAATTATCAGGTTTTGTAAATATTCTGTATTTGGTGTCAAGTCAAGTCAAGTCAAGTCAAAATTTTATTTCCAGATGGTACATTGAATAAGCAATGCATTTGCTTTTTTTCATCAAGCCATCTATCTAAGAACAAATTTCGTAATGATTATACTAAGACACTACATTATTGCATCGTTTACCATTAAATTAAACCAGTAAAAAAAAAAATAAAAAATAAAAAATAAATTTAAAAAAAAGGAAAAAATCGTTTAGGAAATACATTGAAAATACAAATTACCACTATACATATACACGTACACACATACTTATGCACACCTGAGCGCGTGCGCGCTCACGTCCACACACACATTTAAATAAAAAATGTTTTAAGAATTAAAAAAAGAAAATCATAAAATGTCAGGACACACAAATTACTTCACTTACTGTTTCATCCATTTTTTCACGTTTATACTTTAGATAATAAAAAAGATACAGGAATAAAACGTTAGAAAATACTAGGCATTCGTCATTACTGAAATATTACCTTCAATGAGTGTGTGTGTGTGTGTGTGTGTGTGCGTGCATCTGTGTCTGTTTGTGTAAGTGTGTGTGCAAGTGTGCATGTGTGCGTGTATGCATGCATGTGTGTGCATGCGTGCGTGCATGCATGGATATGTGTGTGTGTAGGTATGTGTGTGTGGGTGCATGCGAGCGTGTGTGCATGCTTGCGTGCTTGTGTGTGTGTGCGTGCGTGCGTGCGTGCGTGTGTGCGTGCATGTGTGTGTGTGTGTGCAGACACAGATAAGAAAAACAACAACACAAGTTCACTGAACCAATGACATTCAATCAATGCAGCTCCTAAAAAAAGTCTTTTTTTCACAGATAAATAATTAACATTCCTGTTGACACCCTACATTCGACATTTTTCTAGAGAAGCTCACTTGCAGTCCATAGTTACAGGCTAAGAAATGCTCCAACCTTTCTGTTTGCATTCATGAGTGGGTGTCTGTTGAGAAATGCTAAACATACTCTGATACTGACTCAGTGACTGTACTTAACACATTGAAACATGTTTCCCTTTCATCACATTCTGATTACTGCATGTAGTGTCCTGTGGTGTTTACTGAGGTGAAATAAATTGCCTATGATTTGCATGATCCACCCAAGCTAACATACAAAAGACCCACTCTGTAAACAATGTGACATGCAATACATTAAAGATCTGGGTCATTTTATCTTGACCTGGGCCAAACATGTTACTTTTGTATTAACCCCCCCCCCCCCATTTTTTATTGCTATATTACTATTGTTTCCCATTAGAAATTCTGTTACAATTATTATGTAACAACATGCAGAGAAGACAATTTTCAAAGTTGCTCTGTACACTAAAATATAGTTATTGAAACTCAGAAACAAAATCATTCCTTCCTCACAGTTGATACTTTTTACGCTTCAATTCTCATGAATAATTTTATGCCAGTATGCTTATACTGCACTGAAAGTCTGTTCTCAAGTAACCTTATTTGCTCACCATATAATATTATGCATACATATTCATAGTCTCCTGTTCACATTGGGCCAGACGGCCTGCAAAAGCTGAATAAAACATTACCAAACGTATTTTGATTACTATCATTATCAATATCAATATCATCATCATGATCATTATGATTATTATTCTACTTAGTAGTAGTTGTTGTACACTGACATATAAAAATGTTGATGACATTGTTGTGAACACAAATATGTCATCAGAAAATCTTCAGAAATTAGGAATAAACACTGAATATTATGTTACTGAAGTAAGACACCATTTAAATGTTTAAACAACAACTGTACACTCAAACTAAAGACTGAACTCATTATAAGATTGTAAAAAAGATATTCTGTAACTTTAAAGAGATATACTGACCATTAGTTACTTAACAAGAAATGATCATGGAAACCAGACCAAAAAAGTGTTTTTAATGCTAATGTACATTTGTAACATATTGCTATCAATGATTTATAAAATGTGTTCAATAAAATACAATATTTATAAATATAATATAAAACATGCTGATATCAGTTCAAATGATGAGTTAAAGAGTTTTTTTGTTTTGAAATAGTCAAATACTGTCAATCTGTTTATGTGGTATCTACCTAAAAAAAAGGTAAAAGGTAAAGGAGTCCCATAACCTATAAGGTCGTAGGGGAGCGAGGCGTCAGAGACCTCACTTCTCTAGGGCCAGCATATTGAGGGCGGCGCCCATCTTCTCTCCCTCGCTGCTTTACTTTCCCTGACCCTAAAGAGGGCAGGTACCCATTTACAGCTGGGTGAACTGGGGGAACTGTACTGAAGCCAAGGCGCGCAAACGGTCACCCATCCAACTGGTTACCACGCTCGACGCTGCTTAACTTGGCTGGGGGAAAGCAAGCTCTCCGACCACTGAGCTATCCCTTCCCCAAATTAAATACAGTTTATGACTACAGTGATAACTTTACAGACAAATATTTGCAAAGTTACCAAAAGAGAAGTGTTATGTTACAATAGATCATGTGAACTCTCTCTCTCTCTCTCTCTCTCTCTTTTCTCTCTCTCTCTCTCTCTCTCTCTCACACACACACACATTATATTATATATCTACACACACAGAGCAGTACAATAAGTATTTCTTGAAAGAGGCTCACTAAAAACATCTCTGACACTTCCTTAGTGACTGGCTACTAGCCAAAATTCTGGCCATCATGTTGTCTAAGTCTGTAAATTGTGCTTTAGCTGAGGCAAACATTTTGTTATTATTGTAATAATGTCTGATCACAAAATGAGCAGGCACTTAGACAATGTTAAGAGTCACCAGGGTAATAAAAGCAATGGGAATTTTTCCCATTCAAATATGACCAAATTATTACGTACAGCAGTTTAAATTTTAAACTTATCAATTGTATTATAAATCTTTTGTTTTCATTCTTCAGCTAGAGCTCCAATGTTCACTCATGGTGAGATATAAATGACATATAAAGTTCTATAAATTAACTTCGCAATGAATTTTGATGCAATGAAACAGTAATAATATTTTGCTTGCAGCTTAGGGTTATGTGTAGTTTGATGGTTGCCTTGCCACGCCACCTCTCTCTCTCTCTCTCTCTCTCTCTCTCTCTCTCTCTCTCTCTCTCTCTCTGAGCTTTCACATTATCTAAATCATATACTGATAATAGTGATAACCCTAAACTGTAAGTTGACCTATTTGATTTGGCTGAGAGAGAGGATTAAGTTATTAATTGATCAACTTTATTTTTCAAGGGTTACAGATAAGATTCACATACTTTTTTTTCATCTGGTCCTAGCCCTGATTTGGGACTATCAAACCAAAACAAAGCAGAGAGAGAATGAATGAATGATTGTTCTTTATTTTCTAAGGGTTACAGAGTAAGTGTTCATATATACATTTTTTCATCAGGCCTTTGCCCTGATTGGGGACTTTCAACAACACACACACACACACACACACACAGTGTGTGTGTGTGTGTGTGTGTGTGTGTGTGTGTGTGTGTGTGTGTGTGTGTGTGTGTGATAATATTTGAGGAAAGTTGCATGCTGTAAATGATTTGAGTGCAAGCTTTTCGATTTGTTTGTTTTACAAGATTCAGGCTATATAAATTCTATGTATGTTTATTATTATTATTATTACTATTTTTTTAAACCCAAAACAACACCCCTAAATACAACAATGACAACAAAAGTTCAACCTATAATTTAAAAAATAAGAGATAAATCATAAAAATTAAATGTGTATGAAACAAACACATAAACCCCAAATGACCTGAACATTAATGAGAGAGACAGAGACAGAGACAGAGGGACAGAGAGAGAGACAGAGAGAGAGAGATGCAGCGATCTTGATGCTCTCCTCCCTGAAAGTCGAGTTTAGCCACTGTATACTGATAATAATTTAAAAAATATATAGATGTTATCTCTCCTCTACTTCATGCGTGTTTACACATCCAAACGTGGGGGAAAAACTGACGTTTAAAGAACTCAGGCAGGAAGTACATAGTTTCGAATATGAATATAGCTCGAACATGCAAGTGTACTGGTTTTTACAAGTAAAGACACACCCATCGTCACATTCGGAGAGGTGATTCTGACTGACTCACTGACTGACAAATTCAGCCCACGAGGGGTCGTCGCAGATGTTGTTTCCACAGCAACAAAATCAATGAATCAATCGATAAACACGTTATTATTCGAAATAATAATAACGAGTGGTATACAAGACAATCTAACAGACATATGGACAATTCATGCAGGGCTGTGAGAGACAAGAAAATAAATGAAATTCTTACCTTGGTATAACTTCCTGCCAGTGAAAGTTTGCTCCAGTCGGTGCCAGATATCCCTGCTACTCAATCGGAGGATCGAGAGTTATTTCCCTTCTGCTTTTGCTTTCCCTTAAATTACGCAACACGAAAAAACTACCCACATGTGGAATTACCCAAGGTTTTTGTTTTTGTTGTTGTAGTCGTCGTCGTCGTTGTTGTTGTTTTTCCTCCTCCTCTTCTTCTTGGTATTTTTTGTTGTTGCCTTTTTTGGGTGGGAGAGGGGGTAGCTCTGTTCTATTTTGTGTTGCTTTATTTTTGTTTTCTTTTCTTTCTTAGGGTTTTTCTTTGTTTATCTCTTAGTCTCATTGACTGTTCGATTCTTAAGTCTCACTTACTTTTCAATTTTTTTTAGTCTCGTTTACTTTTCGATTTTCTTTGGATCGTACAGATGAGCCGGCACAAAAACTGAACCTAATAAATAAATAAATAAAAGAATGAATAACCTACACTGAATATGAGACTGCAAGTTTTGTCGTTTGTGAATGCCACAATGTATCTACAAATTTACCGATTTGTTATTTTGTATGTTTGCCTACTTGGTTTTGTATGTGTTTGTTTGTTTTCACTTGTTTGTTTTCATATCTGACTTCTAACTGCAAACGTGTGAGCATACATACCCGATAAAGTGTGATAATGGTATTCGTTCTACACACTGATCACCAGTTTTCAAGCTGGGTGTATCATGAGAAACACTGATCGTGGTCGTTCCCAGAGAACCTTCAGCCACTCCCAAACACTTTCAACCAGCTAAAGTGATAAGAAAAAAAATGATAGTAAAAAATACTCGGCCAACTGCTGTATGGTAAATTTATGCAAATCACAAGAGTCTCTTGTTAGCTGAAAGATATACCCCTCACTGTCATAAGCTTACAGTAAACTTGAACTATCCAATCCAACGCAGTAATGTTATTTATTTCACCGAGCTATAGTATGGTTATTGTCTTATTAAAATTAAAATCTCAGATTAAAATTGTGCAGGTGTACACAGATCAAAACAAACTGTTCCCTCATTCCTCTTCTCGTCGCCATAGCCAACCATAAGGGTCAACCCTGGACGGTCACTGCATTGTGGGAGGACCATATTATTTATTTCGAGGATAATGGAGTAAGCACTCACGTACCTTTTTACAGCCAGTCCCCGTGTGTATGCAGTTTTGTAAATTTTGCCATCCTTTCCCATTGGCACACAATGGCCTGCTCTTCCAAAAGGGGAACAGGTTTTAATGTGTGCGCAAGATGTTCTGCGTGCGTTTGCACACGGGACCTCGGTTTAAAGTCTCAGTGAAGGACTTTAATTATAAGTACACATGGATAAAATCAATACCTGAATCCTGAAAAATAACCATAAACATGTATGATTTTTTTAAAAAACAATCTAAGATGATGTGTTAACTCATATCAGACGGAAAATGACCGATTCTGGCAGGAAGTATAAAAAAGAAAAAAAAAGAAAAGAAAGGTGTATGGTGGAACATTTGAAAGTAGCATTTTGATGTACCCCACACACGCACGCACACGCACACACACACACACACACACACACATACCAAACAAACTTGGACAAGATTTCATTCAGCGTTTTGACCAAACTAAGATCGTAAATTTTGAATGATTCTGTATCAGCGAAACAGTGACATTCTCAGCAGCAACTCAGTCTCCAGCGTCTGAGCACCCAGTATAGAACTGTGTTTCCGTGTTGTAGAATTCCTCTCCCAAGTAACAGTTACTTACTCTGTTACAGATTACACTGTGATTGGCTCTAATCAGATACCACCTCTCTCTCTCTTGTCCTTTAAATAAAACAAGGGGGACAGAATAGTTCAGTGGTCGGAGCACTCGCTTTCCCTCAGCCAAGGTTAAGCAGCATCGAGCGTGGTTACCAGTTGGATGGGTGACCGTTTGCGCGCCTTGGCTTCAGTAGTAGGCCTACAGTCCCCCCAGTTTACCCAGCTGTAAATGGGTACCTGCCTCTTTAGGGTCAGGGAAGGTAAAGCAGCGAGGTAGAGGAGATTGGCGCCGCCCTCAATATGCTGGCCCTTTGAGAAGTGAGGTCTCTGACGCCTCGCTCCATGGGACATTTTTACCTTTACTTAAAACAATAATTGCAACCAGTCTCTATCAATCCTGGCACTGCTGAAATAATGGTGTTTGCTACACCTAGGGTATACAAACTAGTTAGTTTCAAACCTTTAAAAAAACAATCCCCCCAAAAGATGAAATCAGGACAATGTTGGTTGTCATCTGATATGGTATATATCCAGAGGCAGATAATTCTTAAAATTAGCTATACTTTGTTATTTGCAATCACCTTGGGCGGTAGGCCAAGCCAACAAAATAGGCCTATGACCTATTCCCTTTTTTTTTTCTTTTTTTTACTTCGGCAAGAGCTATGAGGTTTACCAATGGTGAGATTTTGCGTATGCAATCGTTTTCGTGGTTTAAAAAAAGTTTTTTAAAAATAATTTTTATTGTTGGTGTTCATCATGAAGGTAGCAGCATTCTGACTTTGGGGATGTGTGCTACGTATGCTCATGTTTCCGTAACCCACCGAACCCTGACGTGAATTACGGGATCTTTGACATGCATGTTTGATCTTCTGCACGTGTATAGGCTATACACAAAGGAATTAAAGCACTGACAGGTCTGCACTTGAAGTTGGTCGGGAAGATCGTAAAAATTCCCGCTCTTAAATCACCAGACACCGCCGATATTCCAATCCACGACTTAGTGGACCATTGAAATTGAAGTTGAACAGTCTTAATGTTGTTAGGTTGTAAAATGTGTTGAGTTTGCCTTCAGCCATGACAAGCTCTTAGCATAACAACCTGCACTCTCCTTTAAAGGAGAAAAAAATCCTCTGAAGTCGGAGTATGCCTACCTATGTGGTGAGGTACTTAAAAACAGCCATACACGTAAACTTCTCATTCAGTATGCAATTTCAATCTCACAGTGATTCCCAGGTGGGATGAGTGAGTCAGAGTGCATATTCTGGGTGACCCCCAGAGGATCGGTGGCTAGAGGTAACGCACCTGTCTAGAAAGCGAAAAGTCCAGGTCGTAAGTGTGCGGTGGTTCGAATCCCGTTTGGACCCGAAACTTTTTCCCCATCCATTAGATCATGAGTGGTGGTCTGGGCGCTAGTCTTTCGGATGAGACGATAAACCGAGGTCCCGTGTGTTGCACATAATTATTTAGCGCACGTAAAAGAACCCACGGCAAGAGAGTTGTCCCTGGCAAAATTCTGTAGAAAAAAGCCACTCTGAAAGGGAAACAAATACTGTTGCAGACAGGAAAAAAGACCCAAAAAAAGGGTGGCGCTGCTCTTGTGGCGACGTGCTCTCCCCGGGGAGAGCAGCCCGAATTTCACGCATAGAAATCTGCCGTGACTTAAAGTGGCATAAATGAATAAAATAAATAAATTAAGCTGGGGAACGCACAACAACAGCAACAACAACAACAACAACCACTCAGCTGTAGCGTCCGCGCACATGCTTATTTTTCGTTTGAAATCTCAGCTGCCTAGGGCTGTCACTGACTCGGTGACCATTATCCTGAGCTGAAGGTGAGCTCACTTTTCCTTTCTCCTCTGTCCCTACGCCCGCAGTGAGTTTCTGTCGAAGTCTTTAGAACGGCGTGGGGATTCACAGGAGTCTGGAACTGGAATGTCAGGATGATAGATAGTCCCTACCTGTCAGGGCAGGCGATTCACTTAGTCTGTTTTGCCGAGACTAAGACAACGTTGTCGCCAGTATAGGGCTCAAGTAAGGGATGTGATGTCTTGCAGTGCATAGGTACTGTTGGACCAAAACATAAGTGGCTGTTGTGTTGCAGAGCCTCCTCTGGTTCGTGGCATCGAAACAGGCAGCCTAGGTCAGACACAACAGTGAAAATACCCCCCCCCCCCTTTGTTTTGAATAAAAATAACATGCACTTTTTTTTATATTATCACACAGATGTGTCATAACTTCAAGCCCTTCGATTTGTTTGTTTTTACCAAGATTCAGCGATATATAAATTCCATATAATAATTATTGTTATTATTATTATTATTATTATTATTATTATTGTTGTTATTATTATTATTATTAGTAGTAGTAGTATTTTTTTTATTATTATCATCATCATCATCATCATCATCATTATTATTATTATATTTTTATTATTATTATTATTATTATTATATTATATATTCATTATATATTATATTGTTGTTGTTTTGTTGTGTTTATGAAACACAACATCATCACATGATCATCATCATCACATCACCCTCATCAGGTTAGTTATACCGTGGGGTGCTTTGTATGGAAACAAACAAAGTGACTCAACAAGATGAAACTGTTTTATTCTCGAATACTTGGATGCACGACTTTGTTCTGTGGATTGTACAGAATGTTATCTCAATTTACAACAGATCCCCCCCTCCCCCTGTGTGTGTGTGTGTGTGTGTGTGTGTGTGTGTGTGTGTGTGTGTGTGTGTGTTGTGTGGTGTGTGTGTGTGGTCGGCGCGTGTGTGTGTGTGTGTGTGTGTGGCGGGGGGGGGGGGGGGGGGCATTTAATGATATTTTTAAGTTACAGAGTGTGTGAGGGCCTTGAAATAATAATTATGTCCAACAGATGATATGGAATAACAATAACTTCTAATCCGGACATTGTTTTATTTTAAAGAGCTGCTGACAAACAGTACATTATAGAACATTAAAAAGCCATGCAATATTCGAGATCTATACCTTTACTTGACTTCGAAAAGGCATTTGACAGCATACACAGAGACAGCCTTTGGAGTATCCTTCGACACTATGGCATCCCATCGAAACTGGTACACCTTATCAAAAGCTTCTACGACAACTTCAGATGCTCTGTGGGCCATAGCAACACTGTCTTCGAAGTCAAGACTGGAGTAAGGCAAGGATGTGTGATGTCAGCAGTTCTCTTCAATCTGGCCATTGATTGGGTGATGAGGAAGACGACAGAAGACACCCCAAGAGGGATTCGCTGGAGCCTGTTCTCAACACTAGACGACCTTGACTTTGCGGATGACCTGGCGCTGCTGTCCCACACACACCAACATATCCAGGAGAAGACCAGCAGATTCCAAACATTCGGACAGCAAGTGGGGCTTCGTATTAGCACCAAGAAAACAGAGACAATGTCGCTCAATGTGAAAACACAAGCCCCTGTGAAAGTGAATGGAACTGACCTGCGCCAGACAGACAAGTTCACATACCTTGGCAGCATCATCAAACCAGAGGGCGGCACAAAAGAAGACATCCACAACAGACTGGGCAAGGCCAGGAGTGTGTTTAGGGAGATGAACAATATCTGGAGATCAACTCAGTACAGCACCAACACCAAGCTGAAACTATACCAGAGCTGTGTTGTATCTATGCTCCTGTACGGTTCTGAGTGCTGGAGGATGACGGAAGCAGATCTTACCAAACTTCAATCCTTTCACACCATATGCCTGTGAAGAATTCTCCGGATCTTTTGGCCAGAGAAGATCTCCCATGAAGACCTTCTATGGAGATGCAGGCAAGAAGATATGGGAACCATCATCACCAGGCGACGGTGGAAGTGGATTGGGCACAGCCTCCGAAGAGACCCACAGTCAATCACAAGAACAGCATTGCACTGGACCCCAGAAGGAAGGAGAAAGAAAGGAAGACCAAAACAACGTGGAGGAGAACTGTAGAAAGTGAGATGAAGGCCATGCAACACTCTTGGGGATCAGTGACTAGGTTGGCCCAGGATAGGCAGGAGTGGAAGCGCTTTGTTGCTGCCCTACACACCACTGGGTGTAATGGTTAATGATGATGATACCTTTACTTGCTACTGAGCAAACTCGAGGTTACTTTAGACATATATTGTAAACGCATAAAAATGAGAAAGAGGGAAAAAAGGGGAGACAAACACACATACTTTTGCAGAACATAACTGGGGTTTTGGAATGCTTATGGGTTTTCTCAAACAAAAAGATTTGTGCACAAGACAAAAGATATGTACTAAGAATCGAGATCCAGCAGCAATCCAAGTTGTGAAAAATCATCATTTGGGTCGCATTTTTACTACCCAGTTAGTTTCCTGACGACCGACATCTTGGACAGGGTTCTGAAGATACTACTAATGTGTCACTAACAGGACTGCTCCTCAGACCAGGCTGTCATTAACAGGTTCAATAACATTAATTGTTCAAACTTCATGTCAGATTACAATACAGAAAATTCATTTTGAGCCAACAGTCATATCTGCTTTGTTTGTTTGCTTGTTAGTTGTTGTTGTTTGTTGGGTTTTTGGGGGTGGTTTTTTTTTTTTTTTTTGGGGGGGGGGGGGGGGGTTGCTTTTGTGTAAGCTGTCAAAATCGATATAAACAGACAGCACGTTATGAAACAGCACTTTAGGAAACAATTCAAATGTTACCACTTAAATGAATATTATGAAGCTGTGCAATGAAATAATATAGCCACAAGCGCATTACGAAACAATTATGATTTTATGACTCAAAAAATGATTATAACTTCTTTTTCTTCTGCGTTCCCTTAGAATTATTATAACAAAGTTGCACAATAAAACATAGCCAACAGATTTACAAACTAACAACGTGTTGGAATTCCTGTTGACTTCTTTGTTTGTTTTTGTTCTGGGTGTATTTTGTCAGGATTACACCAACTTTTGCATTAGAAAAGCTACCCAACTTAATTAGTTATTTATAAACTAAATTAACGTCATATTTTGTGCAGTTCAACCATTAGTAATTATTGTTAGTGACAATGACTCCTGTTAGGACAGCATTATAAGACAGAACAACATTATGTCACTGTGGAGTTGAATGAGTTGTGTGAGAATAGCAACATAGGCACATAATTATATTTGCAGAAAACAAAGCAGAACAGATAGAACTGGAGAAAAAGAAAAGTTCCATTTCACTAACGTTCCGAAAAGGGGTTATCCAAACTGTTTTATATCCGCTTGTTGGAAATCCTTACTTGCGTTCCCTAGTCATGTCCATATTTTTGTATGCATGTGAAACTGGGTCATAACAGCAGATATCGAAAGGAAGATACAGGCAGTGGTTATGAGATGCTTTTACAAACTTCATGGTATCTTATACAGAGATCACATAACTAAAAAGAAGTACAAACCAGAACTGAAAACACCATAGCGCCGTAGGAAGATCTCCTGACCTAAGTGGAAAAAAAGGACACTAAAGTGGTACAGGCATGTCACAGAAACATCTATTTGGACTGGCCAAGAATAGTCCCACAGCGATCAGTACAAGGAGGGAGACGAAGAGGTAGACAGAGAGGATGATGGGGAAGACAGCATGAAAGAGTGGACTAGCCTTGAGTGGAAGGACATTATGGAACCACAGAAGTGGACGAAACTGGTTGCAAAATCTTAAGAGGTGCCCCAATGGCCTACTAGGCTACAGGGTAGGTGAAGGTGAAACACAGGCAACATCTGTTAGATGTGAGGCTACTGAGTGAATGAATGGTCTTTTATACACAATGATGAAGATTTTAGCCCAAGCCTAGCCTTACAATCTGTCCTTGTAAACATACACACATAAAAATAATCAGACAAATATGGAAATTAATACAATATCCAGACCCCCCCCCCCCCCCCTCCGGGGGGACGGGATAGCTCAGTGGTCGGAGCACTCGCTTTCCCCAAGCCAAGTTAAGCAGCGTCGAGCGTGGTTACCAGTTGGATGGGTGACCGTTTGCGCGCCTTGGCTTCAGTACAGTTCCCCCAGCTGTAAATGGGTACCTGCCCTCTTTAGGGTCAGGGAAGGTAACGCAACGAAGGAGAGGAGATGGGCGCCGCCCTCAATATGCTGGCCCTAGAGAAGTGAAGTCTCTGACGCCTCGCTCCCCTACGACCTTATAGGTTATGGGACTCCTTTACCTTTACTTTTACCCAGACCCCCCCCCCCCCCCCACACACACACACACAGTAGTAAATAACACACATCATATTAAAATCCAAACTACACACTACTATCAATCTACTTACTGTTTAACACAATAACACACACACACACACACACACACACACACACACACACACACACACACACACACACACACACACACACACACACACACAGGTAGTGCATTTAAAGGAAAAGATCAAATAGTAATGTTTAATAAGATTCACGTGCTGTACAATGGTTTCAGCAGGATCTGTATGACATTACCTAAAACAAATAATAGTTGAGTTTCACAAGGTTAATGCTTTGTTTATTTTGTTTGTTCCCCAAGGCTCACCAACGGTGGTATTTTTGCTCATAGCCCCCCCCCCCCCCCCCCCCCCCCCCCCCCCGTTTAGGTAGCTGCATTACGACTTCGGGGATGGTGTCCAAACAAGACGCATGCATGTCATCTGTTCGTACTGGCATAAAGTGGTCTACTGGCAGTTGACCGAACCGGGTTTTTAACGTGTGCGCAACATGTTCTGCAGGCATTCGTAGGCCTACACGGGCCTTCTGTTAAAAGTCTCATCTCAAGGACTTTGTCATTCAGTTAGATTTTTTTGCCAAACAGGGAAGAAAGGGCAAGGCTGGGAATCGAACCCAGAGCTTCATGGTTTACTTGTCAGATGAACGTATAAACTGCCACTTCGTTCTTGGAGGGTTCATGTACAATCCTAAAAAAAATACAGAGGCTTAATCGGATTCATGTATGAGGGTCTACATGAATAATATGTAGGAAAAAACACAAGAAGTCTGGAGCTGAATTTCATGTACCAAAATATGTTTCATCAGGTTTCACAGCCCAACACTACCCCCCCTCCCCCCCCTCCCAATCTTTGCCAAGTTGTTGTGGTTGTTGTGGGTTCCCCAGCTTAATACTCTGGGGATCACCCAGAATGAGCACTCGACTCACTCATCCCATCTGGGAATCACTGTGGGACTGAATTGCACATTGAATGATAAGTTTGTGTGTATAAATGTTTTTAAGTACCTCATGATAAGTTAAGCCAACAGATGCACACTGGTAAATTAGAAATTTGCACTTTTCCTTCTGTTTTTCATTAGGTCTCTTATATTCATACCGCACGTACTAAGGCATCCACAGAAACAAAAACCACTTTTTGTGAAAGACTAGCCTCTGACCCAAAACTCATGTGATTTTGAACAAATTTGGTAGATTTGAAATTGTTTAAGTTTTCAGCAAACACTGTACCCCCTCAGTCCTTTGTCATCTGGTAGCTTCCTTACAGCAATATGCATGCGCGGTCAACGCTGTAGGAATACAGGCAAACCTCATTTGATGATTATTTCCAACTTCCTCGTGACTACCTGGTATTGCTCTATGTCCTCAATCCAAAAAACAAGTGCACAGTCCATCATTTCATGCTTAAAAAATCTGTGAAAATCACCAACATTTTTTTTCCACTGCACTATGGCTACACACCGATATTAATTTGGGGGTCAAGTTCTATAGAGTGTGAGTGGAAAAAACTGTTGGTGATTTTCACAGATTTTTTAAAGCATGAAATAATGGACTGTGCACTTGTTTTTTGGATTGAGGACATAGAGCAATACCAGGTAGTCACGAAAAAGTTGGAAATAACCATCAAATGAGGTTTGCCTGTATTCCTACAGCGTTGCCCCCCCGCGAAGCATTTGGGGTAAGGAACTAGCAAGACAAAGGATGAGGGGGACAGTTTTTGCTGAAAAATTCAAAAAATTAAAAGTCCCAAAAATTTTTTAAAAATCACATGGTTTTGAGTCAGAGGCATTTTTCACAAAAGTTTTTTATTTCTTGGATCCCTTAGTACGTGGGGTATGAATATAAAAGCACATAAAAACAGAAGGAAAAAAAAAGTGATTTTTAGTACGGTGTGTAGCCTTGGGGACCCCAAAAATTAAATACTGGTGTGTACCAAAGAACCTCTTCCTCTACCCCTTTTTCCTTTTTGTTTGGTTTCTGACGGGCAAAGACATTTTTGGGGTGTAAAAGTTGGTATCCACATGATTGTACGCAACAACAAAATGCCCAAAAAAAGGGAAAAATATGATTTGAAAAAGGAAAAAATTTCTGCAAGCAGTTTGTTGCAGTAGTTTCAAGTTAATTTGCCCAAATACAGAGAAAACCCCCGGGTATGTCCTATATGTAGCTGATCAACTTTTTTTGGGAAAAATAAAAAAGAGTTGTGTAATTTAATAAACGAAAAAGATGCACTTTTTAAAATTTGATCGTAATCTTAAAGAGTACGAACGCAGTAGTTTAAAAATTTAAAAAGGGAGCCTATAATTGCTTGCTTGTGGTTGATCGTTGAGGTTGTACCGCACTCACGCCTCCGATCTGACAGTTGGGGCCGCCACTGGGAGGATTTTTTTGGCCCTTTAGGTAAAGGGCCTATTTCTTAAGTAAAATAATTTGCGCTATCTTTCCCTTTATTGTCAATTAGATTAATCTTTTTGGGACAGAAACCCCCAAATTTTTTTAACTATTAAAATTTTTTTTATCTGCCTGAAAACTTCAGTCAGTCCCCAACACTCCGGGGAGTTTATGCCTTAGGTGGGGGGGGGGGGGGGGGGGGGGGGGGGTGATACATGTGGCGTGTTTTTTCATTCAGTCTCCCGGGGAAAAAGAGAGGAGAGAGAGAGAGAGAGAACATGTGGCATGTACTTTTTTTATCAGACCCCAAAAATTGACATGTGCATGCAGTTTTAGGTTTGTAATTTAATATATTGTAGACTGTTTTACTGAACAAAAGACCCAGTGCTCTTCTGTATATAAACGATGATAGCCACTGATAGGTGGGAAAAGGTTTTAACCCCCTTAACTGCTGAGTGCAAGTGCCCCCTTATGCCCGGGGAAAACAAATTTTTACACATGACCATTTCTATGTTTATGTCCCTCTTACTCAAAATTACTAAAGAAAAATCTTGATGTCTTCCCAAGACAGTTATATATTATTATATATATATATTTAAAGTTATTCTGTTTATTATCTATCTACTATCTATCTATCTCCTTCCTCTCTCCTATATATATATATATATAAAACTATTAATAATTCTTTAAAAACCGTGTTGAGGCAAGTTCAAAATTTCAGATATTTTATAAGAAAAAATTTTTTAAAGAAAAAAAATCGACAAAAAAATACACTTTCCCCATCACCATTGCATTTAGTACCCCCATTCAAAAAAATCAAATAACCAGGGAAAAACCTCTTTTTTTTTTTAATGGACTACGTCTCCTGAACATACCGATTGTTTTACATGTCAGGAATTTAAAAATTTTTTTTTGCCACTTTTTCGCTGTGTAAAGTTATGATACCTTCAAGAAAAGTGTCAGCCATTTTTAAAAAAACTGCCCCGCATCATGCTAATAATAATAAGGGATGGGATTTAATATTATTTAGGTCATTCTCAAAAAATTGGGGATATTGATAGTGACCTACTTTACACTCTACCATTTGACTGAATTTTGTTTGTAAAAGTAGTGAATTGGTTACTGGTTTTTTTGAATTTAAAAAAATAAATTTTAAAAAATTTTTAAAGAATTGTGCTGTTTTTAAAAAAAATTGAATTTTCTTTACAAAATGTGTCATTCCAACATGGCGGATTTGTGACATGATGGTGCATACGTTATTCGATTGTTCTTCTGACTTCAAAGACTGCTAATTTGAAACACAATTTGATTAAATTAATGCCAGATGTTGTTTCAAACTCCAAGCAGAAAAACTTCATTTTTTTTCATGAACATTAAATAGAGGGTGGATTAAATATCGTTGTGTCATGAAGCTTGGTTTCCAAATCAGGCCCCCAATTTTAAAAATTCACTCACAAAGAACTATTGATATATCCACACATTATAGCTTCCACTGATAAATTTAAACAGTTAAAATATATAAAAAACGATTTTTTTTGATCAGCAACCCTTTCCCTACCTCGTTCATGGCTTGAAATCCGATTATCAACATCGTTTCTCTTTTTTACGTCAGACCGACCGACGTAAATTTGGTGCAAAACTGGGCACTTTCCCTTCACTGCCCGAGATTTTTATCGCTGGCACTTCACCTTGACCTAAATTATCTCTGGCACATACTTTTTCTCCCAAAAGGGAAACATGCGATGCTTAGTAGTGTCCGGTCTTTGTCTTCTTCCAAAATTTCTCATGTCACGACCACCGCTAAAGCACGGCAGCATTTGATCAAGATGCGTTTACTGCTTCTATACATTTTTTATCGAAGGAGAAGGAATATTTTTTTTCAAAGTATTTTACTTTTGCCAACCATGGTTTAAAATCATTAAACTCGTGTTTAAATTACCAAAATTGTTGTTTTTTGTAGGTTCTTTTTTCTTGTCAAAGCTTGGCTTCTAGCTGTGGGTACATTTACCGATCTTTTCATTTGATGACCGCTTATTCTTACTCGGGAAAGAAATAAAAAGCCATCTACTGTAATTTGTGGAAATAGTTGTTATGTGCAAGAAATAAATTTTGCACAAAATATTAAATAGATCCAGTTTTTGTTGTGTGGCGTTACGGTTAGGACATGAAACGAAAATAGTAGCGTTTCTTGTACGGCCGCAACATTTTTGTTGAAGTTTTACTTTCTCTTTCTTTTATAGATGCTATTCAGTATTCGTGTTTTATTTCGAACAATTAGCGACAGAAGTGATTATTTTCAGTGTTTGAATGTATTTTATGGGAATATTTTCGTTGATCTGTAAACTCATGTATTAACCTCGTTGGTTGTGACACGAAACCAAGATAGCGTGGTTTCTGTCTCGGCCCTTAGATCTAGAAGCATACGTAAAATTAGTCTTGCGTTTTCGTCATTCAGTTATTGATTCTTTATACGGATGCTTGGTTATGTTGTTGAAAATTAAACCTGCAGCAATTTTGTTCTGTGGTTTATCTCGCACGTTGAAATTTGGCCGTTAAAACGTTTAGCTCGGGGTTAATCGTGACAGGAAACGGATTGATTATGGTTTGTGTCACGGGTCTGATTACTGTAATAAAAATCGTCCCCTTTTCCTCGGATACAGTTTTTCTAGTGTTGATTTCGGGGAAGTGATTGATCTACACAATCGTTGTTAATGTAATGATCAACGAAAATGCACGCTAAACGTCATCGCCAGCGACGTTAATGTTTGCTACAAACTGCGCCGATGACAGAGCTCCGCGTTCCTGGTCACGACCAAAACACGTCACTCGTTTTCTACCACTTATGTTCCGTAGGCTTCAAATGTAATCAAACAATGACGTTCTTCCAATTAAATTATGTTCATTTGAGAGATAGGATGCAATGCTGGAAGTCCTAAGCTTAACATTTCTCAAACTCCTGAAACTTTACAAGTCGGTGATCAGTTATGATGAAAACAACATCATGAGGATGGGCTTTTTTGTTTTGTTTTTCGTTCGTTTCCGTTTTCCTTGTCAACATTTGGAACCAATTCATCTTTAAATGTGCAAGACAAGCGACAAGCGTTGATAACAAAACAAATAACACACAACTGACACACATTCACATTGACATAAAAAGCAAGAACACTACAGTTGAAATTGGTTATGACAAGAAACCATGAATGCCTTTTTCGCAACAACAAAAATCAACATTTAATGATTTATTGAGCAGAATAAGCAATTCACATGCTTAAAAATTTTAATTGTGGTGTACACACACACACACACACAACACATACACACACAAAACACACACACGTGCGCCCCACATTCACGCACACACACACCTCTCTCATGCCCCTTGTACACACACTCACACACACAACAACACACACACACACACACACAAAACACACACACACACACACACACACCACACACACAACATACATTTACATACATATCATTATTTGCTCTCTCTCCACAACTCAAACACACCCCACACACACACACACGCATAACACACACACACACAAAATTATGTGTTATAAAGGAGAAGTCTAATGAGGGGGGGGGTACAGTTACAAAGAAGAGCAGTGTCTAAGAAAAGTAGTCTTATCCAGGTGGGGGTCTTATGATAAAGAATAAAGGGGACAAAGGGTGCCCCTATACATATGGATGCATGTGATTATGACCAACAATTTTTTTAAACTGTTACAATATAAAGCAAATCAGTGTGTGTGTGTGTGTGTGTGTGTGTGTGTGTGTGTGTGTGTGTGGAGAGAGAGAGAGAGAGAGAGAGAGAGGGGGGGGAGAGAGAGAGGAGAGAGAGAGAGAGAGAGAGAGAAGGGGGAGAGGAACTTAAAAGTCCTAAATCAGTTTGAAATTAGTTAGATCATGTTAGATGTGGGACAAAAAAGCAGCTGCATGTGTGGAAAAAAGCACCGTCAAATGCTGAGAGTGCTTGAAGGATTCTATTTGCCCATAAAATAAAAGAATTAAATTTTCCTGTAAAACAAGAAAGGAAGAAGAATAACCTTAGATTATTCTGTTATTCAAAGTGTTGTTAATGTTAAATGAAGAAACCCAACAACAGCAAAATGATGATTTGTAATCAATTGACAATCCTAACAAAGTTTGATCGACTATTAAGTTTTGGTTTTATATAAAAAACCAAGAATGAATATGATTTCATTGTTTTTTGTCGTTTTTTTAAAAAATGCATTTTGTATTGATATACAAGCACTATGCACTCATGAGCTCATATTTTATCATTAATTATGAAGGATGCGCTAGGTCAGATGAGAGAAACTGGACTTAGTTGTGTTGATTGATATTATATCACTCCCGCATGATAAATCAAATGTAGATAATGTTTATTGATATAATATCATGTCACTCTAAGTCTAACATAATAAATCAGTTGTAAATAAAGTTACAAGAATGCATTGTTTCTCATTTGAGATGATGTGTTTTTTCAATTTGATCTTAAATTGCTACATTTCATGATTTGTGCTTTTGAGGGGTGTGGTTTCCATGTCACAACCAACGGTCTCCATGTCACAACCCAAAAATTTTTCATATAAAATGATAAATATATGAATAATGTTACAAAGAATGCATTGTTTCCAATTTAGTTGGTGTGTTTTGTTTAAATTATGTTTAAATTTCTCCTTCCATGATTTGTTATTTTGAAGGGTGTGGTTTCCATGTCACAACCAAATGGTTTCCATGTCACAACCGCAACATATTACTTTTATAAGGTATTAATTTGAAATAGCTTCCATTCTTGTGTAAAGAAAATTGTTGTTTTATTTAAATGATTCTGTGAATAAAGTTTAGGCAAATTTGTGATGCTTCCTGTGGTCACTTGCAAAAAAACAAATCTGGGCGTACAAAACTGTCCTAGAGTGTCATTAGAAATATGGCCAAAAATATGCTTTGTCAGTGATTGTCATACTTCCAAATGTTAGATTTGTTTTATAAATGAAAACAACAGCATTTTGGAGTGTTTTTTGTTTGATATTCTGAGTACAAAGATTTATTTATGCTACTTTTGGTTTCCATGTCACAACCGCAACAGGGCTAAAAATAGAACTTTAATTCATCAAATACTAGGAAACCAATTAATATTTCATAATTTTTTCAAAAAAATGCAGATTATGACAGAGTACTCTAAAATATATTAAAAAGGCATAAACTTCCAATGACATTTATTTTTCAAGGTCTATGTCACAAAAACCTCACATGTTTCTGAGAATAACCAATGTAGCGCTGCATCTTGTAAAGCAAACAAGTCGAAGTACAAAACGCAAAATACGAGCTCAAAAACGATAGTTTTTGCCACGGTTTTTGCAGCTGGATGTTGCCAAGCA
The DNA here is from genome assembly GCA_028751875.1 of Rapana venosa. Classification (NCBI taxonomy): domain Eukaryota; kingdom Metazoa; phylum Mollusca; class Gastropoda; order Neogastropoda; family Muricidae; genus Rapana; species Rapana venosa. Next base: position 56,198,080 of record CM054141.1, read on the forward strand.
ACAGGAGAGTAATCTCCGCTAATTTTGGAGTTATTTCCCATAAACTGTAGTCAAGGAAGCAGGCTTGTTTACTTAATTTCCAGGCGGGGCAGTCAAGTGGTTAATATACATGTGTGCAAAATGTTCTCCGTGTTCTAACACAGGACCTCATTTACTTAAATTCAAAAACTGAAACCAGTACTTGGGAAGTTGAAGTTAGAGTGGAATTCCAAGAGGGTAGTGGACAGAAACAGAGGGATTTATTTGACATGCACATGCCCTGAAGAAGCCAGAGGGTGGGCACATATTCCGCCATTTCTATCAACTACCCTTATGAAATTCCACCCAAGGTAAGTATTCGTTTAAGTTTTTAATTCCATTTTGGTTGGTACCTGAAACTACGTGATATGTGAGACTTTAAAGTTGGTTGTTTTTATGAGACTTTCATTTGAATGAAAATTCTCCAGACAAGTATGATGTATCATGTTGATTCAGTCATTTATTCTCATTTGTACATTTCAACAAATGAGACAACAAAGCATAATCCAGTATATCTAACACTCAGTACAATGGAGTGATTACAACATTAAAATATTCCTTGCATATTGCAGTTTGCATGACTAGATGACAAAGAAACAGTTGTTTACTTGCCCTTTCAGAACTTTACACAAAGACTTGCGTATAAAACAATTTAATTCCATTTTGGGTAGTTACCTGAAACTACGTGATATGTGAGACTTTAAAGTTGGTTGTTTTTATAAGTGACTTTCATTTGAATGAAAATTTTCCAGACAGGTATGATGTATCATGTTGATTCAGTCATTTATTCTCATTTGTACATTTTGACAAATGAGACAACAAAGCATAATCCAGTATATATCTCACACTCAGTACAATGGAGTGATTACAAAATTAAAATATTCCCTGCATATTGCAGTTTGCATGACTAGATGACAAAGAAACAGTTGTTTACTTGCCCTTTCAGAACTTTACACAGAATTGAGTATTACATAACAACTAGGAGTAAAATGGGGGCCATCTGTTTGCATTGCACAAAATTAAAGTCTTTTTAAAATTTTGTTGCATGCCATACAAAATACTTCATTGCTGTTGGTGAACACAGTCCATTTTTGTAGTCTTCACTATGGACGTATTGTAAAACTGTTTGACAGTTCAAATGTCAAACCAGCCATCTTGATAATTTCTTCAAGAATCACTCCACGTCTCACTCAGCATTGCTGAGGAGTTCTAAAAATTTGGGAAGTAGAGCTGTCAATCCCTGTCTTAGTAAAGAGTGTTTTCAACCATGTTGCAATTCATTGTGCCCTTTGATGCTGGCCTGTATGGCCTAATGGAGTATAGTTTCAACCTGTCAGATTTATCTGATTTTTAAAAGAAACTGCTCTCTTGACAAACTCAGATACTGCTTCAAAAATTTCATAACAACAGTTTTTATTGCTCAGACTCAGCAAACTAAATGGACTCTGAAATTGTCCTGGTTTAGTACATTTAAGCTTATCTGTGATGAACACTGTGCAACCGTGTATGTGATCCTGAATATCCTTTAATTTTTTTAAATGAATTGTCTGCACTCTTTGTGCTGAATACATTAACAATAAGGCACACAGTTTTACAGTCAAATCTTCAGATTCTCATTATCTCCTTGTTATTTAACAAGTTGTAACAACACATCTACATCCCATGTCATTTTGTGACCTGGAACAGGTGTCCTAGTTTTAAAAACTCCTGTCATTAAAAAAAATCACCCTACGATCTGCATCCACTGTTTTCACATTCTCTGTATAACTGCTGACAAAGCACCGCATATAGTGCTATTACTGTTAATTGCACCACACTCTAGCCCTAATTCATTAAGGTAGGCTATGTAAGAAATGCTAACACCACACCTGTACAGGATGTAGCAGTGTAGATGCACGAGAGGGACTTTCATTCCTTTTACGTTTTAGCACAGAAAACTTTAATTTTCTGTGGCACGTGGTTGAATCAATCTCGCAGTGATTCCCAGGGGGCATAAGTGAGTTGGAGTGCACATTCTGGGTGACCCCCAGCTGGGGAACAGACACCAACAACAAAATAACTAAAACCAAAGAGAGAACCTTGTCTGTTGAAGTGGATTATTGCTCTACATCAGTACATCACATAAGTACATCTTCGTCGACATTATTGTCTTCAGTCTGCAAGAACTGTAAAATGTCAGAACTTTGTAGAAAGTGTTGGCAGATTAACCGCTTGACTGCTCCTGCCCGAAAATTTTCCAGGTGAAATGTGCACTCTGTATGCCAACAACTTGGACAATTTCAGGGGTGACAATTCTATGTAAACAATTCCAGCTTCCTTGACTACAGTTAACTCAATGGAGTCGCAGTAAAATGGATCCCACCATTTTGTGGTGACGCATGATTTTGGCTATATTTGAAAAATGCAGCACATTTACCCAACATAATAAAGACATACAAATTATACATCATTGAGAAGTTTATTATGTTTACTTTTCAAATTGTTACTCAGTTTTTAAATAGATGACTGTAATTTTTTTTTTTTACAATTTTCAAAATATGTCACTGAATGCTGAAAATTAAAAAGTTTTGAATATTAGGGGTGCTTATTTTACATGGCTTGAACTGTTTATCAACTAGTCCCCTGAAGCAGTGTGATGATTTTTCACCAAAGTAAAGTTCCCTAAAGTTGGCTGAATCCATCTGCTGTCACTTTTTGCACTATACAATTTTTGTTTTTAAAATCATAACACTGGAGAGCCCCAAATCCCAAAGAATAAGTGTGTCAACATGTCAAAGAAAAGTAGCCAACACAAGCAAACTAGGCAAGCTAATGGTGAAGGAAAGCAACTGTGTTTAGAAAAATGATTGCCCTACAGGCCAGAGTACTTCCCTTTCAGTTGAACATCATTTAGTGTATTAAAAAAAAATCGTAATTCTGCCGAATATAACTTTATTGAGTTAAAGGAAAAGAACTCCAATATCAGTGGAGATCATTCTCCTTTTGCTTGGCAATATTCAGCTGCAAAAACGCGGTAAAAACGATAGTTTTTTAATTCATATTTTGTGTTATTTTCCATGACTGCTTGGACTGCTCTTCTTCAAAACGGTTGACTGTTCTTGTTGAATGCATCAATGACTTTACACAGCTGAAGAAGTGGCAAATGAGATTTTGGAGGATCCTAACAGTAACAGTGTTGAAAACAACTTCAATATTGTATAATTCAGGAGATAGTGAAGAAGTGTGACATGATTGAGATTTAGGGAGGGGGGGGGAGGGTACTCAGAATGACAGTGGTGATGAAGAAAGTGTATAAAACATCTATTTTTCTAATCTTTTCAAGATATTATGCTTGCTAGTTTGATCTTGCCTGAATATGTATACTGTCATTGGACAGAGTAATTATCAGGATTATTCTTTAGGTAGTTTCAGACTTACAGGGACATGAACATAGCAAGTGGTATATATATATATATATATATATATATATATATATATATATATATATATATATAATTATATTATATATAATTATATGTAACATATATATAAAATTATATGTAACATATAAGAATGTTATCCCTGGCATATGATATAGGGTGCACAAGTTTCCACTTGGCAGTCAAGAGGTTAAAAGTCTTTCTCAGTTTCTGGTGCTCTAGCACTGCTCAAACTCAAAAGTCTCTGTCACAGTCTTTAATCTGTGCTATGGGATTTCACCACAGAATTTATGCTTAAAGCTGTCAGGCCATGACTTCTCACCTTCTTGTTTCAGAAGCTGCATAAAAATTGTAGCACCAGCTTGTGATTGAAAATCAGTCCTGTGATTTTTTTTTCTTACACCATGCTTTTGGGCAAAGAATTAGAATGCTTTGTTTATATCATTATCAGCATAAGTATTGTCCTCTGAAATGTTACAAATAATACATTATAAATGCAGTATGTTCACGAACTGTGTACATCTACAAAGTGTAAGTGTGTGCGTGTGTGTGTAGACTAGTCTTAGTAATCTGCTGACTACCATAGATCTGTACATGTCCAATGTTTTATTATTCCTCATCATTTTTGTTGTCAGGCCTTAATTCCGCTGGTGAATGTACCGATTCTGCAGCACACTTTGGAATTCCTGCATGAACAACAAGTGCAGGAGGTCTTCGTCTTCTGTTCCCACCTCTCCCATGAAATTCGCAAATACCTTGAGTAAGTCTGCTGGACCATGTCATTGTGGCATCTCACTCAGCAGTAGCTAAGCTTTATAAATTCTCATAATCAGTAACAAACACAAAAACCCCCACCCCAAAACCCATAGATCTCTGTCTTAGCCATCCCCCCTGTATCAGTGTGTGTGTGCGTGCGTGCATATGTGTGTGTGTGTGTGTGTGTGCGTGCACACGTTCGTACATACAATATGAGAGAAGGAGGGAGAGAGATCAGAGATGTTGGGTTTCTCTCTTGCTATCTTCCATTTTCTTGTGTACAGTCCCCAGGCTCTAGTTCTCGATTGCAGTCTAACGTCTTCATCTTTTCCATGCTAAGGAACTGAGGAAGATAATGATTTGAATATAAACTTACCTTTTCTTTTTTATTTTGTGCACAACCCTCTCCCTTACATGCACGCACGCACACACAGACAGACACTGAGACAGACGGAAACACACACACATTCGCGCGCGCACATGCACGCATGTACACACACACACACACACACACACACACGCACACACAAGTAATAAACACACTCTAACAATAAAAGCACAACAGACGTAAAATTGAAGTGACCAACTACAACAACAGATGCTGGCTAGTTGCTACCTATTAGTCTTTGTGTATAGCTGTCATCACTTTGTGACAATTCTATTGTTAAAAAAGATGAGGAAAAACCCCCAAACAAACCCAATATATTATTATATATACAATAGTAATATTTATTAAATAAAAAAAGAATAAAAATGCCTGTCCATTATGAAGAAAGGATTCATTGATCAGATAGAGTTTTTTGGGTGTTTTTTTAAGGATGACCTTTATTACTATTAGTGCTAATACTGCTATGAAGACATGTTGTCTTCACATCTGTTTACATGCATGTTATTCTTTAAATTATATTGAAGTTTTATAAGATAAAGATAGCCTGTTTCTGATGATTATTAGTACATATCTACTGTCTTTTTTATTTTGTTATTTCAAGTGTCTAATAAAATATAATGACAATGATGATGACGATTAGCATTATAGAAACAGCTTCAGTTTTTCTTGCCGTTTTGCTTGTTGTTAGTGTGGTTTTGTTTTGCAAATTCCTGCTTTGTTGTTGTGGTTGCTGCATTTGGTGGCTCTTGTGATATATATATATATATATATATATATATATATATATATATATATATATATATATATATTATATATATATATATGGGTACTGGTAAGCTGAAGTAGGAAGCATTTTTCTTAAAATTTTTATGTCAATCCATTAAAGTGCTTTTGTCAAATGTGTTGAATAATGTTTTGATGTTTTCAGAGCTTTGCTTTTAAGGGAAAAAAAAAAAGACTTGCGTTGTTTTAATTTATTTTGTTGTGTTTGGCTTCATCTGTGAAGAATTTTGACTTTTTAAAGAAAAGGGGTGGTGAGGGGGTGGTTTTCATTTTTGCTTTTGGACAGGAAAGCCAAGGTCTTGAGCTTTCAGGTTCATCAGTTTTGGTTTTCTTTTTGCAGGCCAGATGGTATTTCAGTTGAAAACACAAGCTCTAGTACACATTACTGTGTCATATGGTTTGTAGTTAGATTACTCTTTGTTTTCTTTTCTTTTTTTATTATTAGTTTAAAAAAAGTATTATTATGATGACTTTTTTTTTATATTGTACATTGGACCTGAAATTGAAAATGTGTGTAGCGTATTGCTGTGTTTGTTAGTGCGTTGTGCAATCATTTCATTTTGCATCATTTAGCCCTTATTTTTGTTCACAATCATATGATTTATAATAATAATAGTAATAATAATAATAATAATAATAATAATATAATAATAATAATAATAATAATAATGTATGGAATTTATATAGTGCTGAATCTTGTAAAGCAACAAATCAAAGCGTCATGAAATAACTTTAGTCCATTTTGATAAAGGTTTTCTATGTGTATCAGTGTGATCAATTGTTTATTTTTAGGTTGTGTGCAACTCCAAATCTATGATTTCTTTAAAAAAAAAAAAAAAAGCTTTTATGTCAAGGTGAAAAAACCATGAACCTGTAGTAAATATTTTACTATTTTTAGTCAGCAGTATAATAAAATATAAACAAAAACATCGGTAAAAAAATTGAGAAATTGTGATGCTCCACCACATAGTGAGGTGCATTACACTGGAGGTTAGTTTTTAGTTGTTAACATGCTATTAATCTGCAATAAAAAGGCTATTCTATAACCCTCCCCCCCCCTCCTCCCCCCCCCAAAAAAAAAGAAAAGAAAAAAAGAAATCGAACAATCTACAAAAGTAAATTCAAATTGAAATGATAGACTGCTAGAAGTGACAAAGTGAGAAATTCACATGTTTTGCATCATAAGTGGTCGGAATGAGGGCTTAGCTGTTCTAAAACGCAGTTTTAAAGCAAAAGGAAACAGAATTATGCCTTGGTATTTCAGTGCAAGTTAGAAGGATGGGTATAGTTTTATAATCAATCAAAATCTGGAAATCAAAAACCTGATCCCCACCTGCCTGAAATGGCTTAGACTAGCAGAAGAGTGGGCCAGGTGCAATGGCGCCTTATTTCATGGTTGAGCATCACAATTAAACGAAAACACTTTTTTGTTTTGTTTGTTGATTAACTATGTAAGAAACTTATCCTATGCCTGCAAAGTGTATTGAGTGTTGGTAACAAGCATGTCTGTAATTGTGCATGACCTGTAAAACGACACTTAAAAGAGCCCTTGTCCCTGATCATATACTAGTAAAAATGATAAAACGTAGAAATTGCACATATAATGAAAGCCAAAAAGTTGTTTGTCCTTGATGTCTGCAATAACAATTATTTATTGCCTCTCTTATACTTTTTAAAGTTTTATAGTATCTTTTGCATTGCAAGAAATGAATGAAAGCTTGGTAGGATGATGGCAACTGAGGAGATCTTTCCATAACATTCTTTCAAATATATTCATGATGGATTGAGGATTGGAGCATTATCACCAAAGCTTCAGATGCATCTGCACAGGTTTTGCTGTCACAATGAATCAGTGACTCAGAAAAAAAAAGTGGCAAAAAATGGAAAACCTGCAAAACTTTGTTGGAAACCCAAGGAAGAAACAGAAACATAACAAAAGAAAAGTTTGGTTTAATCCATGTTTTTTGGAGTAGTTAAAGCAAAAATGAGGCGGAATTTGATGAGCACTGTTCAAGATTTAATGTGTTTACCCCCTTTTTTTTTTATATATCCATGTCAGCAATTGATGTCAGTTATGTTGTACCCTGCTGACTATTTGAAATAGAACTGAATGAAATACATCAATTTTGGTTCAAAGCGTTGGACTCTGAGCGACCTGTATCTGCATTATCTAAGAGAAGCAGTGGTTTTCATTCTTTCTTGCAGTATTAGGTTGATTGCCAGGCCTATTTACACCCATAATTGACCTGCAGCAAAGTCCACATTAGTGTAATGAAATCTCCTGCTAAACTTTCAGGCAGTAAACTTTGGTGATGATTTGCACTAAAGTAGTGATGGTAATTTTGCTAAATCCATTTTCTGACCTCCTTTCTACATTTTGTTTCCATTTTCCATCACTGCTGTCCATATCAAGGATTTTTCTGTGCCCACCAGAGAATGCAGATCATTCTTATGCAATATTTAAACTGTAGGTAGCTTTAAAACTACTTGAGGGGTGGTTCAAAAGAAAAGTTGGACAGGTGCAGATTTATTATATATAATTATATATATATATATATAATATATATACTTAATAATTATATATAATATATATATATATATATATATATATATATTATAAGATGGCCAGGTGCAGATATAATAAAGAAGCTGATAAATTGATGGGGAAAAAACAAAGACCTTGATTGTGACAAAACCCAGTCAGATAGTTATTGGAAATCACTCTGAAAAATCGTCATGTTTACTTTCTTGATCTAAAGGCAGTCATGATGTACTGTTAAAATTGTGTAAATTATAGCTGCTGAACTTGTAGCCAGAATGATGAACTACCTTAATCAGTTAATGGTGGGCAAATGGTCACATGCAAAGTCACGTAATGTTCAGTGGTTTCCACTTCCATTCCACACAAGGTGAAACAGTAGACATCCATGATGAAATCACCCTAACTGAACAAAAATTAGTGAAGCTTGCCTTCCTAACATTTCAAAAAGCTGAATATTGTTAACTCCTTGTTAAGAACAGGGGCCTTACAAATCATGGAGAGTATCATTCTTCCACAAATAGTCCACATTGTGTTTGGATGTTTTGTAATCTGTTTTGAAATTGATGGTACATCATCTCCTTACTAGTAATACTAGGAACCCATACCCTTCACTTTGATAGATATTTAAAATTTGATGCCGGTTATATGGGGTAAACAGGCCTGAGCTTCTAATAAACTTGTTGATGGTGATGTGATGGTGATGAGATGATGATGACCAGCTATATTTAATGTGCCTTTTAGATCAAGTAATCCTTTTTCGATATAAAAAAATTCATATGTAAAAAGCAAGAAGAAAGCAAACCTGTAAGTATAAAGTTAATTCGTTTCCTCTTTTGTTAATCTTTTAACCCTTTCCCATTTTAACCCACCGTAGCAGCCCGCTGGCCGGTGTATATTTATACCCACCCCTCTTTCTCCCCCCCTCTCTCCTTCTCTTTGTGTGTCTGACTGTCTTGTCTTTCTCTGTTATTTTAAGAGTTTGTTTTAGTTTCATTTTTCAAAGTAAAAGAATATACATGGATGTATACATGCATTGGTACCATCTTCATCGTTGTCTTTTTTTTTTTTGAGGGGGTATGATTGCTCTTCTGATTTTTACATATATGCGATTGTTTTTACCCACCATTAAGGTAGTCAAATTCCAACTTATAGGATGTTTTGTCTTACTAACAGTTTGATTTCAGCTGATCACATTTTTGGGGGTAATCCGTATCAACCACCTGATTTTCTAGTCACATCGTTCAACTTTGAATGCAAAAAAACACAAAAACACCCTCCTATCATGTTTGAGTGAATCCTGTAGAACTCTAGATAGATGATCCGACAGGCTGCAAGAGCAGAGGCAGGCTGGTTTGCCTATGTCAGGGACATGGACTGGAGGTATCAGTCCTGTGCTGTGTGTCTTGCAGGGATCGTGAACGTTCTGGAAATGAGTTTGAGGACTTCAATAAAAAACCAATGTCCATCAAAATCATCCTGGCTGCTGGCAGCCGGTCCTTGGGAGACGCGTTGCGAGAAATCAACGCCCGGTCATTGATCCGCAACGACTTCTTTCTCCTCTTCGGTGATACGGTTGGCTACGTCAACCTCGGTGAATTGATGAAAGAACACAGGTGAGGTGTGGATTAGTGTGGTGGTCCTAAGGTAATAACACCTACCTCGAAAGTGAGAGGTCTGTGGTTAGAATAGTATCCTTATATATCTATCTGTCATCTCATCTCTTTACTTGGCACTAAGTGGTTGGTGGTGATGTTGGTGCCAGTCTTGTGGTTGAGAATGTACAGTGAGTGGCAATAATGGTGTCAAATAAGAGAACCAGTGCCACGAAGAGTGTTTATTCTGGTGAAGTTCTGTAGAAACAACACCCCCCCCCCTCCCCTCTCCCCAAAAAATCACTTTTAGAAAAGGAAAAAAAAGTGATATGTTCATGTCCTATCATAAGGGAAAGCAGCCTAAACTGTTCTGTTTATAATAATAATAATAATAATAATAATAATGTATGGAACTTATATAGCGCTGAATCTTGTAAAGCAACAAATCAAAGCGCTCAGATGACTTTTTATTTTATTTTATTTATTTATGCGTGTGTATGCGGTTTAAAAAAATTTTGTCACCTGTTCCCACTGGCGCATGATGGCCTACTCTTTCGAACAGCGGAACAGGATTTAACATGTGCGCAAGATGTTCTGCATGCGTTCACACACGGGGCCTCGGTTTATAGTCTCATCCGAAGGACTTTGACATTCAGTTCGATTTTTTTTATGTGTGAGTAGGTTTTGCTTTACATATATGTGAATGTATTCAATAAGTTTTCTTTTGTGTTCCCCTTTTGCTTTGGTGGTGTGTATTTTCGCCCTGCTCTGGTAGAGCTTTTGGGGTTCTCTGTTCAGTCCTGGGCTAGAGCTTCAAGGTTTGCCAATGGTGAGATTTTGCATATATATATGTGACCTTTTTGGCCCACTGTTACGGTAGCTACATTCTGACTTTCAGGACAGTAACTAAACACAGGACCTGTGCGCATACTTTAAAAAAAAAAAGTTGTCATCCGTTCTTACTGCCAAGAGGTAGACCACTCTTCTGTAAGATAGAATGGGTTTTAACATCTGCATAAGATGTTCTGTGCATAATTGCGCACATGATCTCAGTTAGTATTGTTGTTGTTGTGCGTTCCTCAGCTTTACACCCTGGGGGTCACCCAGAACATGCACTCTGACTCACTCATCCCACCTGGGAATCACTGCGAGATAGGAAGTACACCGGGTGAGAAGTTTGCGTGTATGACTCTTTTCAAGTACCTCGCCACATAGGCAGCCATACTCCGACTTCAGAGGATTTTTTCTCCTATAAAGGAGAGTGCAGGTTGTTATGTTAAGAGCTTGTCATGGCTGAAGGCAATCTCAACACAACATTTTAAACATAACAACATTTTAATGTAGGCCTTGGCAATTAGCTGACATCAATAACTGACAAAGCTTTTGGCCTGGGCCAAGAGTTAGTATTGTCATCCGAAGGACTTTGGGGGGGGGGGGAGTGGAGTCATTACTGATGCTAGCTCCAGTGGGATAAAATCCCCTTGAACTGGTGAATCAGTGGTGGTTCAAACACAGGCTGTCAGAATACCAGGTCAACGCTCTGACCACTAGGCTATCTCTCGCCCATGCGGTGGAGCCAGTCTATGAGCAAGAGAACAACATTTTTGCAGAGATCGTCGCGCAAAGATCAAGTCGGCGGCAATGACGATGACCTGCATGAAGGTGAACCCGAAGAGCAAGAGGCGCTGCGCGGAAGACAACATTTTCCTGGGGGTGGAGTTGACGACCAAGCAGATATGTGATTTCCAGAGAGTGACCCTGGACAAGAAAATCAAAGTTCCTTTGGTATGTTACTCGTGCGTGCATGCGTGTGTGTGTGTGGGCATACACTATACAGGGAGAGGGAGGGGGGGGGGGGGGGGTGGAGAGAGAGAGAGATCATAATTCACACATCCCTTACACTGCAAATAAAAGGTGATTCCTTTGCTGATCCTGTGACTTGCTTGGAAAACTATACATACAGCAGTAAAGGAAAGCCAGGAAGGTAGCTGAGTGGTTTGAGTTGTTGTTGTTGTGGTCAGTGGTTTGGTTAGAGTGATACTACAGGATTCTGCTGCTAACTGCTTTCATTCTTTCAAATATGAAACTGTGGTGAAAGCTTACCTGGCAATATGATTACAGTACAATGCAGTACACAAGTGCAATATACAAAACACAAATGTGATGCACTCCCACAAAAGGTCCATTAAGTGCCTTTTTAACATTTTTCAGATTTTGATACAGTAAGAAACTTCAATCATTAAGCTTTATAATGATGTATTTGTTTTTGTTGTAGGTTGACTAAAAGCAAAGTTATATTAGTTTAAAGTGACAGGGTGGTCAGGCGGCCATTTTGAGAAAATGGCATCTGAAGTTTCTTCAACTGTGTACAAGTGTTATGATAGAAAGGCCTTAGCAACAGGGCTTTAAATTAAATGAAACGAGGAGAAAAGATTTAGCTGGCACTCTTCTATGATCTCCAAACATAAATTTGAAAGAATGTTTCCTATTTTCCTTGATTTTATATTTTTTATGACATTAATTTCAATCAAAAGTAGGCCAAATTGTGTTAACATGAAAAATGAAACAAAACGCCCCAATTACAAGTTGTATTTTGTTTGAGCTGAGAAGGCTAAGGAAAGCCTTATTTTCAGTACAACTATTGAATGTCTGACAGTTAATATCACAAAAAATGTATAGAAAAAGCTTTCAAAATTATTTCGTCTTTGTCAAGAGTTTCATCAGACACTCAGTACACGCCTAGTCGTTTTTCAAAAGTTCCCAGCTTGTCGTCCGTCTCCTTGTCATTGCTGCTGTCTATGTCAGTTTCTTCACCTTCACTGGCGAAATACTCAGTGATTAAATCTTTTATTTCGTCCCTTGGTGGCATACCAGCAACTATGCTTTCATTTTAAAGGTCTTTTATACAATCTGCCTTCTTTTCAGCTTCCATGGTTTCTCGATCGCCGATGGCTGCCAGTCTTGTTTATGTGAAAAAAAACCTGTCGGATTTACTTCCCTTGATTTAACGCGACGAACCAGATGCCTGTTGCTACGTTCATAGAGGACATTCCGCCTTCTCATTGGTCAATTCGCTTGAGTTTGTGTACTAAATTTAGAAGCAGATTACGCTATGGGACTACGGTAGACTGGCTGGAAATTTCCACAATCGTTAAGGCGGGAAACAGAGCTTTCCAACGATGTGCCATGTTGTAGGTAGAAAAGCAGTTGCGCCACGAAACAAAGGCCGCAATATCTGGCTAATTTCAACGTTTAAGAGTCGGATTTTGGTACAGTATGTCTATAAAATCATAAATTAAACTACTTTATAAACTGAATTGGAGTCTGATACTTTGGAATATGATTTTTAGATGTTTGAAGAAACCAAAACTGCAAAAACATGAAAATCACTAAAAACTAGGTCACGTTGCCTTTTCGGCCTGCAGGCGAAAACTCTCCCTCCGACTTTTGGGATGTGCCGTTGTAGCGCGTCACAAATATACATGGTAAATGAAGAGCTGTCATTGCTGGTATGTGTGTGTTATTTATTTTATGTATTTATTATTTATTTATTCTTTTATATCGAGGATAATGGAATAAGCACGTATGTGCTTTTTAAAAAAAATCCAGTCCCCGAGTGTATATGGTTTTTGTAAATTATCTGTTCCCACCTGCACACAATGGCCTACTCTTACGAAAAGTGTTTGTGTGTGTGTGTGTAAAAATTTGGATTTGTTAAAATTATTTGTGATTGGTTGTATGTGTAAGAATAGGTTGAATGCAAGCACTTTGATTTTTTTTTTTACAAGATAAAGTGCTATATAAATTCATATATATTATTATTATGATATGACATTGCTGATTGTTGTTTTTTTTTGTTATATGAGCAGAAGCCGGAGTGCGACATGACGGTCCATCAAGATCTGCTGGATTGCCAGTTGTACGTCTGCTCCCCCATGGTCCTCCACTTGTTCACTGACAACTTCGACTACAGCACACTGGACGACTTTATCCGAGGCGTCCTCATTAACGAGGAGGTATGTGTGTGTGTGTGTATGTTTGTGTATACGTGTGTGTGTGTATGTTTGTGTATGCGTGTGTGTGTATGTGTGTGTGTGGGGGGGTGCTTGCTTGTGTGTATGTGGGTGTGTGGTGTATATATGTGTGTGTGTGGTGTATGTGTGTGTGTGGTGATGTGTGTGTGTGTATGTGTGCGTGTTGTGTGTGTGCGTGTTGTGTGTGTGTGTTTTTGAGAGTTTTGTTGTTTAGTTTATAGTCTATTCTCACTTTGTGATATGAAGACTGCACAGACACATGTACAGACATCAAGACTATACACGCACGTGCGCACACACACATACACACTTAGGCATACACACTTACACACACGCACACACACATGTGCCAGTGGGAATGGATGACAAAATTTACAAAACTGCATACACACAGGGACTAGATGTAAAAAAACATGAGTTCTTATTCCATTATCCTTGAAATAAAAGAGTAAAATAAAATAAACACACACACACGTGCGGGGGTGGGGGTGGGGCGGATAGCCTGTCGGTTAAAACACTGCACATTGTGCTCATGATCTGATGGCACAGCTTTGAACCCATGTCTAGGCCGCCACAGAAACACTGGCTGATCTGTTGACCCAGGTTCGAATCTCGATCAGAGGATTTTTCCTCCGGACTTAACATTAGTGCCGACTCCACTCTTTCCAAAAGTCTTTCAGATGATACTATTTAACCGAGGTCCTGTGTGCGAACGCATACAAAACATCTTGCGCACACCGTTAAAACCCATTCCGCTATTTGGAAGAGTAAGCCATTGTGTACCGGTGGGAACAGATGACAGAAATGACAAAACTACATACACACAGGGAATGGATGTAAAAAAGCACGCGAGTGCTTATGCCATTATCCTCAAAATATAAGATTAAAAAAAACAAACCCAAAAGAGATTTTTTCCCTTGAGCTAACATCAGTGCTGACTCCATTCCCCCTAAAGTCCTTCAGATGAAACTATAAACCAAGGTCATGTGTGTGAACGCACGCAGAACATCTCGCGCTCACAGTAAAAACCTGTTCCACCATCTGGAAAAGTAGACCATTGTGTGCTTGTGGGAACAGATGACAAATTTTGGAAAACCACATGCACATGGGGACATGAGTGCTTGTTCCATTATTCTTGAAAGAAAAGAAGAAGAATAGGAGCACAGACATTTGCACACTCGCACACAGACTCACACACACACATATACACAGCTTAAAGCAAAGTAGCTGTTCTAGGTCTTAATTATAATAATCAATCTATCCATGATTTTGTTGTCTTTTTTCAGATTTTCGGCAACACTGTGCATGTGAACGTGTTGAAATCTGGCTACTGTGCTCGAGTGACCAACCCCTACATGTACGACATCATCAGGTAAATGACGATGTTTATTTTCGTCATGTTTTTCCATTTTGTTTTTGTCTCCACCGTAAGATAAAGATCATGTTTAACTCTTCTACTACCGCGTTCCGTTTCTCTTACTTACCACTGTATACCAAGTATTTTCTGCAGTGTCTTTCAGTTTCACACCTACTGACTTTAAAAAATAATAAAAAATCGAAATAAAGACAGATCTACATGAAACTTTCTGTACTTGTTAAGTTGTGAATAAAAATTCAATATTTCTTCGTTTGACTCTTGTGTGACTTGTTGTTGTGGAATGCTGATGGCGATGATGTTGCGGTTGTTGTTGGCTACGGTGGTTATGCAATAATTTTGAAAATATGACTATTTCAAGAGGTAAAGATGAAGTGAAATAAAATCAAACATGCAAAATAAGTAATAATGTCCAGATAATATTAGAATAACATGCAATCACACTCACAAACAAGCATACAGGCTGGCGAACAAACAGCCATTGAAATCAGGTCACGGGTTTGTTCCAATTTTATTTTGCACTTCGTCAGTGAAAAACAGAAGAAAAAAACCCATCATACTACCCACGAGTCACTAGCATCGTTTTGCAAGTTTCTTGAGCCACAATTTTCACGAAATTCTTTCATTTTAAGCCAGTCACAGTCATATGCCCCCCTCAGCAGGATCGTTGTTTACACCACTGTCATAGTCATCTTCATCACTCGAATCACCAATAAACACAGCACATCGATTCCACTCTGCAACTCTTGAATCCTCTGTTCAGCTTCTAAGTCCATTTCAGTCCACATAAGTTCAGATTCTGCCATTATTTTCACAGAAAATCCTCCAAAAAGTTTGTTGAAGCAGTCGCCATATTGATGCAGCTCCCTCCAAAAATTGTTACTCGATGACATCGCCGTAAAATCGAAAAAATCGGCACCAAAATCGATCAACTGAAGCGAAAATTGCAAATGGCAGCAGCTACACTATCTGGGAGCTCACTGCGCATGTCTAAAGCGATAAGGGGTGTGAGACCATGGTATATAAATAGCGCAAAGGGAGACACCGGGGTGTCCCCAGGTATTCGGTGGGCACACCCGCCCGCGGCTTCGCGGACCAAGTAGTAAGAGGGCGGGTCAACCCGCCGACGGTAGTAGGAGAGTTAATAAGTATGTGTAGTTTTATGTGTACTTCGTGTGTTTTCATGCTTACATGTACATGCATTCATATGTGCACACGCACATGCACGCTCACACGCAGACACGGCACACACACAGGCACACACACACACACTCTCTCTCTCTCTCACGCACACACACATACGCACACACGGGTGCTCATTCATTTGTGGAATACACTTCTTAATAATAATAATAATAGTAATGTATGGAATTTATATAGTGCTGAATCTTGTAAAGCAACAAATCAAAGCGCTTCTTCACGCATACATGTACTTTCTTTCTCTCTGTATCTCTTTATGTCGCTCTCTCTCTCTCCTCTCTCTATCTCTCTCTCCCTCTCTCTCTCTCTTCCCTCTCTCTCTCTCTTCCCTCTCTCTCTCTATCTTTCTCTCCTTCCCTCCCTCCCTCCCTCTCTCTCTCTCTCTCTCCTTCCTGTACACTCTCTTGTTTCAGTCTGTTTCTTCTCCCCCCCTCCTTTGATATTATTGTTGCATGTACTTTTCTTCTTTAAATGTGATTCCATTGTGTTTGAATCATAGTGGCATTATACAAGTAAGGAATGTGTTTTTGCTGTTAGCCAGGACATGATCACCCATAAAGCGCCGATCCTCAGCCTTGGGAAGAAGTACAACCATGGCTTGCAGGAGCAATCACGACACGTCTACTTGGGCCCTGACGTCAGCATGCCCAAGTAAAAACACTCCGTGCATTGTTCTTTCCTATCAGTACCTGTCCTTAACCTGTGCCAGTTGTTTCCTTTGGTTGTCCTTTGCTTGTGATCAGTTGGTATTGTTTAGAAATATGCTCCATGTGTGTTTAAAAAAAAAGTACTACAGTATCTTTTTTTAGCATTTTGTATTTGAATACACTGACTGGCTACTTATGAACTTTGGGTTTGTGTTTGCTTATTTCTGTAACCTGGGGTTTTTGTTTGTTTGTTTGGGTTTTTTTTGGTGGTTTTTTTAGTTCTTGGGTAGAAAAAAAAAAGGTCCTTGGCTAGACCTGAGGTTTACATATGTGACCATTTGCTCACCCTGTCAGCCTTTTGATACTGCTTCATGATCATTGCTGGTAATGTGAAAAGCTCAAGAAGTCTCTTTGTTGTTCTTGTTTTTTGCTGCCTCATTTGCTGTGACATTTCTGTCCTGTTCCCATGCCACTGATCTTGATCTTTCTACCCCTGCCATATCCAGATTTGTTATATCACATCCTGAAGGTCAAAGGTCCTCATGAAGCATATCAATGTCAGGTTTCTGCAGGGCCACCAGCCAGAGAGGCCTTGCGCTGCTGTTGGGTCACTTTGGTGGTGTTCAGTTGTTTCTGTTCTGAGTGAACATATGCAGAACACCATCTACTGAACTGCCTACTGACGAGAACGATAGCTTACTTGTGGAGCCAGACTGAGTGAGATGCCCACAGGAAGGTGATCACCACAATGCTCCACCAACTACTCTCTCCCTTGAACCTCCAACCCCAAAGGCTTTGACACAAACTTACCACAGGCACAAAAGTGTATGGGAAAACTGAAACTGAGGTCACAGTGAAACTAGAGCACCCAAGGCCACTGAATCAGAGACAGTTTACTTTTATTGCTTGATGATCAGTCGTGGTGAGGATGGTGCATTGATGCTTTTATGGAATTGTGTGTTCTTTGAGGCTGCTTAACAGGGCTGTACCCTACAACTCCTATCAAAGTATCTCCTGGGAATTCAGGCTCCCGGCGAGAGAGCTAAGGACAACTGCAGTGTTGGTCTTCAGCAACTCTCTCAAAATTGCATGCATAAAGTGGATGAAGCTTGACTGTGTAGCCCCAGCTGTCCCAATGAACCCATCATAGCAAACTCACTCTGGGTAGGAAGTGGCTGGAGTCAGAAAATATGACTATGGGACTTTGACCCAGTGACCTTTCAGTCCATAAACCCAAGGCACTAACCACGGCGCCATGGCAGCAAGAAAACTTGTGTGTTGTGATAACGGTAACTTTTCTGATCAAGGGGCACTCTGAGCCACAGGGACGATGTCATGGGCCACTGAAGTGATAACAATTTAGAAAAACAATGTTTTTTCCCCCACTGTTAGAAGTTCCATTGGCAGACTTAGTTCCCAGCATGTGTGCAGGTCAGTGTGAAGGGAGTGAATGTAATGTTAAGGTTTATTTTTCAGGACAGTGACGCTAAAGCAGAATGTGTTGGTCAGCAAAGGCTGCAACATTCAAGGTGGAACATGCATCCAAGATTCTGTTCTTGGCGAGAACTGCACCATTGGTAGGTTGCCTGTTGTAGTGGTGTGTGTGTGTGTGTGCGCGCGCACGCATGAGTGTGCATGTGTGCGCGCACCCGCGCGTGTGTGTGTGTGTTTGTGTATGCAAGTGTGTGTATGCGTGGTGTGTGTGTGTGTGTGTGTTTGTGTATGCAAGTGTGTGTATGCGTGTGTATGTACACACGTGTGTGTGTGTCTGTGTGTCTTGTCTGTCTCTATCTGTGCTCATGCACGCACATGTACTTGCATGTAGTAAAAGATATATGTATGTGTTATGTGGAGGTGAGCATGTCACTACTAGTGTATCGGTGAATAAGTTCCATGTATGATGTGTGTGTGTATGGGACAACAGGCGCCAACGTGAGAATGCAGAACTGCTACCTGTGGGGGAATGTGACGGTGGAGGATGGCTGCGAGTTGAGCAATGCCATTTTGTGCAACGGCGTCACCGTCTATGCCAACACCACTGTGCAGCCTCAGACTGTTCTCTCCTACAATGTGAGTTTCTTGTCTTTTCTCCAATTTGTGCTCTGTGTGTGTGCGTCTTTATTTTAATGTCTTTGCACTAAAAAGTGATTTTAGACAGGACATTGGAAGGAGAAGGAGGAGAGAGATTTGAATATAAGTGTGGTTGTTTATCAAGTTGAGTGAACGATACAAGGAAAAAACAGATCTAGCCGTGAGAAACTCACTGAACTATGTATCTAACTGTGAGAAACTCACTGAACTATGTATCTAACCATGAGAAACTCACTGAACTATGTATATAAAGTAGAATGAAGGAAAATAAGATCAACTTGAGTAAGCATGCATGTGTGTGCACGTGTATGTGTACACGTGTGCGTGTGTGTGAGTGTGTGTATGAGAAATAATTGTCATCGGTAAAAACAAAGTGACGTTAGAACAAGTGTTTTTCTGTTGTCTGCGGTATGTATAATGGTATATTCTGTTTGACTTTGTTGTTTTTCTGTTATAGGTCTGTTTTTGTAGTGCGTGTTATTTTCTGCTTGTTTTCTGTTGTCTGATCTGTCTCTTTTGTCTGTTTTTGGGTTGTTTTTGTTGTGTGTATATATGTTGTTTTCTGGAGTCTGCCTGTGTGTTGGTTGCTGTTGTCTGGTCTATGTATGGTGATATTTTTTCCTCTGTTGTTTATTCTGTGTGTGTTGTTTTCTACTGTAGGTTAGTTTTTGTTATGTGTGCTGTGTATGTTGTTTTATGTTGTGTGCTGTATGTATGCTGTAGTTGTTTTATATTGTGTGCTGTATGTATGCTGTAGTAGTTTTATATTGTGTGCTCTATGTATGTTATAGTAGTTTTATATTGTGTGCTGTACGTTGTTTTATATTGTGTGCTGTATGTATGCTGTTGTAGTTTTATATTGTGTGCTGTATATGTTGTTTTATGTTGTGTGCTGTATGTATGCTGTAGTAGTTTTATATTGTGTGCTGTATGTATGCTGTAGTAGTTTTATATTGTGTGCTGTGTATGTTGTTTTATATTGTGTGCTGTATGTATGCTGTAGTAGTTTTATATTGTGTGCTGTATGTATGCTGTAGTAGTTTTATATTGTGTGCTGTATATGTTGTTTTATGTTGTGTGCTGTATGTTGTTTTATATTGTGTGCTGTGTGTATGCTGTAGTAGTTTTATATTGTGTGCTGTATATGTTGTTTTATGTTGTGTGCTGTATGTTGTTTTATATTGTGTGCTGTGTGTATGCTGTAGTAGTTTTATATTGTGTGCTGTATATGTTGTTTTATGTTGTGTGCTGTATGTTGTTTTATATTGTGTGCTGTGTGTATGCTGTAGTAGCTTTATATTGTGTGCTGTATGTTGTTTTATATTGTGTGCTGTATGTATGTTGTAGTAGTTTTATATTGTGTGCTGTATGTTGTTTTATATTGTGTGCTGTATGTATGTTGTAGTAGTTTTATATTGTGTGCTGTATGTTGTTTTATGTTGTGTGCTGTATGTTGTTTTATATTGTGTGCTGTATGTTGTTTTATGTTGTGTTGTCAGCTGTATGTATGTTGCATTCTGTTGTATGCTACGAATATATTGTTTTTTGGCGTCTTCTGTTGTATTTGATCTGTGTATGTTATTTCATGGTGTCTGCTGTTGAGTCATTCAGTGTTGAATTTGTCACAGGTGAAGGTGGGTCCTGACATCACTCTCCCACAAGGTATACGTCTGCAAGACACTCCCCAGGTGGATGAGTTTGCCGAGGAGGAGCAACCAGTACCCGGTAGGTTGGCTGTCACTTGTTCCAGGGTATCGTTTCAGGCATCGTGATGTATATAAAACGCAAGTCATACTAGTGCTTAGTAATGTCTGAAAATGTCTTTGTGTGTTCAGATAGGTTGTTGAATCTATAGACCGAGATTCAGTTCATGGAAAACTGAATGTTTGCAAAAGTTATGTAAATGTTCCAACGTAATTTCTATCTGAAATTTGGGTTTAAAAAAAAATCTTATATTATTTACAAAGTATGGACCAAAAAGAAAAAGAATTTATTTTCAAAACATTCAGTAACGCCAAGAAAGATAGCAACACCAGTGGGTAGATTTCTGTGGTTTGAGTTGTTAATGTTGCGTTCATTCTTATTTGTACTCTTTTTCCTGTGTATAGGCTTTATCGTGCATATTTGAGGGGGGGAGGGGGGGGGGGAGATGTCTTTTAAAAACTTCTTTTGTTTTACATTGAGCAGAGTCATTTTTGAGGTCTGAGGTATTGTTTTTACTTTGAATTTACATGATAGTAGTTGTAATGTATGAGTGGCAAAGCTTTTTGCTTGCATTGATGTGGTTAGAATGAAGGTTATACCTTATGTCTTTGATTTTGTGACTGACAAATGATGCTGCTTTTCTGTGGAACAGAGGTGACCCCAGAGTATGGAGCAAAGAGTCTGGCCTTCCCTTACACCCCTGATTCTGAAGACGCAGACAGCGATGACTCGCACGGATTCAGCACGGATTGGGGCGAACGTCTCCTGGCCCCTCACAGCAGCGACGGCAACCAGTCTCCCTCTATCGCCTCTTCCGACATTGGTGAAGAGTCTGACGAGGATCAGGACGAATACGGAAGTAAGAGTTTGTTCCCCCTGTGTTGTGGCGTGGGTGTGTTCTGTGTGATCATGGTGGTGGTGGGTAGGGCGGTGTTGGGAGAGGGGTATCTTCAAGACTGGAGCATGTCACTGCTGCAGCCGTTGTTGAATTTCGTGAAAAGAGTGGATGTGTCGAAGTTGGAAGAGATGGTGGTTTCTGCCATGGAGGGCGTCATTGCTTCCTGCCAGAGGGCTTCAGGCTGGATTTCTGAGTGGTTTGTGTTGTGTATTTTGCGGCCGGTGTGTGAGGCTGCTAAACGTGGTATGGATATGGCCGCTTGTGTCAGTGACTGGGGGAGGTGGTGAGGGGTGGGGAGGGTGTTGTGCGCGCATGGGAAGAATATTTGATGTGGGGATGGACTCGAGTGTCTGATAATGCTGTTACCATGGTGAGCCATGTGGAAACGTGGATCCATTCAGTCTTGGATTATTTTTAAGTTAAATGTTGTGATGTGGTGTGTGTGTTAGTGTGAGTGTGTCCGTGTGTGTTTGTGATGTGATGTGGTGTGGTGTGGTGTGGTGTGTGTGTATGTGTTCGCACGCACACGCATACTTTAATCTATAACCAGCCATTTGGTGCTAAATTATTTTGTGCAATGATCTGTTTTCATATACTTTAATTTGTTGTCGAATTCACTAATATTCTCGATCAATGTTTACTCTTTGATACTTCGCAAAAATTATGGCAGATGTGTTGCTCAGTTTGCAAATGTGGTCTTTGAATATTGAAAGCAGTGCTCTTTGCAGGTATGTGCATTCACATATTTATGTAGTTTTTTTTTATGCCAGTATGAGAAGAAGAGTATCAATGTTTTACTTTGCTTTATACCATTATATTGATATATGTATATAATATACAGAGAGCTCTGCTTTGGCCAAAACTGTTTGAGCATATAATTGGGCATGCAAAGATGTATTTTGTTTTGGAAGAGGGAATTTTTTTTTCCGTTTCTCTACTAGAGGTCTGAGGTTCACCAATGGTGAGATTTTTGCATAAGCGACCACTTTCCTCTATCATTAATGTAGCTGCATGCTGACTTGTGAGATATGGAACATACTAATGTTGCCAGGACAGTCAGGAGGTACCTTGGCACTCCCAAACCCAGAATCTCATGGTTTTACTTCTTAGGCAGGTGAACATCGACACTGTCCTGCCACCTTCCTTCTTGGAAGAGAGGAGTGAGGATCGTTTATAATTTTCAAGAGGATTCCTTTTCTTGTTGTTTTTTTACTGCAGTTTGCTTTTACTGCAGTTTCTAAGGATTGTTCAAGCATTTGACACTTTATAACATATGTTGGGAACATTTTGTGTGAATGGATCACCCACTTCTAGTACATGTTCATGAACTTGTGCTTTAAAATGGTGTTCTCATTTGAATGTATTCAAAGCTTTGATTAATTGTTGTTTGGTTGGTTTGATACATGATTTATTTTGTGTGTGCATTATGAATGCTTGTTTTACATCATATATTGTGCCAGGGTTTTGTTTGATTACTTTAAATGTGACAAGATCCTGATTCCATGTCACTATTGCATCAAAAGCATCGAAAGCCAATTTAAAAAAATATATTTAACAAATTTTTAAAACATTTATGGACATTTTACAGTGTCGAACCTGTGTAGGCATAAGGCATGACAGTTCAGAAAAATTTTGATACATTGCTGTTTTTAAATGTCTTTAGATTGTTATTCTTTTTGAAACGGGGCTTACAAACTTCCAGCATTTTATAAGAATTCTTTTTTACATATCTTTTATGCATATACATACACACAAGCATGCACTCAGTCATTCACTCGCTCAATTATACAAAGAACCCACCAACCACACACACACACACACACACATTTCACTTTTTTACACATTCATGCATACATACGCACATGCATGTACATGAAAAAGTCATTATGACTTTTTGTGTCTGTGCTATATTTTGTGCGCACATGTTCTCAATGAACAATAAACTTATAAATCATGATGGCTGGATGTGTGTCTATACCAGTGAGAAAGAGTGTGATTTGGTCATACATATCTTGGAATTTGTTGATGGGGGATTTTTTTCTTTTTCATCGTGATAAAAGGTTACAAAATTTAAGATTGTAATAAAGACCAAATTAGTTTAAAACAAAAATGGGTTGTTTCGACTAACATCAAGCCGGTATTTTTAAAAAAAGCAAACACACAAACAAAAATCACAAATAAAAAAAAAACCCTTTCCAAGGACAGTTTATAAGAAGACCTTTGATCCATTGCTGGTTTAAATGTCTTATCATTATTTTTAAAAAGTTTTTCAGAATGTCTGCCTGTATGAGACCATTTTCCTACATTTAAAATACAGTTTACGAGTAAAAACAAAAATGAGCATGACCCAAAAGATCCTAATTTTGTTAGAGTCTTCAGAACCTCCTAGTCTGTAGTATCAAAACCCAGTAGTGCCTGGTTTAGTAAAGGGTGGACATTTTTACAATCTCTCAGGTCAGCTTTACATGCAGACCTGACTGTGCCTTGAAAATGTCTGTCGTTGTTCAGGGGTTATGAAAGCGCAAACATTTTCTGCAAACATCCGAGGCCTTTCCAGCGCACTGGGTTATGTGTTGATCAAGTGTGTGTTCAGAGGACTCTTTGGCAGGTGAAGGTTAAACATGCATTAGCAAATATTCTGTTTGTAGTGACACCATCTTGGAAAAACTGAAAACTAAATCCTGTAGAAATTGATACATCAAATGGTTGGGTGTTTTAACTGAGCCTCTTTTCAGTTCTTTGGAAGTGCAGAGTAGATGTGGGGGTTCTTGGGGTGCTTACCATGTTATACATTAAAAAAAAAATTTGGGTATAAACTGTAATGTTGCATCTTCTCTGTTTGTAGGGTGAAGCTTTTGTTTGGTTTTGGTTTCGGGATGTTTTTTCTTTGTTTAATAGTTTAGTTTTTGTTGTTTTCTCATCCCTGATGATAAATGAGGTGCTGGTAACTTTAGATCAACATCGGGGACATTAAAAAAACACACACTCACACACAACAGAATTTTAAGGGACATATTTTTTAACTGTATACTTTACTGTTTTGTAATGGGCAACCTGTCTTTAGTTAATTTTTCGTGTGTTTCCTTTTCTGACGTATTGAATGTTAGAGAGCAAGTAGAATTGTAGTGTTGGGATGCCCTTGAAATTTGTTCTTTTTTTTGGTGTGAATATTTTCTTATTTTTAGTTGTTGGCAGAACGGGTTCAGCCCAAAGATGGACCTTAGTGATTGGTTCGGTTGTAGACTTTATAAGGTCAGTGGAACTCATTGATGCATCATTAATTGGGTCTTGGCATTCCACTCAGTTCATTCTTTTGATATAATATACCTGAATCCCTTCCAGTGGTTTTATGGTTGTTTACTTATTTATGTTTCTAATTTTATGGTTTTTGCAAAAGGAGTTCATTGAATTGTACATTTGAAGTTTGTATTATTAATGTAATGATCCTGTATTAGTTCCTTGTGTGTT
The DNA here is from genome assembly GCA_028751875.1 of Rapana venosa. Taxonomy (NCBI): domain Eukaryota; kingdom Metazoa; phylum Mollusca; class Gastropoda; order Neogastropoda; family Muricidae; genus Rapana; species Rapana venosa. The sequence continues at coordinate 56,222,995 of CM054141.1, forward strand.
TGTGTGAATATTCATTATCTTTATCATCTTTAAACTCCTGCAAGACATGTGTCTGGTGTATGGAGGTATCTTGGATCAACATACATGACTGTTAATTCAGTCAGTGTTAATGTAGATAATGCGACTCTATTACACTGAAACAGTTGTTTGAAGATAAAGTGTATATATATAGATATTTACACACACACATATGTGTATTCAGTTGATTGTACCTATGTGTTTCTTGATTATACCTATGCGTTTCTTTTGTGGGATGTTTCTCAGTTTAACACCCCGGGGGGTCACCCAGAATATGCCCTCTGACTCCCTCACCCTGACTGGGAATCATTGTGAGACTACACACTGGATGAGAAGTTTGCATAGATGTATGACCGTTTTCAGGTCCCTTGCCATATAGGCAGCCATAGTCCGACTTCAGAGACATATTTGTATCCTTTAACAGAGAGTGCAGGCTGGCTGCACAGTCTTCAGTGGTGCCCCACCGGTCTACTAGACGACGGGTTAGGTGAAGTTAGGCTGCATGGTATGCTCAGAACATGTCACTGTTTAAGACATTCTCAACAGAACATTCCAAAGCATGACAGCATTTAAAAAAATGGATTTAGACCCTTGGACCCTTTATGTACCAATATTAATGAACTTTAACAAACTAAAAGTTGTATGTTGCTGATGTACGACAGATTTCTATTCGGAGCTGACAGCCACCTTGTCACGTGCCAAGGAAGAAAACATCAACCTGGACAATCTGATTCTGGAGGTCAATTCCCTGAAGTAAGTGGATTGTTGGTTGTTAGTTAGGCTTTTCAAGTGCATGCTGCATTCATGCTCATATGTATATAATTGTGTGTGCATGGTTTTAAGTACAGAAGCACACAAGCCTGCACAGGTACAGATATGTACGGAGAGATGCACACGCATGGGAGGACATACACATGAGAGCATGCGCACACTCTTATGCGAACTTACACTTACATAGAAGGATACATATACACGTACAGACAGACTTGCAGGCAGGCAGACAGAAACACACACACCCAAACACACACACACAAATACACATAAATACACACACACACTCACACACACACATATACATTCATGAATGCTGTATAATTATGTAGGTAGACTATGCTAGACTGCCACGTACAACCCCTGCCCCCCCCAAAAAAGGTCAACCAAACAAAACAAAAACCCAACGAAAAACCCCAAGCAACCAACCAAAAAACCAGCGGTAAACCCCCAACCACCCTATGCCTTGAGATGACAGCACTGAGGACTGTTTGCGTGTTTTTGCATGCATGCATTTATGTGCATGTTGTGCTGACTTGCCCAACCAACCAACCAACCAACAAACCCCAACCAATCAAACAACCCCCCCCTAACCAATCAAACAAAAAAAAACCCCAAACCCCCCCCAACCACCCTACACCTTGAGATGACGGTACTGAGGACTGTGTTTTGCGTGTGTTTGCATGCATGCATTCATGTGCGTGTTGTGTGTTGTACTGACGTGCCCAACCAAACAAAGTAACACCAAAAAACCCAACCAAACAAACAAAAAACAAACCCCCAACCACCTCCACCTTGAGATGACAGTACTGAGGACTATGTTTGTGTATGTTTATGCATTCATATGTGCGTTGTTGTGTGTGTGTTGTACAGACATGCCTACAACATTGCCATCAAGGAGGTTCACCAGGCAGTGGTGAAGGTGCTGGTGGAGGTACCCCTGGATCAGCACAGCAAGGTGCAGGGCAAGGACCTCATGACAGCAGTGCTGAGGGTAAGCCCCTAGAACTCCCCCCCCCCCCTAAAAAAAAAGATTTTGCGTTTCTGTTTAACACCAAAAGATTTGCCAGTGTGTCATCTTGTTTTTGGTTGTCATTTCATTATGGAGTTTCGTAAGCTAAGTATAATATAAAAGAAGTGAAATTAAAATTACCACTTCTTTTCCTGAAAATGAAATGGATGAACTCAAAACACAGAGCAAAAGAAAGCAGAGAAGCGAACAAGAGATATAACATGTGAATACCCAACAATCGAACGGAAAAAGGGTGTCTTAATTAAAGGGAAAAAAACCCAAACATCTAGAAAGAAGAAATATCTTAAGGAATTTGACGTGGAATATGTTAGTGGCTTTCTAAGCATCTTTTATAGTCAAGGTGTTGGTTTAAAAATTTAAAAAAATACTTCTCAGCTTTAGGTGAAAGATTCCCCCTGATGGAGATTTTTCTGATTATTATCTTTATTTATGTTTACTATCATGGAATTTTTTAAAAAATCAGTATGCGCTTTTTGAAGGTATTAAGGATTTTTTGTATCTCTTTTTTATGATGTTGCATGATTATGTTCTGCCTACACTGTGAATCTTTTTAAAAAATCATATTGTTCAAATGTCAACTGTTTTATTTCTGTCAGTTCTCTCCCTTGGGTCTCTCCAAGTATGGACTGTCTGTGTAATCATGGAGTTACAAAACAAGAATCCACCCCCACCCCCCACCCCACCCCTCCAAAAAACCCAGCCCCCCCAAAAAAAAAAAAAAAAAGAAAAGGCAGAAAAAGACCAGGGGAAAAGGCTAAACTATAGAAGTCTGTAAAGTACTTAGAATGAAACCAAATACATTTGTGACATTCTGTAAAATATGAATGTCTTTAGACATTTGACATTCAACTTTCTGATTGTAGTTCACCAAAATCTTCTATGATGGGGTTGATGTCTGGCAAGCGAGAGCGAGAGAGAGAGAGAGAGAGAGCAATAGTCAGTGGAAATATTTTTTCTTCTGGAACTTGGGTAACATAAGTTAATGAACTTTTTGGTTCTCAAGATCTAGCATACCACATTCTTTGACAGAGCTGTCAACTCTCATTGTTTCCTCCTGTGTTTCCCCATTCACTGGCTTTTGGCCAATTGATTTTGTGAGATAGTTTGAAGCATACATCGTAGCGAAACATGTAAGCAGTGGAAAGGTTTAAAAGAATAGAGAAGTAGAGCAGTGTAGTAGTTGAGGTGTGTTGGTTTTCTTTCTTTTTCAGCATGTGGGAATTCACTGTGGACTGTTGAAACATTACATCAGAAACAAAGAGGCCCAGTGGGACTGTCTCCATTCTCTAGAGGTCTGTATTCTGGCACACTGTCCGTGCGTGTACATCTGTGTGTGTGTGTATTTGTGTGTGTGTGTGTGTGTGTTATTTAACCAAAAAATTATCAAAAAAATTGTTTTATTTTTAAGGTAATGGAATAACATCTGGAGGTCTGTATCTGGCATACTGTCTGTGTGTGCAGCACAGTTATGTGTGTGTGTGTCTATACATGTGTGTGTGTGTGAGAGAGAGAGAGAGTGTGTGTGTTATTATTTTTTACAAAAATTAATTTATTTCTAGGATAATGAAACAGCCACAGACTTGCCAGTAGCTTAATTCCCTATTATTATGTTTTTGCACATACAGAAGATAAAAAAATGTGTAGTAAAGATCCCGTAATTCATGTCGGTTTTCAGTGGGTTACAGAAACACAAACATACCCAGCATGCACCCAGTACCAGCAGGAGGATGTGCTCTGCCATGTTCAACTTGCTCAATAGACAAATCCTGGAACAATCAGTGCAGTGCCCCAATGACTGCTCAGGGAGTTAATTAGGGAGATAAGAAAGATCTGATAAAGTGATTTGAGATAACTTCAATTGCACAGCCCTGTCTTGACTGACAAAAAGATTGCTGTTAATTTTTATTTATTTTAATTTTTAAAAATTTATTTATTCTTTTATATTGAGGATAATGGAAAGAGTTGTTAGTGCTATTTGAAGGACCTGCAGCATACTGCTCAGCTGCCTTCATTGCAGAGACTGAGCTGTCTGTTCTGACAAATGCAAAAGAAGAGAAAGTTTAGAGCCTATCTCCTGAGCTGACTGAAGAAGAGAATATCTCCTGAGCTGACTGAAGAAGAGAATATCTCCTGAGCTGACTGAAGAAGAGAATATCTCCTGAGCTGACTGAAGAAGAGAAGTGAAGTTGGTTGAGCCTGGTGTTGCAGGACTTTGCTGTGGAGAGCGAGCGCATGCTGAGCGTGCTGTCCAAGGTTGTGCAGTACCTGTACAACAAGGACATCCTGGATGAGCAGATCATCATTGCCTGGCACGACACTGCGGCTGAGGAAGACGAGGAGGAAGAGCACGGGAAGATCCGCAAACAGGTGAGGAGGACAGGACGATGACGTCTGTGCTTTTGTAGTATGGAATGTAGTTGTTGTTGTTGTGCGTTCCCCAGCTTTACACTCTGGGGGTCACCCAGTACGTGCACTCTGACTCGCTCATCATCCCACCTGGGAATCACTGTGAGATAGGAAGCACACCGGATGGAAGTTTGCGTGTGTGACTATTTTCAAGTACCTCGCCAAATAGGCAGTCATACTCCGACTTCAGAGGATTTTTTACTCCTTTAAAAGAAGAGTGCAGGTTGTTATGTTAAGAGCTTGTCATGGCTGAAGGCAATCTCAACACAACATTTTACAACATAACAACATTTTAGTGTAGGCCTTGGCAATTAGCTGACATCAATAACTGACACAGCTTTTGGCCTGGGCCATATATATGGAATGATGTTCAGGGTTTTAGGTCTAAAAACTGCTAGTATTTTCAAGAATAAAGTGTTATTATATTATTTATGCTGTGGAAGCTTGTGATACAGTTATTTTATTTTTTATTATTATTTTTTTTTAATAGAATGAATGAGAAAAATGTCCTTGATTCCTGATTGATATCCCATCAGAAAAATAAGTATTGCGAAAAAACTGTTTTGTCAAGGAAAAAGTAGTGAAAGAAAAGAAGTTGCAGGTAAACAGTTACAACATCTCCATCATTTTTAAGAAAATGATAACAGACGAAATAGCTTAGTGGTCCGAGCATTGAGCTCATAATCTGATTGTCCAGGTTTGAGCCACCTCTGAAATTTTTATTTATTTATTTTTTATTTATTTATTTATTTTATCTTTTATATCGAGGATAATGGAATAAGCACTCATGTGCTTTTTTACATCCAGTCCCCGTGTGTATGCGGTTTTGTAAATTTTGTCATCTGTTTCCACCTGCACCCAATGGCCTACTCTTTCGAAAAGCGAAACAGGATTTAACATGTGCGCAAGATGTTCTGCGTGTGTTCGAACACGGGGCCTCGGTTTATAGTCTCATCCAAAGGACTTTGACATTCAGTTTGAATTTTTTTGGTCAAACTGGGAAGAAAGGGCGAGGCTGGGAATTGAACCCACAACCTCACGGTTTACTTGTTGGCAGGTGAATGTATTAACCATCCTGCCACCTTCCTTCCTTTTGAATGTCCATTTGAGGGGATTTTTCCTCTAGAGTTGACATCAGTACAACTCTACTCCCCAAAAAGTCCTTCAGATGAAACCATAAACCAAGAGTCCGTGTGTGAAAAGCATGCAGAACATGTTTTGCGCTTGTTTAAAACCTGTTCCTCTTTTCAGAAGAGTTGGCCATTTTGTGTCGGAAGAAATGGATGACAGAATTAAAAAACCAAACACATGCACATAGGTGTCATCTTTAGACGTCATCCCCAAAGCCAGAATGCAGCAGATACCTTTGGTGGGCAAACAGTTGTATATGCGGAATCTCACTATTGGTGAATTTCAGAACCCTAGCTGAGGAACCTGCCAATAAAAGATTGATCAACGATTCAAAATTTTTTTTAAAAAAAAGTCTGTATTGCTGCTGTGAGAAAGTAAAGGATGTGCATAATTGGCAAAAGCAAATGTTGTTTATTGTTGACCACATGAAGAAGGAATACTGCTTGTGTTGACAAGATGAAAGTGAATGTTGTCTGTGATGTTGACCACATGAAATTTGAATGTTATGATGTTGACCACATGAAGACGGAATATTGTTTGTGTTGACAAGATTAATGGATGTTGTCTGTGATGTTGGCTACATGAAGCCGATGTTATTTTGTTTTACCACATGAAGACTGAAGTTTGTTTGTGTTGACTAAATGAAAGCGAACGTTGTCTGTGTTGTTGACCACATAAAGACTGAATGTTGTTTGTGTTGACAAGATGAAAATGAATGTTGTCAATGTTACGGATCATATTAACCATCCTGAATCTGATTGACCATACTGGACATTATCTGTTTGTGACCCTGTAAAAACCAGCATTGACTCTGTTGTTACCAAGATACAAATGAAATATGTGTTGTGTTGTTCTCCAGACGGAGGCTTTTGTGACGTGGCTGAAGGAAGCCGATGAAGAATCCAGCGACTGAGGCCAATTCGTCAGGATGGCAGGAGGACAGTTCTGTCCACAAATGCTTCCTTTCATATGACATCCCATAGAAAAACACACATCGCTCACATAAACCTAAGTATTGAAAAAAGAAAAAAAAAAGTATTAGGTATCTAGGAACTGCATCCTCTCTTTTTGCCTGTATGTCATAATAGTGTGTTTTAACCTTATGTTTTACTGGCTAAACTCTTGAATTTTAAACACTGAAAATTGAGCAGAAATTGTTTTAAAAGGCCTGTATTGCTTTTCCCTGAAGTAATTTAAAAAAACAAAACAGTTCTTTTAAAGAATTTCAAATCATTTTGAGTTGTATCAGTGCTTAGCTCTTTAGCAGACTGGTACTTGAATCATGTTCAGCATCCCACCTTTTGTTTTTAACAGCAAGAAAATGTTCATAAATTCCACCCTCTCATTTACATTCTGTTTCTTTAAAAGAAAGATTTTGTAAGATGACTGTGTTCTTTTATGACATTTCTACCCCCTTCCCCCTTTTATCACCTGTTTTTGGTATAGTCATAAGAGAGATAGAGGAAACCATTTTTAAACATTTGTTTGGCTAGTGTGCTTGTTGCAGTGGAGTAGCCCTTAAGGCTGGAATTGCAGAGAAAGTACACTATGTGATGCCAAGTATGGTGTGATCACAAAAGGGCATTTTATCTAAGCAGAGAGCTGACTTGGTATTGATCAAACATTTTTCTTCCCACTAAGGTAAAAGCTTTATTCTGCTTAAGGATCCTGGTAAAGCTAGTTTGACCTGCCATCTTCCTAATTATTCCAGTATTCCATTTTATATATACTCCTCCCAGAAAGTTGAGCAACTGGTATTTAATGCTTAACAAGAAAAGCAAGCTAACTGTAAGCAATTTAAAATCTTATACAGTATTAACTTTTAGCCAAGATCTGTCATCAGACATACCGTAATCAACTTGTATGTTAAACAAAACAAGCTGGAGAATTGTCATCATTGGAAGTTCAGCCAATGATCTGTGTTGCAACACTTTTTGTGAGGAGCATACTCCTAAATACAGACATGTTGTTTTTTTTATCCCCCAGGCAAATTGCGACTGTTTCTCTGTGATCATTTGCTTGCCCTTGTTCCTTTTTTTTGGTGGTTATTGTAGAATAAGGTGTGAGCACATGACTTAAAAAACAAGTATGTGAACTTTGGCGAATGTGAAGAGGAATGGATTGTGCTTGGAGAGTGAAAAGTGAAAGATAGGGAGTGAGAGAGAGAGAAGAAAATGGGATGAAAGCAGTGTAACTGTGCATTTGGATTAAAATCCTTGTTGAGAACTGGATGAATTTTGTTTTCATGGGTGATGCCTGCATCTTTTATCACTTCATTCAACAACTGTTTTTGTGCGTGTATGTGTGTATATATGTGTGTGTGTTCACATTGGCATTCATGTGTGAATGTGTGTGTGGTTTTGGGTTGGTTGGATTTGGGGAAAAGGGGGAGTGGGGGGATGGGTTTTGTTTTTGAGGGTGTTTTGTTGTTTAGCTTTGTTTTTTGTTCTGTTTTGATTGGTTTTGCTTGGAACAGTTTTTAAGGAAAGAAACTGTCCGTTATGGAAGTGAATGCTTGAGAGATAAAATCTGATCTCAAAACAACTGATTCATCAACAAATTGTAATTGAGCATAATCTTGTTTCTGGAAACTGATGGGAAAGCTTTAAAGAAAAGACCCCTACCCCTGATAGAAACACACACACACACACACACACACACACACACACTCACTCACATACACACACACAGTCACTTTCTTCATTTTCATCTTCTTGACTGTAAATTGCACTCTCAGTTGGAAAACCATTGTCATCACTCAGTGACTTCCAGTTCCAGAAGATGGAGGGCTTAGCCTGGTTTGTTTGTGGTTTTTTTGTTGTTTGTTCCTCAGCTGAGCTCTGATGTTCACCAAAGGTGAGATTTTGTGTATGCAACCGTTTTTGCCCACCATGAAGGTAGCCACATTCCGACTTCAGGGACAGGCTTTGGTTAAGAGGGGTTGTAGCAGGTCACAAAGATTGGCTTTTTTAGGAGGTGGGCAGGACTACAGCGCAAATATTACAGTTTTCACCCCTTGGTCCTTGAGAACAGATGGGAAAGTGCAGCCAGATTCAGTCTGGACAGATGGATGAAGCACTGTACTTTGTTCTGAAGTTTATGTTAGCACCATTCCCAGCTGCAGACAAGCTATTAGTAAAGTATGTGGAAGAGTTTCCCTTGACCTCCAGAGTAGTTGTTAGGGCACTGCAGGAATGGTTCAGGCTGTATGGTAGGGAAAGGGTCAAGCTCATTCCTCTTAAGGTACATGGTGCCTAGTAGGTGTATTCATCTTTCCATAAGAATTATGGAATATGTTCACCATTTGAAATATTTTAGGCTCTGTGAAAGAGAATAATGGCTCCTGTCTACAAGACATCAGGGCTAGAGTCGATACAGACAAGCAGAAGATGATTCATTTGATTAACCAAAGTTCAGAAGCTTGACTAAATATCTAAAAATTAGAATTGTCAAAACACTAATGTGGCTTATATTTCCTGGACACAATGGAAATTGGAAAGAAACAAAATAAAAGCAGCCAAAATGTGTTTCTACAGACAACTTCTAAGTGTCAAATTGTCAGACAAAAGAATAAATGAAAGGATTCTTTATGAACTCTCGGTGTAAAGAGAAAAGCTGGCTGAAATTAACAAGCGCAGACTGAGATATGTTGGTCACACAAACAGAAACACACGGACAAATCTGATGACGTCTATTCTCCAAGGTAACGTTGAGGGCAGAAGGAAAAGGGGCAGACCTCCAACATTCTACATCGCTAATACCACTGAGATCAGTGGTCTGGGAGTAAAAAGTATGTTCTTTCGAGCCAGAAGGCCCATAGAGCCGGAGCTTATCCCGGTTTCTGTAGCGTTAAGCGAACTGATGGTTTTTCACCACCCCTGTGACAGGACGCTAGTCTGTCGCCAGATACTTCCCCAGCAGAGCTGGTACCCACTTGTACACCTGGGTGGAGTGAGGAAAATAGGAGTAAAGTGTCTTTCCCAAGGACACAACACCGAGCCGAGCGGGGATCGAACCCGCGACCTCTGGATCACGAGTTGACCGCCTAAACCACTCGACCACGGTGCCTCCGTGGTCTGGGAGGGGCACAGGGAATCACAGAAGTCAGCAGAGACAGAGATATATGGTGAACCCTGGTGGCATTGTGTTGAGCTTCTACTAACAGTGGCGATGGAGACTGTTAAGTTAAAGGGTTATGGAATAGTTCATAATGTACAAACTTTTCCCCATTAGACAGGAACTTAATTGCCAGCTTACATAGAGGATGTAGGCTTATTTATTTATTTATTTATTCTTTTATATCAAGGATAATGGAATAAGCACTCGTGTTTTTTTACATCCAGTCCCTGTGTGTATGCGGTTTTGTAAATTCTGTCATCTGTTTCCACCGGCACACAATGGCCTACTCTTACGAAAAGCGGAACAGGATTTAACGTGTGCGCAAGATGTTCTGCGTGCGTTCGCACACGGGGCCTTGGGGCTTACTTGCCTGCTACATGTGTGTATACCAAATGCATGCATGTGTGTGCCTGTGCTCACACGTGCGCGCGCACACACACACACACACACACACATTCATATGCATACACACTATACATTCGCCCCGCAAGACAATCAACCTGTACCATGCTCATGCTCGCACTAACTTGCAAAAAAAAAAAAAAAAATTTAAATTGCACACTCGAAAATTAAAAAAGCTGCCAAAGTGCTGCAAGGGGAGAGCAGCTGGGTAAGGGGACAGAGAGATGAACTAACACCACAGAACGCCACAGCCACCACGGTGACCCAGCTGCCAGCAGAGCCAAGCCTCATCCAGTTGATGGCATTGTGCTGTAGGCCTGTCCTAACACTGAATTGATAGAACTTCCCTGGGAATGTTACTCTTTGAAGAGGACACCACACCACAAGCTCTGGCTGTAAATGCCACATTGAAGGGAGCAGCATGGGACCAGCAGCAATGGCGCTTCAGAAAAGATTGAACTTAAGTGGGGGTGCGGGAAGCCCCTCGCAGGTAACCATAGAAGAGCACACACTCCGCAACCTGCATTCTTCCTGCTTAAGAGATAATGCTGTGACACGGTTTGTTTGAAAATGCTGGCTGAGTTGGGTAGGAGCAAGCAAAGTTGGTTGACAGTGAAACATGAAGAGTGAGCAAGTATAAACACACACGCGCGCGCGCGTGCGCGCGCACGCACACACACACATACACAACACACACACACACACACACGCAAGCTCAGCACTTGCACACATGCAACACATTAACGCACGTAAACAACTCACGGCAACAACAGAGATGTCCCTGGCAAAATTCTGACCCCCAAAAGCCCTCTGTTAAGGTAACAATTACATTTTCAAACGGAAAAGCAAACAAAATAAATGATGGGCGATGCTGCTATTGTGGCGACGCATTCATTCTCCCCGGGAAGAGCAGCCCGAATTTCAGGCAGAGAAATCTGGTGTGGCTTAAAGGGGTTAAGAATACAACCTATCGAACACTGACATGACATTGGAGATACTTAACGTGCACACGTTGGCCTATTTGACAAATTGACAAAACTGCATGCATACTAGTGTCGTGTTTAGACATCGTTCCCTAAGTCAGAATGTGGCTACTTTAAAGGTTTGCAACAAAAAAAAGAAGGGAAAAAAAACGAAAAGAAAAACGGTTGCATACGCAAAAGTTTACCATTGGTGAATCTAGAAACTCAAGGCGATGAACGAGAGAGAAAAAACGAAGGAAAAAAAAAAAGGAAACCATAGCTTCATGAACCCATAGTGAAGGAAGTCAAAACAGTCTGTCCTTTTGGCAATGGCATCTCTCATAGTCAGTATGAAACAGACCCACGAAATTTAATACACGCACGCAAGCTGGCAGGTTTAGGGCAACAACAACAACACATGTCTAGGGGTAGGGCAATATGGAGATCAGGGTTTAACTCCAATTGATATTGACATGCAGCAAGGGAGGAGTTAGCTCGACTTGAGCTGAGATCGTCAGCTTTGGAATGTGCAATCAATAGTCATCTTTCAAGTGAGTCATGCCGTTCTACCTATCTTGACATCGCTTAAACCCTGTCTGAACAGATGCCTAGTCTGTTGTAAAGACTGAAAAATGATTGTTGTTGTTGTTCTTGTCAAAGTTATGATAAAGTTCCGGCGGACAGCGCTATATAAATTCCATTTATTATTTTTATTATTATTATTATTATTATTATTATTAATTAGGAACTACAAGTGAAATGCAAGGAAACGTTTTAAACGGAATTATCGCCTGAGGAGTTGAAAACATGCATCATGGATAAGTTGTTTTGGTTTGGTTTGTTTTGTTTTAGGGTGTTTTTAAAAAAAAAGTCTTTAAGAAGATTTATAAAACAAAATGTAAAAGTAAGGAATCTAATAATTTCGGATTCCCGAAGTCGGAATATGGCTACCTAAAAGTGGGAACAAACGATCGCATACGCAAATTTCACCTTTCGTGAACCTCAGCTCTAGCCTAGGAAAGTAAACAAGTGTTAGTTTTTCAAGGAACACACACACCACACACACACACACACACACACACAATCTCATCCGTTAGTTATTGTGTGGTGAATATTACATAAAACTGGTTTGTGGCGATTCTCACTTTCATAGTTTTGCCCTTTTGGTAGTGCATTTTATTTTTTGTAGACCCAGTTGCTATTGTTACATGCGTTATTCATCTGTTTAGTTGCCCGTTGTGATAATATCTTTTCTTGAGCTGAGCTGAAATACAAACTCAGCGTCATATTTTTTTAGGGGGAAAGAAAATAGAGAAGATACCGAGAATAGATCACAACTGGTTTCATCTTTGTTTCTTCTGATGACAACATAGAATAATGTATGATCTTCAATATTTTTCAGTAGGCTTTTAGGCCTATATCATGTAATGAAAAAGAGAACAGACTGTCAAACTGCTGTAATAACTTATATCAAGCTATAATTGTTAGTACAAAGGACTGAAAACAAAAGAACGTAACCAGCAACATTTCTTCTTTCCCTTCTCTACCACCTTGGGTATGTTCGTGTTTCCGTAACCCACCGAATGCTGACATGAATGACGGGATCTTTAACGTGCATATTTGATCTTCTGCATGTGTATAATATATACACAAAGAAATACGGCAATGGCAGGTCTGCACTTGAAGTTGACCTGGGAGATCGTAAAAATCCCCACCCTTAATTCACCAGACACCGCCGAGATTCGAACCCGCGACTTCATGACCCATGAGAGTCAAATCAAACAATCTTAACAACTCGGCTATCGCTGGTTTTTGTTTCCCTTTGAGAGTGGCTTTTTGGTACACTTTGTAAAAAAACAAATTAACTAGGGACAACTCTCTTGTTGCTGTTCTATTATTCATTTATTATTACGTGAGCTAATCCCCATAGCACTGAGACTACATACAATGATACGCTTTTGCACTCCACTATAAATAAGATTTGGAGATCTCTTCTGAATTATGATATATTGATTCTGTTTTCCATATGTTTTCAGTGTGCCAAAAAGCCTGACCCAGCTTTGAGGAAAAAAACTTACTTCAATGTGCAATAACAAGCCAAAGTAAAACTACCACGCGCGCGCGCGCGCGTGCGCGCGTGTGTGTGTGTGTTTATGTGTGTGTGTGTGTGTGTGTGTGTGTGTGTGTTTATGTGCAGGAGTGTGTTCGCGACTTTCTATCTGGCTTTTCATTGATCTGCTTGGCACTATGTCAGGAATATCTTTTGCTTGGCAACTTAAACTATCGCTCCCCCCCCCCCCCCTTTTTTTTTTAAAAACCCTTATCCCCCCCACCCCCTCCCTTCCCCCTTCTTCCGACGCATAGGCCCTGTAGAGCCTACTGTTAATCATTCATGTCAAATCGAAAGTGTGTGTGTGTGTGTGTGTGTGTATGTGTGTGTGTGTGTGTGCGCGCGCGCGCGTGCGTGGGTGCGTGCACGAGAGATATATTTATTTTATTCTTTTATATCGAGGATAATGGAATAAGCACTTATTTGCTTTTTTACATCCAGTCCCTGTGTGTTTGTGGGTTTGTAAATTCTGTCATCTGTTCCCACCGGCACACAATAGCCTATTCTTACGAAAAGCGGAACAGGATTTCACGTGCGCGCAAGATGTTCTGCGTGCGTTCGCACGCGGGGCCTCGGTTTATAGTCTCATCCGAAGGATTTGGGGGAGAATGGAGTCTGCACTGATGTTAACTCCAGGTGGAAAAATACCCTTGAACGGGAATCGAAACCGGGTCGTCAGATTGCGAGCGCAATGTTCTGACCACTAGGCTATCCCGTCCCCAGAGAGAGAGAGAGAGAGAGAGAGAGAGAGAGAGAGAGACAATGACAATGACAATGACAAATTCTTTTATTTCGAGGATAATGAATAAGCACCCATGTACTTTTTTACATCCAGTCCCCGCCCTTAAGGATATATATGATAATAAAATAAAATAAAGCCTATAGCAATACACTTACACAGTGTACGGGGGGAAAATCTACACAAAAATCCCCACAAAAATCACTGAAGAGAAAGAAAAAAAAAGTACTAAGAGAGAGAGAGAGAGAGAGAGAGAGAGAGAGAGAGAGAGAGAGAGAGAGAGAGAAACACTCCAAATCTAATCAAAACTTATATTTTTCCAGAGGTGTAAATAGGCACCATATCCTTGTTTTCATGAGTTTTCGTTTATCGCCCCTGCCCTGTACACTCCTTCGTGGAGATGCCGGGGGCTCTCTCTTTCAGCATGAACAGCATTCCCGCCATCTGAACATTCTGTACATGCTAGATGTTTTCTCTTTTCTATCACTTTCTGTCTTTCTGTCTTTTTCTCACCTTTTAACCCCCCCCCCCTCTCTCTCTCTCTCTCTCTCTCCTCTCTCTCTCTCTCTCTCTCTCTCCTCCTCCTCTCTCTCCTCTTTTGCTTTTATTTCTCGTCCTGTCCAGTCCGTTCTCTCTGTCTTTGTCTGTGTCTGTCTGTCTGTCTGTTTCTCCTTCTCTGTTCTTCTTCTGGTTCTGTCTCCTGTCTGTCTCTGTCTGTCTGTCTGCCTGTCTGTCTGCCTGCCTGTTCTGTCTGTCTGTCTGCTTTCCTGTTCTCCTGTCTGTCTGTCTGCCTGTGCTCTGCTGTACTGTCTGTCTTGTCTTGTTTCTCTCAGTCCTGTCTCCTGTCTGTCTCTCTGTCTGTCTGTCTGTCCAGCAGGTGGACAAAAAACTCGAACAGTCTTAGGTTCAATTCCACCCAACACACACACACACACACACACACACACACACACACACACACACACACACACACACACACACACACACACACACACACACACACACACACACACACACACACACACACACACACACATCTCTTCTCTCTCTCTCTCTCTCTCTCTCTCTCTGTCTCTCTCTGTCTCTCTCCCTCTCTCTCTCTCTTATATATATCCCTAAGGGCGGGGACTGGATGTAAAAAAGCACATGGGTGCTTATTCATTATCCTCGAAATAAAAGAATTTGTCATTGTCATTTTCTGTCTGTCTGTCTGTCTGTCTGTCTGTCTGTCTGTCTGTCTGTTCTGTCTCTCTCCTCTCTCTCTCTCTCTCTCTCTCTCTCTCTCTCCTCCTCTCTCTCTCTCTCTCTCTCTCTCTCTCTCTCTCTCTTGTTTCTTCTCAGTCCTGTCTCTTGTCTATTTTTCTTCCCCAGGAAGTCTGGCAGTTTTTGTTGTTATTGCTGCTCTTAACACGTTATGCGACATTTTGCCAGTATTGTTTTGTTCTGGAGACAAAGTCTGGAAATTGTCTACACTGGGATGGGCATAGGAGGTCGATTCTGCAGTGTTGTTTGGCAATATGGCATGTTACATACGTTTCGTTGTTATTTTTAAACTGTTTTTTAAAATTCTTTTTTTTGAACGCAGTTATTCCAAAGTGTTTGTTATTTTTTTTTATTGCAGTTATTTTAAAATGTTTGTTATCATAGTTTAATGCATAAAAAATATAAAAGTAGAATAAATCAAATAAAATGCAATTATTTTAAAGGTTTTTTTTTTTATTGTTTAAAAGAAAAACACACGAACACTTTTTTTTTAGTGTGGCAGTCTGGGGGATGACAAATCAAAATGAAAGGGAATGGCTGAATGGCTGGCCTCCTCAGAAGGGCCTGGTTTTATTTTCGTTAAGAAATAGAGCAGTTAATAGAAGATAGTATGTCATTGAGAGAGAGAGAGAGAGAGAGAGAGAGAGAGAGAGAGTGCTGGTTTTATTTTCGTTAAGAAATAGAGCAGTTAATAGAAGATAGTATGTCATTGAGAGTGTGTGTGTGTGTGGAGAGAGAGAGAGAGAGAGAGAGAGAGAGAGAGAGAGAGAGTGCTGGTTTTATTTTCGTTAAGAAATAGAGCAGTTAATAGAAGATAGTATGTCATTGAGAGTGTGTGAGAGAGAGAGAGAGAGAGAGAGAGAGAGAGAGAGAGAGAGAGTGCTGGTTTTATTTTCGTTAAGAAATAGAGCAGTTAATAGAAGATAGTATGTCATTGAGAGAGAGAGAGAGAGAGAGAGAGAGAGAGAGAGAGAGAGAGAGAGAGAGAGTGCTGGTTTTATTTTCCTTAAGGAATAGAGCAGTTGATATAAGATAGTATGTCATTGAGAGAGAGAGAGAGAGAGAGAGAGAGAGAGAGAAGAGAGAGAGAGAGAGAGAGAGAGAGAGAGAGTGCTGGTTTTAGTTTCGTTATGGAATAGAGCAGTTAATAGAAGATAGTATGTCATTAAGGAGAGAGAGAGAGAGAGAGAGAGAGAGAGAAGAGAGAGAGAGAGAGAGAGAGAGTGCTGGTTTTATTTTCGTTAAGAAATAGAGCAGTTAATAGAAGATAGTATGTCATTGAGAGAGAGAGAGAGAGAGTGCTGGTTTTATATTTCGTTATGGAATAGAGCAGTTTAATAGAAGATAGTATGTCATTGAGAGAGAGAGAGAGAGAGAGAGAGAGAGAGAGAGAGAGAGAGAGAGAGAGAGAGAGAGAGAGAGAGAGAGAGAGAGTGCTGGTTTTAATTTCATTAAGGAAAAGAGTTGTTGATGTAAGATAGTAAGCTATTAAGATGAGTGTGTGTGTGGAGAGAGAGAGAGAGAGAGAGAGAGAGAGAGAAGAGAGAAGAGAGAGGATGCTGGTTTCATTTTCATTAAGGAAAAGAGTTGTTGATGTAAGATAGTAAGCTATTTAGATGTATGTGTAGAGAAAGAGAGAGAGAGAGTGCTGGTTTTATTTTCATTAAGGAAAAGAGTTGTTAATGTAAGATGGTAAGCTATTTAGATGTGTGTGTGTGTGTGTGTGTGTGTGTGTGTGTGTGTGTGTGTGTGTGTGAGTGTGTGTTGTGTGTGTTGTGTGTTGTGTGTGTGTGTGTGTGTGTGTGTGTGTGTGTGTGTGTGTGAGAGAGAAGAGAGAGAGAGAGAGAGAGAGAGAGAGAGAGAGAGAGAGAGAGAGAGAGAGAGAGAGAGAGAGAGAGAGAGAGAGAGAGAGAGAGAGAGAGAGAGAGAGAGAGAGAGAGAAAGTAAGGAAGTCTGTACATGTCTGCCTGTGTGCACGCGTGAGCATGTGTTGATTATTTGACAGGACCTGGTGTGTGTGTGTTGGTAAAGAACTTCGATAGTCTTGCGAATGAATATGTAGCCTGGACTAAGTGGTAGCCCTGATAATAATTATGGCCTTCACGGTCAGTGAAGCTTTAAACAACATGGACATTACAGCCTGTAGAGGACGCACGCTCTACTTACATACACACTGATGCATAGACATGATACTGAGCGTTTGACCTGGCAGACAGAGAGAGGCAGAGACAGAGAGACAGAGAGAGGGAGGGAGAGAGGGGGAAGGAGAGATGAGAGAGAGAGAGAGAGAGAGAGAGAGAGAGAGAGAGAGAGAGAGAGAATCGAGAGAGATAGAGAAATTCAGAGAGAGAGAGAGATCGAGAGAGAGAGAAATCGAGAGAGAGAGAGAGAGAGAGAGAGAGAGAGAGCGAGAGAGAGAAATCGAGAGAGAGAAAGAGAGAGAGGAGAGAGAGAGAGAGAGAGAGAGGAGAGAGAGACAGAGAGGGAGAGAGAGAGAGAGAGAGAGAGAGAGAGAGAGATAGAGAAGGAGAGGGAGAGACAAATCGAGAGAGAGAGAGAGAAATCGAGAGTGAGAGGGGGGAGAGGGAGAGACAAATCGAGAGAGAGAGAGAGAGAGAGAGAGAGAGAGAGAGAGAGAGAGAGGAGAGGAGAGAGAGAGAGAGAGAGAGAGAGAGAGAAAATCGAAGAGAAATCGAGAGAAGAGAGAGAGAGAGAGGAGAGATAATAATAATAATCATAATGATAATAATAATAATAATAAATGGAATTTATATAGCGCTATATCTTGCAGAGACAAATCAAAGCGCAAGATGACAGAGATCGAGAGAGAGAGAGGGAGAGGGAGAGGGAGAGAGAAATCGAGAGAGAGAGAGAGAGGAGAGAGGAGAGAGAGAGAGAGAGAGAGAGAGAGAGAGAGAGAGAGAGAGAGAAATCGAGAGACAATGACAATGACAAATTCTTTTATTTCGAAGATAATAAATAAGCGAGAGAGAGAGAGAGAGAGAGAGAGAGAGAGAGAGAGAGAGAGAGAGAGAGAGAGAGAGAGAGAGAGAGAGAGAGAGAGAGAGAGAGAGAGAGGAGAGTTTATTCCCAAGGGTTACAGATAAGTATTGACGTACTTATTTTCATCCGGCTCTTGCCCTGAGAAGAGACTATCCTTAGTAATCAACTAATAATGTCAAGTAAATGGACAGAGATTTAAAAAAAACAACTTTAATATCGAGGATAATGGAATAAGCACTCGTGTGGTGTGTGTGTGTGTGTGTGTGTGTGTGTGTGTGTGTGTGTGTGTGTGTGTGTGTGTGTGTGGTAGGAGAGAGAGAGAGAGAGAGAGAGAGAGAGAGAGAGAGAGACAATGACAATGACAAATTCTTTTATTTCGAGGATAATGAATAAGCGAGAGAGAGAGAGAGAGAGAGAGAGAGAGAGAGAGAGAGAGAGAGAGAGAGAGAGAGAGAGAGAGAGAGAGAGAGAGAGAGAGAGAGAGAGAATGACAATGACAAATTCTTTTATTTCGAGGATAATGAATAAGCACTCATGTGCTTTTTTACATCCAGACCCCGCCCGTAGGGATACATCTTAATAATAACCCAACACTTATAGATTCTCACAGTAGAAACAAGGGGAAATAACCCTTTTCAAAACAGCCCCCTCCCCAACAAAAAAAACCACACCCAAAAACAAACAAATAAAAGAAAACCCTAAAAACACACCCCACCACCATCACCCACCCCCCCAAAAACCCCCCACCCACAACCAAAACAAACAAACAAAAGAGAAAGAAAAACCAAACCAACAAAAGAAGAAAAAAGAGAAAAAGAAACAACAACAACAACAACAAAACCAAGAAGAATAACAACCAAACTTAATAAGTCATAAAGATAAACATCTACACATTGTCAAATGGTACATATACTTGTTACACATAACAATAAGATAAAGAGAGAGAGAGAGAGAGAGAGGAGAGAGAGAGAGAGAGAGAGAGAGAGAGAGAGAGAGAGAGAGAGAGAGAGAGAGTTTATTCCCAAGGGTTACAGATAAGTATTGACGTACTTAATTTCATCCGGCTCTTGCCCTGACAAGAGACTGTCCTTAGCAATAAACTAATAATGTCAAGTAAATGGACAGAGATTTCAAAAAAAAAGTCTTTAATATCGAGGATAATGGAATAAGTACTCATGTGTGAGTGTGTGTGTGTGTGTGTGTGTGTGTGTGTGTGTGTGTGTGTGAGAGAGAAGAAGAGAGAGAGAGAGAGAGAGAGAGAGAGAGAGAGAGAGAGAGAGAGAGAGAGAGAGAGAGAGAGAGAGAGAGAGAGAGAGAGAACTGTTGACACTTCATAACTCAAGCATCTTCCTTGTCCACCATGGCATGTGCTTACTGGCAGGCGACTTTTTGCAAGACTGTCATTTCAGTAATCCACATTTTGTCAGCGTCATTGGCACGATCGCGAGGCAAGAATTATAAACAGAAAGACTGAACTCCATAGAAATAACAAACACGTAAGGCTTAACCATCTTGTGTTTATTCCCAAAACCCTTCTGTTGGCGAGACACCTTGTTTTTGTCACTCCAAAGTCTGCTTTCGCTTTCTCAGCTGTCGAGGGCTGGTTTTGTCATGGGAAGCGCGTAAGCAAATCTCCCCTCCAAGTGTACATAGACTCGTCCACGAGGCAGGATTGTTACAAGAACAAAGAGGAGTCGATTTGGGGATCCAAATGTTTTTTCGGGGGAGGAAGGATGAATGGGTGACGTCTGTCAGGTCGTTCATTTGGAAAGCAGACGAGAGTTTAGCGAGGGCGAATTGAAGTGGCTGTATGTGTCTGTGAGGCCATATTTTGGATACGGTTAGTAACTGGGGATTTTGTTTATGTGCCGGACCATGCCGAGTGAGTACTACGTGTTATATTGTTGTGTTATGGTGTCCGTGTGTGTATTTGTGCGTAAGCGCGCGCTCGCGCGTGTGTATGCATGTATGCATGTGTTTTGTTTATTCATTCTCTTATCTATCAATGAATGCATGAATGAATGAATGAATGAATGTATGTATGTATGTATCTATCTATCTATCTATCTATCTATCTATCTATCTATCTATCTATCTATCTATCTATCTCTCTCTCTCTCTCTATCTATCTATCTATCTATCTATCTATCTATCTCTCTCTATCTCTCTATCTATCTATCTATCTATCTATCTATCTATCTATCTATCTGTCTGTCTGTCTGTCACGCGCGCGCGTGTGTGTGTGCACGTGCACGCGTGCACGTTTCTTATGAAGTTTTAAACTGCCACCCGTTTAAAAAAAAATTCATTCCTCCAGTGCTGGCAGAACATGTGTGAACATCGATTTGTTGTGTGTGTGTGTGTGTGTGTGTGTGTGTGTGTGTGTGTGTGTGTGTGTGTGTGTGTGTGTGTGTGTGTGTATTACACATAGCCTACACGCATGCCATGTGTGCAAAATTAAGCTGGATTTAACACACATGTGTAGGTAGGTATGGAGGAGGATGATACAGAAAATAATGTGGGTCAGTGATCGATGTCTCGTGCATTCTTTGGATAATGCTGTGTGCTGTGCTGTGCTGTGCTGTGTTGTTGACATTTTAAGGACTTTTGCTGAGTTGACTGTGACAACCTTTATGCATCCAGATCTCTCTCTCTCTCTCTCTCTCTCTCTCTCTCTCTCTCTCTCTCTCTCTCTCTCTGTCTCTCTGTCTCTCTCTGTCTTTCTCTGTTGTGTGTGTGTGTGTGTGTGTGTGTGTGTGTGTGTGTTCTCTCTCTGTCTGTTGTGTGTCTTCTGTGAGTTTTCTTCTTTCTCTATCTCTCTCTCTCTCTCTCTCTCTCTCTCTCTCTCTCTCTCCTCTCTCTCTCTCTCTCTCTCTGTATGTGTGTGTGTGCGTGCGCGCGCGCGCGTGTGTGCGTTTGTGTATGTGTGTGTGTGTGTGTGTGCGCGCGCGTGTGTGTGTGCGTTTCTCTCTCTCTTTCTCTCTCTGTATGTACATCTCTCTCTCTCCGCCCCCCCCCCCCCCCCCCCCCCCCCCCCCCCCCCCCCCTCTCTCTTCTCTGTTTTCCTCACCCACTGAGAGCACAGCACCCGTAGGCTTGCATGAGCGTTATCACTCTTTGAGAATCTCCACCTGTGGCTGCCTGTTGTCCTCTCTGTCTCTCTCTCTGTCTGTTTGTCTGTCTGAGTATCCATGTCTTTTACTCTCTCTTTCTCCCTGCCTATCTATCTCTGTGTCTGTGTCTTTATCTCTGCATCCCTTTCTCCCTGTCTCTCTCTATTTTTGCCTCTCTGTCTCTCTCTGTCTCTCTCTCTCCATGTGTCTCTCTGCTTCTGTGTGTGTGTGTGTGTGTATGTTTGTGTTTTCTTTTTGGTATCAGTCCGTCACTATTGGCAACGTGTCTCTCTCTTTTTTCCTATCATCATCAATTTTCTCTCTCTGTCTGACAGTTTTTGCTTTATGCGCTTGTGTAATGTTTTTACCTTCGATTCCATCATCTGCACGGTGCGAGAGATCGAAACGACAGAAATAGCGATGAAAAGAGGAGCAAACCCACGTATGTTTCATCTTCATCATCTGTGGGATGTGTTCCTCCCCCACCCCTTCCCCCCTCTCCCCTCTGCTCTCCTCTCGCTCTCGTTCCCTGTTGTAGTGATAAAATTTAGTATCAGGGATGGTAATGCTTGCTGTTCTTGTTGGTCATTATCGATCTGCCTATCTATCTATCTATCTATCTATCTATCTATCTATCTATCTATCTATCTATCTATCTATCTATCTATCTATCTATCTATCTATCTATCTATCTATCTATCTATCTGTCGGTCTGCCTATCTCTCTCTCTCTCTCTCTCTTCTCTCTCTCCTCTATCTATCTATCTATCTTCTATCTATCTATCTATCTATCTATCTATCTATCTATCTATCTATCTATCTATCTATCTATCTATATCTCTGTCTGTCTGTCTATATTACACACACACACACACACACACACACACACACACACACACACACACACACACACACACACACACACCAACACTCCCACACATACCACGCACGCACGCACGCACGCACACACGCACGCACGCACGCACGCACACACACACGCACGCACGCACACACACACACACACACACACACACACACACACACACACACGCACACACACACACACACAAAGCCGAATTGCTATCCTATCTTTTTGTTTCGAATGAACCGTTCGGCAGGTGAAGATGATTATACCAAAGCTAGGGAAATAGTGATGTGGTATATTATTTACTTGTGGGAATGGTATTAAATCGGTCTGTGTTTATTCGTGGTCTTGTTTGTTCATTTTATCTATTTGTTTGTTTGTTCTTTGGCAGCAGGTCACCAGTGCTGATGTAGGTGGAGTTTGGAAATGAGGAAGAAATAGGGAATAAAAACTACCCTGATGTAGAACGCAAAGAAACAAAGAAACAAAGAAAGAAACAAATTCTCTATCTTTCTATGTCTTTCTGCCTCGATCTCTGTCTCTGTATACCTATCTCTCTGTCTGTCGTTCAGTTATCTTCCTTTCTTCATTCTTTCGCTCCCTTCCTTCTTACATTCCTTCCTCCCAGTCTTTCTTTCGTCCTTCTTTCAATCCTTTCTCCTTCT
>CM054141.1:56260593-56268093 GCA_028751875.1 Rapana venosa
CGAAAGTGACAGTGACGACGCTCTTAGTCATGACTCTGTTGAGGATGATGATAACGATAACGCCCTCAGTGGTATGCTTTGTATTTGAACATGTTGCATTTCTAGACAATTGATTGAAGTTTTTTTCGATTTCTTATTACCACTTCCCTTCGTCCCTCTCACTTGTATTGTGGCCCAAGGCCGAAGCACAATTAAAATGTTCAGAGTTCAGAGTTCTCTCTGTCTGTCTGTCTGTCTGTCTGTCTGTCTGTCTGTCTGTCTGTCTGTCTCTCTCTCTCTCTCTCTCTCTCTCTCTCTCTGTTGTTGTTGTTTAGGATGTTACACTTGGTTGCTTCACGCTGACGGAAGGGAAGTGGTGGGTGACGGTTGAAACATAGATTAGGGAAGGACTGTGTATGTTGTGTGTGTGTGTGTGTGTGTGTGTGTGTGTGTGTGTGTGTGTGTGTGCGTGTCCCCGTGAGTATGTGTGTATGTATGAGTCTGTGAGTATATGTGTGTATGTGTGAGACTGTGTGTGTGCGTGCGTATATGTGTGTGTGTGTAAATGTGTGTAATTGTGTGTGTACACGTGCGTGTATTTATACGTAGTTGTATGACTACGTGCACGTAAGAAAAAATGCTTATAAAACACTTATTGATGCTTATTTTTATATTTGAATAAAACAGATAATTTTTTGTGACAGCAGAGAGAGAGAGAGAGAGAGAGAGAGAGAGAGGGGTGGGCAGGGGGAGGGGAGAGGGAGAGGGGGAAGGGAGTGAGGGAGGGAGGGAGAGAGAGATAGAGGGAGGGATTGAGAGAGCAAAATTTAAAATATGGTAGGTTTTAAGCCCTTCCACATGGGGGCAGTGAAGCGGAGACGAAACAAACAATCCAGAAACATTCTATTTCAGATATACATGCAATACAACGATCACCATGACATGGTTACAACCAATACAACGATCACCATGACATGGTTACAACCAATACAACGATCACCATGACATGGTTACAACCAATACAACGATCACCATGACATGGTTACAACCAATACAACTATCACCATGACATGGTTACAACCAATACAACTATCACCATGATATGGTTACAGCCAATACAACTATCACCATGATATGGTTACAACACCATAGAATGATTGATAACATTTGATTCATATTCAGCACAGGGCATCACCGGCTGACTAACACACTTGTGTTTTCTCACAGTGTTTGCAGTCATAGATGGATCAGTTGTGTGACTTACCCGTGTGAGCATTTCCTACTTTTACAGCTGCTCCAGGTTTTGTCATGCACTTTTATGATTATGGTGGATGTTACTTGTGTGTGTGTGTGTGTGTGTGTGTGTGTGTGTGTGTGAGATAAATTTCTCTTCAAATATAAATATATAGAACGTGTGTGTGTGTGTGTGTGTGTGTGTGTGTGTGTGTGTGTGTGTGGAGTGCGTGCACGTGTGCGTGTGTGTGGTGTGTGTGTGTGTGTGTGTGTGTGTGTGTGATAAATTTCTCATCAAATTCCTGTATGCGCATGATAAGATGAGACAGTGACACTTGATCTATTGTTTTCTGTGGTTTAAAACCCTCGCACTTAAACCTTTTTTTTACACACAGAGACACACAGATATGCACACACACATATTATGTTCCAGCACACCTGTACGTTCTGACACACTCTCCTCTCAACCCAAACCAGTTCCTCTCACTTCTTCACTTCACTGATGTTTTTTCAGCTCTCAGTCTATCGGCTTGTGATGCGGATTTTTGTTCCTTGTAAACAATGTTGTTCTGTGTTGAAGGTTGTTTACTCGAAGATGAAGGTGATAGTAATGGAACAACGACAGTCTGAATGCCTGAGCCTTCGATTTGAAAAGAGGACACAGACGTTTCTTTCAGCACAGCATTCAACATGCCCTCTAGCTTTGGTGGGGGACTTTCGATAGGTATGTTGACTGAAAGACGTTGAAAAGGTTACGAAATTCCTAAGAGCTGAGGAGTGACACGTCATGCTGGCTGCAAGGCAAGGGAATCTTCTACAGAGAGACAGAGAGAGAGACAGAGAGAGAGAGAGATAGAGAGAGAGAGAGAGAGAGAGAGAGAGAGAGAGAGAGAGAGAAAGAGAGGGAGAGAGAGAGAGAAAAGAGCGAGCGAGCGAGCGAGAGAGAGAGAGAGAGAGAGAGAGAGAGAGAGAGAGAGAGGAGAGAGAGAGAGAGAGAGAGAGAGAGAGAGAGAGAGATTTTTTTATTTCATTTTTTCTTTTACTTCAAGGATAATAGAATAAGTACTCGTGTGCTTTTTTTTCATCAAGTCCCCGTGAGTATGCAGTTTTGTAAACTTTTTCATCCGTTCCAACTGGCGCACAATGGCCCAATCTTCCGAAAAGCGGAACGGGTTTTAACGTGTGCACAAGATGTTCTGCGAGCGTTCCCACACGGGACCTCGGTTTATTGGCTCATCCGAAGGACTTTTGGGGGGAGTGGAGTCTGCACTGATGTTTACTCCAGAGGAAAAATCCTCTTGAACGGGAATCAAACTCGGGTCAGCAGATCACGAATACATCACTCTAACCACCAGGCTATCCCGTCCCCCAGAGAAAGAGAGAGAGAGAGAGAGAGAGAGAGAGAGAGAGAGAGAGAGAGAGAGAGAGAGAGAGAGAGAGAGAGAGAGAGAGAGAGAGAGAACAATATGATAAATGAGGTAGGCTTTAAGCCAGAGACAGACAGACAGACAGACAGAGAGACAGACAGACAGACAGTTGATGACCTACTTCCCGGCTCAGGCCAAAAGCGGTGACAGTTATTGATGTCAACAGAGTGCCAAGACTTCCATCAAAATGATGTTATGCTTTGAAATATTGAATGTTATGTTGAGATTTTGTCTCATGCATTAACTCGTAACTACCTGAACTCTTCCTTTAATGAGAAAAAGAGTCTTCTGATGTCGTAGGGTGGGTACCTGTATAGCAAGGTACTTCTAAACAGCCACAAACGCAAACTTCTCATCGTGTGAACGCGTTCGTGCTCGCGCGCACGTGCGTGTGGATGTGTACGTTTATATGAACATGTGTGTGTGTGTGTGTGTGTGTGTGTGTGTTTGTGTGTGTGTACTTAGGGTCTCACAATGATTCCCATGTGTAATGAGTGAGAAACAGTACACAGTTTCTTTATGACCCCTAGGTGTTAAGATTGGGAACGCCCAACAAAATTATAACAACATTGCGTACTTTTGCACGCATGCATAACTATGATGCCTTTAGAAAGGAATGAGAGGAAGAGATGGGGCAGGGTGGGGGTGGGGAGGGGGGGGGGGGGGGTTGGGGTTGGTGGGGGGGGGGGGGGGGGTAAGAAATCAGCAGGTGCAGCATTTGTCTCAAGCCGAACAGAACTACATCTTTATGTCAATAGCAACAACAAACTTAAGGACAATAGCAACAACAACAACTGCAACGACGATGACAATGACACCAACACCGACGAAAACAACAACACTGACAACAAAAAATGACAACTACGACAACACCTGGAAAAACAACAACCAACCAACCAAACAAACAACTATGACGATAACAACAAAGGCAGAAAACCGAAAAAATAACAAAAACGATAACATTAGAAAGCGATAACAAGAATAACGACGTCCACGTCGATAACAATAGCAATGATGATGATTATAACAAAAACAACGACGACACTGACAACAGCGGCAACAACAATGACGGCAACAACGACTATGACAACCACAACAACAACAATAAAGTAGCAACAACAACGAAATCAATAATAACAAGTGCTATATCAACAACGGCGACAACGACAATAATAAAACCAAAGACGACGACAACGACAGCAACAGCAGCAGCAGAAATAACAACGATGACACAAACAACGACTATAACAACAACAGCAAAAACAACAATAGCAACAACGATTACAACAAAATGACAAGACAAAAACAATCAAAATGATGACAACAAAAACAAAGAAAAGAAGAAAAAAGAGGAGGAGGAGGAGGAGGAGGAGGAGAGAAAGAAGAATAAGAATAGAAAGAAGGAGAATGCAAAGAAAAATAATGCAAAGAAACAGAAGAGGAAGAAGAAGAAGAAGTAGGAAAAGAAAAGAAGAAGAAGAAGAAGAAGAAAAGAAGAAGGAAAAGAAGAAGATAAGGGAAGGAAAAGAAGGAAAAGAAGAAGATGAAGAAGGAAAAGAAGGAAAAGAAGAAGATGAAGAAAAAAAGTAGTAGTAAGGAGAAGAAGCAGCGTATCAACAAAAATATTAACAAGAACTCTGTGTAAGTGTATCTGCGGTGGTGTGGAATGTTGTTGTTTGTTATGATGTGCATGCTGCCGTGGTTGTTACAACAATAACCGAAGACAGATGGTTTGTATTCTGTTCCTTCCCTCGGCCCACTTCTTTCTATCCTCCAACTTCTCCTCCTGCGTGGGCGCGTGCGTGTGTCTGTGTATGCAATCATACACGTGCCAGCGAATGGTGTGTAGTTTTGTGTGTGTGTGTGTGTGAGTGTGTGTGTGTGGTGTGTGTGTTGTGCGCGCGCGTGTGTTGTTGTTGTTGTTGCTGCTTTGTGTGAGGGTAAGAGAGGGGGGGAGGGAGTGTGTGTGGGGTGTGTGTTTGCGCGCGCGCATGAATCCGTCTGTTTTTGTATTTCTAGATGTATGTCTGTGTGCGTGTGTGTGTGTATATGTGTGTCTGTGTGTTGGTGTGGGTGTCCGCAGGCTCGTGTGGTGTGTATTTGATCTTATTCTAGTCATACAGGTTTTAATCATCAGAGAAAAATAAGAGGTTGGACGGCGAACCATTGGGGGGAAAGAGACAAAAACAGACGGCTTTTAAAGCCATTCTAATCTGATAATAACATTGTTCTAGGGAAGAAGCTTTTTATTGTAGTTGGTCTATTGTTACATTCATGGAAAAGCACACACACACACACACTCACACCAAAAATTTCACACACACACACACACACACACACACACACACACACAACACACACACACACACACACACACACACACACACACACACACACATACCCCACACAACACAAAACATACACATCTCTCTCTCTCTCTCTCTCTCCCCCCTCCCTCCCCTTCCCCTCACCCCCACTCTCTCTCTCTGAAATATTGTGTTCACCTCTTTTCTTGAAGTGCTAGCCTTCAAAATCAGTATGATGAGAACAAGATGGGAAGGAGAATTTAAAACAAAAGAGGAATACGAATAAAAGAAGGAAGAAGGATGAGGAGGAAAAGGAGGAAGAGGGGCAGATGGATAACGAGAAGAAGAAAGGAGGTTGATGAGGCAGAGAAGAAGGTGCTGGTGATGACGACTATAATGATGATGATGATGATAATGATGATAATTATGACGATGATGATGATGTTAAATTAGCAGCAGCAGGTGATGATGATGATAGTGATGATGATGACGAGGATGATGATGATGATAATAGCGATGATGATGATGATGTTAAATTAGCAGCAGCAACAGCAGCTGATGATTATAATGATAATGGTGATGATGATAAAGAAGAAGTAGTAGTAGTAGTAGTTGTACTAGTAGTAGTAGTAGTAGTAGTAGTAGTAGTAGTAGTAGTAGTAGTAGTAGTAGTAGTAGTAGTAGTAGTAGTAGTAGTAGTTGTTGTTGTAGTAGTAGAAGACGAAATAGTAGTAGTAGTAGTAGTAGCAGTAGTAGTAGTAATAGTGGAAGAACAAGAAGAAGCAGAAGGAAGAAGAAGAAGAAGAAGAAGAAGAAGAAGAAGAAGAAGAAGAAGCGGACGAAGGAGAAGGTGAAGGAAGGTACCGTAACATACATGTTGTACACGTTCATCTTTTCTATAAAGGAGGGGAGGAAATCCCTTGGTGTGTGGCCTCTGACGAACCCATTAGCGTTGAACATCTGTTGCATAACACTAGAAGTTTACAATATCATGACAGTATGCGAAAACATGCCACCGCCTGTTTTATAATCATATAAAAAAAACCCGTTCTGTTTCTTATGTTCCACCCTACACTGATCTTACTTCTTCACAGAAAAAGAAACATTACTGATTGAATAAAGTTATAGAAGAAACTAGTTCATGATTAGACTTACATTTCGAACAAAGTCATAGATAAGTGTTCCAGCTTTTCTTTTTGTGACCTGCTACCGGTACACTTCTGCAATCATGTTGTCGGCTTGGGAAACATTTCTAATTGAATAAAGCTAGAATATTGATTCAGAGAAAGGGGTTTACGATTGGTCTTTCGTTTTGAACAACCTTATAGTTAAGTTCTCTTTGTGACCTGCTACCGGTACCGGTTCTGCATTCACGTTGTCGGCTTAGGAGAGGATTTTGTGCTCGGCTAGGCCATAAACAACAGAAATTAATGGATGACTAAGAAGTAAAAGTGGCTTACACACAAATACAACACAACACATCACAACACCCACACCCACACCATATCACAACACACACAGTCATGCAGCACATATCTCCCTCCCTCCCCCCCTCTTTCCCCACGCAGACAAACGTATTATAATACGAACGCATGCACTGCTTTCTTATCTTCAACAACAGATAATAAACAAATTACACAGAAACGAGAGAGAGCAGAAGACCCACTAGTTCACACTGCCAGCCAACATTCCTGTAACATCATTCCCAGAACTGCATGAGCAGAAGGTAACAATGATGCCACCAGCAACAATAACAACAACAGAAATGTTAGATACGCGGCTAGGTTGGCAATACATCACATGCATTGTGTTTCGTTATATGTGTTCCACATGTGGAGTGAACGGAATAACGCTCCCAGAGCCAGATGATATGGAGCCGTTGGTTCTGATCGTCCAGGCCCTTGTTCATCTTTGTCCTTATTGCACACCGTCCTGTCCTCTTCTCCCTCCTCTCCCTAATCCTCTCATGGGGATGGTAAAGCTGCTTTAGCATCAACCCCATTCTTCTGACAAATTCTATGTAAAATTGTTGGATTTTTTTGTTTAACATCATTCTCTTTGCTTCTATATCAATTTCAATTTCTTTTGTAGATGTCATTTTTTTTGGGGGGGGGGGGGTAGTCCCTTGGGCAGAGCTCAAAGGTTCACCAATGGTGACATTTTGCCCCCTTCGTCCACCGTTCAGGTAGCAGCATCCTGATTTTGAGAATATTGTCTAAACACGACACCTGTATGCAGGAGTCTTTTTTAAACAAATAAATTTGTCATCTGTTCCTTTTGGCTGCGTCCTACTCTTCTGAAAGACGGAACTGATTTTAACGTTTGAGCAAGACGTTCTGTGTGCATTCATACACGGGACCTCGGTTTACAGTCTCATCCAAAGGATCTGCGTGGGAGTTAAGTTGGCACTGATGTTAACTCCAGGGGGGAAATACCCCTCGAACGGATGTCTTGGTGGTGGATAGGAACTGTGCAATCAGATCGGGAGCTTTCTAACCACTAGGTTATCTTGTATCCCAGATTATATATATATCTATAATCTGGGATACACACAC
>CM054141.1:56275593-56300593 GCA_028751875.1 Rapana venosa
TCCAATTTTTAAAAAAAATGTCATTCATTGTTTTTTCCCTCCTCCTTTTCTTTCTTTCATTTTTGATTTTACATTTTTCTTGTTTTCTTTTTGTTACTCTGTTTTTCATATCAGGTTTCTTTTCGATATTGTTTTTTTCGATATTATTTTTTCGTTCCTCACCTAAAGCTTTGGGGTTCACCAATGGTCAGATATTACGTATGCGATCGTTTTTTCCCCCACCATGGAGGTAGCTGCATTCTGACTTCGGGAATATATAGTGGGTATGTTCGTGTTTCCGTTACCCACTGAACGCTGGCATACATTACAGGATCTTCAGCGTGCGCATTTGATCTCTGCATGTGTATTATACATGAAGGGAATTAGGGCAATGGCAGGTCCGCATTGAAGTTGACTGGGGAGATTATAAAAATCCCGACCCTTCATTCATCCGACGCCGTCGAGATTCGAACCCATGACTTCACGGACCCATGGGATTGAAATAGAAAAGTCTTAACCACTCGGCTATAGCTTCCGACTTTTCAAATGAATGTATGAGTTTCGGATTCAGAAAGCGTGTAGATATTTGTTCTCTCCCATGGAGGAGATCTCTTGAAATTTAAGTGTGGTTCGTTGTTGCTGTTGTTGTAGCTTTTTGGTTTGGTTTTTGTTTGATTGTTTGGGTTTTTTATATGCTAGTCTTCTCTTTTAGTTGCTTCTTCTCTCTATTCCCCCCCCCCCCCCCCCAACTCCCCATTTCTATTACTCTTTACTCTTCTGGATCCACGTATATGATGTATTCGTTTGTTTTGAATGTTCATTTTCTTGTTATTTTATTTGTTGAACTCTTTTTGTTATTGATCTATCACTCTGTCTCTGTCTCTCCATCTGTCTCTCTCTGTCTGTCTGTCTGTCTGCCTCTCTGTCTCTGTCTGTCTGTCTGTCTGTCTCTATCTGTCTGTCTGTCTGTCTGTCTCTCTCCCCTCTCTCTCCCCCTTGTTTCTACTTATTCTTTTTTCCCCTCTTCTTGTGATTGTATGTACGTACGTCCCTCATTTTTCAGCTCGTTGTTTTGGGCACTTTCGCCCCCATTTTCTTTTTTTGTGGAACACATTTTTTTTATATACAGAATATACTTTTATTTTTGATGCATATTTTAATTTCATTCTTTCTTTTGTTTCCTTTTTTTTCCTTTCTTGTATTTTCTCTGGTTTTATTTTGTTATCATTATTCTTTGTTCTGTGTGTGTGGGTTTTTTTGTTTTTTAGCTGTCTTCCCTTCTTTATCCATGTTTTCTTCCTGTTTGTTTATCCCCCTCTTCCCTCGCTCTTTCTGTCATTGTTTTCCTCCGGTATCTCTGTGTCTGTGTGCCTGCTTTTGAGAGGTTTTGCTTGGTTGTTCTTGGTTTTTGTGTGTGGTTAGAATGACAGCAGTATTCAATAGCGAAACATTTTATGTGCAGACAACAAAACGGGCGGGAATGGGGTAGGGGAGGGGGTGAGATAGACGATTCCGATAAAAGGAGAAAAATGGAGTGGGGAAAGGGAGGGGTGTGAGGGGAGGGGCGGGCGGGAGGAGGGGGATGGTGATTGTACGTGCGCGCGCGTACTCTCTCTCTATCTCTCTCACACACACACGCACGCACGCACGCACATACACACACACACACACACACACACACACACACAACACACACACACACACACACACACACACACACACACACACACACACACACACACACACACACGCACGTGCGTAACGCACGCACGCGGACACTCAAAGGATGACAGAATCGGGAGACAAATCATGCGGGATTGTCATTGTGGAGTTCTTCCCCTTCCATTGTTGGCTGTACGTCACGTTTGCTGCTTTGTCGTTGAGCTGTGTAAACATCGTGTGAGCTCGAAAGCTTTGATCTCTCCAGCTAGCTTCACATCAGATTATAAATCATACAGTCTATTTTCCCTAAACAAAGTTTGTGAATCCTGCTTTTAAAAAAAACCCAAGTAAATCCTCTCCTAATGAAAAATAGAGAAACAACCTTCCCCCATGCAAAAAAAACCAACCCCAGAAAAAACAGCAGCAACAACAACAATCCATCAAAACCCACCACCACCTAAAACAACGAAAAAGATCTCCTTCACCACCACCCCCTCCCTCCGAAAAAAAGAAAGAAAAAACTATTTGCACGGCACAGACATTGTTTGGCAAAGGTTATTGTTAATTTACTTTTTAATTATTATTATTATTTATTATTATTAATTATTTTTATTATTATTATAATTTTTTAACTGTAGTTTATTTAACAGCCAGTCATCTACACATTACATGTAGCACAAAAAAACACCCCCAAAAAATCAGAACCTGTTCTTTGTTTGTTTGTTTTTTTGCTTTGGTCTGAAGCAGAGAGACAAAACTGCAACGAGTACCGTATTCTCTTTTCTTCCCCGTTTCCAAGAAAAGCTTCAAATTGTTCCACAGAAAATAAGCTGACGGGCATAGCAGGCCTGATTCAAACACATTTGTCTCTGCACAATATTTTAAGAAACATGTAGCTGTTGTTGGATGTTCCCCAGCTTAACATTCTGGGGGATTATCCAACAATAATATGCATTCTGTCTCACTCATTCCACCTGGGAATTGCTGTAAAGCCGTAAGTAAATACAGGATAATGAAGGTTTGCGTACTCCGACTTCAGAGGGATTTTACTCAGGGGGGCATAGCAAGCATAGGCTGCAAGACTTGGAGACTGTTTTGTATTATTCCACTTGATTCTTGTACTGTGAAGTACTCGAGTTTTGAGCGAATAGTTTTGTTGTTGTCATGTTTCTGATGGGACTTCGTGCCGATTTTTGTGTTTGTGTAAGATAGAAAGGAAATGATAGGAATGAATGTGTTCTTTATAGAACGCATAAGAATGTCGACTTTTTATGGGAGTGGTTGGGGTGCTGGAAGAGAGTGTGTCTGAATATATCATCCAGTTAATATCAACGTCGGTTTAAAAGTCAGGTATCATATGAGTCTGATTTCTAATGTTAGCCAACTGATAGGTTTATTGATCAATAATTTTTTAATAATTCATGCATGCGCACCCTCAGAGAGGAGAGAGAGAGAGAGAGAGAGAGAGAGAGAGAGAGAGAGAGAGAGAGAGAGAGAGAGAGAGAGAGAGAGAGAGAGAGAGAGAGAGAGAGAACAATAGGCTACTGTATGCTTATTTTTTGTAGGAGCTGTCAAATTTCATCATACAAAAAAAATGTATAGAGAAGAATAAAAGACCACAGCATACTCCCCCCTCCACTGGAATAGGAAACTGCAGTCAACTCTCCTCTCGTCAACTTTGTTCTGAGCCAGTTCCCTGCAGATGGGCCCATTTCACTTAGGGTGTCTTGTTAACCTAGGGTGTCTTCAGTTCAAATCGCCATCCCTGCCTTTTTGTGTTTGTGTGGAACGCCCAACACCAACAAGCACATGCGCAAAACACCAACGACAAAGTAAAGTGGGCATTAAGAGAGAGGAATGTCTGAAACGTTAAATTTGTTTCTGCTCTTGTTAGCAAATAAGCCACTATACAAGCAGGCACTTAGGCAAATAAGTAGCCTGCACGCACAAATCACATTCACTCAACATAAGAATAAGGTAATCCATCTCTCCTTCTTCTGACCGTGGGTTTTGACTGTAGTATTTTTCTGCACACAATCACAGTCAGTTTGTTCTTTCTGGGTTGCTGGGTTTTTATGATGTGGTTTATTACTGAGCGTAGCTGTAAATGTGATACAAAAGAGTACAGGAGGCAAGGAAGTTGAATATTAAGCCAAAAGGACAGCTTTTGTCCCAAACCAAAAGGGTTTCAACTTTTGAAGTGTGGTTTCCGTTTGATGCCCAGTGCTTCCTGTTTGCTTGAGTGCCCAGTAGATTGCTGTCGTGGGTTGAAATGACTTGGATTGCGTCCCTGTATTTGAGACAAATGTCGCCTGTCTTGACATTTTGGTCCGTAGGTATAAATGACGAAACTGTGTACTTCTAATACACACACACACACACGCGCGCGCGTGCACGCGCACGCACGC
The DNA here is from genome assembly GCA_028751875.1 of Rapana venosa. Taxonomy (NCBI): domain Eukaryota; kingdom Metazoa; phylum Mollusca; class Gastropoda; order Neogastropoda; family Muricidae; genus Rapana; species Rapana venosa. The sequence goes on from CM054141.1 coordinate 56,279,643, forward strand.
ACGCGCACGCACACACACACACTTATTTATGCATAATCTATATTAGAAGCTCAGTGTATTATGACTTATGTAGGTTAAAACAAATGAATCATGCGATTTCTTCAGAGAGACCTTGTGTCCTATAATCGTATAAATGCAAACGTTGCAGATGACCATAGCAAGCCTTCATCGCTGACATCAAGCTGATTGTTGGGCAGTGTGTAAGCATTTTTGATTGTTGGACACTGTATGTACGTCCCCCTCACCATGTACAGCACTATGATCACCATCTCCTGTACGTCCCTGACGTAACCCAATAATCCGCTTGTAATATTGAACTAATATTGTCTTCTATAATTCTGTCATGTAGTCGGCTAACACAGTGGGTTTTTTTCCGTTTTTTGTGTGTAATGTGATTACTTAACACAGTCGTCTTTTTTGTAGTGTAGTCATCTAGGTTTAACACTGTTATCTTTCTGTAATAATTATTGTCGAATAATACAATATATTCTGTTATTGTCTGAATTGTATATAATTTGCTAAGATAATCTTTCTTCATTGTCGAAGTTCCAACAATGACCCGTTTGCAATGTAGTTTGCTAACATAACGGTTTTCCTATAATGTCATCTGTTACAAAAACCGCTTCCCCCCTGTAATGTCATCAGTTAAAACAACGGCTTTCCCCCCTGTAATGTCATCAGTTAAAACAACGGCGTCCCCCCCCCCCCCCCCTGTAATGTCATCAGTTAAAACAACGGCGTCCCCCCCCCCCCCCCCCTGTAATGTCATCAGTTAAAACAGCATCTTTTTCCTGTAACGACATCAGTTAAAACAGCATCTTTTTCCTATAATGTCATCAGTTAAAACAACGGCATCCCCACCCCCCTCCCTGTAATGTCATCAGTTAAAACAGCATCTTTTTCCTGTAACGACATCAGTTAAAACAGCATCTTTTTCCTGTAACGACATCAGTTAAAACAGCATCTTTTTCCTGTAATGTCATCAGTTAAAACAGCATCTTTTTCCTGTAACGACATCAGTGAAAACAGCATCTTTTTCCTGTAACGACATCAGTTAAAACAGCATCTTTTTCCTGTAACGACATCAGTTAAAACAGCATCTTTTTCCTGTAACGGCATCAGTTAAAACAGCATCTTTTTCCTGTAACGTCATCAGTTGAAACAGCATCATTTTCCTGTAACGACATCAGTTAAAACAGCATCTTTTTCCTGTAACGACATCAGTTAAAACAGCATCTTTTTCCTGTAATGTCATCAGTTGAAACAGCATCTTTTTCCTGTAATGTCATCAGTTAAAACAACGGCGTTTTCCTGTACTGTCATCAGTTAAAAGAATGGCTTTTTCTTGTAATGTCATCAGTTAAAAGAATGGCTTTTTCTTGTAATGTCATCAGTTAAAAGAATGGCTTTTTCCTGTAATGTCTTCAGTTAAAAGAATGGCTTTTTCTTGTAATGTCATCATTTAAAAGAAGGGCTTTTCCCTGTAATGTCATGAGTTAAAAGAATGGCTTTTCCCTGTAATGTCTTCAGATAAAAGAACGGCTTTTTCCTGTAATGTCATGAGTTAAAAGGACGGCTTTTCCCTGTAATGTCATCAGTTAAAAGAATGGCTTTTCCCTGTAATGTCATGAGTTAAAAGGACGGCTTTTCCCTGTAATGTCATGAGTTAAAAGGACGGCTTTTCCCTGTAATGTCATGAGTTAAAAGGACGGCTTTTCCCTGTAATGTCTTCAGCTAAAAGAAGGGCTTTTCCCTGTAATGTCATCAGTTAAAAGAACGGCTTTTTCCTGTAATGTCATCAGTTAAAAGAACGGCAATGTTGTAGTCAGTTGAAAATTATCTGTGCAATGAGGCCATCAAAACGAGGATTTCTATGTTGTGTTAAGAAAGCAACCCGGCAGGTATAACATACAGCCCAATGATTGTTCTGTAATGTAGTCAGCTAAAACAATGATTGTTCTGTAATGTAGTCAGCTAAAACAATGAAATTATCTTTTTGTAATATAGCCAGCCACAACAAAGATCTTATCGTAATGTATTCAGCTAAAGCATTGATTGTTTTATAGTGTAGTCTGCTAAAAAATGTTTTTTCTGTAGTGTAGTCAGCTAAAGCAATGATTGGTCTGTAATGTAGTCAGCCAACACAACCAGCTTTTGTTATAGCTGATACAGTGATTTTTATGATAATGTAGTTTGTAAATACAATGATCTTTTGTGTTGTTTTCAGCAAAATGCAATACACCTTCTGTAGTGTGTTCATCAACGCAATATTTCGTTAATGTAGTCAGCTATTACAACGATATTCCTGCAGAGTAGTTTGCTAAAAAATATTTTTTAGTAAAACTTAATCAGCTAATACAGTGATCTTTCTGTAATGTAGTCAGTTGAGACAATGACATCTTAGTAACAGAGTCAGCCAAAACAGTAATCTTTTTGAAATATAGTAACATAACCCAATGATCTTTTCGTAAAAGAATCAGCGAATGCAGTGATTTTTCTGTTGTCAGTTAACGCAGTGATCGCTTAGTAATAGAGTCAGCTTATACAGTAATCGTTATGAAATGTAATAAGCTAACACACTAATCTTTCTGTAACTGAAGTCAAGCTTACATCACGATATTAATTTTTGTTGCAATATAGTCAGCTAACACAATAATCTCTCTGTAATGTAATCAGCTAACACAATGTCATTTCTGTGGTTTTGTTGGCTGACACAATCATGTTTATGTAATGTATCCAGCCAATCTACTGATGCCCCTGCAACGTAACCACTTAAAATAATAAAACAGTGATCTTAAGGTAATGTAGTCAGCTAACACAATGATATCTGTGTAATGTAGTCAACAATCCCTGTTCAACATAGACAGTCAGAAACAGGCACAGACAGACACATCAGAGACAAAAAGACACACACACACATACACGTGTATTCACGCACGCACGCACGCACACACGCACGCACGCACACACGCACGCACACACGCACGCACGCACACACGCACGCACACATACACACACACACACACGCACGCACGCACGCACGCACGCACGCACACACACACACACACCACACAGAACATAGAATGACTCATACAACCAGCAGCTCAGAGAGCGAGAATAACATTAGAAGTGAAAAATCCTTTTGTCTGTAGTAGCAGAGAGAGTTTTCATTGTAGCATACTGCCAGTTTTATGGATTCTTCTCATCGATCTGTACATTGAGCGCGACTCCTTTTAAAGAGGAAAGAACACTTTAAAGTTTCAGAGACAACGTAAAGTGCTTGGTGAAGTAAAATTTCAGCTTTGTTTTATATGATGTTTTGAATTTTTGTTGTCTTTAGCTATCACGACTGATACAGGACAAAAGATATTTTTTTCGTTATTGACATAACCTAAGTGCTAAATCCTACATTTATAATGTTGTTAAGGTTACGTTGAGATTGTATCCAGCTCTGAGACGTAGTATAACAATCGGCACTTTCCTTTGAAAGGGGCAAGAATCCTCTGAAGTCGAAGTATGGCTGCCTGTATGGCGCGGTATTTGAAAACAGTCATGAGGTAAATTTCTCATTCAGTGTGTTTTTAGGGTATGACAGTAATTGCCTGCTAGGAAGATTGAGACAGAGTGCATATTCTGGGTGACCCCCAGGGTATTTTGCTGAGGAACTCCCATGAGGGGATGCCGGGGTCTGGTAGCATAAGAAGCATACCCACCTTCTGGAAATTCTGTGGTAGGAATTCCCTCTTTTCTTTCCCTCTCTTTGTTTCTGTCTTGTTCCTTTCTTCCTATCACCTCCTTCTTGTCTATTTTCTGCTTTCTAGGTCCATTCTTCTACCCTACCCCCCTTCCCCCAGGAGGACTTAAAAGATAACAATTCTCTACCCTGTCAGATGCACTGGGTCTGACTTGTCAGGCGTTTAACGGCAGCGCAACGCATTTTTGCTTATAGGACAGACAACAATAGCTTGTCTGAGCGTTCAACGACGACGAAGAAGAAGAAAGCTGGGGTACACACAACAACAACTATAAGAAGAAGAACAGAAGTAAGAACTAAAGGAAAATCAAGAAGAAGAACAACAAAGAACGCCATGAAATCTTCCTGCATTAACTCATTCCAAACCTGTCTTCAGTGGTGGATCCAGTCAACTGTTTGATAAGCGATACAGGTGGTGGCTGAGAGGTTAATGCATTGGTCTAAGAGGCCAAAATTCTTTGGTGCGAATCTTGTTCAAAACTGGATTTTTATCTTTCTCTCCTTTTGACTGTGAGTAGTGGCCTGGGCATTCGTCTTTCAAAAGCAACTATGAATTGAGAAACTGTACAAAAGATAGGTCACGTAATATCGCCGTTATCGTGTCAAAATTCTGTGTAAACACCACACCCCTGCTCCCCCACCCCACTACAAAAAAAAGAGAAACATAACTCCCAAACATACACTAAGATTGAAAAAATAAACACGCCTGGCTACTGTCCTCTTCTGGCGCAGTCTAGTTGGGCAGTAGTAGGCTCTGTTATGCTATAGATGTTCTCCGTGATATGGTGTTACAGTACACCACTCTGTACGACACTATACCACAAGCCTGCATTTAACAATATGTACAGCACACCTACTTATAAAAGTGCATCTTATCACTAAACACACCAATGTGTACAGCCCACTTACCTTGTACAAGTGTATTTCTAACGACATATTTATTTAACAATGTGTACAGCACACTTACCTTGTAAAAGCGCATCGCACTAACAACATATCTATGTGTACACCATACTTACCTTGTAAAGTGTATTTCTAACGACATATCTATTTAACAATGTCTACAGCACACTTACCTTGTACAAGTGTATTTCTAACGACATATCTATTTAACAATGTGTACAGCACACTTACCTTGTAAAAGTGCATCTCACTAACAAAACATATCTATTTAACAATTTATACACCACACTCACGCATAAAAATGCATTTAACTAACAAGTATTGTACAGAGCTCCTTCTGAATATGCAATCAGTTCACAACTCACAACATAATAATCCCATGCAATAATGGAGTGGTGGTGTGCAAACAATAAAATTATATGATGTAGTAAGCTGTGCATATTATCATAATATAGTGCGCTTGTTTTCTGATGCTTCATCAGTTCAATCGAGAAGGCTGAATACCATCTGCGTCTGTTTTCTCATCGTTCTGCGATCTGAAAGTTGTCTGACATTATTATCATTACACTTGGTTAAGCAGCATTAATCATAATATCACTGTTTATTCATCATGATTGTCTTGGCTGTTTTTTCATTGTTTCTGACGAGCCTGCTGTATAAGTATTTTAACACACACACACACGCACGCACGCACGCACGCACGCACGCACGCACGCACGCACGCACACAGACATATTTGACATATGAAAATAGTCATAATTGACACATGTATTGTTTAGTCTGCCAGATGTTTTAAGCATCGTCTAGATCTAAGTCTTGTCAGTATGCATAATAAAAAAGCAATAAGCATTTTCCTTGTCTGTATGCATATTTACATATACACACACGCAAGCATGAATGCATGCACGCACGCGCGCACACACACACATACAACACGCACACGCACAAGTACGCACGCAAGTACGCTCTCACACATGTACACATCACCATCTTACCGCAACACACCCAAAATCACACACACACACACACACACACACACACACACACACACACACACACACACACACACACACACACACACACACACACACACACACACACACAACACAAACATTATCATTATTTATATTCTTGTATATATTTCTTTCGTAGATGGCTTGATGAAAAAAACAAGTGTTTTGCTTATTCAACATACCATCTGTAAATAAAAATTTCACTTTGACTTTGACACACACACACACCTACACACACTCAAGCACGCACGCATACACGCTCTGAAACACGTACGCAGCCCCCTCCCGCCACACACACACACACACACACACACGCACGCATGCACGCACGCACGCACGCACGCACGCACGCACGCACACTCCACTCTCCCCAAAAGTCCTTCGAATGAGACTATAAACCTAGGCCCCGTGTGCGAACGCACGCAGAACATCTTGCGCACACGTTAAATCCTGTTCCGCTTTTCGTAAGAGTAGGCCATTGTGTACCGGTGGGAACAGAATTACAAAAATCACAAAACTGCATACACACGGGGACTAGATGTAAAAAAGCACATGAGTGCTTATTCCATTATCCTCGATATAAAAGAATAAAATAACAAAAACAACACACAACACACACACACACACACACACACACACACACACACACACACACACACACACACACACACACCCGTTTATGTATTCCTTCTACTAGAATCTGAAAAAAAAAGTAAGAGGATCAACTGGATTTCAATACTAGCACAGTTATTGCAAAAGCCTGGCCTTCCCCTTAGACTACATTCTGTGCTCCTTGCTCTTTGTTCTCTGAATGCAGCATCTCTGAAGTTCTCTCCCTCTGCCCTCAAGTACACACCTCTGATGGCAGCTGCATAATTCTGCAAACTTCCTGCCCCATCAAATATCCTCTAGTTAAACAAGACACGTGTCAGATGTCAAGCTGAAAGGGATTGGAAATTGTGCATGTGTCTTCATGATTGCCCAAAATATTCAATACTTGTGCCAGACCAACACTCGAGGCCTGAAGGATGGGGAGAAAACATCGGGTTCAAATAGAGATCAAAACACGACTTATCGCTTTTCAAGATGGTTCTCATATCTCTAGACCACAGATCCACTATGCACGATGGATACCCTCTTTGAAAACGCTGGTTTTATCTCACAGTCAAATTTTTAAAAGATATATTTTCTGTGAGCTCAATACTTCGGTTGTTTCTACCTGAAATTTCATTGAAAGAAAATGTAAGCGAACAAAAGCGAACTAACAAAATCCCGTGCAAGTGAGCAACACAAAAAAGAGCATAAACAAACAACCAGCCAACCAGCCAACCAAGCAACTAACTAACCAACCAACCAATCAACCAACCAACCAACCAACCAACCAACCAACCAACCAACCAACCAACCTACCTCCCACCTAAGCGCTTAAACAACCAAACCATGACGATGACTACAAAGTTAATGACAGTGATGTCTCTCCAAGACTTTATGTTCATTTGCCTTCTGAGTCATGGTCCAGCCACGCATCAATGGAGACGGTTTTTACTGCACAATCAAGAAGCTGGCCTGGTCTTTGCTGTTACCCAATCAATAAAACACAGTACGACCTTTTCCGCACAACCACCACCGTCACCACCCACCCTGTAGTCTTCCACATCTCCACCCACCATCGCCACTTTCGGCATATCCATTCCCATAACCTGGTCTGTTGGGACATTCTGTGAGTCACTGATGAACAAACACGATGCCAGGAATTTTGAGCGGAAAACCCTTAAATCCTCTCTCCGTCCCCACCCATCTTTGTTTCTCTAATCCCTCATAAAACAGCCTTCTAGAGAATATCCAGCACTCAGAACAAGCAAAAACGACTGACCGAATAATTGACTGCAAAGAAGCAGCCAGGAAAAAGCTGTCCTTGCTCCTTCATCACTCTCTTTCATCTTTCACTTCTCTCCTGGCCTCGCCATCGACCGTGAATAACAGCAGTATAGAAGAAATCCTTGATCTCTTTCTTTCTTTTTTTTCTTTTCTGTTATGTTTTATGCAATATCTTCTACTCTCATCCCTGCTTGATCCTCTTCCATTGGTGTGATAGTTGTGATGGAAGAGGCACTGGGTAAAAGCTGGTTTGACTGCTTTGATAACAATTTATGGAGGGTCTTAATTCTCTGTGAGCTCAGCTGCTGAAAGTGTTGGCATCGTTTCCAGTCTAAACTTTGTCCTAAAATTCTGATCTCTGTTTTCCTTTATCAAAGCTTTGCTTTTTCGACACTTGACTAAATGCCGAGTTTTTCGTTTTTAAATTGACAAGGCCCAAGCGTTATCTTTTAGATCTTGTGTTACATGCATACTCTCATAAATTATACACAAATGAGAAGCCCACCCCCATCCCAATTCAAACAAATGATCAACCAACTAACCAACCAACCAACCAACCAACCAAACCAACCAACCAACCAACCAACCAACCAACCAACCAACCAACCAACCAACCAACCAACCAACCAACCAAACCGACCAACCGACCAACCAACCAACCAACCAACCAACCAACCAACCAACCAACCGACCATCCAACCCAACAAACCAACCAACCAACCAACCAACCAACCCAACCAACCAACTTACTAAAAATTCATGATAATTACGTAGATAGTAAGAACGCCTCTCCAAGACTTGATATTCATGTCCCTTCTGAGTCACGATCTGATAACACATCAAAGACAGCTGTCTTCAGCACACAATGTAGACGTTACTCTAGTTTTCAGCGTCGCCCAAATCATTGAAGAAATGTTACCTCTGCCACGCAATCACCACCACCACCACCACCCTCATCATCCACTGAGCTATCACACCCCCATCATCATCATCATCATCATCATCATCATCATCATCATCACTACCATCGTTTTTGCCACATCCCCTGCCACGACCAGGTCTGCAGGGACACGCATTCTGTGAGTCAGAGACCGACTAGGACACTGCTCGGGATTTGGGGCAGGAAACCTTTAAATGCTGAATGCCGTTCTCCATCTCTCTTAACCTCTTAGAAAAAAGCCTTCCAGGGAATAGGCAGCACTAAGAGCGAGCGGAAGCGAGTGTTGGAATAATCGACCGCAAAGAAGAGCAGTGAAAAATCTGTCCTATGCTTCCTCGTCCCTCTTTCTTATCTTTCACTTCCCTTCCCTGACCCACGCTATCGACCGTGAGTAACGGGAAAAGGCAGAGGAATCCTGTTGTTTTCTTGGATATTTTTCCTTTTTTTCCCTTTGCCACCTCCACCTTCGTCTCTATAGGGATCCTCTTCCATTGCTGTGAAGGCTGTGATGGATCAGATACTGGTTAATGACTGGCCTGACTGCTTTAACATTAACGGAAAGTCTTTCTCTGTGGGTGGGTTTAGCTGCTGGGACTGTTAGTATTTTCTCCAGTCCATACTTCTCTAAAACTCTATTAACCCTGTTTTCTGTGGCCAATGCCTCACTCTTTAAAAACTGCCCTGAACGCCACGTTTTTTTCCTTCCTTTAACTGCCAAGGTTCGGTAATATCCCTTAAAGCTTGTTTTATGCGCATGCCGTCAAGAAAGTATCTCCCCCTATCTAATTACACAGAGGTTTTCTCTTTAAGTCAAGGGCTTAATGCAGAAATGGCAGTGAAGGAAAACAAGTGTAGGTAGCCACTTACAACTTCTCATCATTTTTGAAAATGATTTTCCAGGATTCGATTTAAAAGTCAAGGGTTTGGGAGATTTCTACGCAAAATTCACGAAAGAATAATCTTGAAGAACAAAAAGCAAAGAAACAAACTAAACAAACAGACACACAGATAAGGAAAAGACCCTAACCACTCAACTTTTACCAAAATCATGGTGATATGGCTCTAAGATGATGAGGATGTCTTTCACAGACTTCAAATTTCCCTTGTGTGACACGGCAGGGTCGCACTATTAGAGATCAAAGTCACTACACCAAATCAAAGAGTAGCTCTGATCTGCAGTATTGCCAAAATCAATGAAACTTCAGTGTGATCTGTGCCACACAAGAACCACAACCCTCACTCCTCACTGAGCTATCAACCCCCCTCTCCCCTCCCATCATCACCACCCTGTGAGCTATCGCACCATCATCACAACCGTCACTTTTGCCACATCCTTTGCAACGACATGGTCTGTAGGGAGATTCCGTGAGTCAGAGACCAGCAAACACTCTGCAAAGAATTTTGGGCAGAAAGCTGTTAACTGTCAACCTCCACTCTGCCTCTCTAACCCCTTAGGAAAAGCATTCCATGGAATATCCAGCAGAGTGCAAGCAAAAGCAGCTTACCGAATAATCGACCACGACGAAGAGCAGTAAAAAATCTGTCCTTTCTCCCCAGCACTCTCTCTTATCTTCCACTTCCCTTCCCAACCTTGTGATCGACCGTGAACAATGTCAAAGGCGGAGGAATCCTTTTTTGGGTTTATCCATCTTTATTACCCTCATCCCTATTGGATTCCCTTCCTTTTCTCTACCGATGGTTGGGATAGACACCGCGCTCAGCTGAGATCGTGGTCGGATTTAACATTATGGATGTTCTTTCCCTGTAAGGCTGGGCTGCCATATGTGTCTGAATGTAACAGCATAGATGTTGGTTCTTTGAGTAAGGGAAGAAACTGCTGAAAATTAAGACGATCACTCTATTTCTGCTGTCACTTTTCTCTGACATCATTGACCCATAGTTCGGCGACTCCAGGAAGTAAGGTCACAGCACTAGCTTCACGCATGTCAACACAGCTTCCTGTTTCACTGGGAAAGTGTGGTTTCATGGAAAGGAGGAAACAATTCCAAGAGAGGGGTTTGTCTCGAAGGTCGGGTCTAGTGTTTTGCCCGGGTCTGGCACCTTGGTGTAACACATGAAATGCACATAAAAAGCAGAATAACTGACCAGTGCATTTTACGAACCATGTCATACAATGCAGTTTTCCAGTTGATCACTTTTACTTAGTGTTAGCATGTTCTGTAAAGGTACGAATTACTGTTAGGCTCCTTCTCCAATGGAAAAGAAACCTTGCGTTATAAGTGCTTGGAATGCTTTACACAGCTTTATAGTTCTTCACCTTATACACCTGATAGCAAAAGACGAAGCCATGTAAAACAAACCAATGTTGTCATTTTCATGAAAAAAGTAGTAAGTTTGAAATGAAGGACACAGCATGAACATGAAATGCTAGTATGCTGTGTTTATTCTAAATTTAATACATCTGATTGAGGTATATAAACTTGATCAGACTGATTTACACTAGCTTTGTTTCTCATTGTCTTAGAATGAGAATGACTCTATACTTTTATCTACATTATGTTGACTGAAATAATAATTTAAAAAAAACAGTGCATACCATTGCCAGAATTTAGTGGATGACACATAACCAAAAAATGTACGAAGTAATTAATTTCGGGAGTAGTAAAAATCTTTATATCTTTATTTTTTCAGCCAGAAATAAGTACGGAATCATAGAGTGTAAACAAACACCCGATTTCTGATACAGGGGCCTGGTGGTTGTTGTTCTTCCTTGTGTCTCATATTCCTTAGCTTAACATTCTGAGAGTGACTAAGAAGTTACTCTGACTGACTTAAAAAACCAACAACCTGAATCTCTGTAAGACGATGCTAATTACTGGATGACAAGATAATGCGTACAGCTGCGAGTTAGTACCTTTGCCAAACAGGTTTCCATATTCTAACTTCAGAAAATAAAGCTGACAGTCATTCCCAAGACAAGTCCTTATTTTTCATTCTGAGCCTGTAGATGGTCTCAAATTGATCATTACATAACACAGGTTTTACATGGGTACTGTGTTCCTTAAGATTGAACGTTAGGAGTGATACTGTTATGATCTACAACAATTTTTTCCACGCCCTTAAAGATCGCAGTGAAAAAAAACAAACTTTCCCATTACCTGGTGTCAATTTATCGATGGTCGCTATACATCGATTACATTCTCAGGGTGGGTAGAACCAAGAACAAGACCAGCGGATCCCTTTCCACTTGAAAGCTCTCACAGTCACCTACATATGTAAGACGAATAGTATACTACTTTGCTACTTGTGCACACAGTGACTAAGTGAGAACAGTCTCAACATCCCATTCTAAAACATAACAATATTTTAATAGCGGTCTCGGCACTCAGCTTACACCGATATATGACACAGTTTTGGGCCTGGGCCAAACCTTGATCTTATGGATTATCCAGTTATCTAGATAAGGTAATAACAATATAGCAACAACCAAAACTGTCACACACACACTCACTCACTCACTCTCTCCTCTCCCCTCTCCCCCTTCTCTCTCACACATGCACACACCAACCTCAGACACGCTCTTATTATAAAAAAAAATCCTAAGAGGACACATTAATCCCAGCACAGACCACATTTACACACCAACACACCACACCACACAACACCACACCACACCACACCACAACACACCACACCACACCACACACACCACACACACACCACACCACACCACAACACACCACACCACACACACACCACACCACACCACACCACACCACACCACACCACATCACAGCACAACACAACAATCCCACCCATCAACACCGACACAACCAAACCGGCACACGTGGACATGACGTAACCCACACCATGACCTACACTACACTACACTACACTACACTACACTACACGTCAACAAAACTCCCTCCTCGCTTGCTTCCTCTGCAACCACACGACCCGCCGCGGGTTTTCTCTCTCTCTCTCTCTCTCTCTCTCTCTTCTCTCTCTCTCTCTTCTCTCTCTCTCTTCTCTCTCTCTCTCTCTCTCTCTCTCTCTCTCTCCTAACCCAGGTGGTGATGGTGTGGTGTGGTGGTTGAGGAGTCGATCCGGGGGCCCAGGCATGTCACTGAGGGAGGAGAACACGGCGACAGCACGTGCAGCATGCCACCACCACCACCACCACCACCACCACCTTCTCCACCTCCAGCTATTCTCCGCCGCCTGACGTCACCGTGTCAGACAGACTCCACCCTGTGCTGTGTCCACCCGACCGTTAGCAAGATAGAGAGAGAGGCTGGCAGAGAGGAGAGAGGAGAAGAGAAGACAGAACATTCCCGTTAGCACCCAAGACCTACGCGCCCACACCCACCCACCCACCCTTCCTCCTCCACCACCTCCAGTCTTTTCTTTCACACCTTTTCCCCCTTTGCACTCCTGTGACTGTCCACCCCTGCGGTCAGTGACCAGAGAGACGGACCTGTCTCTCACCTTCACAATCCTGGTGTTTGTGTTCCGCACGTGCAACGCTGCTGACCCTTCCCCCTGCCTTTGTGTGTGTGCGAGAGAGAGAGAGAGAGAGAGAGAGAGAGAGAGAGAGAGAGAGAGAGAGAGTGTGTTGTGTTTGTGTGTGACTTACCGGCACCGTGTATTGACAGCGGCTTTTGTGGAGACAGCCGATTTACACTACACCACTACCACCACCACCACCATCACCAAGCGCTACAACAACAACAGCAACAGCAACAGCACAGAAGCTTTAGAGCAGGAGGTGTTTTTTTTCCCCTCTACTTTTGTTCAAGCAAGATTTGTCGTTCCGGTAGTGGGTTGTATGTATGTACTCAGGGCGTAGAGACAGCTCATCGGACTACAGCTCCAGAGAGAAAGAGTGGTGACAGCTCCACAGCACAGATCGTAGCAGACTTCTGCCAGAAAGTGAAAGAGAGAGTGAGTGAGAGGTGGGAGGGCAAAACAGCTGATCGACAAAGCACAACACGGCGCCTGCACGCTGCTCTGTGTGTGCGCGCGCGTGTGTGTCTCTCTCTGTTGCCGACTTTGTCTTCATTGATCGATCTGTGCCTTGACTTCTCTTCTAACCGTCTGTTTTCTGCCGTTACCGGTGTGTTTGTGGGTGTGTACCTATACGGCTTAACTGCACGTGTGCGCATGGCCGGTCTTGATACATCTGTTAGTGTGTGTGAAGTGCGGAGAAACTTGCGTTGACGGTGTGTTTATTAGTGTGAATAATAATAATATTGAGGTTTGTGGGTGGCACCGTTGCAGGTGTGTTTATCGGTGTGTTCAGTATTCTGGAGGAAGTAAGAAGCCTTATGCGCAGGTGATAGTGTGTGTTTGTAAGTGTGTAGAACGCTGGGATACACGTTTACAGACCCACTATCTGTTTGGATAGTAATGCTGAATGTGTCGACAGATTTCGTTACCGGTGTGTCTGTCAGTTTGCACAGAGCTGTTGAATACGCACACAGACTCACCTGTCAGTGTGTTCAGCTTCTAGTGTTAATAATAAAAACCCCAACAAACAAAAATGTGAATTTCGCGGATTGTTTTACTTGTTATCACCTTTTTCTTGTCTGCACCTGCTCGTTGTGGAGCCGGGGAGAAATCAAAACTCCACACTGTCGTCAGAGCAAGTGAAAAATCCAGTGATTAAAACACACCCGTAAGGTATTGCAGCGAACGGGAAAAAAACAACCCACATGAAAAGGCAGCAACAACATCAAATTAACCACACTATTTCTCAATTCATTAACGAAGTCAGTTTACGAACTACGCCATCCTTGGTCTGACGTGTGAGTGAAGACGTACGATTCTCATTCTGTTCACGTCAAGGAAGGAAGATAACTCCCAAGAACCAGTTTGTATTTGGAAAGAAGTTTGAGACGTCTGAAGATCAGAGGAACGAATAAATGACCCAACTAACTATAGGTATCTTAAAATCGGGACGTAAGGGAAAGAGATGAACCCATAATTGTCTCAGACCACATGTACACGTGTTATATGTTCTGTAATATTTTTAACGTGTAGTTTAAAGAAGCCAAGCCTTTCACTTTCCTGCCGTTTAGAGAGGGTGCTCTCTCACAGCCTTTGTCTACCGAGGACAGCAAAAATTACTAAAGGCATGCAAATCTCAACACTTTTGTCGGTCCGTACTCGCAGCCCAGATTTGCTTTTTAGACTTGATTTCTACGAGACTGACATGCAGATCAAGAAAAACAGATGAATGTTTGTGAGAATACGTCCAGACCATACAACACAATCTTCTCCGAGAGTTCAGTATATTTTTTGGGATCAGGCAGTGGAACGGACAGGGAAATGTTCAGTGCCTTTCCGCAAAGCAGTATCTTCCCACACCTGATCTTAATATGATTATAGAAAGTTTGTGCTGATATTCGTAGCGAGAAGTCAATTTAGAATTCTGACTCATTGCTTAAAGGGAAAACCCAAGACACTAAATAGTTCTGTGCTTGCTGTATGGCTGTGTGAACATTTGTGAATGATACTCCATTAAGTTTGGAAAATAGACTTTATTTCTATGAGAAAAGCGTGTAGAGCAATATTATTTCTGTGAGAAAAGTGTGGAGAGCAAAAATTACACTATTATGTTTGTAACAACATATCCAGACCATGACTACAAACTTCTGCGAGAGTGATATGCAAAGAAGCCATATAAGTTAAAAAAAAAATTAACCCAGAACAAAAGCAAAATCTACAATCAATCAACTCATTATAGAACCATTCGTCATCCAGGCATACAAAAAACTTTCTAAAGTAAAAACTTTCACCAAAACAACAACAAACCCAAACACAAAAGTATCGAGAAGGAAAACAAGGCTTACACTTGTTTTTTTGTTTGTTAAGTTTTCTTGTTTGGAACCGAAAACAAAGCGGGTATCCTCGGCAAAATTCAATTCCAACAGGGACGTTTGCTAACTGATGCATCTCTGAAAAATGCAGTAAGGCAACAAGAAAAGCAAGCAGCACACACACACACAAACACACACACAGCTGACGACCACTTCAACCATGACGGCAATGTACACCACGGAAGCGGCGGGCTGGGCCGCTGATGACTGTGATGAGGACCTAGGGGAGAAGGGGGGCAGGATGGGGGAAGGGGTGGAGGAGCAGGATGCCACCTTGCAGATCAGACGGTTCCAGAAGCGCCAGGTCAAGGTCACCTATCAGGACGACAGCGGTGAGTACCCTGGACCTGCTCTCTCTCTCTCTCTCTCTCTCTCTCTCTCTCTCTCTCTGTCTCCCTGCGCTTGGCTAATACTGATTACGTGAGAGTGCGCTTGAGCATGGGCGTGGGTGGGGTGGATATTATAGATAGCTCTCTTTGTCGTGTGTGACAATAAGAGTGCATGGAAGTTTGTGATTCGTAAATAGTCCTGCCTTTATAGCTGTACTGTGCGCGAATATGGGTGTGGGTGTAGTGAAAGTCATCGATAACTCTCTTTGTCATAATATCTGACTGAAGAGAGGTTATCGAACTTTGTGAATAGTGGATGATCATGTCTGTACATGCGCTAACATAAGAGCGGGTGTGGTGAATTTCACCAGTAACTCTTTGTCGTGTCTGACGTTTAGAGGATATGAAAGTTTATGATTGGTGAATAATCCTGTCTTTATGGACACGAACGTGGGCGTGGATGTGGATATCATAGATAACTCTCTTGTGTCATATCTGACAATGAGAGGGTATGAAAGTTTGTGATTTGTGAATGATTATGTCTCTGTGTGCACTAATATGGGTGTTGGTGTAGTGAATATCATCGATAACTCTCTCTGCCGTGGCCAGCTTTGAGAGGATATGGAAGTTTGTGATTAACGAATAATCCTGCTTTTATGTCTTCAAACATGGGCCTGGGTAGAGTTGATATCATGTCTCATATTCCATGATGAAAAGGCATAAAAGTTTGTGATGGATAAATAATCCTATCTTTATGTGCACGAACATGGGCGTGGGGTGTGGTGCATATCACAGATTGCAATTTCATTTGTTGTTCTGATGATGAGAGGGTAGACAGAAGTTTGTGAAAAGTGAAAAATCCCGAATTTATGTGCACGAGCATGAGAGCGGGTTATGTTATCATAGATAACTCTCTTGCTTGTGTCCAACGCTGAGAGGGTATGAAGGCTTTAACTGGTAAATAATCCTGCCTTTGTGGACACGAACATGGTGGTAGGTGTGGCTATCTTAGAGGTCTCTCTTTTTCATATCCGATAATGAGAGGGTATCGGAGATTGTGGTTAGTCAATAATTATGTCTCTGTAAGCACTAACATAGGCATGGAAGAGATGAATATTTTCAATAATTCTTTGTCGTGCCTGAAGTTGAGAGTGTATGGAAGTTTGTGATTGGTGAATAATCCTGTCTTTATGTGCTCGAAGATGGGCATGGATGAAGTTGATATCATATGTTATATCTGATGATGAGAAGGTATCATCGTTTGTGACTGGTCGATAATCCCATATAGATGTGCACAAACATGGGCGTGGATGATATAACAATTTCCTTTGTCGTTCCGACAATGAGAGGGTAAATACAAGTTTGTGACTGGTGAATAATTCTGTCTTCATTGTGCACGAACATGGGCGTGGGTGCAGTGAATAATTATTATACAGAATTCTCTCTGTGGTGTCCAAAGATAAGAGGGTGCCACAGTCTGGGATCGATGTATTATTTTGTTTTCTTTTAATGTGTACGAGTATGGGCGTGGATGTAGTGAATTGCGTAAATGAGAGTGTACTACAATTTGAAATGGGTGAATATATCCGTCTTTAAGCGCATAAACATGATATGTCTAGGCGCAATGAATATCTATGTTGTTTTCTCTCCCCCAGCACTGCAGTCACGCCTTTGGGTGTGGATGTTTTATATACTTGGACATACTTATCCTGGATTGATTCAGTCATTCTTTCCCCACTTTGCTGCTTCCAATAAGGAGAGGGTACTGCAATCTGTGATCAGCGAATAACCCTGTCTTTGTGTGCATGGAAACGGGTAGTTTGGGAGTGGTGATCATCATGGACGGCTTGCTTTGTCATGTATGGTGTCTCAAAGCGGTTTCCTTGTCATCATTGACTGGATCAGGATGCTTAACTGCGCATACTCGATCAAAAAGTATCTAGCAATTATCTTAAACTGCTTAGCATCGCCGAAATCGGAATGTGGCTACCTTCATGGAGGGTAAAAAATGGTCGCATACGCAAAATCTCACCATTGGTGAACGTTGGGAGCTCTAGCCGATGAACACCACCCCCCCCCCCCAACCCCAAACAAAAACACAAACAAACAAAAAAAACCACCACCCACAACAACAATAAAAACTGCTTAACGCAACACTTTATGTCAACACAGATGAAAGCCCGCCCCAAAATAAACTCCCTCATCCCCCATCCCCCCGAAAAAAGGGACATCAAATAATATATAAAAATTCAGTCGAGGCTGTGAATATTAAACAAGTACACCCTTACAACGATTCAAAATTTAATCAGATAAACCAGACAGTCAGAAGACAATGTGATCAATATATATATATATATAATAATATAATATATATATATATATATAATATATAATATATATATATATATATAATATATATATATATATATATATATATATAATATAATGGAGGCACCGTGGTCGAGTGGTTTAGGCGGTCAACTCGTGATCCAGAGGTCGCGGGTTCGATCCCCGCTCGGCTCGGTGTTGTGTCCTTGGGAAAGACACTTTACTCCTATTTTCCTCACTCCACCCAGGTGTACAAGTGGGTGCCAGCTCTGCTGGGGAAGTATCTGGCGACAGACTAGCATCCTGTCACAGGGGTAGTGAAAAACCATCAGTTCGCTTAACGCTACAGAAACCGGGATAAGCTCCGGCTCTATGGGCCTTCTGGCTCGAAAGAACATACTTTTATATATCTATATATAATTGGTCAAGTGGGGAAATAGCATCTCTTCTGAGATCCAAGTAAAGGCCATTTATCTTCAACTTCTTCTGCCTGTGTCAACACTCAAATGTGTCTGACAATGTTCGGGTTAACATTGCTATCCAGCTAAAAATTGACCCATTGGCTGGACACAGACTGTATGATCTCCCTTGCATCCTTTTGATAGAAAAAAGGATCCCCAAAGAACATAAGGCACAAAGATTCATTAGCCACTTATTTTCATACGCATTTTTAAAGAACATTTTTAACCACTATTATTTTTGCATAGTTTTCTTCTCTTTCTGTTTTTCATCTTTCGCTGGCAGCGGTGGTAGGCCACAAAATTATCTATTTATTCTTAGGCTGGCAATAGACACTTAAAAATTCTGGAGGGTGTCTTGCTGTTACCTACCACAAAAAAGTAGTGAGGTTTCAAAGAGTGCCGGGACCTCTGAAGAGTGCTCAATCAGGAGCCGAAACTCGAGTCAGGTTAGGCCAAAGGCATGGTCCTTACTCAAATATTCCCCTAATACTGCCTTCAAAGTTTTATCTTGTAGTGATTTTTTTTCCCCTCGAATCTAGGACCAAATTAGTTTATGATCAGAATGAAGTTGTAATTGGTTACCTGCACTTGTTTTTCCTCACTCTTATGTCTCAGTTATATATATATATATATATATACACACACACACACACACGAAAGCACGTGCACATATACACACACACACAACGCGCGCACGGTGATAACATTTTTACTTTCGTTTCTAGCGTTCTTTGTTGTCTCTACCATAATTTTGTTTGGTTTATTAGATTGTTTTCTTTTTACGTGAAAATATTGCATTCATGAATGATATTGCTTTTTATAATTAACCACAGCCCTCTTTCATCTGTCTCGTAAGCCTTTGATTTGTCTCAGTGCCTGTCTGTCTGTCTGCCATTTTGTCTATCTGTCTTTTTCACATGCACATAGAGATTCACACACACACACACACACAAACACCACACACACAACACACACTCACTCACTACACACACACACACACACACACTCACTCACTACACACACACACACACACACTACACACATACACACTCACTCACTACACACCACACACACACACACACACACACTTCCATGTCAGCCACGGGTCCTGACCGGTCACTGGATTGACAAGAAAAATAGTAACAATGCAATAAATGCCAATCACAGTCTCTCTCTCTCTCTCTCTCTCTCTCTCATGCTTATTCATTATCCTCGAAATAAAAGAATTTGTCATTGTCTTATATGATATAAATAGGTGTTATATCAGACATTTTCCTTTTGTAATATTGTATAGTGGCCTAAGGCCGATATGCAATTAAACCATTTCAGAGTTCTCCCTCCCTCCCTCTCTCTCTCTCCCTCCTCACCCTCACCCTCCTCCTCTCTCCCTCCCTCCCTCCTCACCCTCCTCTCTCTCTCTCTCCTCTCCCTCCTCTCCACCCTGCCTTCCCCCCCCCTCTCCCCTCCCCCCCCCCCCCCCCACCCCCCACACACACCCTCCACCTCCACCCCCCCCCCCTCCCATCCCCTCCTCCCCCTCCCCCCCCCCCCCCCCCCCCCCCACCCCATTGAGCCTTTGCACGGGGTTGCGCCAGTATAGGCCTACACGCGTGGTGATCGCAAGCAATCTCATTTTCACTCTGCGTCCGTCTGCTGCCATAGCGTTCGGTCTTCCCCAGACGCAACGCAGCAAAAAGGAGACGGGGGGGGGTGGGCCTGGAAGGGGGGTGGGGGCTGGAAGAGGCGTCGGGAGACTACACTAAAAAGAAAAACAAACCCGGCCCAAAAAAAAAAAAAGCTCGACGCCTTGCAAAGCTGACGGCACCGACTCCCAAGCCACTGCCAACGCCCGTGCTTCTCTGCCTTGTTCTCCACGTTGTTGCTTCTTTCTAGTGAGTTTAGCACGGTCTGGGTTCTGTCGCCTTGTCTGGTCACCCCCTTGGCGCCGTGCCCGGTCCCCTGTTTGTGGTGCAGATGGATGGTTTTTTTTTCCTTTTTCTCTGAAAGCTCCTTCCCTGACTCTGTGATTCCATCCTACTTCCATTCACCTGTTCATCTTACTTTGGTTCATTCATCCCTCACATCATCCGTCCTCGTCGCGTCGTCCCCGTCATCATTATTATTCATTATTATCATTATATTCTCCCCATTCTTCCTTCATTGTCTTCTTGTTGTTGTTGCTTGTTTTTTTTCCATTTTCGCTTCTCCAAAATAAGTAGTGTGTACGTAGCTCGTATATCGTGTAGCTATTGGCCGCGCGGCGCTGGGCCGTGGTGTCGTTCTTTCCCTGTGCCTGTGCTCGGCTGTAATCGCCGTCTTTTCCCTCACGTTCGTCGCTGGCAAGTCGTCGTTCTGTTGCGCTGAGTTGATTGTCGTGTGTGTTAGCTGCGCGATCGGTGGCCTAGAGTACCCCGCCCCTGTCTCACCAAGCCGACCGCAAGCCCGGCCTCGTCCCCCCCCCCCGTTTCGACCGAAACTCCCCCCCCATCCCTCGCACCTCCCG
>CM054141.1:56315593-56323093 GCA_028751875.1 Rapana venosa
GAAAAGAAGAGTGAATGTAGGATGCTGCTGATGATTTTTAAGCCGGTGATTTATGTGAAGGCTTCTGGGGTGATTATTTTCATCCAGATCGTGTGCAGCTGCGTGTGAAGATGTTTTTTCTTCCTGTCTGTCTTTCTTTCCTTTTTTCTTTATTTATCCAATTCTTTCATTTATTTGTTCATCTCTTCGTTTATGATCTGTCTTATTGCAGTGTATCTGTCAACCTAGCACCTGCCTGTCTCTTTTTTATATGTGTGTGGGTCATGCACTTACCCCTCTCCCTTTCCTCATTCTTTTTCTCCTTCCCCTTTCTGTCTCTCTTTTTCTGTCTTTGTCCTTGTGTTTTTCTTGACCCCATTTTCTCTTTTTCTCTGTCTCCCAGTCTCTGATGCGTACGTCTCTTTTGTTCCTGTGTCTCTGTCTGTGTCTCTATTTGTGTCCTTTTTTATCTGTCTGTCCCTCTCTGTGTGTCTCTGTCTCTCGCCCGTTCTGTTTTTCTCTCTTTCGTTGTCTGTCTTTCTGTCTGTCTGTTTGCTTGTCTGTCTGTCTGTCTGTCTGTCTCTCTGTCTGTCTCTCTGTCTCTCTGTCCTCTCTCTCTTCTCTCTCTCTCTCTCTCTCTCTCTCTCTCTGGAAGCTCTATGGCACAACTGATGTACATCCATTAAATCAGCCAGAGAAGTTCAGCACGATATATTATTCATTCAACACCAATTTCTAGCCATGTATTGCATGCTCAGCACGTAGGCTTGAGTGATGGGCCAGCAGCCAGCCAGCCAGCCAGCCAGCCAGTCTGCCAACCAACCATCAGACAAAACAGTCAGCAGACATAAGCACACAGACGAACAGACAGACAAGAAGGGAGGATACACAAGCGGATTTAGTATATAGTGCTGTCACCATTTTGCAGGTTAGAAGTAATTTGGGGTGGGGGGGGGGGGGGGGGGGGGGGGGGCATAGAGTTGGGTAAAGGGGGTGGAAGAGGGGAGAAAGGCACGGATGGAGGACCATAAGTTAGAGAGAGAGAGAGAGAGAGAGAGAGAGAGAGAGGGGGGGGGGGCGATTGACAGTACTGGAGAGTATCATGGTTTGGTTGATTTTTTTGTTTGTTTATCTGTTGTTTGTTCTGAAAAAAAAGTATATGTATAGAATGTTTTTTACATCTGTGGCTGGCTTAACTTTTATTTTCTTATCTCAGACTCTCTCATGTAAAGATAGTGAATCTATGCTACCATCTTGATTTGGTTGTTCCCATTGCAGTGTGTGTGTGTGTGTGTGTGTGTTGTGTGTGTGTGTGTGTGTGTGTGTGTGTGTGTGTGTGTGTGTGTGTGTGATGTGAGTGAGAGAGGAGTGTGTGTTGTTTTGTGTATGTGTGGTGTGTGTGGTTATGTGTGTGTTGTGTGTGTTTGTGTGTTGTGTGATGTTTGTGTGTGTGTGTGTGTATGTGTGTGTTGTGTGTGTGTTTGTGACTACTTGCTTGTGTCCTTGATACACTCTTTGTCGTATCTGCTGTACGAAGAAGAAACATAAATTGTCTCCCATGGGTAACCCAAATCATCTTTCATGTTGAAATCATCTCCCACGAGGAACCGAAATTATCTTCCATATTAGAATTACCTCCCAAGGAGAACAAAAATTACTTCCTGTGTTGGAATTATCTCCCATGGAGTATGAAATGACGGTTCCTTTAACAATGACGGAAGAGATTTTAATTCCAAAGTCTTATTTCTGACTTTGCCGCTTCAAATTCAGAATGTAGTACTACACATTTTTCTTTGTTCTTTTTGAATCCCAAATTTGAAAATAAAAAGGCATTTTTCATTTTTGGTTTTTAAAAAATTAGCACGCACATCAGTACAATACAATGCAATATAATACAAGACAAATACTTAAATATCTCAGATGGACCAGGAGGTAGACAGACAAGCTACTAGCCAGCCAGCCAGCCAGCCAGCCAGCCAGCCAGCCACTCGGAAGCTAGCCAGTCAGAATCCAGACAAACAGACAGACAAGCATCAATTTCTCAAAACGAAAGCAAAGCAAGAACTGATAGTATTATAGCATAGATCTACTGTCCACGCACTGTATTGCATACACTTTTTCAGTCACAACTGTTTTCTCTGTGTGGAATTTGGGTGGCTCTCTCCCCGGGAAGAGCATGTCGCCACAAGAGCAGCGCCACACATCTTTTTTCTTTTTCCTGCCTGCAGATAGATTGCAAGACAGGCAGACAGACATACAGACAGAACGCCTGCCATACCAGCCATCCAGACCACTAGGCACACAGGCAGGCTACCAACCAACCAGCCAGCCAGACAGCCAGACAACCTGGCGTACCAGCCAGCTAGGTTCAGGATTAAATTCATCATCCCTTTCAACTCTTTTGGGAGGATGGACGATTACAAACATATTTAAAACAGGAGAACAAATTTGGCAGCAGTGAACGAATGTCAGTAGTACCAAGAGGAACTGATCACCCTTCCTTCCCCCCCCCCCCCCCTCCCCCGAGTGTTCAACATGGAAGGAAGAACAACAATAATGCAATAGTGGAGCCGTTGGTCTGGAGGTAACGCACCTGCCCAGAATGCGAAAAGTTCGGGTTTAAAGTGTGTGGTGGTTGGGTACCCATTTGTGCCCAAAACGTTTCCCCCATCCACTAGACCATGAGTGGTGGTCTGGGTGCTAGTCTTTCAGATGAGGCGATAAACCGAGGTCTCATGTTCAATAGTCATTTAGTGCACGTAAAAGAACCCATGGCAGAAAGAGAGTTCCCCCCAAAAAAACAAACAAACCAAAACAAAGAGAGTTGTCCTTTGCAAAATCCTGTATCTAGAATAAAAACCACTCTGATAGGAAACCAAATACATATTAGACAGGAACAGAAAAGAAAAATAACGGGTGGCGCTGCTTTTGTGGCGACGCTCTCTCCCCGGGGAGAGCAGCCCGAATTTCACGGAGATAAATCTGCCGTGACGAAGTGATATACATTACAATACAGCACAACATTTTACAACACAATACAATAAACAAACAATAAAAATGCTAGACATTGTAAATGGGCCTGTAGGTAGACAGAACAGGCTACCATCCTGCCAACCAGCCAGGCAGACAGAAAACGGAGAGACAGACAGACAAACGGAGAGACAGACAGACAAACGGAGAGACAGACAGACAAACGGAGAGACAGACAGACAAATGGAGAGACAAACAGACATACAGACAGACAGGTAGTCAGAGACAGATGAAGTCCGTGTCTGCGTAGCATTTGAGCATCCGACAGACAGTTCATCATCTATCATGGATGACAGTGTTGATGCCGGTCGGCAGTGGCGGTGATGGTTGTGGTGGTGGTGGTGGTGGTGGCGGCGGTGACAGTGTGTGGAGAGCTTTTGTTTCGTCGCTCATTGGGGCTCTCTTTTTACTATCGATTTGAATTTTTAATGCACTGTACTGGTATTGTTTCGCTTGTGTCTTTTTGTGTGTGATGCTGTTGGCTGTGTTATATCATACTGATGTGTGGTGTGTGTGTGTGTGTGTGTGTGGGGGGGGGGGTTATGGTATTGCCTTAGGCTGGGTTTTTGTTGTTGTGTGTTGTGGCGTGATTTTGTATTAGGAATATTATGTTGCCTTGTGTTTGATAGTATTAGGTTGTGTTAGGTTTGCGGTAACGTGTCGTTGTGGCGTGTTTTGATGGATTGTGATGTGTTTGTTTGGTAACGCAGTCACGTGTTTTGATGTATTGATGTATTTGGCTGGTAAAGCAGTTACGTTGTTATATATTTTTTTGTATTTTATTGTATTTTGTTTGTGTAGTGTGATATTGCAAGACTGCATCTTAACAAATATGTTTTATACTATTGTCCCTTGAAACATTCCCTTCCCCATAGACCGCCTCTTTAATTATCTCTCTCTGTCTCTCTGTGTGTCTGTGCCTCTGTCTCTGTGTCTCTGCCTCTGTCTCTGTCTGTCTGCTTCTGTGTCTCAGTCTCTGTCTGTCTGCTGTCTCTCTTTCTCTGAGTGACAACTTTGCTTAGCTGCCATCAAGACCCTCTTTCTAGCTGTGTGTTAAGTTTTGTTTTTAGTATTTCCCGTGTTTTCCCGAATGTTGCTATTCGGAAATGCCAGTTGAAGGACTCTCGCCTGGACTTCCCCTTGTTTGGGACAGTGTGCTGAATTCAGCTTTGCAAGGACTGACGCTGTCTTCTTTTGAAGTTGAAGGTGATGGAGAAACTCACACTGTGAAGGTGTTGAGTCTGACTGATAAAACTTCGAGCTGTACCTCTGTCGTCCCTTTTCAAACTGCTTCTTATCGGAGGAAGGGTCCTTCTCAAGTGAAGAGGGACAGACAGAGAGCTGAAGTGAACAGAATGAACAAGAAGGATAAGGCAGTTGGACAGATTCAGTCCCTTTCAGATTCGTTTTACCCATCCCACGATTTTCGTTTATACATACACCCAACCCGACTATTTGTTCTACAGTGCTACTGAACCAGAACGACAAAAACGATAATCATGTTATTACCATATCATGTAACGAAAGACAATGACCTCAACACTTCCAAATGCCTATTGTAAAAACAAAAAAATTGATATCTTACAATATGATAGGTGTGTGGAGTAAATGAATACGCATGTGATGGTATGAACGAGATGAAATAATATGATTGTGAAGAGGAAGATGAGTGTGCACAAAATGATGGCACTGAGGTAGGATGATTATGATGAGTATGACGACCATGAGAGGGACACCAGCAAAATGTCAGACACAGAAGTTACCTTAGCAGACCCATTGATGAATGTATAAAAGAAAGAAGAACACAGAAAGCGGACAGTTGTCATTTCATAATACAGGACATGGCCCAGCGCACATTTGACTGCCAACAGCTGTGAAAAGATGAACCCCTCATACAAGCGTATCATGACAGATTCAATGTGGTCAGCTTGTGCAGCATTGTAACATTGGTTTGTGTGCACATGATCAGATACTGGGATGATATTGGTCTGCTGCATTATCCATGTCTCTACAATTACTCCATAACCTTGGTATGGATTCCATGCCACGTTGATCACTTGTGTTGTGTTTCCAATTGTATTGACTTTTAGTTGAAAAATGTGTGGTATGCCCATTCCCCTCCCCACTGTTCCCTTGTGACTTGGCGTGACTGCTTATTACATTAAACCATTGTTATTGTCATTCTCTCTGTCTCTGTCTGTCTGTCTGTTTCTGGCTTTGTCTTTCTCTCTCTGTCTCTCTCTGTCTATCTTTCTGTCTCTGTCTGTCTGTCTGCCTGCGTGCCTGTCTGTCTGTCTGTTTGTCTGTCTGTCTCTCTCCCTCACATATGTGATTGGAATTCTGATTAAATTTGCCCTTTTTGTTGAAAAAAGTGCTGGATGCGTTTTTGCTTTTCTGTATTAAAAAGTGAAATTTTCATTAAATCAAACGTTGAAGTTAATCTCCTTTTTTGTTAGAAGTATCAAAAGCAACATCTAGTTGTGTGTGAAACTTTTCCTTGCTTAATATATCGAAATTGAAGAAGGCAGTTATTTTCTTCTTCTTCTTCTTCTTCTTCTTCTTCTTCTTCTTCTTCTTCTTCCTCCTCCTCCTCCTCCTCCTTCTCCGCCTCCTCCTCCTCCTCCATCTCCTCCCCCTTTGAAATATTACTCCCATGTTTCGTTTGTACTGATAATTTTCTTTGCATTAACGCTCTTGTAATGCAGATCAGAAAAAAGTAAACCATGTCTATTTACCCTTCTACACAGGACCAAAGCCTATACACGAATAAATCATCCACTCTTGCTCTCCTCGACCATGAATTCCCTCCTCAAACACTAAACATAAACAACAAAACAAACAAAACATTAGGAAACTTTGGCACAGAGAGAGAGAGAGAGAGAGAGAGAGAGAACTTATTGACAGAAAGGAGTACACATAATATACATCTTTTTCATCCAGCCCTCAGGGGAAAAGACCAGAGGAAGAGAGAGAAGAGAAGAAGAGAAGAGGGGAGGAGAGAGAGAGAGAGAGAGAGAGGAGAGAAGAGAGAGAGAGAGAGTGAGAGAGAGAGAAGAAGTGAGAGAGAGAGAGAGAGAGGAGGAGAAGAGAGAGAGAGAGAACTTATTGACAGAAAGGAGTACACTAATAACATTTTTTTTCATCCAGCCCTCAGGGAAAAGACCAAAGAGAGAGAGAGAGAGAGAGAGAGATGAGGAGAGAGAGAGATGGAGAGAGAGAGAGAGAGAGAGAGAGAGAGAAGAGAGAGAGAGAGAGAGAAAGAGAGAGAGAGAGAACTTATTGACAGAAAGGAGTACACATAATATACATCTTTTTTCATCCACCCCTCAGGGGAAAAGACCAGAGAGAGAGAGAGAGAGAGAGAGAAGAGAGAGAGGAGAGGAGGGAGAGGGGAGAGGAGAGGAGAGGAGAGAGAAGGGAGAGGAGAGAGAGATGGAGAGAGAGAGAGAGGGGGGATAGAGGGGAGAGAGAGAGAAGAGAGAAGAGAGGGAGAGAAGAGGGGAGAGAGAGAGAGGGAAGGGGGTGAGTAGAGCCAGGAGGAGAAAAGGGAAGGTGTAACTGATAAATATCACAAGAGTTAAATTAATTAATCAAATGCTTTGATGCCG
The DNA here is from genome assembly GCA_028751875.1 of Rapana venosa. Lineage (NCBI taxonomy): Eukaryota > Metazoa > Mollusca > Gastropoda > Neogastropoda > Muricidae > Rapana > Rapana venosa. Next base: position 56,322,211 of record CM054141.1, read on the forward strand.
ATTCGCAAAGAAATCAATGAGAGCTGGGATAGCTTTTTGATTTAGAGTGGGGACAGCACAGATGGGGAGAGAGAGAAGAGAGAGAGAGGGAGGGGGGGGGGGGGCAGAGAGACAGACAGACAGAGAGAGAAATGGCGTTGTGTGCGTGGTGGGTGGTGCGTGCGGGCGTGTGTGTATCTTCAGTTTAACGTTATCAATTAGTGATTTTGACGTGCGTGCGTGCGTGCGTGCGTGCGTGCGGTGTGTTGTGTGTGTGTGTGTGTGTGTGGTGTGTGTGTGTTGCGTTGCGCGCGCGCGCGGGTGATGTCAATCAAAAGGATCCTTTTCGAGGGTAATGACTTATAATAAAAGCATTCAAAAGACAGTGTTAATCTATGTCAAAAAGAACAAAAATGAATGAGGAAAAAAAATTTCATCCATACCTCACAATGTAAGATGAAACATGTGTGTATGCGCGCGCGGGTGCACACAATAGATGAAAAATAAACAAAATGAAACAATCTTTTTTTGATTGTGAACAAAACTTGGCCCATTACAAAGGGACTTAATCAAATCAGTATCCGCATGAGCATGTTGAGAGAGAGAGAGAGGGGAAAAGAGAGGAGTGGAAGGGGAGAGAGAGAGAGAGAGAGAGAGAGGGAGGAGAGAGAAAAGAGAGAGTAGGAGGGGAGAGAGAGGAGAGGAGAGAGAGAGAGAGGGGCGGCGAGCGAGCAAAGCTGAATCAATTTAAATTTTATCAGCTTTCAGATTCTGTCCCGCACGCCATGGGAAATTTCTTCCCTTTACACCCCCTAGCCTTTCGCACTTGTTATCTCCCGTACTCGGCTTTGACTCGAAAATGATGTGTGGTGTGTGTGTGTTGGTGTGTGGTGTGTGTGTTGTG
>CM054141.1:56333093-56335593 GCA_028751875.1 Rapana venosa
GAGAAAGAGACAGATACAAAGACAAACAGAGGCAGAGAGAGAGAGAGAGAGAGAGAGAGAGAGAGAGAGAAGAGACGAGAGAGAGAGAAGAGAGAAGACAGACAGATAGACAGACAGACAGAGCAATGATAAATTCTTTTGACAATGACAACGACAATGACAAATTCTGTGAGAGAGAGTATGTATGTGTATAAGCACATGACCAGGCATGTGTGCTGTGCTTTCATACATGTATAGGAATGTTTGTTGTCTGTGGCGAGTGATCATGTGTGCGCACATACCAATAGTGCACATGCATTTCCTACGCAAGCATGTTGAAGGTCAACCATGACATCAGAAACATGACTTCATTCTCTTTTTCCATTGAAAGTGACCAGTGTCAGTGAAAGATGTTTTTTATTGTGATTGCCATGGGCTGTTATGTTATAAATGATGACTGCATGCCGATAATGGCTGTCCATTGATTTGGCCTCTCTTTCTTGACGTTTATGACTGGCTGATTAGCATCACCACTGTTTGTTTATTTCCTCCCTCCTGCAAGTAAGGAAAGAGAGAGGGAAAGAGAGAGAGAGAGAGAGAGAGAGAGAGAGAGAGAGAGAGACAGACAGACAGACAGACAGACAGACAGACACAGACAGAAGAACAGAGAGACAGGAGAGAGAGAGAGAGAGAGAGAGAGAGAGGGAGAGAGAGTGACAGAGAAAGAGATAGACAAACAGACAGACTGAGTGTGACAGAGACAGAAAGAAACAAAGAAAGAGACAGATTCGAAGACAGACAGCAGACAGAGACAGAGGACAGAAAGAGAGAGAGAGAGAGAGAGAGAGAGAGAGAGAGAGAGAGAGAGAGAGAGAGAACTCGAACTCGAACTCGATATTTTAATGAGAGAGAGAGAGAGAGAGAGAGAGAGAGAGAGAGAGAGAGAGAGAGAGAGAGAGAGAGAGAGAGAGACACCAATAGTGCACATTCATTTCCTACACAAGCATGTTGAACGTGACATGATAACAGAAACATGACTTCATTCTCTTTTGCCAGGGAAAGCGACCAGTGTCAGTGAAAGGTTTGTTGGTTTTTTGTGATTGCCATGGGCTGTTTGTTATGTTATAAATGACGACTGCATGCCGATAATGGCTGTCCATTGATTTGGCTTCTCTTCCTTGACGTTTATGACTGGCTGATTTGCATCACCACTGTTTATTTATTTCCTCCCTCCTGCAAGGAAGGAAAGAGAGAGGGAAAGAGAAAGAGACAGACCCAGACAAAAGCATTAGAGACGATGAGAGACTGAGAGACAGAGACATATAGACAGAAGCAGACAAACAGACTGACCGGCAGACAGACAGACTGATTGACTGAGACAGAGACAGAGAGAAACGGAGAAAAAGACAGACACAGACACAGACAGAGCTGAGAGAGAGAGAGAGAGAGAGAGAGAGAGAGAGAGAGAGAGGCTATCAGTGTTAAATTGCAGAACAATCAAGGGAGAGAATTACCGTCCAAGACTCCACTGACTGCATTCATTCCCATGGCATTCAACAAGCCAGAAGCAGGCCACTTCCTTAATACAGGATCCATACCAGAGCAGCCCAGCCCGCTTTCTGCTTTGCTGTCAGAATGATGAAGCTATCTGCTTTGCGTAGTAGCCAAATGATTGGTCAGACAACTTTGTCTGTTATTGTAGCGTTATTTCAGCTAGTTGTGGGATTATGAGAGCTCTTCCGAAATTTGTCTGTATTAGCTTATTGGTTTTTGTCAAACAGCCTTTTCTTGTTATTGCATTGTTATTTCGGCTCGTTGTGAGAGTAACAAAGCCTTTTTCTTAGTGTAGTAGCTTGTTAAATTGGTCAGACAATCTTGTCTGTTATTGTATTGTTCTCTCAGCATGCTGTGAAAGTACGGAAGCCTTTGCCTTTGTGTAGTAGCTCATTAATATTAGTCACACGAATGTGTTTGTTCTTGCGGTATTTAGCCCGTTGAAAGAATAACAAAGCTCTTCCCTTTGTGTAGTGGCTTATTAAATTGGTCAGACATTCTTGTCTGTTATTACATTGTTACGTCAGCTTGTTAAGAGAATAATAAAGCCCTTCCCCTTGTGTAGTAGTTAATTAGTTGGTCAGACAGCCTTGTTTGTTATTGCATTGTTATTTCAGCTCGTTGTGAGACTAAGAAAGCTCTTCCCGTTGTGTAGTAGTACATTAGTCTGGTCAGACAACCCCTGTCTGCTATTGCAGCCTTATTTCAGCTTGCTGTGAAAGTGATAGAACTCTTCCCTTTGTGTAGTAGTGCAATAATGAGGCATCATTGTCTATCAAAAAACAGCGCTGACAAGGAGAGTGGAAGGAAAAAGGCGACAAAGGTGGAAGATCCCCCCCCCCCCCCCCCAAAAAAAAAAAAAAGAAAAAAAAGAAGGACACCCCCTGAACACGCACAAAAAGAAAAACCTCAGACCCTGTATCTAAACCAATACCCCCCTCCCCCTTAAAAAGCAAAGCAAAACAAA
>CM054141.1:56344152-56351652 GCA_028751875.1 Rapana venosa
CTCTCTCTCTATGTATGTATGTATGTATGTATGTATGTCTGTCTGTCTGTCTGTGTGTTTGCGTGCGTGCGTGCTTGTGCTTGTGCATGTGTGCGTGCATGCATATGTGTGTGTGCAGCTTTTATTTCTCTTTTTTCTTGTGTTGAATAGAAAAGTCAGCAACTTTTCAGAGAAAAAAAGGAGGTATTGTGTGGAGAGCAGTGTCGGCCCACAGAGCATGTGGCTTTATCTGCTGGGGGTACGAAGTGTACATCATCTAAAGCCATGCACTCCCCCAGTCCGCCTACTGGCTGTAGCCAAATAGGAATACACTGTCTCATTGCCTGCTCCCAACTGCGCCCCCCATCCCCTCCCTCGCCACACACATTCGCACGCACGCATGCACGCACACGCACGAACACGCACGCACACACACGCACAGACACACACACTTATACACATACTCTGTGCCCGCACGATTGCACGCACGCACGCACACACACATGGACACACATGCATGCACAGACACAACACATACGTACAGACACATAAACATACAACACATGCACGCACGCACGCACACACACACACACACACGCCGCACACACACACACACACACACACACACACACACACACACACACACACACACACACACACACACACACACACACACACAGAGAAACACACATAAGTATTTTCAAACGCAACAGAACACCGAAGAAGGCAAACACACGACACTGCAAAGATCAGTGTGGTACGATCTGCCACACATACAGTGTAGCTTTGGTTTCAGACCCCAAAAAGTGTAGCCAACTGAGCTATCCTCTGTGACTGAAATCGTACCGGCGTTTCGAGTCTTAACGTGTCAAACAGTACACCAGACTGTGAACTCTTTGGCTGTCCAGAGCATCAGATGACACAGCTCGAATGGCGAGTCGCGGATAAGGTAAACTTGTTGGAGCTGCTAACTCCAGTGGGCAAAACATCCCTGGAACATAGTCTTATTCAGGCTACACGCCAGCTTTTAGATCTTGCCACACTTCTATTTTCCTATCACTCTTGAGTTCATAGCACACGTACTGATGGATCCACAAAAATACAAACAACAATAAACACAAAAAACAACAACAAAAAATAGCCCCTGACCCAAAAATGCACGTGAATTTGCACAATTTTGGTAGGTTTAAATCTTTAAAAAATTTTCAGCAAACACTGTAACCCCTCAGTCCTGTGTGGACTGCAAGATTTCATACAACAATATGTATGTATGTGCGGGTCAACATTGTAGGAACACAAGCAATCCTCATTTGATGACCATTTCCAACTTTCTCATGACTTCCTAGTATTGCTCTAGGCCTGTGTCTTTAACCCACAAAAGTATACACAGCGCATTAAAAAAATTAAATCCATGAAAATGAGCAAAACATTTTCTGACTAGCCCTCCATAGGAGACATTACTTAATCCGGAAGCTAAAGCTGGAGTGTAGCCTAAGGGGAGACCAGAACTGAGTCTTACCATGACTGACTTGACTTATGCCCCTTGGTTCCTTGGGGAACATAGGGCTGCAACAACACCCTTCCCTCCAACGAACTCGGTTTTGGGAGGAGATCCTCTTCAGCTCGGCCCATGTCATTCCGGCTGCCTTCGTTTCTTCGTCAACACTTCTGCGCCAGGTCTGCTTTGGTCGACCAACTTTCCGCTTCCCTTGTGGATTCCAGTCAAGGGCCTGTCTGGTGACATTTGACGCAGGCTTGCGGAGTGTATGGCCGATCCATCCCCACTTCCTTTGTTTAATGATGGACTCAATTGGGGTTTGTCTGGTCCTGTCCCACAGTTGTTTGTTGGATATGACTTCCGGCCACCTGATGTTGAGGATGTACCTGAGGCATTTGTTGGTAAAAGACTGAGTCTTACCATAAGATCCCGAATATTGCACCCGAACCGCTAAGCATTAGTATCAGGCCATTGAAGTTTCAAGCTGTGTAAAGAGCACCATAAGGTACGATTCTAGAAGTTATTTCTGCGGTTGAAGCATCAGACAAAAAAAAATCTCCAGAATATTTATCCGTTTACAACTTAAAAAGCACATTTCTATAGATATGAAGTATCTGGTTGTTTAGTTACAGTACCACCAGTTCATTGTTAAGAACTCTGACACGTCTGGGTTGTCTTCACCAAATACCACGTGGCACAAGATGATGATGATGATGATGGTGAAGGTGGTGGTGGTGATGATGATGATGGTGGTGTGGTGATGGTGGTGGTGATAATGATGGTGTGGTGATGGTGGCGGTGGTGATGATGATGATGATGGTAGTGGTGGTGGTAGTGGTGGTGATGATGATGGTGATAATGATGGTGCAGTGGTGATGGTGGCGGTGGTGGTGATGATGATGATGATGATGATGATGGTAGTGGTGGTGGTGATGATGGTGGTTGAGAAGTCTCTGGCTGTTTGCAACCTCATATCGCAATCTAATAAATCGTATAGAATATCCACAGCACTAAACTTTACATTTTGGCTCAGGCCAAAAGTTTTGTCAGTTGCTGATGTAAACTTAGTGCCAGGGCCTGCACATTAACATGTTGTTGTGCTTTAAAATCTTATGGTGAACATGTCTTCATCCATATCACAAGCTCCTAGCAAAACAACCTGTGCTCTCCTTTAAAAAAAGAGAGAAAAATACATCCTCTGAAGTCGGAGTATGGCTGTTTATATGGCGAGGTACTTGAAAACAGTCCTACACGCAAACTTCCCATCCAGCGTCGTTTTCTTTACAGCCTCACAGTGATTCCCTGGTGAGAAGAGTGAAGCAGAGTACATAGTCTGGGTTACCCCCCTCCCCCCCCCCCCCTTCCCCTCAACCAGGCGGTTAAGCTGAGGAACGCGCTACAACAACAATAACAACAGCAACCACAGGAACAGCAGCAGCAACAACAACAGCAAAACCCTTCAGTTCTGAAACCCGACTCCAGCTGTTTCCAGTGTCAAGTTAAATCTGTGGCTTTCAGCACGCACCGCATGGCGCAGCTCTGAAATCTCTCTCTTTCCCATTCTCTCTCTATCTCTTCGGGGACTGGATGTAAAAAAAAGCACATGGGTGCTTATTCACGATCCTCAAAATACAAGAAAAAGCACATGGGTGCTTATTCATTATCCTCGAAATAAAATAAAAAAGAATGTGTCATTCTCTCTCTCTCTCTCTCTCTCTCTCTCTCTCTCTCTCTCTCTCTCTCTCTCTCTCTCCTCTCTCTCTCTCTCTCTCTCTCTCTCTCTCTCTCTCTCTCTCTCTTTCTCACAGCATGTCTGAAATTTCTCGAGCTGTCTACTGCACCAAATGGTAATTTTTTTATCTTTTATTTTATCTTTTATTTTATCCTTTTATATCGAGGATAATGGAACAAACACTTATTTGCTTATTTACATCCAGTCCCCGTGTGCATGCAGTTTTGTTAATTCTATCATCTGTTCCCACCGACACACAATGGCCTACTCTTACGAAAAGCGAAACAGGATTTAACGTGTGCGCAAGATGTTCTGCGTGCGTTGGCACACGGGACCTCGGTTTATAGTCTCATCCGAAGGACTTAAGGGGAGAGTGGAGTCTGCACTGATGTTAACTCCAGAGGAAAATATCCCCTAGATTGGTTAAAGTGTAAAGTAGTCATATTCAGGGGAGAAGGGAGAACAGACAGACAGAAAGACACACAGACAGACAGAAAGACACGCAGACAGAAACTTTTTTTCTCAAATATGAAATCTAGGGGTGTCTAGAGGTCGGCAACTGCACCCCTGACGTCTCCAGTTGTCGGCTGCATCAAGTGAAAATCGGATAAGTCGTCAGGCTGTTTACGAATGTAGGAAATGATACATTTACACCACCCCTCAGCTCCCTGAGTTAATGAAACGAATGTGTAGGCCTATGGCACACATGGTAAAACGACACCCTCATGACCTATCTTTATGGCATCTGCTGAGAACTTCTGACGATGAATGCCCCTTTTGTTGCTTTGGGAGTGAGGGGTAAAGGGTGGTGGATGGGAGTGGAAGAAGAGGAGAGAGAGAGAGAGAGATGAGAGAGAGAGAGGAGAGAGAGAGAGAGGAGGAGAGAGAGAGAGAGAGAGAGAGAGAAGAGAGAGGAGAGAGAGAAGAGAGAAGAGAGAGAGAGGAGGAGGAAAGGAGAGGAGAGGAAGGAGAGAGGGAGAGAGGAGAGAGGGAGGGAGGGAGGAGAGAGAGAGAGAGAGAGAGAGAGAAGAGGAGAGAGAGAGAGAGAGAGAGAGAGAGAGAGAGAGAGAGAGAGAGGAGAGAGAGAGGAGAGGAAGGGGGAGAGATAGATAGATAGAGAGATAGTGACAGTGATAGAGAGAGAGAGTTTGGATGTAGTTTAATGTTGTAGGCAGAATATTTTGTTCTGTGAGTATGAAACTAGGGTTCTCCCCCCCCCCCCCCCCCCCCCCTTTTCTCCCGATCTGTTTCTCTCCCACTTTCTCTGTTTCTGCCTGCCTGTCTGTCTGTCTGTCTGTCTGTTCCCCCTTCTCCCCTGGATGTGACTACTTTACACTTTAACCAAATGGTTAATGATTTTAGAAATCATAATAACCATTGTCAAAATGCTCGAGGAAAAGGCTCTTTAACTGGAATAGGTAGGCAAGACACGTTCCTATCTCTCCGTGTCTCTGTCTCACTGTCTTCTGTCTGTCTGTCTGTCTTTGTGTCTGTCTTTCTAAAAACAAGTTGACATACAGTCAGTGTAACCACAGTGCATTCGTAAACCCAGTAAAGTGGGATGTAGATTCTTTTCGTATTTCCGATATTAGTATTTGACATGTCACCAGGATCCAGACCCACCTGAAATAATAATATTGATAATAATAATAATAGTAATAATAATAATAATTATATGGAATTTATATAGCGCTGAATCTTATAAAAAAAACAAAACAACAAATCGAAGCGCTTGCGCTCAAATCATTTACACGCATGCAACTCTCCTTAAACATAATGAACAACAGATTTCAAATCCATGCGCACACACACACACACACACACACACGCACGCACGCACGCACGCACGCACGCACGCACGCACGCACGCACGCACGCACGCACGCACACTCGCGAACACACCTAGGAGGTGAAGGATGCTGTTGAAAATTAGGGACAGATATGAGGGGGAAAGTCTCAGGTAGGAAATAAGTGTGTTTTGAGGCTGGATTTAAAGGCATCAAGTGAAGGCTTTTGGCGAATTGAAAGAGGGAGGTCATTCCAGGTGGATGGACCTGAAACAGAGAAAGAGTGACGGCCAACAGTGGTTTGTTTGAATTTGGGTGTTCGAAAGCACAAAGTATCTGCGGCTGAACGAAGGGAACGGGATGGAGTGTACAGGTGAAGACAGTTACAGAGATAAAAGGGTGCACATTTGTGGAGACATTTGAAACAGAGGGTATTGATTTTATACCCCACTCTTTGTGAGACAGGCAGCCAGTGAAGAGATCGCAGAAGAGGAGTGATGTGTTCAGATTTTTTTCTTTCCTAGGACCAGTCGAGCTGCAGAGTTTTGTATGCGTTGAAACAAAGACTGCTGGTAAGTTTCGTGCAACATAGAATCTTAATGAATATAATTATGCATTAAAGGCAATGACAAGGAAAGTAAAAGATTGTTGATGTGTTTTACGAGATAACGCTTTATGAGAACATGTTCATAAAGCTGATGACAAAAACAAATGGTTGAATACCAAAGGATCTAGGAAATAATTTCAGAGCAGTCATATTCAGAGGTTGGAATATTTGTTTGTCATTTTTTCTTTCAATTTCAACGAGTAGTAGTATTCTTGAATACAGCTTTTTTAAACTGTTGAAAACCTGTCTGTCGCAGCGATAAAAACTTGTTCATGTATTTTGCAAGTATGCATACACGCACACACTGAGTCGAGTTAATTCACAGCCAATATTTAAATTGTATGTTGTGTAATGTTGTGTAGCCATTCTGGGCTGTTTTGTGTTTCCCACAAAACTATGGCGTGCTGGCACCAACATGAGGATCTTTAACGTGCATACTTGCCCTTCAGCATCCACCGACACACGTCAAAAGGTAAGGCACTAGCAGGTCTGATGAAAAGACGTACAGATAAAAAACAACAACCCTCAAACCCTCAGACTCTCCACTGACCTCCCCACACGCTGCCGAGGATCGAGCCTCCAACCTATAACTCTAGGACCTCTAGAACTCAGTCACTCTATCTACTCAGCCACCACGCCTGTCAGCAATAATGTATACGTATTGTTGTTGTTGTTGCTGTTGTTGTGGCATTCCCCAGCTTAACACTCTGGGTCACCCAGAAAATACACTCATCCCACTTGGGAATCACTGTGAGACAATAAATGCACTGTGAATGAGATGTTTGCATGCATTAAGAATACCAAACAAACCCAACCCTAAATCTCGCCATAAAGTAGCCATACTCCGGCTTAACCCTTCCACTGCTGGATATAATTATTGGCGCTCACAGGAATTGCACTTAAAACCAAGAATTTTTAGGGGTGGCTACCTTGTTCTGTTTTAGGGTTTTTACACGCTTATGATTAAGACTAGATAGGTAAACCTATACATTTTTGGAAAGTAGAGACAATGTAGAATGTGATACAAAAAACAAAAAAGACATTACCTAGTATATAGCAGGAGATATCCCACAAATTGTATTGAAAAAACTCCCTAACAGGTAAGCCACCTCATGCTCTACTTTTCATCAACTACACCCCTTTCATGGCAGAGACACAGAACAGAATGAACAAGGCAAAGCAACATGTGTTAAGAAGATTTTTTCCGTCTTACCGGAGAGCCAAGTTGTGAAGCACCGAGTTTTTCTTGGCTGAAGACAAACTGGACACATTTTGAAGTATAAAACATTTTAATATAAGCCTTGTCAGTAACTCATAAACCTTTTAGTCTAGGGCAGTGTATATGCAATATACATGACAACAACACATAACTGCTGCTATTCCACAGACGTAAACAAATCGTCAAAGAAACTAGGGCAAAACGGGTCTGGTGTACAGCGATCTATAAGAAAGAAGAGGAGGGGGGAGGGGAGCAGTCAGTGTGTAAACGGTAAGTCAGTCGGCGGCTTGGCCTATACTAGCGCACTGTGTGAAGAGAGTGAATGGATTGTGCGAGTGAAGACAGATAACTCTGCGCCGGCCACAATATCTACACCTACCTCTTTCCTCCACTCTAGCGTGAGACGGTGCTCTCCCCTTCTACTACCCTCAACTTCACACACACACACACACACACATTCACTCTAGCCTTCTACGAAACGTCCCTGCTTTCAACAGGACTCGGCCAGCGATCGTTTGCATAAAACAGTGTGTGCATTTTGAAGGGATCGGGGATTTTCAACTCGTCTGGGACCTCCTAAAGTGGAATAGTTACAGCTTCATATCCCACACAGAGTAGCGACCTTGAGTTTGTGCGCGTACATTTTCGCGTAGCCTAGCGAGTGCGTGTATGTGTGTG
>CM054141.1:56356652-56359152 GCA_028751875.1 Rapana venosa
TAGCGTGCCTTTCAGGTCCGCCAAGACAATTGTCATGAAGAAATGAACGTCCAGTGATCATTATAGGTCTTTGTCCCTTATTTGCTCCAATAGCCTAGTCCATGGATAGTTTTGGACACGCCCTTTGAATTGTGTGTGTTTGTTTGTTTGTGTAGTGTGTGTTGTGTCGCTTGACGAGATGTCACAGGACGTGGTCGATGTCCTGAAAACTGACCAGGATATAGCTTGTTTATTGGTCCAGGCTTCATGAAATTTTGTATCACGCTGAATTTGATGTAATGTCTTCAGGTGTGTGTGTGTGTCGCCGAAGTTGCAGACTGGATTGTGAGACGTCCTAAATGCCGATGTGTGTGTGGTTGAGCTTTGTGTTGTGTGTGTTTGATGTTTGTGTGTGATGTTTGTCGAGTGTGCTGATGGTTGTGGTGTGTTGTGTGTGTGTGTGTGTGTGTGGTGTGTGTTGTGTGTGTGTGTGTGTGTTGTGTGTGTGTGTGTAGTGCGTGTGGTATTTCACTTTACGTCTTTCCACTTTAACTTTTAAGTGATTGTGATGTGTGTGTGTGTGCGTGGTGCGTGCGTGCCTGAGTACGTGCGTACGTGCGCACACGTATGAGTGCATGTACGTGTGTATATTTTAAATCTAATTCTTGTTTTTCTTTCTTACTTATTCACCCTCCAAAATATCTTTGTAAAACCATTGTTACAGTTAGAAGAAGCAAACACGCGATGACGCATACAGCATACACTGAGGAAGTCTTCAGTCTAGACTACAAGAACTGAAAGCCAATCTTTGTTTTCTAATTCTCTGAAAGTCCCAAACTATACACTTTCCATCACTCTTGAGTTCTTGGCTACGAAAACTTGAAAGACTTTCTTTGTTTATAGTTTTCTCTCAATGTCCCGAAATATACACTTCCCGTCACTTTTCCGAAACAACCATTTCCGAAACTGCCATAATTTCCGAAACAGCCATAATTTCCGAAACTGGCATTCCTGCTTTGGCACATGCATACTATACATGTGTGCTGTGGGCTGGGCCGGTTCATGGGCCTTGTCATGCATGTGTGATGTAAAAGAAAGCAGCTGGAATAAGTCATCGTCGTAACCACAGCATTTGCAAGTCCCTCCTCCCCCCCCAGTACAGTAGCTACTTATTACTGCTGCCAACTTCCCTCCTCTTACTCTTAGTCTTCGCCTTACGCCCACGCCTTTTGTGTGTTACGTACTGTCAGTAGATTGAGGGTTTAGAGGTAACGCACACGTTTAGAAAAGCGAGCATCCACAGGTTCAATCCCCGTTTAATCCCGAACTTTACCCTCCATCCACTAGGCCTTAAGTCGTGGTGTGGGTGCTAGTCTTTTGTATTTATAAACCGAGCTGGAAAGGATTTTTTTGCCTACATAAAAGAATCCTTGCAAACAACAGTTGTCCCTGGCAAAATTGTGCAGAAGAAGGGCCACTCTCGTAGGGAAAGAAGTGGCCTACGCATGCAGACAGGGAGACAGGAAAATAAAGGTTGGCGCTATTCTTGTGTCGACGTGCTGTCATTGGGGAGATCAGCCTGAATTTGTCTTTTGCAGAGAAGTTCTGCAATGACCGAGAGTGGTATGGAATACAACACAGTACAGTACAATATAATATAATGCAACACAATACAATACATTGCAGTACAATGCAATATAATCACAATAGAAAACAATGCAACACAACACAATACAGTATATCGCAGTACAGTACAATGCAATACGGTACGACAAAGAGCTTACACATTGTTAAAAAACCACTATCAACACGAAAACGGCGATGTGTGGGTTGTTATTATGTGTGTGATTATAGTATCACAGAGTGTCAGCTAGTCTTTCGCAAGAAAGTATAGTTACTCTGTACACGTTAAAACTCCAGTCACTCTTCGTAGAAGAGTAGCTAGCCCAGCTATGGCCGATAGGATGGATAAGTGTGGTGTCATTAACTGGTGTTCTTGTCGCTAACTGGTTTAACTTTAAGACCTTCAACTGCGCGAGCCCGGTCAGAAAGTAACTGAAAACTATTCTTTAACGCCTACCACATCATTTTCTATGAAAGCACGACCCAAAATATTGGCAATGAAAAGATAATATGATCATACAACATATAAAAACTCAGTCGAAACTGCGATGGTGAAGTGAGATTTCCCTAACTTTTCCAGGGAAAACCTGTTGTTTTACCGATTTGCACGCTCTACAAAGAGAGTAAGTAGCAGCAGGAGTCAGATTTGGACTCGTTTGCCTTGCAGTTTGCAGTCTGTGCATTGGCAGTCCACTTGGTGAAGGGAAGGAGAAGATCTATACATTTCTACAGGAAGTTTCCACACCAGGAGAGGAGTTCTTATATTATCTTGTTTATTAATTTATTGATTTAATTATGTTCGTTTTCACCATCCCCCCCCCCCCCCCCCCCCCACCCCCCATGAGGTCCTGGTGTAAAAGAAGCCTTTGGCTTATCGAAGTTCCCTCAATAAAATATT
>CM054141.1:56364152-56371652 GCA_028751875.1 Rapana venosa
TTTCATTGTCTCTTTGTCTCTTTCTCTGGCTGTTTCTGTGACTCTGCCTGCCTGTCTGTCTATCTGTTTTCTTTGTCTGTCCCTGTCTCTCTCTGTCTGTCTCTCTCTGTCTCTCTCTGTCTCTGTCTCTCTCTCTCTCTCTCTCGTCTCTCTCTTCTCATCGCTCTCTGTCTGTCTGTCGTAGTCTCTGTCTTTCACTTTCTGTCTCTTTCTCTCTGTCTCTTGAGAGAGAGAGAGAGAGAGAGAGAGAGAGAGAGAGAGAGAGAGAGCGAGGGAGAGAGAAGAGAGAGAGAGAGAGAGAGAAGAGAGAGAGAGAGAGAAGAAGAGAGAGAGAGAGAGAGAAAGAGAGAGAGAGAGCGTGTGTACATAATTTTCATAATACTGAGCCGATAACATCCATCCAATTCCATTCGTGGGACTTTTCCCCCTTTCAACTTATCATACAATTTTCTGTGTCAGGCAATCAGTGTGTCTGTCTGTCTGTCTGCCTGCCTGTTTGTTTGTTTCAGTCTGCTGTCTGTCTGTCTGTCTGCTCCTCTGTGTCGCGCACAAGTAAATTTACAAACGACCACACAGGAGGCTTCTCTGAATCCGGCTCCTCCCCTCTCCCCTCACTCTGCTCTCCTTCTCTCTGCTCATACAGAGTCACAGACAAACAGGCAGACAGACAGACATCTGCTCATACAGTCACAGACAGGCAGACAGACAGACAGACAGAACACACTACACTACACTATTCTACACACACACACTCACACACACGCACACACACACACTCACACACACCACACGCATCACACACACGCACTACACACACGCACTACAACACATACACACAACACCCACACCCCACACCACACACACACGCACACACACACACACACACACACACCACACACACACCACACACACACACACACTACACACACGCACTACATACATCACACACACACTCACACCACACACACACAGCTCTAGGCAATCTGTCTTATCTATGCACCAAGTGTAAAGCAAAAGTCTCTCCCCCCCCCCCCCCCCCCCAACGTATCTTTCTTATTCATATGAACATCCTATCCTACCCTCTCTTCCCCTCTCTCTCACACAATCACTGCATTCATCCACCGACGTCATTTGCAAACTTTGTGTTTTTCTTGAACATATATGATTTCCCATCGCATCTGAAGAGCATAGCGGAGCTTTTCATGATGTTTCAAAACATGACGGGAGCGCTTGGGGATGGTGTGGGGTGGGTGGGGGTGGGGATGAAGATGGGGGAGGGGGGGGGGGGGGGGGGGGGTAGAAGGGAAGGGGATGTCGATGTTGAAACTATGGGTGTAGAATTAAGGCTGTGAGTATGTAGGTGGTCTGTTTTTCAGTACTGACTGATCTCAGAAGTTTTTGTTGTTGTTGATATATATATATATATATATATATATAATCTATATATCTATCTCTATATATATAAAAACTTTTTTGGGGGAAAAAAGCTGACAGAAAGAAGCGGTGATTTGTTGTTCGTTTTGTTCTAATTTGATGAAGAAGGTTGGGATACTGCCGCTGTCATCATCGTCATCATCGTCATCATCGTCGTCGTCGTCGTTATCATCATCATCATCATCATCATCATCGTCGTCGTCGTCGTCGTCATCATCATCATCATCATCATCATCTTACTGCCATCACTTTGTATTGCACAAAACTCCATATAATAGGCCTGAAACGTTTTTCACTGTTCTCAAAATTAATGCAAATGAAAATCATTCTCTCCCTCAATCTTGCTCGCTCGCTCCCCCTCCTCTCTCTCTCAGACACACGCATGTGCATACACACACACACACACACACACACACACACACACACACACACCACACACACACACACACACACACACACACAACACCCACACCCCTTTCCCAAGCCCACCATGCCAACACATCGTTTCGCTAGTAAACCTCCCTCCCCCAAAAAAAACAACAAAAAAAAAACCAACCCCAAAAGCCCAACCTGGAAATGCCAACACAATACACTAGCAACAACGACAAGTGGCGATGATTCCAGTGAAGCCACTGCACACTGCTGTTGTCAGAACTATAGGAGGGGACGGATCGTCAACTGGTGTGAAAACCAGCCCTCATTGTGGCGCTGGACTCCGGCTGTCGGCTGGCCGTTGAACCCGAGGTCTAGCTCTGACCCCATACAACCAGTGCAGTGAAAACCAACATCGCGTGCACCCTTTGCGTACATACGTACACAACGTGTGTGAGAAGAGATGAGACGGGTGCGTTTGTAGCGTAACTAACGTACGAGGTTTTCTTTTCTCGCTTGTTGTTCGACGTGTAGAGACATACATACGGACGCATTTGCAAGTTTTCTCTCTCTCTCTCTCTCTCTCCTCTCCTCTCTCTCTCCCTCTTCTCTCTCTCTCCTCTCTCTCTCTCTCTCTCTCTCTCTCTTCTCTCTCTCTCTCTCTCTCTCTGTGCTGTCTGTCTGTCTGTCGTACACATACACACACACCACACCACTAAAGGTCTGTCTGTCTCAGGTATGTGAGTCGGTCAAGCATTTTGCTGCATTGGTTTCGTAATACTATACTTTCCTGTTTTGTTTGATTTCATATTTCTATACGGTACATTGATTATATAACATATATAATACATACTATTAATACTATATATACATTTATAATATAATAATATTTATAATTATAATATATATTATAATATTGTGAAATGTGAAACAAAAAGGGGCACTATATATATTTAGTTTATTCTTTTCTGTTATGAAAAAAGTTCAAATGACACAACAGCCGAGGTAATGCTGCGATGGCTGGCATACTAAACATTGTGTATTTTGAACAGTTTTCCCCTCGTGGGGATGCCGAGGGCCTGTCAGTATAAACAGCATCCCCACCTTCTGGAAATTATATGCCAGGAATTCCCTGCTTTTAAAAAACAACCCCTCTCTTTGTTTCTGCCTTGTTCCTTTTCTTCATGTCACCTCCTTCTTGTCTATATTTTGCATTCTTGGTCCACTCATCCCTTTTATTCCAGAAAGACTTAAAAGATAACACTAACAGGTCTCTCCCATGCCGAAGTCGGATGCGCTGGGGCTGACTTGCCAGGCACTTAACGGCTTTGCGCTGCATTTTCGCTTATTTGTGCAGACAACAATAGTTGCTGTCTGAGCGTTCGACGACGACGACGACGACGAAGAAGAATAACAATTTGAACCATCCTGGAAAAACCTAAAACGAAGCCTGTCATGTGTCATCTGTGTCACTCACTCACTCACTGTCAAAATAGAGGATCGTCGTTGTGATCCAAACGTCATTCTTCTTTGAAAGACTCACGACACAAACACAAAACAGTGCGTAGAAGGGGTGGGGGTGGTGTGGGGAGGTGGGGGTGGGGGGAGAGGCGTAGGTGTGTGTGTTTGTGTGTGTGTGTGTGTGTGTGTGTGTTCAAATTCATTTAACGTCTTTTCACAGTTGTGATATTAGACGGACGTGTGTGTGTGTGTGTGTGTGTGTGTGGTGTGTGTGCTGCGCGCGCGTGTGCGTGCGTGCGTGTGCTGCTAATCTTGTTTGCTATTTCAAATGTTTAGAATTCTTGTTTATGTTAGGCGTATCTGATGATAATAGTAGGAGCAGCAACAATCGTCGTCGTAGTTGTCGTAGTAGAAGTAGTTGTAACTTAGAAGTAGTAGTAGTAGTAGTAGTAGTAGTAGTAGTAGTAGTAGTAGTAGTAGAAGTAGTAGTAGTAGTAGTAGCAGCAGTAGCAGCGGCAATAGTAGTAGTAGTGGTAGAAGTAGTAGTAGTAGTAGTAGAAGTGGTAGTAGTACCAGTAGTACTAGTAGTAACAATACTACTGATACTGTTAATATTGATATCCATATAATTATTATCATCATCATCACCCTCAGATCCATATAGATCTCCTCGTTACTTTTGTTTATGTCTACGTCTTGTTCACTTTTTTCTTTCTGCTTTCTTCTTCTTCATGTTTTCTTCTTAGTATTTTCACACGGTTCTTTTCTTCGGAGGACTCTTTAGGGAATAATGAGGGGGGGGGGGATGGGAGGGGGGGGGGGGGGGGGGGGGGGGGGGGGGGGGGGGGGGGGGAGAGGGAGGAGGTAAGAGTCTAGACGTGGAATTGAACACGGAACAAGACGTAAAGAACGGCTGAGCAAGATCGATGATTTGGCTAAGAAAGCTTCGTGTGTTTACTTACCGTCACCTTCAGTCTATATGGACCTGTGTCGGAAAAGAGACCCCCCTCCCTCCCCTCCTCCGCCATTTTCTCCTCCCCCCCCCCCCCCCCCCCCACCCCTCAATTCATTTCTCCTGTCGTCGGCTGTTCCTTTGTGGACAAAGAGCTTGTCAGCTTTGAGCTCAAACATTTCTGTTCCCCTCCCTCCCCCGCTCCTCTCTAAACCCACCTGCGAATTTGTTCGTAAGCAATCCCTGTCATTCCCTAATGTAATCTTTTCCTTGTGTGTGTGTGTGGGTAGATATAAAATAAATCTTTTTCTCTATATCTTTTTTTGTTGTTGTTGTGCTGTTTGTTTTATTTTATTTTTCTGTCGGGAAGCGGTGGGCTGGTTGTAGGGGTAGGGACGAGGTGCTGCGGGAGTGGAGTGTTTACCTGATCGTGTCCGATCATCTTTCCCAGGTCGATGAGAGAGCGTAAGGTGCTCCATGGGTTCCCTGACGTCGTGACCTTTTGGCAATGTTGGCGTGACAAAACAGGCACCAGTAGTACAGGGTGTGCTGTGCGTCATGCGTGGGGGAGGAGGGAGGGAGAGGGGGGGGGGGGGGGGGGGGGGGAGGAGTGTGATGATGGCGTAGTGGTTGGTAACAGTGTGGATCAACTTGTCATCTGACGGTAGTAGAGAACTTGGGTTCAAGTCTTCGCTGACGTGTCCTCAGAATTTCTGAATTTCTCTGTTTTGAGATAATAAAGTATCGGGAATAGAATTATTATTATTATTATTATTATTATTATTATTATTATTATTATTATTATTATCATTATTATTATTGTTTTTTTACTGGTGTTAATTAACATTGGTTCCGAACCTATTCCTCTACAGGATTTTTAGTTGAGGCTATGAATTGAGGTCCTGTGTGTGAATCCCCTCTGAACGGGAAAAAGCCATTCAAATTTCATTGCTGGTTGACCAGTTGTGGTAACTGGTATGGATGATAGGTGACACGAACATACGGCTGCCTACAGTTTTCCGCCTGGGGATTACTGGCTCTGCCAAGTTAATTTTTTCCAAGAGTTTTTGCATGGAACTTTCAGTGCAGGGCAATGCCCCAATGACTCCTCAAGGAGAAGACGCCAAGTTAATCACGTCGTATCTTTGTTGTGATGGCGCGGGGTATACATCCTTTTATGTCTGTGTAGGTGTGCCAACATGATATCACAATCGAGCAACAAGCGTATGGAGGCTTTTAGCCTGCCTACAGAGCATAAACAGAGCAATAGGATCCTGGCAAGAGCATGGAAAAGGAACTTGTACCAAAATAACTGCAGCCAACATAATTATGTGTGTGGAAGATGAATGTTGTTTATAGCCCAGCCCCAGTGCTGAGATCATTAATAAGGCGTAATGCCATCTTGCCATACAGGTAACTGTGGTTTTGTGATTCAACCCCGCCTGTGACAGCCCTGATGTGGCTGCAAACAACAGGATTGGATTGGATTGGAGTGGAGTGGCATGTCAGTTTAACAATAGCAGCAACAATAACAACGACTGTTGGAGGCTTGGCCTAGACAGCATGCCAGTAAACACGTTTTGAAATTATTTTACCTTTTAAGGTGTTCTAAAAGTTGAATAGCTGGAAATATTTCGACGGAGATCAAGTTGAACAACACAAGAAATTAGACAAGGAGACAAACAAACAGAATATCTATCTATCTATCTATCTATCTATCTATCTATCTATCTATCTATCTATCTGTCTATCTGTCTATCTATCTATCTATCTATCTATCTATCTATCTATCTATATCTGTCCGTCCGTCCATCCATCCATCCCATCCCATCCCATCCCATCCCATCCCATCCCATCCCATCCCATCCCATCCATCCATCCATCCATCCATCCATCCATCCATCCATCCATCCATCCATCCATCCATCCATCCATCCATCCATCTATCTATCTATCAGTCTATCAATCTATCTTTCAATCTATCATTCTATCTATCTATCTATCTATCTATCTATCTATCTATCTATCTATCTATCTATCTATCTATCTATCTATCTATCTATCTATCTATCTATCTATCTATCTATCTAATCTATCTATCTAAACATCAACAACACAAACACTATAGATGGATAACAATCCAATCAAAAGCAAATCTACCTTTTTCCTCCTTCTCTCGTTTTTGATCAACACACTGAAGAGTTACTGGGACACCGCGACAAAAACTTTCATGCTGTGTGCCTTTTAGTAAGTCAGCCTTGGTAAAACTCATCGCCAAATCACAAGATGGCACGCTGAGTAGAGGCTATCATACATAAATAATACTGATCATAGTTTGCCTAGTATGCTAAATTTGTTAAATTATATCTTTTCCGAACACAAATGGATTTTAACAGGTTCCCACACGGGACCTCGATTCGTAGTCTCCGCTGAATGACTTGCAGAGGAAAGGATCCCCAACCATTGTTACTTCCAGGAGAAAAATCCCACACAGCTTGTCGGCGTCCGAACACTCGTCCTCAGCTTACCTCGTATCACAAACTGGATGCTCAAACCACCGAGCTATTCCGTCGTTGTTACCTCATATCACAAACTGGATGCTCAAACCACCGAGCTATTCCGTCGTTGTTACCTCATATCACAAACTGGATGCTCAAACCACCGAGCTATTCCGTCGTTGTTACCTCATATCACAAACCGGATGCTCAAACCACCGAGCTATTCCGTCGTTGTTACCTCATATCACAAACTGGATGCTCAAACCACCGAGCTATTCCGTCGTTGTTACCTCATATCACAAACTGGATGCTCAAACCACCGAGCTATTCCGTCGTTGCCCCCTAAGCCATAGCAGCGGTAAACAGACCTGGCCTGACCCTCCCCAGTGGCCAAGAGGAGCTAGGGGCACTACCTGGAGGACCTGCAGTGTGCTGCTGCCTTCAGTGCAGAGATGGGGTTGTGCAGTTTACCAACGCTAAAGAAAAGAATTCTGGATCTGTGTGTGTATGTGTGTGTCTCTGTCTGTCTGTCTTTCCCTGTCTCACTCTGTGTCTTTTTGTCTTTCTGTCTCTCTCTCTCAGTCTCTGTCTGTCCCTCTCCCTCTCTGTCTCTCTGTCTGTCTGTCTGTTTATCATGCACTCACTCACTCACTCACTCTCTGCCTGCCTGTCTGTGTCTCTGTTATTACGTTGTTGTTGTTTTTTAATTTTCAGATAGTAAGAGGCTTAGGATGAAACAAGAGAGGTAGACACGGCCATAATGGCAGAGCGATGATTTTGGTG
>CM054141.1:56386652-56394152 GCA_028751875.1 Rapana venosa
AGACACAGACAGACAGACAGACAGAGAGACTAAAAACAGCTGTAGAGAAAGAGAGACAGAGAGTGAGCGTGCCCGACAGTCCGTCCCCCTGACAACACCAGACCTTGGCGTGTGGAGAGAGGAGGAGGACCAGACCAGTCATGGCTGCTGCCGCCACCACCTATCCCGGGTAGCGCCTTGCAGATCAATATTTCACCTGCGACAACACCCACCCCACCCCCACCCCACCCCACCCCCACCCCCACCCCACACCGCACCACCACCACCCTCCATCCAACTCTCTACCCTCTCCACTCTCAGTTCACCTTCTCGCTCTCACCTGCTACAATCTTTTCCCTTTTAATTAATTTTTTTTTTAACCTTCGCTCTCTTACCACTTACCTTTTTGCTTTACCCTCTCTCTCTCTCTCTTCTCTCTCTCTCTCTCTCTCTCTCTCTCTCTCTCTCTCTCTCTTCTCTCTCTCTCTCTCTCTCTCTCTCTCTCTCTCTCTCTCTCTCTCTCTCTTCGTGTCTTACCCCTTTAAAAAATATTTTTATTCTTTAAATTTTTTCTTTCGTTTCTTTCCTGTTGTAAACTACTTGCTGTCGTTGTACCGCTTGTTGTCTGTGACGTGTCTGTTCCATACCTTTATTCTCTCTAGTTTTAGTTTGTCTTTCTATGTCTGTCTTTCTGTCTCATACATGTCTGTCTGTCTGTCTCTGTCTCTGTTAGTTTGTATTTATCTTTGTTTTGGTCCTTCTCGGGCTCTGTCTCAGCCTTTGTATGGTTGTCTTTCTCTCTGTCTTTATGTCTGTCTTTGCTTCTCTGTCTTCTCTCTCTCTCTGTCTCTCTGTCTCCCTTCTGTCCTCCCTCCCTCTCTCTCTCTCTCTTTCCCCTCTCTCCCCTTTGTCTTTCTTCTCCTTCTCTCTCGATCTCAGTCTCCTCACTCTGTCTCCACTTTTCTCTCTCTGCCTCTGTCTGTGTCTGTCTGTCCCTCTATGTGTCTCTGTCTCTCTCTGTCTCTGTCTGTCCCTCCCCCCCCCCCCCCCTCCCCCACACACCTCCTCTCCCTCTCTCTCTCTCTCCTCTCTCTCCTCTCTCTCTCTCTCTCTCTCTCTCTCTCTCTCTCTCTCTCTCTCTTCCAGTTTGTCGTACATATCTTTTCCCAATAGATACATTCTGCCATGCTGTAAGAGAAACGGCACGCATTGGAGTTTGTCGCTAGCGCGGCCGCTGCTGCTACTACTACTGCTATTGCTGCTACTGCTGCTGCCGCTGCTGCTGCTGCGGCGACGGCGACGGCGTAGGCACACACACGCACATCAAGCTTGCGGCAGAATCAAGGTGACGGGACTGAGTTGTTTTGGTTCTGGGACCGAAAGGGAAGAGACAGAGATAGTGAGAGACAGACAGAGAGAGATAGAGAGATACACTCGACAGTGGAGGTATTATTAGTTCCTTGGACGACAAGCTTTGCAAATTGTTCTGTGTCCTCGCTTACAAAAGTGCTGGGTTTTTTTGTTGCCCTGGCAGGTCTCTTCATGGTGGGATATTTTTCAGTGTTGTTTTGTGTGACGTGAGTGAAGTAGTCTCGACGCAAGGGAAAAAGTTCCAGAGGTTGATTCGTAGCAGTAAGACAGTGCGTGGATTCGTTTGAGTGCCGCAACTTGTGGTAATGAAGGGTTATGAAGTTTGTGTGTTTTGTTTACAGGAGAGAGGTTATATATAGAGAGATTGATTCGGAGGGGCTAAGGGTGGGTGGGTGGGAGAGAGAGAGAAGAGAGAGAGAGAGAGAGAGAGAGAGAGAGAGAGAGAGAGAGAGAGAGAAGAGAGAGAGAGAGAGTGTGCAATGTTATGGAGCTGTGAAATGTTGTTTTTTTGATGGAGAGAGAGAGAGAGGGAAGGGGGAAGAGAGAGAGAGAGAGAGTGAGAGAGAGAGAGAGAGAGAGAGAGAGAGGGAGAGAGAGACCAGAGAGAGAGAGAGAGACAGAGAGAGAGAGAGAGGAGACAGAGAGAGAGAGAGAGACAGACAGACAGACAGAGGGACAAACAGACAGACAGATAGATAGATAGAGACAGAGACAGACAGAAAGAAAGAGGTGGATTGGTTGAGTGTCCAAGTGGTATAGAGTTGTGAAGTTTGTAGTTTTGAAGCAAGAAAAGTTGCAGAGATTGATGGGTAGACAGAAGTGGATGAGTTGGCGGTGCAAAGTGACCAGTATATAGAAAGTAGAGCTATGAGGTTTGAGTGTGAAGGTTCTGGGATGGGAGTTGTATCTAACTGTTTATCTTGTCACTCCGTCTCTGTGGGTGGTGTGGCGCGGGTGGTGGTGGTGGTGGGGGTGGGGGGGGGGGGGGGGGGGGGGGGGGGGGGGGGGGGGGGGGGGTTGAGGCGGGTGAGTGTGGGGTGGGTGAGGCGATGTTGGTTGATGGGGAAGTTTAGTGACTTGATATCGATCCAGTTGTAGAAAGGCTTTCCTGTTTTGTGGGATGAGTGTGTGTTGGGGTTGGTGTGTATGTGTTGTGTGTATGTGTTGTGTGTATGTGTGTGTGTGTGTGTGTGTGGTGTGAGAGAGAGAGTCTGTGAATGAGCAAGTGTGTGTGCATTTGTGCGTGTGCATGCGTATGTGAATGTGCGTGCGTCCGTGCGTGCATCTGTGTGTATATGTGTGTGGATGTGTATTCTTCTTCGAACGCTCAGACAGTAACTGCTATTGCTTGTTATAATTATTAGCGAAAATTTGCTGCGCTGCCGTTAAACACCTGATAAGTCAGGCCCAGCACATCCAATTTTGGGGTTGGTTACCTTTTAAGTTTTTTTCTGGAACCGCCCCCCCCCCCCCTCTCCCCCAGGAAAATGGACCAAGAAGGCAGAAAATAGACAAGGAGGTGGCAGGAAGAAAAAGAACAAGGCAGAAACAAAGAGAGGGATAGAAAAGAGGATCCTACTCGTAATTTCTAGAAGGTGGGGATGCTATATACTGATAGGCCTTCGGCATCCCCTCGGAGGAGTGGGTGCGCGCGTGCGCGCGCGCGCGCATGTGTGTAAATGTGTGTGTGTGATCAGGTTTCAATCACATATTTCTCTTTCTAGAAAATGAAGTGTTCATTATAACCCGCACGAGTCATGTATAGAATATCTTAAAGTGCATGTGCAAGTACGTTGCAGAGCTGTACTCTTCGCTTCCCTATCATAATATATCCCAGCATCAACCAGGTTTGAGAGATAGAGGACACCTTCAGTCTTGGTCAGGTAATTCGAGCAACACTCTCAAAACCGCATCCATAAAGTGGAATGAGTTTGACTGTGTGATCCCAGTCCATTCCCAATTAGCCCACCGCACACTCACTCTAGGTAGGAGCCGGCTGGAGTCCGAAAAAATCCCTATGAGATTCGAGCCTGCGACCTTCCAGTCCATAACCCAAGGTACTAACCACTGCGGCAGGGTGGATAGCTATAAGCATTGTTTTTTGTTTGTTTGTGTGTTTGTTTTAGAACAAACGAACAAACAAAAACAAACGAAAGAACCACCCAACCACCCAACTTCAGTTTCAGTGGTCAGAGGGCAGCAGCTGGTAGGATCACTACTTTCTTCTACCCAGTGAGCGCCAGTAGTGAGGCTGTGTCCTTGGACTAAGCGTGACTGGAATAGCCATGCCGGGAAATGGAGAAGATGGTTCTGTAGCTCTTGTCTAAGCGGGTGAGGGAGAGGAGCTAGCACCAGCCTGGTATAATACTGGACTGAATGAAGTAGAGCTGTCTCGGCTGTCATTGTCAGTGTAAACCAGTGGGGCTTCTTCTTCTCTTCTCTCGACCTGTGGCTGAGTAGAGTGGAGTGGAGTGGACTGGAGAGTGATGTATAGCAGAGTATGGCAGAGCATAACACAGCACAGCATAGCCTAGCATAGAATAGCACAGCATAGCATGCTATACCATACCATACCATACTCTACCATACCATACCATACTCTACCATACCTTAGCATACCATACAATACCATACCATACCATACCGTACCGTACCGTACCGTACCGTACCATATTACAGCATAATATAGCATAGCATACCATGCATAGTTTAGCATAGCATACCACACCATACCACAACATACCATGGTAAAGTATAACAAAACTTAGCATACCATAGCATAGGATACCATAGCAAACCACATCACACCACAACACGCCACAGCATAATATAGCACAGTAAAGCATAGCATAGTATAGCACAGTATAGCATAGCACAGCACAGTATAGCATAGCATAACATAGTATGGCACAGTACAGCATAGCTTACCATACCATACCATACCATACCATACCATACCATCAATGTTGACAGCTATACAGGATGTCATGGGGTTTGACCATGTCAGAATGGGATTGACCATCATTTGGGCTTGACATGTTTAAATTTTTGTTTTGTTAGTATAATGTTGAAATGTTGAAACTGAAATATGCTTGACTGGGATTAAGATATTAAGAGTTTGTTATATATAAAAAAAAAACCCACCGTGCGCGCGTGCGCGCGTGTGTGTTAAGATGCATGCATTTGAGAGAAAGGAGGAGAGAGGGAGGAAGAGAGGAGAAGAGAGAGAGAGAGAGAAGAGAGAGAGAGAGAGAGAGAGAGAGAGAAGAGAGAGAGAGAAGAGAGAGAGAGAGGAGAGAGAGAAGAGAGAGAGAGAGCGCTAGTTCTGTAAATGTTTGTTTTCGTGTGCTTGCGGGATTTGCAGTCTCTCGGGAATATTGTTGTTTTTTTGGTGTGTGTGTTGTGTGTGGTGTTGTGTGTGTGTTGGCTGTTGTTGTGTGTTGTTGTTTATATTCGTCTTTGCCTGTTTGTCTGAGTTGTGTGTTTCTTCTGTGTGTCGCTCATCCGCACTTCGGACTCTCTCTCCTCCCCCCCCCCCCCCCCCCCCCCCATTCTCCTCTCTCTTCTCCTCACCCTCTCCCTTTTTTCTTTCCCTCTCTCCCACTCTCCATGTCTGTCTGTGTGTCTTTGTGTGTGTCTCTGTCTCGTTTCTCTCTCTGTATCACTCTATCCCTCTCTCTTTCTTTCCCTCCCCCCCCCCCCCTCTCCTCGCGACTCCCTATGTCTGTCTGTCTGTCTCTGTCTCTCCAATCTCTGTCTCTGTCTGTCTGTCTATCTTTCTGTCTGTCTGTCTGTCTGTATTTATGCCTGTCTGTTTGTCTCTGTCTGTTTGTCTCACTGTCTCTGTCGGTCTGTTTGTCTCCTTCCCTCTCTCTCCCTCTCTCCCTTTCTGTATACAATGCGTAGGCGGATGACGAGCAGCCGTCCTTCAAACTCTCTCTTTCTCTCTCACTCACACACACACACACCACCACCACCACCACCACCACCACCACCACCACCACCTTCTTCTTCTTCTTTCAGTTTGTTGTTAAGGCCATAGTCCCGCTGCTTGCTACTGCTACTGCTGCTGATGCTGATCACCTCATCGATCTCATCATCGATCTCTCTTGCCTTCTAGCCCCCCCCCCTCACCCCCTCCCTCCACCTCCCAACTCCACCTGACCTCCCTGACTCACCACTACCTACCTTTGCACCCCCCCCCCCCTCTCTCCTCACCCCTGCCCCCCCCCCCCCCCTCCCCTCCTCCTCCCCTTTTTCTCATTCTTTCAGTCCGCTACTCTTGTCAGTGCTGCAGGCAGCAGCAGCAGCAGCAGGCAGTAGTAGCAGAAAGCAGTACGTGATCGCGGATTATAATTAGTAGAAGCAAAAGGAGAGAGAGAGAGAGAGAGAGAGAGAGAGAGAGAGAGAGAGAGAGAGAGAAGAGAGAGAGAGAGAAGAGAGAGAGGAGAGAGAGGCCATCGATTGATCCTTAAGTATTGATTCACTGTCCGACTTGTCTAAACCTGTTCAGGTAGGAGGACAAGGGACGGGAAGGGGTAGGTTTGTGGATGGGCGGTTGGGGTAGGGTGGGGTGGGGTGGATAGGGGAGGATAGGGTGGGGGGTATAGGGGGTTGGCAGGGGTAGATAGGGATGGTAAGGGTGGTTGAAGGTCCTATTCAGGTCGCTGCCTGTCAGGGGTTTTTATAATATCTGGCAGTTGTTCATCTGTTTGTGGAAGTCGGGTGTTCGACTCCCGTTTGGTCCCCGTAAAAGTGGGATTCTGTTTGTGTGTGTGTGGTGTTGTATGTATGTTGTGTGTTGTGTTGGGTGTGTGGTTGATTACGGTTTGGTGTACATGTGGTAGGTCTGTATGTCTGTCTGTCTGTCCTGTCTCTCTGTCTGTCCTCCCCGTCTCTGTATCTCCTGTCTGTCTCTGTCCCTCTCTTCTCCGCCCCTTTTATCTTTGACGATTATCTATGTTGGTGGGATCACTTTTATTTGATTTTCAAAGAAACCAGAATTAAAGATTGTAGAAGAAAAAAGGTGTTCCGATACTGTTAAGTTGCCGGTATGACGAGTCTGACTACAAGATTTCTCAATTTTCAAGCCCTGGGTGATTTTCCCAGCGGTGGCCGTACCACAAAAAAGTTATAAATAATATCATAGAAAAAAATGTGACAGGCGTTTACTGTGTAATAGATCTGTTAAACTTCTCACCACCACCACCAGTCCTTCATCAGAAATCTCCACTGGAACGTAATTATGATCACAACAACAACAACAACAGCAACAAAAACAATAACAACAACAACAACAAAAGCAACAACAAGAATTCACCACCACTTTCAAAGATGTTAAACCACCCACTACTCCTCTAATATATACTTTCAAGGGATTGGTGCTGAATTTCTAGAAGGCAGAAAACAAACATCTCGAGTGAGCGGCCACTGTTGATACAATGTAATAATGTATCATAATTCAGAGATACTCTCCTGTGAAGATTCCTGGGGCTTGTCAGTATAATAGAATCCCCACCTCCTCGACATTCCTTGCTAGGAAATCCCTCTTTTCTACCCCTCTCTTTGTTTTTGCCTTATTCCTGGCACACCCTTCTTGCATATTTTCTCCCTTGTTGGTCCATTCTCCTGCACCTTTTTTTCACACCATAAAGACTTAAAAGACAAACAGTCTCTCCCATTCCGAAGTTGCATACACTCGGCCTTGACTTGTCAGGCGCTGAAAACGGCAACGCAACGTATTTTCGCTCATATGACAAGACAGCAGTAGTTGCTGTCTGAGCGTTCGACGAAGAAGAAAAAGAATACGAATTATTCTATACAATACTATTCTATCTATACAGCTCCGCTAAGCTTAGTTTTCCTTCTATTAAGATTGTTCGGAATAAACTCTTACAGGTTGCAGGGGGTTAAAAAAAAAAGAAAAAAAAGATGAACGCGAGTACTCCTTGTGCTTGTTGTCTTTGTGGTGGTGGGGTCAGTGAGAGAACAGTGCACTGGTCAGGCAGGCAGGCAGGCAGGGAGGGAGGGAGAGAGAGAGAGAGAGAGAGAGAGAGAGGGGAGGGGGGGGGGAAGGAGGGAGGGAGAGGGATGTGGCGGAGAACACACCCAGTGACTGTCCTGTCATTGCTTTAATCAGATTACTTTACG
>CM054141.1:56396652-56401652 GCA_028751875.1 Rapana venosa
AAATTGTAGTTAGTTGGATAAAGATGTTTGTGTGCTTGAGTATAACATTATCATATATGTGTGTCATTTTGTAAACCCCTTCAAATGGGGCTATGGCCTTTCTTGAATAAATATCGTTATCGTTATCGTTATCGTTATCGTTATCTCTCTCTCTCTCTCTCTCTCTCTCTCTCTATCTCTCTCTCTTTCCATCGTGTTTCTTCCCCGTGCTCTCGTTTCTCAAGATTATGGCCGCTTCCTCTTTACACACAGCTAGAGAGCTCTCCGCTTATTATCGATTCAGTGTATTCATCCACCCCCCTTCCCTCCCTCTCTCCCTCCTTCTCTCCATCTCCAGTCGTCTTCTTCCTTTGTCTTGCGTGCTAAAGCTCCTCTCCCTCCTTTCCTCATACGCATACATAATTATAGGTCTTTCTATGTGTGTGTGTGTGTGTGTGTGTGTGTGTTGTGTTGTGTGTGTATGTGTGTGTGTGTTGTGTTGTGTGTGTATGTGTGTGTGTATGTGTTGTGTGTGTGTGTTGTGTGTGTTGTGTATGTGTTGTGTGTGTGTGTGTGTGTGTGTGTTGTGGTGTGTGTGTGTTGTGTTGTGTTGTGTTGTGTGTGTGTGTTGTGTTGTGTTGTGTGTGTGTGCGCGCGCGCGTGTGCGTGTGTGTGTCTTGAAATACCTAAAGTGGCGAACTCGTGTTAATATAGTGGTTATCTTTTTAACACCACCTCCCAATTTCTCTCTCTCTCTCTCTCTCTCTCTCTCTCTCTCTCTCTCTCTCTCTCTCTTACTGTCTTTCTGTCTGTCTTGTCTGTCTGTCTGTCTCTGTCTCTCTCTTTCTCTCTTTCTGAGTTCATCTCCCTGATGTCTCTTTTTCAGAGTTCATCTCTCTCTCTCTCTTGATCACCTTTACCAATTCCAATATAAGAATTGGTTTTCTTTTAACACTACACCCCCTCCCTCTCTCTCTTCCCCTGCAAAACCTTTACGAACTCATATACTGATTTCTTTAACCTCCCGCCTCTCTCACCTTTACGAACTCATATACTGATTTCTTTAACCTCCCCCCTCTCTCCCTCTTTCTCTCTCTCACTATTCATAGCTCTCTCTCTCTCTCTCTCTCTCTCTCTCTCTCTCTCTCTCTCTCTCTCTCTCTCTCTCTCTCTCTGTCTGCCTGCATGTCTGTCTGTCTGTCTCTATCTCAGTATCTGTCTCCTTCTGTGTTGCTATCTCTGTATCTCTCTGTCGTTTCTCTCAGAGTTCTCTCTCTCTCTCTGTCTGCCTGCCTGTCTGTCTGTCTCTCAGTCTGTCTGTCGCTATCTCTCTCTCTCTGTGTCTCTTTGTCTTTTTCTCTCTGTCTCTGTCAGAGTTCTCTCTCTCTCTCTCTCTCTCTCTCTCTCTCTCTCTCTCTCCTCTCTCTCTCTCTCTCTCTCTCTCTCTCTCTCTCTCTCTCTCTCTCTCTCTTCTTCTTCTTCTTCTTCTTCTTCTTCTCTTCCCTCTCCCTTCTTTCCTACCAGTCCTCCCATTCTTCCTCCCCCTCTCTCTTCCCGGTTTCTGTCCTAAGGGTGACCTCGACGTCTTGGAATCCACCTTTCATTGTGTGTGTGTGTGTGTGTGTGTGTGTGGGGTGTGTTTGTATTTTTGTGGGGGGGGAGGAACGATCGGGCTTAGCTTGGAGAGAAACTTTTTCCCCGTTCTCTTTTTTGCCTCCTTGCAGACGAAGGAATGACTAGGAAAGGGGAGACGTAGCGGTGGAATGAGGGTTTGTTACGATGCAAGACAGAGTATTTGTACAGTCTGCACAGCGAGAGAGAAAAAGAGAGAGAGAGAGAGAGAGAGAGGAGAGAGAGAAGACAGACAGCTAGATAGACAGACAGACGGACAGCCAAGAAGAAGAAGAAGAAGAAGAGAGAGAGAGAGAGAGAGAGGAAAAGAGAGGGGAGAGAGAGAGGGGAGAGAGAGAGAAGAGAGGGGAGAGAGAGAGAGAGAGAGGACGGAAAGGACGGGGGGGGCAGACAGACAGACAGACAGCTAGACAGCAGACAGACGGAAGCCAAAGGAGAAGAGAAGAAGACGAAGAAGAGAAGAAGAGAGAAGAGAGAGAGAGAGAGAGAGAGAGAGAGAGAGAGGGGAGAGAGAGAGAGAGAGAAAAAGAAAAGAAAACAGCCAGACAAGACAAAGGGCAGACAGACAGATGATAGATGGGCAAACGACGCTCTTTATGATATGAATATGAAAAAAAAATGGGAGTGCTTGTGGAGCGAGGCCAGTGAATCATTTCCAGACACATTTTACAACAAGCACCAGCTTAGTCAAAAATAATGTGAAGACGACACTGTCTTAATTAATGCAGTCTTGTTAAAGCAGCATTGAGCGTGCTTACCTAGTACAGATGGGCGACCGCCCGTGTGCCTTGGCTTCAGTAAGTCCCCCAGTTCACCCAGCTGTAAATGGGTACCTGCCCTCTTTAGGGTCAGGGAAGGTAAAGCAGCGAGGGAGAGGAGATGGGGGCTGCCCTCAATATGCTGGCCCTAATAAGAGAAGCTGAGGTCTCTGACACTTCATTTCTTTACGACTGCATAGGTTATGGGAATACCTTTATTCATTTCTTTTTTTGCTGAAAAAAAGATATTGACTTTCATACCGCGTCAGCTGCGCGCAAAGTTGCGTACAACTACAAGCCGGACTGTGCTGGCCTACGTGTTGTCCACGTGCCATTACAGAACGATTTTGTCCGGCCTGTCCTTTTAGACTGGCGTTGACGTTGACGTATATCAGCAGTTGTAGTTGATTGATGTGGTTCACCAGTAGGTCTGATTGTTAGCAAGCACATCAGAAACAGCAATTACAGTTGAGTGCGACTGGTAGTTTAACATTAAAACTTTAAACTAGCGAGGCAAAATTGGATGCGATGGGTTGGTATTTGACTTTTAACTTTAGACAATCAAGGTTGAGTGTGACTGGTATTTAAGTTTAATTTAAACGATCAAGGTTGAGTGTGATGGGTATCACTTTTAACTTTAAATGATAAAAAATGAGTCCAAGCATTTATAAATATTCAAGTTATTTAAACGACTATTGTTGAGTGCAACTAGTATTTAACTTTTAACTTCAGACGATGAAGGTTAAGTGCGACTGGCAATTAGCTTTTAACTTTACACAGGTACAGTTGGATGCGACCGATATTTAACGATCACAGTTGTGTGTGATTGATATGTAGCTTTTAACTTTAAACAGTCAAGATTGAATGCGACTGACATAGCATTTATCTTTAAACTATAAACATTCAAATTTGATCGCGACCAGTATTCACTTCTTTACTTTTAACGATCAAATTAATTGAGTGTGACTGATAACTAATTTTTAAACTTTAAAACTTTTACCTTTAAACAATCTAGGTTGAGTGCGTCTAAGCCTTTTAACTTTAAACGAGCAAGGTTTAGTACAAAGGGTGTCTAACTTTAAACTTTAAACGATCAAGGTTGAGAACGACTGTACTCAACTGTTAACTTTAAAGGAAGAAGGTTGAGTGTGGTGGTATTTATCTCTTAACGGCAAACCACCAAGGTTAAGCGCTTCTGGAGGTTAAGCACTACTGAAACTTAACTCTGGACTCTTAACGATCAGGGTTAATGCCACTGGTCTACTGTATTCTAGATGTTTAGTCTTTTTCCTGTTTCTTCTTGTAAGAAAAAACCCTCCAAACTTTTAAAAAATTTATCTCTTACTGCCGTCTTTACCCCTTCCCCTTTCCTCTCTCCCTGTCTGTCTTTCTGTCTGTCTGTTTGTCTTTCCTTTTTTCCATCTTTTCAGTCTGTGGCTAGCCCAACCTTTACGACCTACACTGTCAGGAAGGTCCCCTTATGTATATGAAATAAATCTGGTCTTTTACGAGTATTGCCGGACGGACAAAGACAGTTGTTGTTCTTACTTTTTCTTTCTTTCTTTCTTTCTTTCTTTCTTGCTTTCTTTCTTTCTTGCTTGCCTTCCTTTCTTCCTTCATGTCTGTCGGTCTGTCTGTCTGTCTTTCTTTCTTTCTTTTGTATGCTGTGCAAATACGTATCTCGGACTTTCTTTCTGACCAAAATAACATAACCGAACTAGGCATAAGCGTACACTATAAAATATCTCCTCTGTGTGTGTGTGCGTGTGTGTGTTGGGTGCATGCGTGCGTGCGTACGTTTGTTCGTGCGTGCGTGCGCGCGTGTATGTGTATGTGTGTGTGCGCACGCTCGCGCGCCAGACAGACAGACTGACGGACTGACAGACAGACAGAGGAAATCCCTCACTGCTGACTGTGTCAACTTCAGGACAGTCTAAGTAAAAGCTGATGTAGCAATAATTCATGAGGCAGGCAGGCAGGCAGGCAGAGGACATGGGGTAAAGCTGGTGTATGACTGTGTTTGCGCTCTTAGCCAAATGAAAACAGGGCAGAAGCTACGTGTACACATAGGATGTGATGATCGTGTGTGTGTGTGTTTTGCACTGGCTGCTTAAAGCTGTCAAGGGCTGCCGTCTTCTCTGAGCCGCTCACTATACTAGCCTCTGGGTATTCCTCATCCTCTTCCTCATAGAGTTCTTCTCTCTCTCTCGTGTGTGTGTGTGTGTGTGTGTGTGTGTGTGTGTGCGCGCGCGCGCGTGTGTAGTAATAGTAGTAGTAGTGGTGGTAGTAGTGGTAGTAGTAGTCTGTGAGTGTGAGAGTGTGTGTATGCGTATGTTTGTCTGTCTGTGTGTGTGTGTGTGTGTGTGTGTGTGTGTGTGTGTGTGTGTGTGTGTGTGTGTTGATTACTAATATTAATTTAGAAAACGATAACAGAGGAGACAAAGTGCAGGTATATGCTACCCTATATCTATTAATTTATCTCTCTAATCCTGTATCTATTTTATACACATTGATATATCTATAAGTTTTTCCCCATTTTATCTCTGCAACAAATTGTTTTGCCAGGTAACCTTGCGCTTGTGCCTCACAGGTCGTTGTGTTGAAACGGATTTCTTCAGTGATCTGTCTTGG
>CM054141.1:56421652-56456652 GCA_028751875.1 Rapana venosa
GACAGACAGACAGACAGACAGACAGACAGACAGACAGACAGAATCTTACTGTGTGTTGTGTGGTTTTCTTTCATTCATTGAACGCTAAAAATACCCCACACAGTCAGCATTTTATAGGAAATTTAGAAATTGGTGGGGAGAGAGAGAGAGAGAGAGAGAAGAGAGAGAGAGAGAGAGAGAGAGAGAGAGAGAGAGAGAGAGAGAGAGAGAGAGAGAGAGAGAGAGATGAAAACTTTGATGGATGTGAGAAAATGTAATTTTCCTGCACATGAGGAACTTATCCCCGATCAGCCAGTTAGCATTATCTCCCAGATTGCTCCCCCACTTCTCGCTTTGATAGAAATGCACGGAGAAAATAAATTGGAATCCGTAGAGTCAGATGAGGAAGGGGAATGATGAGTGTGATGTCGAGATTGTCAGGGATAAAATGGAATAAAGTCGATTTTGGGGTGGTTAGAGGAAGAAGGCAGAATGAAATGTTGGAATGTATAGATAGAGGTAGGCAGACAGACAGACGGAAAGACAGACAGTCAGACAGACAAGCAACACACACACACACACACACACACACACACACACACACACACACACACACACACACACACACACACACACACACACACACACACACACACACACACACACACACACACACACACACGCACGCACGCACGCACACACACACACACACACACACAACCACGCACACACATACACACATACACACATTGTGATGATGATGATAATCTATATTTCAATGGATTACAGATAGGCTTCAGGTCTTTTTTTTCATCCCAGAGAGAGAGAGAGAGAGAGAGAGAGAGAGAGAGAGAGGAGAAGAGAGAGAGAGAGAGAGAGAGAGAGAGAGAGAGAGAGAGAGGCAGACAGACAGACAGACAGACAGACAGACAGACAGACAGACAGACAGAGAGTCTAGCTTACTAAGGGAAATTTCCAGTGATGTAAAAAACAAAAAACAACAGCGGAAGCAGACAGCTGGAAGAAGCAACAAAACATCAGACAACATTATTCTGTCAGTTCAACACAGACAACACACACACAGAACTACATGGCGAAGGAAATTGTTGTTATTATGCATGTGTGTGTGTGTGTGTGTGTGTGTGTGTGTGTGTGTGGTGTGTGTGTGTGTGTGTGTGTGTGTGTGTGTGTGCGTGCGTGCGTGTGCGTGTGTGTGTGTGTGTGTGTGTGCGTGCGTGCGTGTGTGTGTGTGTATTTATTTGTTTCTTTCATTCTTTTATTTCGAGGATAATGAAATAAGCGCTTTTGTGCTTTTTTTTACATTCAGTTCCCGTGTGTATGCAGTTTTTGTAAATTTTATCATCCGTTTTTGTGTGTGTGTGTGTGTGTGTGTAATTGAATGTGTGTGTGTGTGCGTGTGCGTGTGCACGCTACGCATGCGTGTGCTACTCTATATTCTTTCGATGCACTGTAATCGATGTGCGCTTCTCTAAATTTTTGCAGCAATCTCATGTAGCGCTGCAATGCAGAATTATTAGTCTGCATCAACATCACATCGCTGGATTTCCTCCATACAGGTCAACAGCAGGTGAGACAATCGCGAAACTGTGGACATTTTGCAGCAGGTATCCATGTGCAGAGAGTGGAGGAAGCTGGTTGCAAAATCTTCATTGGTGCCCCCACGGTCCACGGGGTTACGGGATAGGACAAGGATAGAAGGACATCCATGTGCTTAATTAAAAAGGCTGAAGAAATGGGGTTTCCTGTCAGAAAACTGATAAAAAGTGGGAATCATACAGCATAGGTGGTGAACTTCTTCTGCCTCTTTTCCCTGAACTAAAAGTTAACTCCTTGAGAAGTTAATGGGGGCACAGCACTGTAGTTTTCCAGCCACAGCTGCAAAACCGTGGAACTAGACTGTGGCCAGAGAAGACCAGGTAACAATTGTGACGCTGAGGACTGGGCACCGCAGACTCGGGCATGACATGTTTACCAAGTTCCACATTGGTCATTCTGAGGCGTGCCCCTGTGGCACTTCTCCCATGACAGTGGAACACTCCCCCACCCCCAGACCTGTCCAACACACCAAAATCTGAGGACCTACTGACCTGCCGATGAGGGACAAACTCTTGGACCCCTGGAGGCTTTCAGCGCACGGCAGCATTTGTCAGGGCCTCAGGCGTTGCTGTCTGAGCGTTCGACGACGAAGAAGAAGAATGTGGCCTCCCCGTGGGGATACCGTAGGCCTGTCCGTATAAATAGCACCCCCACCTTCTGGATA
This sequence comes from Rapana venosa, assembly GCA_028751875.1. Taxonomy (NCBI): domain Eukaryota; kingdom Metazoa; phylum Mollusca; class Gastropoda; order Neogastropoda; family Muricidae; genus Rapana; species Rapana venosa. The sequence goes on from CM054141.1 coordinate 56,423,913, forward strand.
TTCTGTGCTAGGAATTCCCTCTTTTCTATCTTTCTCTCTGTTCTTTTTACCTTGTTACTTTTCGCCCTGTCACCTCCTTCTTGTCTGTTTTCTGCCTTCTTGGTCCATTCTCCTGTCAGTCCCCTCCCCCCCAGAAAGACTTAAAATACAACAGTTCTCTCTCACGTTGAAGTCGGATGTGCTTGGCCTGACTTGTCAGGCGCTTAAATAACGGCAGCGCAAGTCCACTTTTGCTCCTATGACAGACAACAATAGTTGCTGTCTGAGCGTTCAACGAAGAAGAAGAAAAGAAAAAGAAAAAACCGAAGAAGACGAAGGAGAAGAAGAAGAACAACAACAACAACATCAACAATAACAATACTGTGGCCACGAGGGAGATGGGTTATGCTAATTTGTACAAGTTTTCTTTGAAACTGCGAACACCTACAAGCGTTTCGTGTAACGTGTAGGTAAAGGCAGGAGGGTGGGGGACGGGGGGCGGGGGGGGGGGGGGGGGGGGGGGGGGGGTGATGAGTTTAGCCTGCAGTTGCAGTTTTGATCACAGAGGTCCATTTCTTCTCTTTTCTTTACCAGCCTTCCCATGCCCCCCATTCAACCTTTTTCTTTCTTCATTCTCTTTTCTGTCTGTATTCTTCCAGTTTCAGTCTTCTTAGTCCATCTCTCTCCCTTTCAGTTTCTGTTTTTGTTTGTATCTCTCTGTCTTCTCTCTCTTATTCTCTCTCTCTTCTGTCTCTTCTCTCTCTCTCTCTCTCTCTCTCTCTCTCTCTCTCTCTCTCTCTCTCTCCTCTCTTTCTCTCTTCGGAAGAGTAGGCCATTGTGTGCCGATGGGAACGGATGACAAAATTTACAAAACTGCATACACACGGGGACTATATGAAAAAAATCACATGACTTCTTATTCCATTATCCTCGAAATAAAAGAAAGAAATATAAGAAATCTCTCTCTCTCTCTGTCTCTGTCTGTCTGCATGTCTTTGTCAGTCTGTCTGTCTGCCTGTCTCTGTCAGTCTGTCCCTCTCTCCTCCCCCCCCCCCCCCATCTCTCTCCTCCATCCCCCATCTCTCTCTGAAGACATATTAATGTAATTGCACGCGCACTCTACAGCTTTTGACGAGCGTACAAACAGACAGGCCTACTGACTGACTGACCAACCAACCAACCGACTGACAGACAGACAGACAAACAAACACGAAGACATACAGGCAGACAGACAAACACTGTAACAGAAAGACGGATGGACAGACAGACAGACAACAGACAGGTACACAAAGGACAAAGAGACACACATGACTGTCTGGCAGGATAAAGCACCTCTCTGTTACATGGCGCACAACAATAATGGGAATTCAGAATAACCTATATATATACTAGCTTGAAGAGACAGGGGGATGGATGGATACCGAGAAAGGAGAGAAGAGGAGAAAGAGAGAAGAGAGAGAGGAGAGAGAGAGAGAGAGAGAGAAGAGAGAGAGAGAGAGAGAGAGAGAGAGAGAGAGAGAGAGAGAGCGGTTTGTCTAGCTGTCTGTCCGTCTGTCTGTCTGTTGTCTGCTGAATGTCTGTCTTATTTTAGTCGGGTGCTCTCTTCTTCTTATCTATCTTTTGTTCGGGTTTCTATCTTCTGTCTGTCTGTCTCTGTCTGTGTGTGTGTGTGTCTCTCTCACTCACTGACTCCCTGCCTGTCTGTCTCTGTCCGTCTTTTGCCGTGCATGTGTTTAAATGATATACATGCATTTTGAATGGGGGAGAGAGTGGAAAGAGAGAGATAGAGAGGGGGGAGAGAGAGAGAGAGAGAGAGAGAGAGAGAGAGAGAGAGAGAGAGAGAGAGAGAGAGAGAGAGGAAAGAGAGTGAGAGAGAGAGAGAGAAGAGAGAGAGACAGACAGAGAGACAGAGAGAGATCGAGAGCCAGCTAGACAGACAGACATTCCACAGACAGAGACAGACACACGAAACACACATAGAATGGGGTGGGGGGGGGGGGGGGGAGGAGGAGAAATAACGAGACAAAGATGAAGAAGGAGTGGGACACAAGCGGAGGCAAAGGGTGCAAATGATTTATATTTAAAGGCCCACACACATGCAAGCCGAACATTTGAAAAGGGTTGGGAGCAGTGGCAAAATAGCTTCAAAACTGAGAAAAGGAAAAGAACTGCCAACCCCCCTGATTTCGTTCCATGGCAGTCATTGCTTGGGACATGGAATATACTTGTCAGGAATGTGATCAGCACAGACAATGAATGTCTTCTTCCACCGACACAAAGAGAGAGAGAGAGAGAGAGAGAGAGAGAGAGAGAGAGAGAGAGAGAGAGAGAGAGAGTGTGTCTGTCTCTCTATCTCTCTGTGATTCTGTCTGTCTGTCTCTCTTAAAATAGATAGCCTGGTTTAAAAAACAAAAGAGCACAACGTGTTGCTTATTCGATGTAACATCTGGAAATAGACTAAAAGTGACTTTAACTTCTCACGAAGAGATAGATAGATAGACAGATAGAGAGAGAGTAGATAGACAAGAGAAGAGAGAGAGAGGAGAGAGGAGGATAGACAGCACAGAAGACAGCGACGAGAGACAGATACAGACACAAGACAACGACGACAGACAGAGGATGAGAGACGAAAAAGAGAGTACACAAGACACAGAGACAGACAGACAGACAAAGACATCTTAGAGGAGAAGAGAGAACGAGAGTGAGATGTATGGGGTGTGAGAGAGAGAGACGACAGACAACAGACAGACAGACAGACAGACAGACAGGCAGCAGTAATAGATAGGGAGAAGACTTTTTCCATGAGGGGTATGGTGTGGTTGGGAGGGGAGGCGGTGAGGAGTGAGGGGTGGTGTGGGGGGGGGGGCAGTGTGAATTGTATGGGGTGTGCATGCTAAATGAGCTCGCCCGCTGTCCGCTCAAACAACCCGTTTCCGTTGCCATTATCGCATAATACAATCTGTTCTTTTTCTGTCCGGTGTGTGTGTGTGTTTGTGTGTGAGAGAGGAGGTGTGTGTGTATGTGTGTGAGTACGTGATTGTGTATGTGTGTGTGTGTCGCGTGTGTAAGTGCATGTGCGTATGCGTATGTGTGTGAGTGCGTGTATGCGTGTGTATGTGTGTGAATGCATGCGCTTGCTTGCATGTGCGTTTCCACGGTGCATGTTTGTTTCTGCACATGCATGTGTGTATGCAAAACACACACACACATGCATGCGCTCACACCTGCATACACATAGTATGCATAATAATATGTGTGCACACCCCATGCGCCATTTCACTTTCCTGCTTGATGAAACAATTTTATTCAAGAAGAGAAGAGATCAGATTTTTGTTTTATTCATTATAATATGTAAAATTTATTATCATATTCGAGAAGTTGTAAGTGGTTCCCTGCACTTGTTTTCCTACACCACTATTTATGCATTAATATTTTATTTTATTCGGAGATAAAGGAAATAAACGCAAAGATAGAATTTTGTTCAGACAACAACAACAACAAAAAAAAGAAAGAAAAAACAAAACTCTGTTTCGGTGATTGATGATGACACGAGACACGCTAATGCTGGAAGAAGAAAAAGAAGAGGAGAGGAGGAGGAGGAGGAGGGGAAAAAAAGGTCGACTGCGGTCATTGCAAAGCGGCCGACAACCCTTTTCCTGCAACTCTCTCCTCCTCTCCTCTCCTTCCCCTCCTCCTTTGTTTCTCTGTCTATCTGTGTGTGTGTGTGTGTGTGTGTGTGTGTGTGTGTGTGTTGTGTGTGTTTTGTGTGTCTGTTTCTGTATGTTTTGCCTCTATCTGTGTGTCTGTGTCCGTGTCTCTGTCTCTGTTTATCTCTGTCTGTGTGTCTCTGTCTGTCTGACTCTGTCTCTCTGTTGTCTGTGTGTCTCTGTCTGACTCGTCTCTCTGTGTTGTCTGTGTGTCTCTGTCTGTTGGTACTCTGTCTCTCTGTTGTCTGTGTGTCTCTGTCTGTCTGCCTCTGTCTCTCTGTTTTTCTCTGCCCGTCTGTGTCTCAGTCTGTCTCTGCCTGTTTTTCTCTCTTTGTCTCTGCCTGTGTGTCTGTCTAGTCTGTCTGTTTGTCTGTCTCTGCCCTCCCCTCCCTGGGATAAGGGCGGGGTGAAAAGTATGTCAATACTTTTCTTACATGTTATGCTTAGAAATGAAGATCACCATCATCATCATCAGTAGCATTTTGTGTCTTCCCGTCTCTGTCTCATCACACTCTTGTCGAGTACTGGCTTGCTCTTTTGCTGGGGTTGGTTTGTTTCTTTGTTGAAATTAATTTTTTTTATTCACGTTAGCGTTTTATTGATGAATACGTGCGCAGGAGGTGTGTTTTATACTCTTATATATGCGCGTACTTACGATGCGTTTGTATGGCATACTTATGAGTGCATGTGCACGCGCGCACACCCCCCTCCCTCACTCAAAGACTATACATCCAACCACCCACACCCATCCATCCACTCCACCCAAACGATCTCGAGAGATCCGGAGGCCATCTCTTCTCCTGCTGCCCCCTCCCCTTTCCCTCACTCCCTTCTTCTCCTTTTTCCTCCCGTCCTTTTCAAACCTACCCCCCTACCCTCATCCTCTCCTCTCCCCCCCCCCCCCCTTCTTTCCCCGTCAGGATGCTGTCAGTGGCAGGAGTGGTTGGGGGAGTAAGGAGGGAGAGAGAGAGAGAGAGGGGCAAGGATCTAGGCCTAGCAGCTGGGTTGACGGCGAAACTCTCTCTCTTTCTCTGTTTCTGTCTGTCTGTCTGTTGTCTTCTTCTCTCTTCTCTCTCTTCTCTCTCTCTCTCTCTCTCTCTCTGTGATCTCTCTCTCCTCTCTCTCTCTCTCTCTCTCCCCTCCCCCCCCCCCCCCCCCCCCCCCCCCCCCCCCCCCCCCCCCCCCCCCCCCCTCCTCCCCCACGAGTTCGTTCCCCTTATCATTTTTACCGCCTGCTTCAAGCTTCCTTTTTCTCTCTAACTACTTTTCTACTACTACACAAACTTCGTGGGTTATGGCTTCAGTGTAGCTTTTGCAGCTGCTTGCTTACTTAGTTTACTATTCTGCGTCTTTGTGTGTGTAGTAAGTAGGCTAAGCTTCATGGTAGAAAGAAAGGGAGGTGGGAGAGAGAAAGAGAGCGAGAGAGAGAGGAGAGAGACGAGAGAGATGAGAGAGAGAGAGAGAGAGGAGAGAGATCCGAGAGAGAGAGAGATCACAAGAGAGAGGAGAGTGGTTGGACAAAGAGGAATAGGAATATCTAATGTGGATAGTGCATCATGATTGCAGTCTGATCGTGTACGTGTTACACGCTGTGTGTGAGTAGTAGTGAGGGATGAGTGGAGAGAGAGAGAGAGAGAGAGAGAGTGAGAGAGGGAAGAGAGAGAGAGATGAGGAAGAGGAGAGAGAGAAGAGGAGATTGAAGTGCTTAGGGGTTGAGCTGGGTGTGGGTTGGGTAGTGGTGGCTGTGTATGCGGTGGTAACAGCGAGCCAGGCCGGAGAGAGCTGGTTGGGGAAGAGAAGAGCAGAGAAGAGAAGAGAAGAGAAGAAAGCGCTTGTTAGTGGTGTGTGTGTGGCGGTTGTGTGTGTGCGGGGTCGTTTATGTTGACACTGCTGTGCGCAGCACACCGGTAGCTGGGCGACCCCCACACCAACATAGGAAGTATCGTGCCCTATTATCTGAGTGTGCGTGCCTGATGTTGTGGCCTGTCCGTCTGTGTGTCGCCTCATTCCCTTCATATGTGAACTGAACGCCTTGTGTGACATTCTCAAGTCTGAGGTTTCCGAAACGGAGTACGGAGTGACCTTCAAGATTTGGAAGTGGTGATCTTTGTTCTATTGTTTCTTCTTGCAGCTGTGAAGGTGACCTAGTTGTGTGTGTGTGTGGGGGGACTATCCTCGTCCCTTTTTCACACTCTTCCTAAGTCGAGACTGGAGTGACCGATTTTATCGTTTTACACCAACATCTGTGGAAGTACATGTGTACATATATTAATATATCAGGGCTGCTGCTGGCGTGAAGGAAGAAGGAAAGAAGGAATGTTCCTGGTACCATCTGGTCAGGCTTAATGGTGGTGATGTATCAGTTCGCTGTTTGGGATCTGTTCTGATGAAGTCGACAACGGTTGCTTATGATTGGCTGTACGTGTGTAGGATGGGAGCACGCTGCATGAAGTATTTTTTTTGGGGGGAGCAAGTATCAAGTATTGAGCAAGGAATCCAATATTGAGCAAGGTGTCAGATATTGAGCAAGGAATCAAATACTCAGCAAGGAATTCAATATTGAGCAGGGGATCCAATATTGAGCAAGGGATCAACTATTGAACAAGGAATCAAATATTGAGCGAGGAATTAAGTACCCAGCAAGGAATCAAATTTTGAGCTAGGAATCAATATCGGTAGAGGCCGTAGGACGTGTCTCCCAGTTTGAGTAAACTTGCGCCTCCGTGGTGCGTATCAGTGCTCTCAAATATTATGATGATGACGATGATGATTAAGATAATGATGATAATGATACTACTACTACTACTACTACTACTACTACTACTACTACTACTACTACTACTACTACTACTACTACTACTACTACACGACAACAACACCAACACCACCACCACCAACAACAGCAACAACAACAATTATAATTTATAAGGTTGGCACCGCTAAATTAAAATCTAGCCTGGGAAAAATGATAACATGTGGAATTTGGAATGAAAATAATCAGCGACAGGCGAAAGTTAATAATGCATCAGTTCTTGCGCATCAAGCATATTGCTTACAGACTTGTAAGCCCGAAGCATGCACATTCGCAGACAGACAAACACACATACACACACGCACGCATGCAAACACACTCGCACACGCACGCACACACATACCCATGCGCAAGCACGCATGCACACACGCGATTACGCACGCACGCATGCGCGCACACGCACGTGCGTACTCACGCACGCAAGCACACACACATCATATCATAATTATATACACACATATTCTCTAATATCACTAATAGTGAACAGACGTTAGATTGAAGACAACAACAACAACAGCAGCAGTAACAACAACAACAACACACACACAAACACACTATTGGCAATGACACAATTTTGGATGGCAGTTTAATAGCGAAAACTATTATCTACAAATTTAGTTTGTCTCATAGGCAGGCATGCACTCCACACACACACACACACACACCACACACACACACACACACACACACACACACACCACCACACACACACACCACACACACAGCTATATTATTAGTACAGCTACACATTTTGTGTCTGACATTTTAACGGCAAAAACTAATAATGTAATATTTACAAATTAATTTCAAGTGAAAAAAAAATAAGGCCACACCATAATGTGGCTAAGTCTCAGAATACACACTACATTATCTGACTTCCTACCGCGAAACAGATTGCATGTGCGTGCGTGCGTGCGTGCGTGCGTGCGTGTGTGTGTGTGTGTGTGTGTGTGTGTGTGTGTGTTGTGTGTGTGTGTGTGTGTGTGTGTGTAGTTGTTGTGGTTGTTGTTCATTTGTTTGTTCGTTTATTTCAAGAATAACGGAATAAACACTCGCGTGATTTTTTACATCCAGTCGCTGTGTGCAAGCGGTTTTGTCAATGTTGCCATCCGTTCCAACAGGCACAAAATAATGGCCTACTCTTTTGAAAGGCAGAACAGGTTTTAACGTGTGTGCGAGATGTTCTGTATGCGTTCGCACACGGGGCTTTGGTTTATTATGGTCTCATCTGAAGAACTCTATGTGTGTGTGTGTGTGTGTTTGTGTATGTGCGCACGCGTGCTTGTGTGTTTGTGTGTGCGCGCGCGTACGTGAGTATGTGTGTGCACATTTACTGGAATAAAACAGTCTCAGCGTGTGCACTTATTATACTGGAATTCAACAATTTAACCTTGTGTTGAGGAGTAAAGGCACCCGGAGAGAGAGAGAGAGAGAGAGAGAGAGAGAAGAGAGAGAGAGAGAGAGAGAGAGAGAGAGAGAGAGAGAGAGAGAGAGAGAGAGGAGAGAGAGAGAGAGAGAGAGAGAGAAAGAAAAGACGATGAAGCAGATAGAGTAGGCAATGAGAGATAAATGTCAGAACTGATAGCACGATGTTTTTCCCTGGGGGTTGAAAGAGAGTGAAGATGATGGCGGTGAAAGCAGTTCTGATGATACCATCTGAAACAGGAGTTAGGAAAATGGAAGCATCATTTCTGATGAATCTGAACCATCGGGTGCAGAATAATAATAATACTGAGGCAATGAACATGGGCCCGCCGTGTGTGTGTGTGTGTGTGTGTGTGTGTGTTGTGTGTGTGTGTGTGTGTACATGTAAGTGTGTGTGTGGTGTGTGTGTGTGTATGTACATGTATGTGTGTATGTATGTATGTATGTATGTGTGTATGTATGTATGTATATGTGTGTGTGTGTGTGTGAAGAGAGAGAGAGAGAGAGAGAGAGAGAGAGAGAGAGAGAAGAGAGAGAGAGAGGAGAGAGAGAGAGAGAGAGAGAGAGGAGAGAGAGAGAGAGAGAGAGAGAGAGAGAGAGAGAGAGAGAGAGCATGTGACAAAAAGGAAAGATTGAAAAAAGAAAAAAAAGATAAATATGAAAAGGGCGGATGGAAATGATCCGTCTTAGTATCGATCTAACATAAACAGCGGTCGTCTTCCTATATAATATAGAATATCTGATCTCCCTCACTGTTATATTAAGCAAACGCCGTTATTACTTTCTGATGCTCCTGACATGATGCTATGTTGCTCCTAACTCTACTCTGACACACTGTGGTTTTGCTAGAGGCAATGCTTCTGTATCACCTTCACCTATCCTGTAGGCCCTTGGACCGTGGGGGCGCCACTGAAGATTTTGCAACCAGCTTCCTCCACTCCCCGCGGTCCTCTGCTTTCCTCTGCTTCTGCATAGAAAGCGATAAATTGTAGGTTTGATCGAGTGTGAAAGTCTTGAGTCCAACTTTTCCCCACCAGCGGTTAGAGCATGAGTGGTTGTCCGGGTGTTTTTTTTCTTTCTGATGATGAGTCGATTAATCTTGACCCCGTGTGCAACATACTGTTTAGTGCATGTTAAAGAACCCACGGCAACAAGAGAGTTATCCCTGGCAAAAATGTTGCAGAGGCTGCTCTACTCTCGCCTGGAAGCAAGTACTCATGCTGGCAGGAAGCAAAATGGGCGGTGCTGCTCTCGGTGCAATTTATCTTTGGCGGGTTTTTTCTTCTTCAGAAGTCCAGTTTTCTGTGCCCTCTTTTAAAGACTTTTATTTAACGGGTGTAGCACGTGAGGAATATTTCTCATAAGGTCACACGTTCTCGAAAAACTAAAACTGAAATCCGTTGTGCTGCGGGTTTGTCCGTCTTTAGCACGGACGCACACACATACACACACACGTACACACACACGTACACACACACGTACACGTACACACACACACACACACGCACAACACACACACACACACACACACACACACACACACACACACACACACACACACACACTACACACACACGTACACACACACACGTACACACACAACACACACACACACACACTCTCTCTCTCTCTCTCTCTCTCTCTCACCCCTCACCCCCAATCTAGTCTTCCTTTTGTACCCACGGTCTTACTTAGTGTTTTAAGGTCCCCCCCCCCCAAAAAAAAAAAAAAAAAAAAAAGGACAGATAACTGTCAGCAGTACTCAGTGTATGTATGACTCTATAGACATAATGGTGGCGAGACTCCTTGTGACGACAAGTGAAAACCGCTAATGGCGGTGTCTGCTGTGGAGGTTGTCGCCAGTCCTTTGTCCTGCCTGGTGTCTGGGGGTCTGGCTGCCTGTGGGGTCCTCCAGTGCATGTTGTGACTCTGACTCTGATGTAGTTGGCAGATAGTGGTGTGTACGTGATGTGCCCTCCTTCAGATATGTCACACACAGAGAAACGAACGGTGTGAGATCCTCTCCTGTCCTGGTGTGGAACGTGACCCAATTCTCAGGCCGTGTCTGTCTCCATACCTTTCACTGCCAGGGAATTGGTCAAAACCCTAAATTACACTCGTATTTGAAGCAGTTCTTCTGTTTGGGATAAATCTTCAGGTTGTACTCAAGTTGTGGGCAAATCCTTACGTTCTTTTCTTGTCTGCTACAGACACTGAGATAGGCTGTTTTGCACTGGCTTGGTCTATGGCTAGTTTTAAAGAGATGGTCATATTTTTTGGCTAATTTTTCTTGTTGGAGTTAGGGTTTAGATAGATTCTGTATTGCTCATGTTTTTCGAAATTTTTTTATCATGTTCGGTTTAAAAAAAAAATTTTTTCAAGTTACCTTAATATGTGGAACCCATTCTAAGGTAACAACAACCTTTTCGACAAATTCTGAGATTGGAAGGTTTGTTTTAAGAAGTCTTGTTACAATGATGTTATACGCCCACATCAAAGACCAATTGCTATGTCTCGTGTTTAACCAACACATTTACGTTTATGTCTTGAGCAAGGTTCATATACATTGATGTATATGTTTTGGACGTTATTTTCTTTTCTCACGTTATACTCGCAAAACAATCGCTGGCTGCTCTACCAAAGTAGCATGACGGCGGTACACACACACTCTAAAGACCATCTTTCACAAGAATATTCTCTCTGGGGAAGGCACTCCGTTTTCCTACCTTCTTGATCTGTTTAAGGGCAGGAGCGTGAGCTGGGGGTGTGGGGTGGAGAAGGAATTTGGCGTTTTCCATTTTCTCTGGGGATGGAATCGTCTGTGGCGACCTCGACTGATCCTTTTTTCTTTGAGATTCCTGCACCTAGTTCCTGTATAATTTATCAAGGGAGGTGGTGATGGAGTAGGGGAGATTTTTCTCTTTGTTTTTTTTTTTTCTCTTTCTTTTTCACTTTTCAGTCGATGAGATCGTTCGATGTCTACATCTTTCCTTCCCGTTTGTTTTTTTTTGCCCTCCAGCTTCAGCTTGGCAGTGGTCTCAGGAGTCGTTCTGGATTTCAGCCCTTGTCTGTCTCGTGGTAAGGAGTACTGAGAGGAGGTGAACCATTGTTTTGTGTCTATAGGTTCCCCCCCTCTCCCTCCCCTTTCATCATCCAGGCAGGTTCAAGTTAGCTCTGACTATGACCCGTTTGGTTCTTGGATTATGTTGCAGATTCTGTTGGTCCCCAGTCCCCTTGTCCAGGTGTTTTTATTATTAATTTTTTTAGCGTGGTTGTGGTATGATAATAATAATAATAATAATGATAATAATAATAATAATAATAATAATAATAATAATAAATAGAATTTATACAGCGCTATATCCACAGTATAGGTATAAGGTATCCACAGTCGTCCGTTGGACTTTTTTTCCTTATTTATTATTATTATTATTTTTTACATTTGTGCATCAGATGCAGTTTTGTACCTGCGTGCTCGAAAAAAGTGAACGTCTGAGGTTTTCTGTTAGGACTTTGAACTGATAGGGAGACCTTGGGAAGTAGGGGGAATGGTGAAGATCTTTGTGTTAAAAAGAAGGGGGTGGGTGGGTTGAGGGGTAACTCAGAGACAGTCAGAGGCAGGACACTGGAAGATAGATAGATAGATAGATAGATAGATAGATAGATAGATAGATAGATAGATAGAGAGAAACAGAGAGATTCAGAGAGAGAGAGATACAGAGAGATAGAGAGAGATACACAGAGAGAGAGAGATAGAGAGAGAGATAGATAGAGAGAGAGAGAGACAAACAGACAGACAGACAGACAGACAGACAGACAGACAGACGGACGGACGGACAGACAGACAGACAGACAGACAGACAGACAGACACAGACAGAGTCACATACAGATGTCTACAGTCAGGTTTGCATCTAGAGAGATGTCGATCGATGGCTTATGCTTCTCATATAGCCATGGGTCAAAATGACAAATTACACATCAGAATAGGATTGTCACCAGTCGAAGCAGGTCAATCAGAAACACGACTTCCTTTCCATACACGTTTCACCAAGTCACATGGCATGCAGCTTTATGAGGAAGTCTGGGAAAAGTCGTAGGTAGAATGAAGCCAAAAGGAGCTATATTTGTTCCTGCAAGTTAGCACAATATTCTATTAAAAAAAGAGAAAAAGCAATTAATTCTTATTGTAATTACTGATGTATTTTGTACAAGTGCTTGCTTGCATGCATGCATCTCTCTCCCTGTCAGTTCACACGATCTCCTCTCTCTCTCTCTCTCTCACTCCTCTCTCTCACTCTCTCTCTCTCCTCTTCCTCTCATCCCTCTCTTCTCCTCTCTCTCCTCTCTTCTCTCTCTCTCTCTCTCTCTCTCTAGTGTTGCGCAAGTCCTGCCGTTTTAAGTATCACCATAACTAAATTTTTTTGATATGAAGTACCGTACAACCATGTTTTGTTTTAAATTTCCGATTTACTAGGAAATGAACACAACAGAGGATGCCGATGGTGAGAGCTAGGGGTGGCAGGCAACACTGCAATCACGATGATAGCTTTCAAAAAGGATGTTCGGGTGGGCGCGTCCTGAAAAACGTGAGGAATGCCCTTGTCTGTGGGCAGATTTGCCGCTGAATGAAAGTGCTAATCACATACAGCGGTAGAGCCCCACGCCACTCCACACAGCACTGTTGGGGGAAATAGGGGCTAGGCGACAAGAGAGGCTGATGATGAGAGGTTTCTATTCAGGAAGAGGAAGAGCGAACCATGTTTAACGTGCTGCCCGTCCCCACCTCTTCCTGTCCCCCCCCTGTATCTCCCTCTGCCCTGCTCTGCCCTGTCCTCTCCTGTTCTCTCTACCCGTGAGAGCGCGGCCATAGCTCCCAGTAACAACCCTCTCATTAGTTGACTGTGCCGCCGCTGATGAGGTCCTGTACTGGGCGGTAAGCCTGTCCTTAACCGAAAAGGAGCTATCGAGCTTAAACTGCCAAGGCTGTGACAGACAGAGACACGCTGCATTACAATACACTATACTACTTACTACACTAGTTCCTTAATTAACTGAGAGTGGTTGCAGGGCTGCTGCACTGACAGGGACGCCAGTTTTTCCTCTATTTGTGGCGATCGTGTGCCAATACCTGTGTTTTAACGATGAATTTGCAGCTGGCTTCGCATTGTCCACTTAAGGACTGGCTGGTCATGATAGGAACACAGCAAACAGGGCTGCCGTGGATAGAGCTGCAGGGGATGGGGGAAGTGAATGTAAAGAAGGGACTGCCAGGGAAAGGGAAGAGGCGGGGGAGAGGGAGGAAGGGGACGGGTGGAACTGGCCAAGTGGCTCTGAGTCCCCGCCGTGCCGGATAGGCCGGGTGAGGGCACGTGGTGTGCGGGGGGTGGACCTGGCTGAGGATGTGGGGTCCTGTGGGTGGGTGTTGAGGGCAGGACTCTGGTCATGCTGCTCACAGGGCGGGGAGCTAGCTAGCTGCGTCCAGGGGATTTATACATAACGCCTCGTGCTGGACGTGCTGCCACAGTCGGGCCCTGAGAAGTGGTGCTGTGTGGAGGATCTGTGAGGCTGGTGGTAGTGGTGCATCCTGTCGTTTACAGCAGGCTTGCTGCAGTCAGGTCTGTGAGGAAAAGCCTGTGCAGTTTTTCGTGATAGCTTTGTGGCTAATGCTGATTACTTAGCTACGTGTGTAGTGTGTAGTCATCACATTACACAAACTTTGATTGATAAGCTTTACCAGACGTACGTAAGTGCGTCCTTTTTTTTTCCTCTCTCTCCTAGTGTGTAAAGGCAGAAAACTGTCGTAGATATTTTGCTTTTGATAACCAGTACCTTGACAAGAACAAGAGTTGTGGTGGTTGTTAATTTGAAGATAAACGATAATAAAATTAAACTGTTTCGAAATTTGATCCTGTTGCTCTGATAGCTGACTATTTTGGATAATTAATTCAACATAAACAGATTTTACAAACCAACTTTATAAATACTAAAGTATGATGTTGACTGTCTGAAAGCAACTATTCGGGTAGACTACATAAGGATTATGCAGGGTTAATCTTGTGTTTGTTTCCCTCGACACGATTTTACCCACGAATAAGTTTCAAATCTCTGTCGACAGATAGATAGCAGAGACTTTTTTTTTTTAAACTGCAATAAGTTGAAATGTTTTTGGAAAATGTTTAACATGAATACATTGCGTATAGGATGGCATCTCTTAACGTCCTCTAGTGTAAAAGAACTACTGGTGATATGCATGGTAGCTGTAGAAAGAGGCGAGGAGGAGGGGGTGTGTAGGTGATGATGTGCAGGGATGTATGGGGGGCTTTATGAAACACACAGTGGCAAACAGGCAGGCGTAAGGCTGGCTGCTGTGACATGAGGCGGTATTCGGTTTTGGTCATCGAGAACTCCCTGCCTCCCTGGCTGCTGTCACAAATGAGACGGGATTCCCCTTTCCCCTCTCCTCCTTCCCTCTCTCTCTCTCCCTCTCACACACACACACACACACACACACACTCTTCCCCCCTCTTAGTGTCTTACTTGATGGCAAGCATAACATTTTTTTTTTCTTTTTGTTTTGTTGCTTGTTTGTTTGTTAGTTGCTGTTGTTTGTTGTTGTTGCTGGGTTTTTTTTTTTGAGGGGGGAGGGGGGGGGGGGGGGGGGGGGGGGGGGGGGGGGGGGGGGGGGGGGGGGGGGGGGGGGGGGGGGGGGGAGAGAAAGGGGAGATATGGAAGGGGTCGGTAAGACGACAAATTCTGCTTACAATTTTTGCATTTTTCTTATAATTATTGTATGAAGACAGAGATTAGTAAAGCATTCTTCTCGTTCGTATAAAGTATCTGCAACATGTTGGGTTTATTGTGTGTGTGTGTTGTTTTTGGTTTTTCTTATTTGTTTTTCTTTTTGTAGTTTGCTTTTTATGTTCTTGTTTAAGATGTTTTTTGTTTGTTGTTGTTATTTGTTTGTTTGCTGTTTTACAAAAAAGTGTGCTTTTTAAAATTTAGCGTCTGTTCACATGTTCGTTTCATTGTTGTGGGGCGCTGCTGTTGTTTATTTTTAAAAATTCGTTTTGCTTTGTTTCGCGCGGGTTATTTTTGGTTAAAGGAGTGTTGTTCTTTTTTTCTTTTTGGAAGAGGAGTTATTAGGTGGAGGTAGTGTAAAAGTACAGTACAGTGAAGTAAAACGAAAAGACACGAATCAATTTTCCGGCTGGGGGAAAGAAAAGTATGCCTCTTTCGGTAAGGCTCGTTTTGTTTCTTCTTCTCTCTTTCCTTTTTCCTTTGTCTCAGTACCTCTACCCCCCCCCCCCCCCCCCCCCCCCCCCCCTTCTTTTCCCTCCTTCCTTGCCACCTTCTTTTCTTCTCCCTTTGTACACATAATCTTTCTTTCTCATTAGCTCCCTTCACGTCAATCTTTCATCGTTTTTGCTCCCCCCCCCCCCCCCCTCCCCCCGAACCTATTTTCTGCCTTCGTGTCGTCCAAACAGCTGGGAAGAAGAAGAAGACTTATCTCTTATTTAGTACAGGGATGTTGACAGAGACAGTATCACTGTGACTGATGACTTGTACACGAACCGAGTGACATTTGGCAGAACCAAAAAAGACAAAAAGACAAAAGGCATAGGTCACATGCCGTTATGGCAGAGGGCAAAGTGAGCGGTATAGAAGAGCCAAGGCCATTAGCTCACGACAGCTGAGTGGGTTGTCTTACCTGAACTGCTCTTACGGAGAGGAGATAAAAAAAAAAGGAAGTGGTCTAATGGAGGAAAAAATCAAGGGTATACGTTTTCAAACAGTCTTGAAAGAATGGGGACTCCAGTCATAGGGTTTTTCAAGGGGGAAAAATCAGATGATCAGGCCATAACAATTCTTAAATTTGTTTCGTGCTTATTCTTTTAGTCAAGCTGGTGTGCTTCGGTGCACATTTTTTTTCGTTTTCGTTTTCAATCTTCAGGTATGTGGTCCTACCGATCGTTCACACGAGCAGCAGTTCTGAAAAAACAACAACCTAGCAACAAGATACCACAGAAACCGTTATGCCAGACTCAACACTCCTGACAAACTTTAAAAAAGAAACTGAGCGAAAAAGAAAGAAACATTGTGCTGAAAATCTTGGACAGATATCTCGGGCAGAAAAACACCAGGGTATATTTTATGTTTTTGATTAACAATTTTGCAAAATGTTCAGAAGTTTTGATTTTGGCATCATCGCAATCATTCAGGAAAACCGTAATTCCCAAATTTTGAGAAATGAAATCACCACAATATGTTAAAGCGTGTAGAGAGTAAGCGTACAAGTATTCTAGCATAAGAACCATAGTCATCACTCAGACATCATTTATCAGTATCAAATTTCTTGTATCAGTGCTGCGCTTAGCACATAACTAATAATATCAATATCGCAAAAAAGGCATAATCGATGCTTGCAATGCGTGTAAGCCATGCAGCGAAGTGCTTTAGAATGGGTAGGAAAAACAGTGTAAAGCACCCCAAAAACTGTCCACGGGCAATTTTGCGCTTCTATGATGCCAATATGTTCTCGTGAAAAATGCGCAATAATCAAAATGAAAGAGAGAGAGAGAGAGAGGAGGGAGGGAGGAGGAGAGAGAGAGGAGAGAGAGAGAGAGAGAGAGAGAGGGGGGGGAGAGAAAGAGAGGGAGAGAAGAGAGAGAGAGAGGAGAGAGAGAGAGAGAGAGAGGGGGGGGGGGGGGGGGGGGGCAGGCTTTTCCCGTGTTGCACCTAGCTCTTTGCTTTTTCTTCTAATGGCTTCAATATTCTTAGGGTTAGGGTTCTTTTCTGAAGGGAGCTCTAAACTCCCGTCCATGATCTTTTGAACTGGAAGATTTTAATGAGTACGATTGTAAAGAAACGTCAGGATCAGAATTTTTGTCCTCGGTCTTTCGGGTTGATATTGATCGATTCTTCATCCTAAGCAGGGAAAACAGCTTTAGAAAAGAAAAACACAACAAAGATGTTCTTGTGAGCGAGAAGAGAGAGAGACTTTGCCATAAGCAATTCAGAATGCAATTGTAGCATTGACCTTCAAGAAGTCTGTATCTGAATGTTTGTATAACAGTGTCGAGATTCATCCACATCAATGTCAAAATTGTTGTTGAAAACACAAAAAGCAAACAAAAAACCCAAGCAAACTCAAAACAAGCAAACTCGAAAAAGAAACTAAAGCAGTAAAAATGCGTTTTTGGTGTCTTGGAATGTATTCGTACTGTGGAATGTTTTCGTATTCCAGAATGTTTTTGCATGCTAATCTCCGCTGAGTTGTGTAACTTAATCTTTTACCCTCAATAAAGATCATTTTGACTTGACTTGAGGACTTTAAAACGGCAGAAAAGCATTAAACAGATATATCGATTTTCGAAATTGTGATGAACTTGTCAACGAGAAGTTAATACTCAAACACTTACGAAGTCAGGATCTCTCTCTCTCTCTCTCTCTCTCTCTCTCTCTCCTCTCTCTCTCTCTCTCTCTCTCTCTCTCTCTCTCTCTCTCTCTCTCTCTCTCTCTCTCTCTCTCTCTCACACACACACACACAACACACACACATACACACATACATACATACATACATATACATACATACTCACACACACACACACACACACACACACACACACACACACACACACACACACACACACACACACACACACACAGACAACAGAAGCAAAAAGCTAAGGAGAGAAGAAGTTAGGGACACACAACCACGGACGACTGTGCCTGTGCCATCTATAACAGGCTATCGATTATTCTTCCTCTCCACACTCCCACCTTCCTTCCATCCGCTACCCTCCTTCCCCGCTTCCCCCTTCCTCTTCTCCCGCTTTGCTGATCGTTAGCTCACGGCGCAACACCCGTGATCCTTCCTCTTCTCCCCCTTTTCTCCCTTCTCTCTCCCCCCACTCTCTCTCTCTCTCTCTCTCTCTCTCTCTCTCTCTCTCTCTGTCTGTTTTTCTGATCATAGTCCTTCCCACTCACAGTGGCACAAGGTTTCCACCAAAAACAAAAACAAAAAACCAAAAAGAAAGAGAGAGAGAGAGAGAAAAAAGGTATGGGTGAAAAACAGAGGCAGCTAGGGCCGAGGAATGCAAAAATCCTACGAGCCTAGACATAGTGATTATTGTTTGTTATATGTTATATATTGTGTGTATGTATGTATGTATGCGTAGAAAGAAGGGAAAGAAAAGGGACAACGATGCTAATGATTGTGATTTACTCCTAGGTTAAGGGGTACTTGCTTTGTTTTTTTGTTTTTTGCGCTCCTTTCTCAAGTTTCCTGGTGTGTTTGTTAGTACATAGCTGACCTGGAAATGGGCACAGGTAATTTCTCCACAAAGCAAAGGATTTTCACCTCTTTTTTTTTTTTCGGGGGAAGGGGGTTGGGGGAGAGGTGAGAGGGTAGAGTTTTCTTTCCTTCATCACAGGCTGATTTGAGGTTTGCTGTGGTGGTGGTAGTGGTGGTGGTGGTAGTGGCGGTAGTGGTGGCGGCGAGGCTTTGTGTGTTGTGAAGTTGTCGTCTGCCTGTGGAGGTAGACAGATGGTTTGGAAGTTTCTCTACAGCATAGTACAGGTGATGAGTATGTGTTGAGGAAGGTTTGCTTTTGTTGTTGGGGATTTTTGTGGCTGTTGTAGTGGTTTGTGGTGGCTGGTTTGTTTTATTTATTTTTTCTTTTTGCTGTGTGGGTGTGATCTCTATTTCTCATCTCGGACATTGATATGGTTTGTGGCAATCATCGTTGTAGGTTTTCTTTTTCTTTTTTTAAAACTCAGGTAGTTTTGTATATTTGGATTAGGCATTCGGAGTAAGGCAAGCATTTTTTTTTCTTTTCATGGTGAAGTTTGTGCCTTGTGGATTGCTGGACGACGTAGAATCGTGTGTTTAAGCTGTTGATTTATCTATTTTTCGTTTGTTCATTTTTGTCTACTTATTCTTTGTTTTCGTTTTACATCTTGGATGAAGTGAAACTGATACAGATACTTTGCTGTTACCATAGAGAAATGTAAAGACTGTACGTAAACAATCACTCGTGGCTGAACAGTTGGTATGCTTTTCCCTTATTCAGCATACTATTTTTGTATACGAAAAAAATCTAGTCAATATGGGGTTCAAATACAAGCTCTTTGGCTAGCACTTTGCAATAGGCTAATTCTGCTTTAATAAGTTGCAAGAGATGTAAATATCTATCACGACATATTGAGCGGATATTACCAATGGTTGTTAATAGCCGTAAACATTATGTCAGCGCGAATGAGGATTGGAAATAAGTAGAAAACAATCCGCTTCAATATTGCTCATGGAGTTAGCTGATATTTGAGAAATCAGATATTAAAATTCAGTATTGATAGAAGTTTTCTCGAGTCATGTAACACGACTTATATTACCAGTATTTAGCACAGTTGAATAAGAATGGGAAACGGTATTGTGTCGACATATAATCACGCGTGAAAATAAGAATGATAATAGTGATGCTAGATAAAAATTACTAATGTGAAAGATGTAGTTTAAATTATCTTGTTACACAGTATGTGTGAACAGATACCAAAACTAAGAAGAACAAGAACAACAACATCATCAACAACAACAAACCAAAAACACACAAAAAATATAAAACCCTTTGAAAACATTCACAGTGGTAGTGTAAATATAAACTGAACGAAAGGAAACTGAGGAGACGAAACTATTGAATACAGAAAACTCAGCTACAAGTACAACACGAATTCCTGATCTTTCCGAAGACTGTCTAGCGTGCCTATTTTGAAATCTACATAGAGACATTGCAGCCTAGCCTAACCCCCTACGGGAGTGTGTTGAGGTTATAGATGTCTTAACACAGAGTATGGCGTGCATACTCTGAAGTCTGCATGTTCAGACATCGCACACTAAGGGAGTGTGTTGAGGACATAGATGTTTGTAAGACAGAGTATGGCGTGCATTCTTTGAAGTCTACATATATATATACAGACAATGTAGACCACCCTCACTAAAAATCTTAGCAAAGTTAACGACGATGTAGATATCAGTAAGCTACTGTCTCACAAACGTATATTAATATTAAAGTCTACACAATACCTAAATACAGATATTGCAGACCAATTTGATTAAACCATAAAGGAGATTGTAAAGGATTAGGGTCTTTAAAACTGTCTAGCGTGTACAATTTGATGTCTACATAATATATAGACATTGCAGACCGACCAGAGAAAAACGTAAGCATTGCTGATGTTATAGATGGGGTGTAGGTCAGACAGTGTCTAGCGTACATACTTTGCAGTCTGCATCATTATACAGAAATCACAGACGCCAGCCTTACTCAAAATCAGCATTGCTGACGTTAAAAGAAGATGCTAAGCCAGTGTCTGGCATGCATACTTTTTAAGTTACAGGCCAAACTGACTAACCAGTAAGAGTTGTTAAGAGCCATAGATTTAGCAAGCTAGACAGTGTCCACTATGCAGACTGGTAAAGTCTACTTCAAACTGAGTTGTAGAAGACCAGCCTAACTAAACAGTGATCAAAGCTGTTGGTGAGGACGTAACTATGTAGATGTGGGCATGGTAAGGCGGTGTTTTGAGCGCACACTTTGAAGTGTGGACATGTATACAGACTCTGCAGATGCAGCTTCACTGTAACGTGAGCGAGGTTGTTGAGGACGTAGATGTTGTTGGTATGCCTTCTAGTCAGGTTCTGCGGTAAACGCCATGTCTATTTGCTGCCTGTTTGACGCTGGTGGCATTTAAATTGTCTGTCGTAAGAGTGCTGAGGGGGTTTTGTCCTTGAAGACGAGAATAACACGCTACCAGGAGAAGAAGCCACTCTGTACTAGAGTGCGCGTGCGTGTGTAGGCCTACACGCGCGCGCTCACTCGCTCGCACGCACGCACGCACGCGTGTGCACGTACACACACACAATGTCTTTCACACAAACACACACACCACCACCACCACCATCAGCACACCCATCATCAATACAGCATTTTTTGGGGGGTTGATCTTCCATGGTTATTATTGTGGTCACCTTTGATAGTAACAGAATTAGACCTTTAAAACAAAAGCAGCAGCAACAACAAAGAAACCCCCCTCCGCCCAACAAAAATCCCCAACAAAAAAACCAAACAAACCAGCAACAAAAAAACCACACCGCCCAAACAAAAAACCAAAAAATCCCAAAGCAGCCCAACAAATGAACAAAAGCTTGCTTGGTAGGTATACCACTTGGCAGCGACAGAGCCAGCTAATTGCAGGTAATAAGCAGGCTTGGTGGGCAATTACAACAGGTATATATATATAGATAGATCCACATTCATCTTATTGCCTGTGATAATGTAGGCTGTAGCGCTGTAGTTAACGTAGGTGTATGGCTGCTGAACTAATGATTAACAAGACGTACAAACGCTGTGTCACAGTCTGCAAATGATTGAATTAGGTGTGCTGATTGTCTAGCCGACCGCGAAACCCATATACAATTTTTTTGGTTTTTTAAATAAAGAAGTTGGTGAAACTTGTAAAACCATGAAAAGTGTGGACCCGAAACTTGTGTGTGCATCCGTTCAATGAGGTAATTGTTGTTTTGGACAGCATGTTTAAAGTCTATGGCATACAGTAGACCCTAGGGGATCGTTTCGGTGAGATTTATGTACAGGCTTTAATGCGTTGTCTAGAGGTGAGCATTGTTTTGTTTTGTTTTTGTGGGGCTTTTGTATATTTTTGTTTTTGTGGGGCTTTTGTAGTTTATGCATAATTGTGAAAGGGCAGTTTGAAAGCTCTCTCTCTCTCTCTCTCTCTCTCTCTCTCTCTCTCTCCTCTCTCTCTCTCTTCTCTCTCTCTCTCTCTCCTCCTCTCTCTCTCTGCCCTCCCTTCTCTCTCTCCTCTCCCTCTCCATCCCTCCCTCTCTCTCCCTTCCCCTCCCCCCCTCTCCCTCTCTTTTCTTTTTCCTTTTAGGGTCAGATATTTGTTTCTGCATATTGGTAGATTTCAGATGGTCTTTTAGAAAAAAAAATTGCACAGGTAGTAGTGTAATGGTGGACTGATTTGGAACATTACTTTGACGCTTCTGCGGTCCATTCATATTATGCAGGGGTTGGACAATATTTGGGATCACTTGATGAGGCTTACTGCTGGTCCTTGTGTCATAACATCAAGAGTTACTAGGAACAATTTTGGCTTTTGATGACAGCCCCGATATGGCCTCTGTGGTTGGTCGGGGCTGTAAACAAGGAGAATGTGGATTGAATCAGCCTTTTGGTGTAAGTTTACTTTTAGTTTTTCCCCTTCTGTTGTGGTCCATTTAAGAGTTACTGGAAAGTGTCTTGGCGATTTGGGTAAGTTTATTTCTGTTTTATGCATCTGTGTCCATCCATGGTACTTAAAGAGTTACTGGAAAGTATTTTTGGCGATTTAGGTAAGTTTATTCCTCAGTTTTAGGCCCTTGTAGTCCATCTGTGATACTTAAAGAGTCACTGGAAAGTATTTTTGGGCGATGTAGGGAAGTTTATTCCTCAATTTTAGGCCGTTGTGGTGTACTGTGAGTCTCGTGAGTCGCCGGAAAGTGTGTTTGGCCCGCTCAGAGGCAGTTCAATAGTGAAGGGAATCGATTCCGTTTTCAAGTTCACCAGAAGCAGCGTGACATTGTAGCTGTCAGGAGGTTAGAACAAGGACTCGTTTTGCCTGTGCGCAGAGCAAGCACGTGTGCGTGCGCGCGTGTTGATTGATTTTGGGAACAGTTGGGTGTGTCGTCATGAGGGCGGAATCCCAACGAGCTGACACACACACACACACACACACACACACGTCTTGTGTGTGTTTGAAGGGAGGGAGAAGGAAGGTTCATGTGCACAGACAGATCTGGCCAGCTGTTGTTGTTGTTGCTGCTGCTGCTGCTGCTGTAGTTCACTGTTAGAGGTGTGTCTGTGTGTTGATGTGTAGGCAAAGCTGTGTGGTTCAATACGAACAGCTCTGATTCGGTGATCTGACGGTGTCGTCTACGTCATGCACGTTACGGTTTCTGATCACAGCAATATTGGTGAAGATTGTCGTCTGATTGTTGGCTTCAAGCTGCTATAGCAGGATTGATGTTTGATTGTTCGTTTCAAACATGAAGACCTTGATAGTCCTTTTCATTGTTCGTTTCAAGCTGTATAACCGTAAAATAGTCTTTATTGTTTCTGGCTGCTAGAACGTGAATTGTCTTTTGTTGTTGTTATCTAATTGTTTTGTTTCAAGCTGTTAGAACATGACGCTGTTTTTGGTGAACTACTCTGTGTGAAGAAATGAACTGTATCGGCTATTTTTGAAACCACCCACGCACCCACCCCTAAAAAAAAATTCACCAAACAAGTCCAAACACAAAGTGAGAGAAAGGAGAAGGAAAACAGAAGGGGCGACAGCTACAAAGGTTTTCCTCTGTCTGTATTGTATGCCTGTGTATGCGAGGCGTCCCCCCAAAAAAAAACCCCTAGGTTCTTTTGTGCAGCCGACAAAAAATGCTCGCAGAATATCCCCAGTGTACCGTTCCGTAAAGTGAAAAAGTAACTGCGCTTTGTGGAACAAGGCGGAAAAAGCTGTGAAAGAAAGGTGTTTGGCACTGGATTCCAAATGTGTACGTTTGACCAATAACACTTTGGTCACTTCTGCAACACTGTTGCGCTATCAGTGTCGCGTGGTGTTAGTGGTGGTGGTGGTGGTGGCTTTTTCTGGTTGGGTTTGTTTGAGATGAGAGAGAGAGAGAGACTCAGGGTTTTGAGTGAAAGGGGCAAACTAGTAAATAAACACGACTACTGGTTACTCGATTCTTGTTCAGGCTCCTCGGTTTTTGAAGTAAGAATTTAAAAAAACAATCAGAGTTTAAACAGCTATCAGTCAACAAATTCGCTGAAATAACTAGAAACCTCCAAATTAGCGGAAAACCTGCTGCAACAAGCTAAAATATCAGTAACCAGATTTTGTTGGAGGCTTGGAAAAAAGTCAGTACGCTAAAAAAAAAAAAAGTTTATAAAACTTACTTTTTTTTCTCTCTCCAGTTTTCAAAATCTAGTGCCTTATTTATTTATCAATTCTCTTTTTTTATAAAAAAAAATCCCTTTTTAATTGGGTTGAAGGCGTAAGCGCTTCACACTCGTTTTATCGAATTGTGTGCCTTTTGTGTGTGTGTGGACAGTCTTACAGCCAGGAGTTCTACCAGGTGTGAAAAGGAAATTTGCTGTGCAAAGTCTGAGTGGAAAGAGAGGACAGTTCTGTTCAAATAGAGCTGCAGTTCCTCGTGTGTGCTCTTGTAGGGGCTACGTGTGGACTGAATTAGAAAAACACACATTAAAATTCGCTTGTGTGATAAGAAAGTGTCGTTTTCACTCACACACATATTACACACACACACACACACCACACACACACACACACACAACAAACACACAACACACACAAACACACACACACACACACACACACACACACACACACACACACACACACACACACACACACACACACACACACACACACACACACACACAAAAGAAAGTTAAACCAATACTCCCCCCCGACTTTCACGGAACGGACTAGACCTATTGAAACCAACTTTGTGGGCTAAACCTAAACGCAAACATTAATAATACATGCAACGGGACGTGAACTTGCCCTCAAACCAAACTGAACTTGCCCACAAACCAAACTGAACTTGCCCACAAACCAAACTGAACTTGCCCTCAACTCAAACTTCTCGACTTCAGTCCACCCCAGTCGTGCTAATAGACCACTACCTCACTTCATTCAAAAAACAACAACCCCCAAATATTAAAAAAAACAAAAAAAAGCCAAAACCATGGAAGACGAGCTGGATCTCAAACACGCCGACTCCAACAACTCCATCCCCCCGCCACCCCCGCCCATGCCCCCTGTGGCCACGGTGGAGTCTCTGTCTCTGCACTCGCCTGACGGGGACGAGAGCATGAAGACTGGGGTGGAGGAGCCCTCGCTGCCCGTGGACGAGGCCCAGCCCCCGGCCACCCCCACCACCCCCCAGCAGGAAGACCTGACCCCCACCCTGCCTCACCACCCGCCCCACCAGCAGCAGTACGATGGCGCCGCTCAGGAGAAGACAACTGCTGCCGAGGGTGTCATGGTGGTGGAGAAGGAAGGTAACTCAGGGGTGGTTTTTGTTGTTGTGTGGTGTGGTTTGGGTTTTTTTGGTTTTTGTGATTGGTTTTGTTTTTTAGTGGTTTTTGAGAGGAGTGTTGGGGAAAGTTGGGTGAGGGAGGTGGTGTGGGGTGGTGGGGTGGGTGAGGGGGTGTGTGGGTGGAGGGTTAGGAATGGTGGGGGTGAGGTGAGTGTGTGTGAGTGAGTGAGGTGGGGGGTCTGGTGTATGTGTGTGTTGTGTTTGGTGCTGGTGTGTGTGTGTGTTGTATTGTTTGGTGTGGTGTGTGTGTGTGTTGGTGCTGGTGTGTTGTGTGTGTTTGGTGCTGGTGTGTGTGTGTGTGTGTGTGTGTGTGTGTGTGTGTGTGTGTGTGTGTGTGTGTGTGTGTGTGTTGTACACGAGATTTATGATTGTGTATGTATGTGTGTGTGTGTATTTGAGTGTGTGTGTGATGTGTGTGTGTGTGTGTGTGTGTGTGTTGTGTGTGTGTGTGTGTGTGTGTGTGTTGTACGCGAGCTTTATGGGTTGTTTTTTTCCAGTTGATTGTTGCGTTTGCTTGTGTGTGTCGTTTAGCACACATTCACGTGTATTAAAAGCGCACGATAGTTTCCTGGACTAAAAGATTTGGTGAATGAGAGAGAGGGCTTTGGATACACAGGTGTGAAACAGATTATTCTTGTGAGTTATTGTCATGATCATGACAGTGTATGAAGAAGTATTGTCATGGTTATGCTGAGTATCGTGGGAAAGGAAGAAGCATTAATGATACTGGTATTAAGAAGCTATATATAGATTGTGTGTTTGTGTGTGTTTGTGTGTGTTGTGTTGTGTGTGTGTTGTGTGTGGTTGTTGTGGGTGTGTTTGGCTGTATGCGCGTAATATGTAAAATATATATTTATATATCTCTGTCTGTTTGTTTGTGTGTGTGCGTGCGCGCGTGTGATATTATATGTATGTATGTATGTGTGTAGAGAGAGACAGAGAGGCAGGGACACAGAGAGAGAAAACATGCCTTCGAGCGTACATATCATATTCATGGATGTGCGCGCGCGCGCACGCACGCGCGTTTATTCGCAGCGCCTACATCCAAGTAGTTGTTGTCACCAATTTTCTAATAAACCCCATTCTCTCAAGTGTGCTCGAGCATTTGTGCATGATCGATCATGCGGACGCGCACGCGCGCGCGCGCGTGTGTGCGTGTGATTCTGAAGAGATTGTCTGCATTTGTAGCGGATGCTGCATATTAAATGCGAGAAGAGTTCGTGTGTTCAGCTGCTGTCTGAGAGGATTGGTGTGTTGTGTGTGTGTGTGTGTGTGTGTTTGTGTTTGTGTGTGTGTGTGTGTTTTGTGTGTGTGTGGTATGTGTGTGTGTGTTTGTGTGTGTGTGTGTGTTTTGTGTTTGTGTGTGTGTGTGTGTGTATGTGTGGTTTTGTTGTTGTGTATGTATGCGTGTGAGGTGGGGGGGGGGGGGGGGGGGGTTATTGTAAGGGACGGGGAGGTTGATGGTGGTGGTCGTTGGGAGGGCGATGTGTGTGTGTGTATGGGGGGGATTGGGGGGGGGGGGGTTGTCTGTCGGTGTGGTGGGGTTGGGGGTCTTGTCCCTTGGGGTGGCGATGATGGAGAGAGTCCATGCCTCATGAAGTGTGTGTGTGCGCGCGCGCGCGTGTGCGCGCTTGTGTATGTGTGTGTGTGTGGTAATTTGCATTCAGCCCGATCCGATGTTTTCTGCATTTCTGCAAAAGGCTGTAGGGATTTTCATATTCTCTTTTTTATGGTTTAGATTTTTCTGTTTTTCTTCTTTCCTTTCCCCCATCCTCTTCTACTCGTGGCTTCCCCAAAACTAGGCTTCTTGGAGCACAAAGCAATAGGAATCGATTAGAAAGAATGCATTTTTTGTTTGTTTTTTTTGGCAGGCGGGTGCTTGTTTATGGGCTAGTATTTTTTTTGTTTTGTTTTGTTTGAGATGTGTCTGTGACTCTTATTTTTGTCTCCTGAAGCTCTCTGTTTTTCTTTGTCGTGTGTGTGTGTGTGTGTGTGTGTGTGTGTGTGTGTGTGTGTGTGTTGTGTGTGTGTGTGTGAAGTCAAGTCCAAATTTTTCCCCCAGATGGTACGTTGTGTATGTGTGTTTGTGTGTGTGTGTGTGTCTGAGTGACTTTGTGTTTTTGTGTTTGTGTGTATGCCTGAGTGACTTTGTGTATGCGTGTGTGTGTATGTGCGCGCGCGTGTGTGAGTGTGTGTGTGTGCACACACGCGCACACAAACACACGCACAGGCGCCCCAATATGCCATAGTTCTGGGTATAATTCCTATTTTGAGAATTTCTCAACGCAGCCAGTGGAAGGAAGCATGACAATTGCCCATAATTCTAGAATTTGACGGAAACCCTCCCAGAGTGGCTTTTGCCTGGAAGCAGAGTTGTTCAATTATTGCATTTTCACCCTGAAAATTCCATTTGTTGAGCAGTTTCCATTTTTGGGGCGAAACCTTCTCTGCTGTAGTCTCTTTTGTACTATGTCTCTCTGTCTGCCTGTCTGTCTGTCTTCTCTGCCTGTCTGCCCGTCTGCCTGCCTGCCTGTCTGCCTGCCTGTCCTGTCTGTCTATATCTCCCCCCCCCCCCCTCTCCCTCTCATTCACTTTGCCCCCACCCTCTCTCTCTCTCCTCCCTCTCTCTCTCCCTCCCTCCCTCCTCTCTCTCTCCCTCCCTCCCTCCCTCCTACCCAAATCCTTCCTCGCTAACCCTGCACATGCCCCTGTTTCTAAAATCCCTCACCCCCACCCAACCATCCACCCACCCAAACCACCCTCCCTCCACACCCTCTCACTCACTCCCGGCCCCCTTGTCTGGGGGTTAGAGTGGAATAATGGGTGGATGGTTAGTTGTGCTAGCCAGCCCAGCCAGCCCAGCCAGCCCAGCCAGCCCTGCCAAGAGGTGTCTAAGGACTAGAAGGTGATGGCTGAGTGCCAGAGCACGGATCAGGAAGAAAGCCCGCACTGTCATTCCGCATAATCTGTCAGTGTTTACTGTCATGGGCTATACAATATATGATATGATATGAATTATGATATATGATACACACACACACACATAACAATACACACATACAGACACACACATAGAGAGAGACAGACAGAGACATAGACATACACCGACACACACACATACACACACACGCGCGCGCGCACGCACACACACATATATAATATATAATATAATATATTGTATTTTGCATGTGTATGTATTATATGGTGGGGGTGGTGACTCGTCACTGTGTTGATCGTTTTAGTGGTGGTTTATTTTATGGTTGGTGAGTATGTGATACCGTCTGTCTGTCTGTCTGTCTCTGTCTGTGTATCTGTCTCTTACTCTGTCTCTCTGTCTCTGTCTGTCTGTCTGTCTCTCTCTGTGAGAGTGCGCGCGCGTGTGTGTGTGTTTGTGTATGAGTATGTGTGTATGATATGTGTGTTATGAATGAACGTATCGTATATCATAGAACAGTCTTTTGCTATGGTGTACGGTGTTTATTTTCGACCTCCTGACGTGACATATGAATTGTGCGTTCTTGATTTTGCTTTTGATATCCCGGTTATGTACACACACACACACACACACACAACAACACACACACACACACACACACACACACACACACACACACACACACACACACATATACACACACACACACACTTACACACACACACACACACACACACACACACACACACACACACACTCTCTCTCTCTCTCTCTCTCACCCAAACACACATATCTTCAAAACACGCTCACACAGACACATACACAGACACCCACACACCCGCAGACACCCGACACACACACACACACGCAGAACACACACACACACACACACACACACACACACACACACACACACCACACACACACACACACACACACACACACACACACACACACACACACACACACAGAACACACACACACTCACACGCGCGCGGAAAGGAAGAAAGGAAAGTAGGAAGGAAAAAGAAAGAAAGACAGATAAACGAAAAAGAATCCGATGCTTCCGGATGTGAAAGGAAGAAGCAGAGGTGTGGGGGGAAAAAAAAGAGATGAAATCGGGAAAAAAGTTTTTAAAGAGAAAAGAAAAAGGAAAAAAGTGTGGGGAAGAGAGGACGAAGCCACGATCGATACAAACCAAATCAGGACCAGTTTATGCATACACATGCTGGTGTGTTGTAGAGTGTGTGCCCCTCTCTCTCTCTATCTCTCTCTCTCTCTGTCTGTCTCTCTCTCTTGTGACTCTGTCTGTCTGTCTGTTGTCTGTCCTCTCTGTGTCTGTCTGTCTGTCTATATCTGTCTGTCTGCTCCTCTCTCTGTGTCTATGTCTGTCTGTTTCGCTCTGTCTCTATCTGTGTCTGTTTTTCTCTGTCTCTCTGAGTTCTGTCTGTGTCTGTTTTCCTCTCTCTCTCCTGTCTCTGTCTCTCCTTTTCCCCATCCCTCCCTCCCTTCTGCTGCCTTCCTGTGTGTATGTGTGTGTGTGCGTGTGTGTGCGCGTGCGCCCGCGCGTGCACGCGCCCGCGCGTTTCACGCGCTTTCCTCGTAGAGGAAGATCATCGTTCTGTCCTGTAGTTTTGTTAACGCCTTTTCCCGGGGGGGGGTTTTGCTGGGGTGTCATGGTGGTGGAGAGGAAGGTACTCAGGGTGGTTTTTTTTGTTGTTTGTGTGGTGTGTTTGGGTTTTTGTTTTGTGATTGGGTTTTGTTTTTTAGTGGTTTTGAAGGAGTGTTAGGAAATGTTGGTTGAGGAGGTGGTGTGGGTGGTGTGGTGGGTGAGAGGGGGTGTGGGTGAGGGTTAGGAATGTGGGGGTGGTAGTGAGTGAGTGAGTGTGTGTGTAGTGTGTGTGTGTGTGTGTGTTGTGTGTGTTTCCTGTATGTGTGTGTGGTGTGGGGTGTGTGCGGTGTGTGTGTGTGTGTGTTTGGTGCTGTTGTGTGTGTGTGTTGTGTGGTTGTGTGTGTGTGATGGTGTGTGTTGTTGTGTGGTGTGTTGTACACGAGATTTATGATTGTGTAGTGTGTGTGTGTGTGTATTTGAGTTGTGTGTGTGTGGTGTTGTGTGTGTGTGTGTGTGTGTTGTGGGGTGTGTGTGTGTGTGTTGTACGCGTAGCTTTATGGGTTTTTTTTTCCAGTTGATTGTTGCGTTTGCTTGTGTTGTCGTTTAGCACACATTCACGTGTATTAAAAGCGCACGATAGTTTCCTGGACTAAAAGATTTGGTGAATGAGAGAGAGGGTTTGGGATACACGGGTGTGAAACAGATTATTCTTGTGAGTTATTGTCATGATCATGACAGTGTATGAAGAAGTATTGTCATGGTTAGGGCTGATATCGTGGGAAAGGAAGAAGCATTAATGATACTGGTATTAAGAAGCTATATATTTAGATTTGTTGTTTGTGTGTGTTTGTTGTGTGTGTGTGTGTTTGTGCGTGTATGCGCGTAATATGTAAAATATATATTTATATATCTCTGTCTGTTTGTTTGTGTGTGTGCGTGCGCGCGTGTGATATTATATGTATGTATGTATGTGTGTAGAGAGAGACAGAGAGGCAGGGACAGAGAGAGAGAAAACATGCCTTCGAGCGTACAGATCATATTCATGGATGTGCGCGCGCGCGCACGCACGCGCGTTTATTCGCAGCGCCTACATCCAAGTAGTTGTTGTCACCAATTTTCTAATAAACCCCATTCTCTCAAGTGTGCTCGAGCATTTGTGCGTGATCGATCATGCGGACGCGCACGCGCGCGCGCGCGTGTGTGGGTGTGATTCTGAAGAGATTGTCTGCATTTGTAGCGGATGCTGCATATTAAATGCGAGAAGAGTTCGTGTGTTCAGCTGCTGTCTGAGAGGATTGGTGTGTATGTGTGTGTGTGTGTTGTGTGTGTTGTGTTTGTGGGGTGTGTGGTGTTTGTGTGTGTGTGTAGTGTGTGTGTGTTTGTGTGTGTGTGTGTGTGTTTGTGTTTGTGTGTGTGTGGTGTGTATGTGTGGTTTGTTGTTGTGTATGTATGCGTGTGATGGGGGGGGGGGGGGGGGGGGGGGGGGGGGTGGGGGGGTTATTTGTAAGGGACGGGAGGTTGATGGTGGTGGTCGTTGGGAGGGCGATGTGTGTGTGTTGATGGGGGGGGATGGGGGGGGGGGGGGTTGTCTGTCGGTGTGGTGGGGTTGGGGGTCTTGTCCCTTGGGGTGGCGATGATGGAGAGAGTCCATGCCTCATGAAGTGTGTGTGTGCGCGCGCGCGCGTGTGCGCGCTTGTGTATGTGTGTGTGTGTGGTAATTTTGCATTCAGCCCGATCCGATGTTTTCTGCATTTCTGCAAAAGGCTGTAGGGATTTTCTATATTCTCTTTTTTATGGTTTAGATTTTTCTGTTTTTCTTCTTTCCTTTCCCCCATCCTCTTCTACTCGTGCTTCCCCAAAACTAGGCTTCTTGGAGCACAAAGCAATAGGAATCGATTAGAAAGAATGCATTTTTTGTTTGGTTTTTTTGGCAGGCGGGTGCTTGTTTATGGGCTAGTTTTTTTTTGTTTTGTTTTTTTTGTTTTGAGATGTGTCTGTGACTCTTATTTTTGCCCTCCTGAAGCTCTCTGTTTTTTTGTCGTTTGTGTGTGTGTGTTGTGTGTGTGGTGTGGTGGTGTTGTGGTGTGTGTGTGTGTGTGTGTAAGTCAAGTCCAAATTTTTCCCCCAGATGGTACGTTGTTGTATGTGTTGTGTTGTGTGTGTTTTGTCTGAGTGACTTGTTTTTTTTGTGTTGTGTGTATGCCTGATGACTTTGTGTATGCGTGTGTGTGTATTTGCGCGCGCGTGTGTGGTGTGTGTGTGTGCACACACGCGCACACAAACACACGCACAGGCGCCCCAATATGCCATAGTTCTGGGTATAATTCCTATTTTGAGCATTTCTCAACGCAGCCAGTGGAAGGAAGCAGACAATTGCCCATAATTCTAGAATTTGACGGAAACCCTCCCAGAGTGGCTTTTGCCTGGAAGCAGAGTTGTTCAATTATTGCATTTTCACCCTGAAAATTCCATTTGTTGAGCGTTTCCATTTTGGGGCGAAACCTTCTCTGCTGTAGTCTCTTTTGTACTATGTCTCTCTGTCTGCCTTCTCTGCCTGTCTGCCCGTCTCCTGCCTGCCTGTCTCCTCCCTGTCCTGTCTGTCTAAATCTCCCCCCCCCCCCCCTCTCACTCCTCTCATTCACTTTGCCCCCACCCTCTCTCTCATCCCTCCCCCCTCTCCTCCCTCCCTCCCTCTCATCTCTCCCTCCTCCCTCCCTCCCTCTGCCGCCCTCCTACCCAAATCCTTCCTCGCTAACCCTGCACATGCCCCTGTTTCTAAAATCCCTCACCCCCACCCCAACCATCCACCCACCCAAACCACCCTCCCTCCAAAACCCTCTCACTCACTCCCCGGCCCCCTTGTCTGGGGTTAGAGTGGAATAATGGGTGGATGGTTATTTTGTGCTAGCCAGCCCAGCCAGCCCAGCCAGCCCTGCCAAGAGGTGTCTAAGGACTAGAAGGTGATGGCTGAGTGCCAGAGCACGGATCAGGAAGAAAGCCCGTACTGTCATTCCGCATAATCTGTCAGTGTTTACTGTCAAGGGCTATACAATAATATGATATGATATGAATTATGATATATGATATACA
>CM054141.1:56461652-56476652 GCA_028751875.1 Rapana venosa
TTCTTTCTTCCTGTATGGTATTTCTTTCTTTCTATATGATATTTCTTTCTTTCTTTCTTCTTTCTTCCTTTTTGGGTATTTCTTCCTTCCTTCCTTTCTTTCTTCCTGTATTTCTTCCTTCCTTCCCTTCCATTCCATCCTCCCTCCTCCCTCCCTCCCTTCCTCCCTTCCTTCCTTCCTCTTCCTTTCCTTTCTTTCTTTCTTTTGTTCCTTCCTTTCCTTTTTTCCTTTCTTTTCTTCCTTTTCTTCTTGTATTTTTTTCCTTCCTTCCTTCCTTCCTTCCTTCCTTCCTTCCTTCCTTCCTTCCTTTCTTTCTTTTCTTTCTTCCTTCCTTCCTTTCTTTCTTTCTTCCTTCCTTCCTTCCCTCCTTTCTTTCTTCCTGTATGGTATGTTTAAGGAAGTCATATGAAGCCCCATAGCCAGACTCGTGGACCACGGAAGATAAAACAGTTCCTTTTCCTTTTCTGCCAGTATCCCCCGGAGACCTCTTCTTGGTTTTTTAAAATAAAATCGAGGAAAAAAAAGCTCTCCACTTTTTTTGCTTTAAAGAGAATCTGGAGAATTATAGTTTCCCATCTATTTACATTGGCAGAGTAAGGTAGTGTTTGTGTTGTATTTTTGAGAAGAAGAAGAAAAAACCCAAACGAAAACAATCTCCTACCCCCTCCTTACATACACACTCGTACACAAAATCGCCAGCATATTCAGCTTTTCGGAGTTGCTTTCTTTAGTCAAAGACCACTCCATCACATCTTTTATTCATTGTAGCTGGATATCTCTCTCTCTCTCTGTTTCTCTGTGTTTTTCTACCATTTTGTCTGTCTCTCTGTCTCTGTCTGTGTGTCTGTCTGTCCTTCTGTCCCCAGTCCTTTCTGTCTCTGACTCTCTCTCATCACTCTCTACCTTTTTGTCTGTTCTCTCTGTCTCTATCGTCTCTCTCTCTCTCTTTTCTCTACTTTTATGGCTCACTACGAGGCGGGACGAGAACTGAACGGGTGTTCGTTAGTAAGCCTGCTGCAAATTTTTGGCATTTTTAGCTTCAAAATGTCAGTTACTGGCCTTCCAGCTACTGAAATAACCACTATAAAAAGCCGCCCTGCTGATCGACAACGTCGTATCGAGTTGGTAAGTCGCGGGGCGAGCGGCAGTGTTGTTTTCGTCTTGCGAATGAAGCCAGCTGACAAGCCCAGTGTCCAACAGAAAATGGCGGACCCGGTGCTGAACCGTAACTCCCCGTGTTCAAGTACTAAATCGCAAGAAACCCCCTTGTCAAAGACGTCGCGATGTTCCAAAGAAGTAGACAACACCAAGAAAGACAGCAAGTCGCCAATGTGACGCGCGCTAACATTGTCTTGGAAGAGCCGGTCTTGTGTAACATTGACTCCCTGCACGATGTGAAACAGAAGCAAAAAAAAAAAAAAAAAAAACAAAGAATTAAAAGGAAACAGTGTGTACAACAGAACAATGTGTTCAGCAGTGAATTGAATGCCTCATCCACACAGATTCACTGAACTACTGTGTGATCCAGCAAACAGACGCAAGAACTGTGTGTCTTCTGAGGTGCCTATGTGCAGGAAAGCTGAGACAGTTGGCTGCACAGTGGATGACTCTTGATACTGATGCTGGTATTGTGAAACAGTATGTGTCCCTACTCTAACTGACAAACGTGTACAGCGTCGATTAAGGACAGCAAGAGAAACACACGGTTTTCGAAAGGTGGTGGTACATAGATCGGTTGACAAAACATTGTGTGTGTGAATCAGATGACATCACCTGAATAACTCTTGGAATGGAGATCCTGGCGAGGAATCTAAGTGTGTGTTTCTGGTACATCAAGCAAGAAGAGATAACATGTTGCCAATCAAAACGTGTCTGGCTTGCCAACTTCGTTAAGAAACAGTGTACTAACACACAACACACAGAGACAGTGGTTGGCGAGTGCTGAGCAGGAGTTACATCCTCTTCGGACCTGATCCGGTCTTACATGGGCTGACTTCGCTGGCTGTAGACTGGAAAAGAAGGCTGGTTTGAAAATTGAGACACTTGAGACACAGACAAGTAATGTATCGAATCTTGATGTACAAACCACCACTGCCTATGGTTTCCATGTCATTTGTATCGCGTCGCGTTCGATATCGTTGTTACCGCCCGCAGCGCTATAATGGGCTTGATTGCTAAATAGCAATAAAATTTGTGTCAATTGTGATCATTGTCAATTGTGCAATTGTGTCTACCTTTTTGTCCTGTCTTTCTCTGTCTGTGCTTTCTGTCTGTCTATCCGTTCTCTCTCTGTCTCTGTTTCTTCTCTCTCTCTTTCTCTACCTTTTGTCTGTCTCTCTCTCTCTAACCTTCTATCATGTCTATCTGTGTCTGTCTCGCCTCTCGCTATCTCTCTGTGGTGACGTCTCTCTACCTGTGTCTGTCCTCTCTCTGTCTCTCTCTCTCTCTGTGCCTTCTTGCCTCTCTGCGCGTCCGCTCTTTACCATACTCTCCCCCCCCCCCCCCACCCACCCAACACAAACAAGTCGGTCTGTCTTTGTTTTCTCTCTGTCTTGTCATTCGTCAGCTTACCAAGGACATACCGTGCCGTATCTTTGATCACCACTGCCCAGCCAGTACAGCCGTGCTGTGCGTATGGATGATGTATGTGCTGTGTGCTGTGTGAACTGTTGCTGCTGTACGCACGTGTGTGAGAGACTGACTGGTCTGTCTGTACTGTTGGAGCATGAGGCTGCTTCTTGTTCTTGTTCATCTTGTTCTTGTTGTTGTTGTTGTTGTGTTGTTGGTGTTGTTGTTGTTGTTGTTGTTCTTCTTCTTCTTCTTCTTCTTTCCAAATAAAAATAAAAATGAAGACTCATAATATAAACACGCACAGATGCATGCGCAAAGCCACACATAAAACACAAACCAGACACAACACATCACTCCAACCAACACAAAACAACACTCACTTACTCACACAACACATACACACATACACACACACACCTCTCTTCTCTCCTCCTCTGATGTTCTCTGAAACACACGACATACATCTCACACCCTCACACACTCACAAACGCACACAATTTCACTCATATACTCCACATCTCTCATTCACACACACACACCATCACACGCTACGCTCGCCACATACACACACACACTCACACGCACGCTCTCACATTCTACCACACACTCATATATGTACACACATAACAACGCACAGCACGTATATATAAGATACACACTCACACACACACACACACACACACACACACACACCACACAAAGCCTCGCACATACACACACACACACACAACTTAACCGTCTAATATTACTTTTTGGTGGAAGGACGTTAAACGAAGAATAACAACACACACACACACACACTCTCTCTCTCACTCTCTCACTCTCTCCTCTCTCTCTCTCCTCTCTCCTCTCTCTCTCTCGCTCCCTCTCTCTCTCGATTCTCTCTGTCTCTGAAATCCCAGCTTCTGCTGACTAGTAATCTAGCACGACTTGGCAGATAGCAAAAAAAAAAAAAATGGTATGTGTATACCTCGACAAACATCGAACAAGTTTACTGGTCCCCATCATTTCTCTGGTAGCTCTTCTCCTCCTTATCCTCAATGCCTGTGCTCTGTGGTCATCAGCATAGCAACACACGCAGCGAAAGAATGAAAAGGAAAATCAATATCATAGTCACCTTCATCACGATTAACTGTCATCGATATCTTCTGCTTGTAACGGCTAGTCCGTACTTTGAAAATTAATGAAAGAGTAGGTTTGTTCCTGCCCTGATATATATCTATATATCTGTGTGTTTATCTGTCTCTGTTTGTGTGCCTCCGTCTCTTTCTATCTTTGTCTGTCTGCCTGACTGTCTGACTGTCTGTCTGACTGGCTAACTGTCTGTCTCTGTCTCACTCATTGTGCGTGTGTTTGTTCGTTCTTCAATTTAGCGTCTTTTCACGGAGACCTTGTGTGTGTGTGTGGTGTGAGGTGTGCGTGCGGCGCGCGCGCGTGCGTGTTTTGTCTGTCAGTCAGACAGTCAGTCAGTCCTGCCAGTCAGTCAGTTTGTCATCTGTCTGTCCTTTCATATTATTTTGTGTGTGGTGGTAAAAGCTTTTAGTGGTAACCACTCAAGCACAACACAGTGGGTCGTGGTCTTTGAGGAACATATTGGCAATTTATATAGTTGCAACCAGTCCTACACGCAAACTTCTCCTCCAGTGTGTATTTGCGGTCACACAGTAATTCCCGGGTGTGACCATTGACGAGTGGGACAGACTGCCTAATGGGGGTGACCCTCAGGATGTTAGGCTGGGGAATGCCCAATGACATCATCAACAACAACAACAACAACACGTGGAGTGTGATCTTAAAGGCTTCGTGGTGTTTATGTCTCTCTTTCTTTACCTTTTCTTTTCTTTAAGCTGGGTAATGCCCGATAACAACAAGAACAACAATAACACAACAACGATAAGTCAAAAACACTTTAATCATCCCATGAAGGGCGATTACAACAACGTGTGGAGTGTAGTCTTGATATATCTGTCTTTTCTTACTTTTTCTTTTCTCACTCTTTTTTTGATTTTATTATAGCTGGGTTTTTTTGTGTTTTTTTTTGGGGGGGGGGGGGGCGGGGGGGGGGGGGGAGGGGGGGGGGGGGGGGGGGGGGGGGGGGGGGGGGGGGGGGGGGGGGGGGGGGGGGGTGGAAGGGTTCTTTTTGTTTGTATTGGGTTAAAAAAAAATTTTGGCTGGTTCGTTTTTTCAAAATTAAGTTTTTTTTTTCCCTTTCTGTTCACGTTTTTCGGTTCTTCTTCTTTCTTTCTTTTAAAAAAAAAAATGTGTCGTCATAATTCTAATCACATAAAGCTTTTTTGTCTTATCTTTCTTTCCTTTCCTTCCTCTTTCCAGTATTAATTTAATTTCAATTTATGTCTCTGAGACTTAATCCGTCACTCGTTTGCTGTCTTTCCTAGGATTCAATTTATTCACTGTAGACTTAATCAGCAGTCACTCGTTGCTGCCTTTCCTTAGGATTCAATTTATGTCTCTGTAGACTTAATCAGTCACTCGTTGCTGCCTTTCCTTAGGATTCAATTAATGTCTCTGTAGACTTAATCAGTCACTCGTTGCTGCCTTTCCTTAGGATTCAGTTAATGTCTCTGTAGACTTAATCAGTCACTCGTTGCTGCCTTTCCTTAGGAGAGCATGGGTTTTCTTTATATCAGTCTGTCTGTGCTTCTGAATGTTTTTGTTTGCGTCTGGAAGTCTATGTTTTTCATCTTTGTCTGTCTGTCTGTCTGTCTCTGTATGTCTGACTGTCTGTCTCTCTCTAAGTTTAGAGTTCTCTCTCTCGTCTCTCGTCTCTCGTCTCTCTTTCTCTCTCTCTCTTCTCTCTCCTCTCTCTCTCTCCTCATCTCCACACTCTCCTCTCTCTCCTCCCCATCTCGTCTCTCTCTCTCTCTCCTCCTTTCTCTCTCTTTCTCTCTCCTCCCTCCTCGTCCCTCTCTCCCCTCTCCTCACTATCCTCTCGCCTCTCTCATCTCTCTCTCCCTCTCTCTCTATCATCCTCCCTACTCTCTTCCTCTATCCCCTCTCTCCTCTCTCCTCCCTGTCCTCCCTCCCCTCTTTCCCTCTCTCCCCCGCACCCTCCCCCAGTATTTTACTGCATTTGTCTACTTATCTACATGATTGTGTACTTATCTAGTTGATATCAACAATGTCATAAATAAGAAAAACCTGAGTAAAGGATCGATACCCAGCCATGATAAATGCCCTTTAAGACTGGTTATCACACCTACTTTGTCCTGTGACAAAAGCGTTTACGCCTCTGTAAAGGTGTTTTCACGCATCATGTGCGGTGTCCTTGCTTGTGCGTGTGTGTGTGTTGTGTGTGTTGTCTTGCATGTGTGTTTTTGGGGGGTTTGGGGGTGTGGGATGGGGGGGGGGGGGGGATGGTGCGTCGGCGAGTTTTCTAGTTATTGTTTGCATTCCTTCATTCGAATAAGCTTTCGAAGGTGTTTTTTTTAGCAGAGCTGAAGAAAAACTATTCATAACTTAAAAAAAAGAAATGAAAGAAAAAGAAAAGAAAAGGAGAGAAAAGAAGATGAAGAGGTGAGAAAAGAAGGAGAAGAAGGAGAGAGAGAGAGAGAGAGAGAGAAGAGAGCGAGACAGAGACAGACCGACAGACAGAGATACAGAGAGACAGAGACAGAGAGCCAGACACCAAAACGAAAAGAGAGACAGAGATACGGAACAAAACGGAGATGAATATATCTATAGTATCTATATACATAGATATATATAAAAATATAATATATATATCGTTTTTATTCTTTTAAATCGAGGATAATGATAGATAAGATAGATAGGTCAAGATAGTTTAGAATAGATAGATAGAGAGAGAGAGAAGAGAGAGAGAGAGAGAGAGAGAGAGAGAGAGAGAGAGAGGAGACGAGAGAGAAGAGAGAGAGAGAGGGGGGGGGGGAGAGAGAGAGAGACAGACAGACAAGACAGACAGACAGAACAATTTCGGAAACACGTGTTAGGCCATGACCGCTGTTTTGAAATGAGTTTTTCACAATTCGACACGATCAGACATTCGTGGCAGGTTTTGTTTTTTTTTCACACTTGGAGGCTTCCAGAGGGATCCTCTCTCTCGCTCTCTCATCTCTCTCTCTCTCCTCTCTCTCTCTCTCTCTCTCTCTCTCTCTCTCTCTCTCTCTCTCCCTTTCCCTCCCTCCCCCCCTTCCCCTCCTCTCTCTCTCCTCCTTCGCTCCCTTCCTCGCCCACAACTCTCCTTCACAGTCTCTCTTTGCTATTTACAAGATGTCACTCTCTCCTTTTTTTTTTTTTTTTTTGGTCTTTCTTCTGTTCCTGTGATCTATTTTGCTAATGATTTCCACGTTTCCTCGTCTGCTTTTTTTTTTTCCTCTGTTGTTTTTTTTTTTTTTTCCAAATTGACGTCTGCATTTGTTTTTTCCCTTCTTTTTATTATTTTCTTTGTGTTTATATTACTATACTTTTTCCTTTCTGTTGTTAATTTTAACGAAATATTTTCCTGAACTTTTCTATTTAGTGTTTGTTTTCTGTTTTTCTCTTATTCTTATTATTTTCCTTGCCGGGTTTTAATTTTTTTTTCGTTTGTTTGCTTTCGTTCTTCGCTTTGATCTTTTCTTTCTCCTGTTTTTATTGCTTCTGTATTTTTTCTCCCCAGTTTCCGTTTTTCTTCCTTTCTTTCGTCTCCCCCCCTTTCTTGCTCTTCTTTTCGTTCACCTCTTCTCTCTCTTCTCTCATTCTCTCTCTCCTCTCTCTCTCTCCCTCTCTCTCTCTCCTCTCTCTCTCTCTCTCTCTAGCTCTCCTCTCTCCCATCCACTCTCTTCTCCCTCTCTCTCTCTAGCTCTCTTCCTCTTCATCTCTCTCCTTCCTCTCTCTCTCTCATCTCCTCTCTCTCCCCCACCCTCCCTCCCCATCCATCTGTTCCTTTTACCTTTCTTTGCCGTTCTTACCTTTCCCCTGATCTTCATAGCAACATTGTTTGTGGGGTTCGTGTCTCTTTCTCGATCCTCGTGTACTGCGTAGTTTTTGTATTTCTTATTAATTAAAGCCAATTCATTTTTCTCCTTGTTCTGTCTGTCTGTCGTATGTCTGGCTGTTGTTTGATCTGTCTGTCTGTCTCTGTGTTTCTGTCTGTCTCTGTGCGTCTGTCTATGTGTCTCTGTGCGTCTGTCTATCTGTATGTCTGGCCTGTCATTCTGTCTGTCTGTCATTCTGTCTGTCTGTCCGTCCGTCTGTCGGTCTGTCTGTCTGTCGAATCTATCTGTCTCTCTCTCTCTCACTCTCTCTCTCTCCACCTCTCACTCTCTCTCTCTTCACTTTTTGTATGTTTTGTGTGTTGGTGTGTGTGTGTGTTGTGTGTGTGTGTGTGTGTGTGTACCGCACTTGTACGTGTTATTTTCAAGTTTGCTGTTTTAAGTTTCCGTGCTCGATATCATTATTTATTTTTTAAAAATAATATCTGTATGATGCTTTATTTTCCAAGTTTCCTCTATTTCGTTGTACACAATATTCCATTGTTTCCCGTGTCATTCCTTTCAAAGTTTTCTTCTCTTCTCCCTCTTTTTAAAACGCAGAGTCCATTCAAGCGTCCCTTTAAGCTTCCCTGGGGAAATTATACGAATCGCTCATCGGTCGGGACTCAACAAGAGGAGGGAGGGAGGGTGAGCGGGAGAGAGGAGAAGAAGAGAGAGAGAAAGAGAGAGAGAGAGAGAGAGAGAGAGAGAGAGAGAGAGAGAGAGAGAGAGATGAGCGATGACCGTCTAAGTGTTAATGCCATAGTGTGGTGTGCCTGTGTTGTGGTGTGTGTGTGTGTGTGTGTGTGTGTGTGGTGTGTGTGTTGTGTGTGTGTGTGGTGTATGTGGTGTGTGTGTGTGTTTGAAGGTTATTGGAAGGCTGGAAATTCCTGCGTGCGTGCACAAGCTCACACCAGCACACAAATGTACCTACATGCACGTATGCATACATACCTAGATACATAATATATACATACATACATAATACATAATACATACATACATACATACATACATACATAGTTACGTATATGCACAATTCCCTCCACCCATCCATCCACCCACCCATACACTCAGAGTGAATATGATCTCTCTCTCTCTCTCTCTCTCTCTCCTCTCTCTCTCCACTCTCTCTCTAATATAATATAAATATTTATATATATATATATATATATAAGTCTTCTGTGTGTGTGTGACGTGCGTGCGTGGCGTGTGTGTGTTACCACAATACCGCATCCTTCCTTCCAGCTTTAACACAAGCGTTACATGTTCAATTTTTTAAAACGAACCTTTATCCACTCCCTCTATCAGAATTATTATACCCAGAATAGTTTCCAACCAGGCCGACTGTCAACACAAGCCTATCAGACAGGCAGGCAACAACAAACAACAAGAACCTGCCGCATTTTCTCTTCAGAACTATCCTCCGGCGACACACGATAAACTCCCAAAGCAAAAAAGGAGGTGGGTGGCCCTGGGACTCGGGATAAGCAGTGATAAATGGAGGTGCTCATTGGCTGTAATGAGGGGCCAGGCACCCTGGATATCAGACCTGAGATAAACCTTTGCGGAGAGACTCTCAGGTGTAAACTGGAAGAACTTCATAGCAATTCCTCGAGGGCTGATTACTCCTCCCCCCCTCCCTTCCTTCCTCCCTTTCATCCCCATGCCTTCAATCTCCCCCCCACCCCCCTCCAAATTTCTGAATTCTGCGCCGGTGTAGCCCTTGTGGTATGGCGGTGGTCCAGATGGATTGCGTTCTGTGCCAAGAGTTGGAATTGCAAACGTTTACGTTTAATTGGGATGGCTGTTTGTTTCCATCTGTGCTGTTTGGCGCACATTACTTAACTCGGGGAAGGGAGAGAGGGACGGAGGAGGGAGGCGAGAGAGAAAGAGAAGAGAGAGAGAGAGAGAGAGAGAGAGAGAGAGAGAGAGAGAGAGAGAGAGAGAGAGAGAGAGAGAGATCACCTGCAACTCTATTAAACTTTTCCACTCTTGTTTTCGTTCTATCTATCTATCATTTCTCTCTATCTGTTTGCTGCCGTCCGTCCGGACTGTTTCGTCCGCCGTCCGTCTCTCCCCCCCCCCCCCTCTCTCTATCTATTTATCTATCTATCCATCTATCTATCTATCTATTCGGATCTATCTATCTATCTATCTATCTAATCTATCTATCCTGGTCTGTCTGTCTGTCTGTCTGTCTGCTATCTATCTATTTATCTGCTGTCTGTCCTGTCTGCCTGCCTGCCTGCCTGCCTGCCTGTCTGTCCTGTCGGTCTATCCTGTCATCATTATCAATCTATCTCGCCTATCTATCTATCTATCTATCATACCTACCTACTATCTATCATCATCTCTCTATTTCTGTCAATCTATCATTTATGCATGATAAAATTTAGATTCTTAAATTTGTGACCATCCTCCCTAAGTAGACAGAATGTGCGTGGATCAAACTTGTATCAGAGCCTTTAAGCCTCTAGCTTAAGATCAGAGAATGGACGTTGCGTAACTCGCGGATTTAGCTACGGGCTATTAAACCTCCATCCTAGTGAATAGAGACGGGATTTTACGTAGTTTTAGAAAGGACTTTTGATCAGTAGTTATGAAGTTGTGAATAAAAGGAAAATTTATCTATGGCATTAAAGCTTTTTCTTCTTGATGGTGAGATGTGTATGACTTGGGGGTGGGATCGATTTCAGACTGTGTTCTTTTATATATACACCACAGGGCTAAGAAAAGATGAATAAATGCGCATAATTTGAGAAATGAGTTACTAGCAGGATTGGGGATGGATGGATGGATGGAAGGTACGGACGACTTGGTGAGCATGTAGAGGTACAGCTGGGGGGGGGGGGGGGGGGGGGGGGGGGGGGGGGGGGGGGGGGGGGAGGGGAAAGATGGGAGAAATGGTATGGGGAGGGATAGCCACAGCAGGAGAAGATGGACCTCATCAGAGGAATGAGGTAGCCCCAAACGTTTTGGGGAGGGAGACTGGGGGTGTGGTGGTGGTTGTGTAGATTGAATAACACTTCTTTTCTTTCAACCCAGAAGTCGGAAAGCAGCTAACCTTCAACGTGGTAAAATCTCGGTCGCATTCCGTAAAATCTCAAAATCCATTGGTGAATCTCGGAGCTCTTCTAGCCGAGGGACACACTCCTCCCCACCAAAACAGCTACTACAACAACAAAAACAACAAACAAACGACCAAACCGAACAAACAACACAACCCCAAAGAAAACAAACAAACAAAAAACAAAAACACACCCAACACCCCCCCCCACCCCCACCCCCCCCCACCACACCCACACGCCACACCCCCCCCCTACCCCCCCCCTCCTCCCCCAGCCATACCACTCCAATAAAAAAAAACATCCTTCCTTCTAGGGAAACCTCCCGTTTTTTTCTAAATAGTTTGCTGCAATTCTATCACCCACCCAGTTTTTTTGTTTGTTTTGTTTGTTATTCCTGCCACCAAAGGAGATGAATTTTTTTTTTTCCCCCAAGTACTTGGAATTACAACAGAAACAAGTGTCCAACATGGGGTGGGGAGTCACCACCACACACAAAAAAAAAAAGGGGGGGGGTGGGGGGGGGGGGGAAAAAAACGGGGGGGGGGGGGGGGGGGGGGGGGGGGGGTCACCAACAGCTGGATGTTATAATTAACCAAATTTTCATATGGTTGATTTTGGGGTTTGGTTGATTTTTTAAATCCTCCTTTCTTCGTGTTCTTTTAGGTTTTACTTGTGTTTTTTTTTTCCCTTTCTTTCTTCTTCTGGTTTGTTGTTTCTTTTCTACTGTGTAAGATCTGGTTTTGGGCCAAGAGTTGGATTTACCAAACGTTTACATTCCATATTTTTTGTTGTTGTTGTTGCTGTTTTTATACAATCAGGGATGTTAATGTGTTTTGTCTACAGATTTCTTTTCTCTTTCCTGGATAAAGTGAGGGATGGGAGGAAGTGGGGTGTGGGAGAGCGAAGAGGAAGAGAGAGAGAGAGAGAGAGAGAGAGAGAGAATGTAGAGAGAGAGAGAGAGAGAGAGAAAAGTTTCAATGTTTTTATAATTCCTCATAGCAACTTGGTGGGGTAGCAGTCAAGTGCCACGTACATTTAGCACGTTTAAACATTATCTATTTTATTTTATCTATTTAACTATCTAGCCTATCTACTATCTATCTATCTATCTATCTATCTATCTATCTATTCTATCTATCTATCTTTATCTATCTATCTATCTATCTAATCTTCTATCTATCTATCTATCTATCCTACCCTCTGCTGTATGTGCTGTTCTCTGCGCCGTCTGTCTGCCCCCTGTCTGTCTATCTATCTATCTATCTATCTGCCTGGCCCTGTCTGTCTGTTTCTGTCTGCTGTGAGGTGGAGCTGGTGTGTCTGTTGTGTGAGTCTGCTGTCTCTGTGTTCCTGGGTCTGTGGTCTTGGTTCTTGTCTGTCTGTCTATATTGCATTTTCATTGGTGCCGTGGACCCGTTACGGTTACTTTACTACTGCAACGTTTAACTGCATTGAAC
This sequence comes from Rapana venosa, assembly GCA_028751875.1. NCBI lineage: Eukaryota > Metazoa > Mollusca > Gastropoda > Neogastropoda > Muricidae > Rapana > Rapana venosa. The sequence goes on from CM054141.1 coordinate 56,473,743, forward strand.
GTGACTTAGCATGTATTGCATGCACGCGTATGATGCGTAGACGCGGGCGCGCGCGCGCGCGCGCTGCGCGCGCAAATTACACCCATAAATACACCAACAAACAAACGCACAAAGACACACACATATACACGTATACAACACATACACCAAAACACATACACATCAACAACCCCCCCCCCCCCCCCCCCCCCCCCCCCACACACAAACACACACACAGACTCACCAATACCACGCAGCACTTCATCCCCCCAGCCCCCTCAAACCTCAGGACTACCCACCCACAGACACAAACCCACATTCACACACCCACATAGAGTATCACACACAGCACACCACACACACCATACACACACACACACACACACACATAACCACAACCACCACCACCACCCACCCCACCACTCACCACCCTCCACACACACATGTTTATATATATAGATATAGATATTATATATGTATAAACAAGACAAAAGTGTACTTGACGCCAGGAAAGCCGGCTGTCTGATTTTGCTACATGTGTACACTCTGCTGCACGTGCAGATGAGTAACGCACAGGGACAGCGGCCTCCACACAGAGAGGTTTGCTATCAGACAGAGATCTGTCTATTGCCTGACGAGGGAGGTAGGGCAGTGCAGGGCTTCACTATGTAGCCTGGTTTGAAGATAGAGAGAGAGAAATAGAGAGAGAGGGGAGGGAGGGGCAGGGAGAGAAAATCCGAATGCGAATGCGAAAAAGTTTAATCATTATAGAGGCCTTAGGGCCCCCTCATGAAGGGGTGTGGTGGTATATAATCAACATTCCAAAACATGGTGCATAAGAAACAAATATGAACGAAGGAATAATACCTCAAGTACAGATAGTATTTCTAATTTTAAAAACAAAAGCTTTTATAACCAAATAAATTGCTAGTCGGCTAGAGGTGAGAAGAGAGTGCGTTTCGTTAGTATAAGGACATAAGTATACAAAGTCTAAACATGGAAGGACACTCACATATATTTGCGGTATCAACTGAGTTTCTAAGATCCAATTACCATAGGACAACAAAAATACAAAATAACTTCGTATCGACAGACCCCTTACAATAATGACAAAGAAGATCTGTAACCCAGTGTTTCTAAGCGAAAGATTGTGCACAAACAATTCAGACACACCAAATCTAAAATGTTGTCATAATATGTTTAAAGTGATGTCTATCCATGTTCATTGACAAAATTTTAATTTTTTATACAGGATTTTACCTAATAAACTAAACTGCCTATACAAACTAAAACGATCACTCCTCCTGGATATGATCTGGAACAAACAGAGAGAAAGAGAAGAGAGAGAGAGAGAGAGAGAGAAGAGAGAGGGGAGGGTGGGAGGAGGAGGGGGTGGGAGGGGAGGGGGGGGATGGAGGGGGGGGGGTGGGGGGGGGGGGAGAGGGGGGGGGGGGGGGGGGGGAGGGAGGGGGTGTGGGGGGGGGGGGGGGGGGGGGGGGGGGGTGGGGTGGGGGGGTGGGGTGGGGGGGGGGGGGGGGTGGGGGAGGGGGGTGGTGGGGAGAGAGAGATGAGAGAGAGAGAGAAGAGAGAGAGAGAGATGAGAGAACAGTACTGACAAAAATTAATGAATAGATCAGATGCAGTCAGATAAAGAAAAAAGACCACCCCCACCCCCCTCTTTCTCTCTCTTCTGAGAAGGCTTAACATCTGTTTAGAAATCATAATAATGGTTATTTTGTTGTTGCTGTTTTTTGTTTAGTTGAACGCGTATTGTATGCTGTTTCTAGAACATTTCAATTCTAAATGTACAAGATTGTAATGTAGTCAAGAGAAGAGCAAATCTCTCTCTGTCTCTATCTCACTCTTTGTCTCTGTCTTAATTCTTTGTCTTGTCTTTTTTCAATTCTTTTGTTCTTTCTTTTCTCTCTGTCTCTCTCTCTCTTTCTTTATCTTTCACTGGCAATTCTCCCTCTCTCATCTCACTCAACACTCCTCTCCCCTCTCTCTCTCTACCTTTCTACCTCCTCGATCCACTCGACACTCTCACTCTCTCTATCTCTACACTCTCTCCCATCTCACTCACTCACTCCTCACCATTTCCTCATTCTCCCTCAAACTAACCACTCTCCTCACTCACATCTTCCTAAAACCCATCACATAATCTTCTCATAACTCTTTACAGTCATTAATTCGAACCTACATATCAACCTATACTATAACCATCTCTCCCAACTACTCTCTCTCCTCTCAACTCTCTCACCACCCCCCCCACACTCTCCCCTGCCCTACTCTCACTCTCTATCATCTCTCACTCTCATCCATTATATCCCCCATCTCACTCTCTCCTCTCTCATCTCTCACTCCTCTTCCTCTCTCACTCACTAAACTCTCTCACACTCCGACTCTCCCTATCCCTCCCTCCACCCCATTCATACATTCCCTGTCATTACATTCAGTCATACATTCATTCAATCATATCCTATTCATCCCCTCAGCCATTTTCCTCCCCCCTCATCGTCTTTCTCTTTTCCTCATGTCTCCATGCTGGAGTGAAGGTGCTGGAAAGAGAGGTCATGCCCCCACCCCCATTCATTCCTCCCCATTCGCCCCCTCCTCCCCCTCCTCCCCCTGCACTTTTCCTTCTACGGGAATCTGAATCTGCAGACCATCAGCACAGTCTTCGATGGTGTTGGGGTGAGGGTGTGGTGGTGGGGGGGGGGGTCCTCCACAATTCGTCAGCTCTGTCCTCTTCTTGAGCTTGGTGAACCCTCGATCTCGATCGAAGCTCTGTCTGTCACTGTTGTCTGTCCCTTGTTTTGTGTCTGTTTGTCTGCTCTCTCTCACTCTTTCTCTCATTCTCTCTCCTCTCATCTTCTCTCTCTCTCCACTCTCTCGCCTCTCTCTCCCCCTCCCTCCTCCTCCTTCTCTCTT
>CM054141.1:56491652-56492737 GCA_028751875.1 Rapana venosa
TCAATGTTCTTCTTCTTCTTCTTCAACTGTCCGGTCTGGTCCTGCAGACATCGACGATCATGGCTCTCCATTCTTCCCTGTTCTCGGTCCCTCTCATGAGCTCATTGTTGGTGCCCTCTTTATTCGTTGCGAATTTGTTTAAGCTGTCTGTGAATTTTGTGCGTTGTCTTCCTCTGCTCTTGTTTCCACATATTTTGCCACTCCATAACAGTTTCTCTAGTCCGTCAGCCCTGATTATAATTATGGCCGAAGAATTTGAGCTGTCTTTTTCTGATGGTGTTGAGAAGGGATCTCTTGTATCCAGCCATTTCCATTACTTCTGCATTTGTTTTTCTTTTTGTCCATGAGACTTTCATGATTCTCCGGATGAACCACAATGTACCATCTGGAAATAACAATGTGACTTGACCTGACATGACCCAAAATAACGGAAATAAAATTGTATGGTAAAGAGATAAAAACACAATAGACACAGCAAACGTAAAATGAATGAGTTCTGCTTTACCAAGTGCACCACGCAGCATTCCACCCACAGGAAGATTCCAGACCGGGGAAGACGTTCTTTAAATTATTTGTTGAGCCTGTCCACTGAAGGACGACATCCACATAACGACACAACACCCCGTCCCTTTATGTTGTGCAGCAGCATCTTCTGTGTCATGCTGTTCCTATGCTGCTCATTCCGCTCTCTCTCTCTCTCTCTCTCTCTCTCTCTGGGGGGCCCGATCACGTAATGCGAAGGTGAAGACGTAGGGAAATTGCTCTAGTATTTTTTTGTATTAGTAGCTAGTTTTAAGTGGCCTTAGTTTTTCATTGTTAGCATACAGTTATATAAGGAGGATGGGAATATCGCTGCAGTTGTACAGGGCTGTCTGTGGGACATTTGCGGCAGTATTCGCCTGCTTCATGTCGAAACGGGCAGAATTCAAATCGGCCATGGCAGCGTCCATCCTGACGCTAAGAAGTGGGCGAGACGGTGTCTTGTTAGGACTGACCCTCACCTATCTATTCTGGGGGGCCTTTTGCTTCGGTGTGGTGATGTGGAGACGAACCCTGGACTGGTCAGGAAAGGAAGCTGAAAAGTC
>CM054141.1:56493237-56500737 GCA_028751875.1 Rapana venosa
GAAACGTAACGACAAGCAGCAGTTTATAACGTGCCTTGTACCACTTCCCACCTGCATATTGGGTTTTTTCTCTTCCTAGTACAATTGTTGCTGTTGTTGTTATTGTGCGTTCCCCAGCTTAACACCTTGGGAATCACCCAGAATAAAAAATAAAATGCATTCTGTCTCTCTCTCATCCCACCTTGGAACCACTGTGAAACCAGACACTGGATGAGAAGGTTGTGTGTGGGAATGTTCTCAAAGTACCTTGCCATTTAGGCAGCCATACTCATATTTTACTTTTAGGATGTTTTTCTTTAAAGGAGAGTGCATGTTTTCATACTAAGAGTTTGTCATGGCTGAAGACAATCTCACCATTTTAAAGCACAACAGAGTTCATTGGCACTAAGATTATGTTTATGACTGATGGAGCTTTTGGCCGGGGACACAGCTTCTCAGATCGTTCACCTGCCTTTTCTTTTTAACCCTCTCCCCCAAGCAAATAATGACTCCGGATATTATTTTCCTCATTTTCATTTTTGTCGTCTTCTTGCTTCTACTATCTATAAAGTTTTGCTTTTTTTTTCTATTCTGGCTGTTAAAGCAGTGAGATTTTAAAACAATGACATAGACACAAGATGTCCATTCCGCAGTGTTATATATATTTCTATCATTTATCCTCTTTTGTGTATATATGGATTTTCTTGATATTTTATGTATGGTTTATTCCCAAGTCGGATGTGACTACCTTCATGGCGTGCAAAAAACGGTCGCATACGCGAAATCTCATGTTCACCATTGATGAACATCCGAACTCTAGCTGAGAAACGAACACACACACACACACATACACACACACACACATACACACACACACATACACACACACGCACGTACGCACGCACACACACACACACACACATACACCACACACACACACACACACACACACACACACACACACACACACACACACACACACACACATAGGTTTTACTTATTGATTTCTCGTTATCTCATGTGTTTGTTACCATTGAAAAACAACAACCCTATTTTCCTTGTAATCTGAAGGATGATGCCTTCATCAGGCAAAATGGCTGGTGTCCTCAGTGTGGCCTAGCATTATTTGCCCTAAGGATTGAGCACTATATATATAAGACATGCATTGCGTTCTTTTGTAGGGTGATGGGAGTTTGAATGTTGCAAGTTCTCCATCATCATGATGTTGTTGTTGGAGGGAATCGATCTTTTAAGGGAGGGTCTTTCTTCTGGAGGGAACGGGTTATGTGACTGACTTGGTTTTTGTTTGAAGTTAATATGTGAGAAGAGGCCAGGTTCGGGTTTGTTTTGGCTCCAAGGGATCTACACAGAACCGCCACTATACCAGTATCAATCGCAGTCACAACCACTACAACCACCACAGCAAGAATGATAATAACAACAGCAGCCGCTTGATACTAGCACTACCTATATTGTGGCTGCAACTACGACTATTACAACTACTGTTTCTTCTTCTACTACTGCTACTGCTGCTGCCGTCACCACCACCACCACCACCACCACCGCTACTACTACTACTACTACTACTACTACTACTACTACGGTGGTGGTGGTGGTGGTACTACTACTACTACCACCACCACCACCACCACCACCACCACCACCACCACCACCACCACGATTTACACTTCTACAGCAACAACATGTAATCAACGTCTCAAGTCATGCAATAGTGTGCACGCATCAACATCCCTGGAGAAACAGGAGACTGAAGACGAAAGCTGCTTTTCAGAATCGACGTGTTCGCTAGCAAAGATCCCGATTTTGTTGTTATTGTTGTTGTTGTTGATGATGATGACAATGTTGTTGTTGTTGATGCAATCTGGTAATCTGTTTTCTTGTCTGTGTTATGATCTTTCTCCTGTTATCCGGTTACCTGTCTGTTATTCTTTTGCTTTGTTTTGTTTGTTTTGCTTTGCCTTGCTATCTGAGACATTGGGTTTGTTGTGTATGGGTCTGTTCCTTTTGTTTTTGCTTAACTGTTTGTTTTGTTTAGCTCTGTCTGTCTCTGTCTCTCCCTCTCTCCCCCCCCTTCTCTCTCTGTGTCTGTCTCTCTGTCCTGATTGTCTGGTGTGTGTGTTGTGTGTGTGTGGTGTGTGTGTGTGTGTGTGTGTGTGTGTGTGTGTGTTTGTGTTTCTGTCTGTCTGTCTGCTTTGTCCAGCTGTTTTGCTTTTCTGCATTACCATTTTATTTTTGTTGTTGTCGCGAGTGCGGCGTTGTTTTTCTTTTGTGCTCGTATTTTTCTCTATCTATCTGGATCTTTGTGTATTTATCTGTCTCTGTCTGTAGTTTTTCTGCCTGTATATGTCTGTCCGTCTGACTGTCTGTTTGTCTGATCTGTCTGTCTCTTTCTCTCTTTCTCTCTCTCTTTCTCTCTCGCTCTCAGTGCATCTGGTATGTATGTAGGTCAATAGCTAAAGTACATATGAAGTCTTATCTGTCTGTCTCTTTCTCTCTTTCTCTCTTCTCTCTTTCTTTCCTCTCTCTCTTTCTCTCTCACTCTCTCTCTCTCCTCTCTCTCTCTTTCTCCCCCCTTCTCTTCCTCTTTCTCTCTCTCTCTCAGTGCATCTGGTATGTATGTAGGTCAACAGCTAAAGTACATACGAAGTCTGACCTGTCTGTCTGTTTATTTGTCCGTCTGTCTTCCTGTCTTTGTCCGTCTGTCTTGTTCTCTCTCTCCCTCTCTCATGTCATCATCATCGTCATCATCATCATCATCATCATCGTCGTCGTCGTCGTCATCGTCATCGTCCATCGTCACCATCGTCATCATCATCATCATCATCCTCATCTCTCTCCCTCCCTCTCTTTCTCTCTCTCTGTGGGGTAGGGGGTGGGGGGTGGGGGTGAAGGGAGCAGAACCACTATCTCCCGTCTCCCTCTCCCTCCTGAAGCCTGCCTTTCACTCCCTATAACTGTTCCTGGTATCTGGCTTGAGAACTGGTCGGTAGAGAGTTAAGTATTCAATGCAGAGCAAAGAAATCAATAAATGTACCCCCTCCCCCTTCACCTCTCCTCCCCTACCCCCTTCCCCCCTTCCATGGACCCCTATCTCGGTCTCTCTTTTCTCTCCTCCCCCCCCCCCCCCCCCCCTCCCTTGCCTTCCCCCCTTTTCTCCAGCCTTCCTTTCTCCTGTCTTTCCTCTTGGTTGTGTGTATTCTTCCCGTTTCTCTATAGACGAAATAATCTATCGCTGTCTGCTTGAGTGTGTGTGTGTGTGTGTGTGTAGTGTTTGTGTTTGTGTGTGTGTGGTGTGTGTGTGTGTGAGTGTGTGTGTGTGTATGTGAGAGAGAGCATTTATGTGCGTGTGTCACAGTCAAATTTTTATTTCCAGATGATACATTGAATAATGTGTGTGTGTGCGTGCGTGCGGTGCGCGCTCGCTCGCTTGTGTGGTGTCTGTCTCTCTTATTTCTTCTCTCTCTCTCTCTCTCTCTCTCTCTCTCTTCTCTCTCTCTCCCAATTGTGTTTCTGTCCGTGTTTATGATTTTAAAGCGGATCTGTTTGTTTTTCTGGGTTATATTTTTCTGTCAATGGAGTTTTTGAAGAAGCCGTATTCATATTTCATTATACTGTGTGAAGCAGAACATAGTTCTGACAAAACGACCTGAAGTGAGTATGACAGGCAGGGGCGGGACAGGGGGGGGGGGGGGTGGATAGACGACAGAGCACCCAAGTTAAATGTTTCTTGAAAGACTTCAATAGCAATTCTCTCTTCTGCCGATGTCGGGTGCGCTAGCCCTGACTTGTCAGGCGCTTAACGGCAGCGTGACGCGCTTTCACTCATGTAACATACAACATATTATGGGGACGGGATAGCAGCTCAGTGGTCGGAGCACTCACTTTCCCCCTGCCAAGTTAAGGAGCATCCAGCCAGGTTACCAGCTGCACAGGTGACCGTTTGCGCGCCTTGGCTTCAGTATAGTCCCCCAGTTCACCCAGCTGTAAATGGGGACCTGCCTCTTTAGGGTCAGGGAAGGTAAAGCAGCGAGGGAGAGGAGATGGGCGCCGCCCTCAATATCCTGGCCCCTAGAGAAGTGAGGTCTCTGACGCCTCGCTCCCCTACGACCTTATAGGTTATGGGACACCTTTATTTTTAACATACAACAATAGTGTCTGTTTGAGCGTTCGACGACGACGAAGAAGAAATGTTTTGAGTTTCCTGTTTAGCTTTAATGTTGGTTGGTTGGTTGGTTGTTGGGTTTTTAAAAATGTAAGTGTTCGTTCTTTCAATAAATGATTTTCTTACACTGCGGATTAATGAAAATAAAAGTGCTCTGCCATTTATTGTTAAAACCCTAGTCATGAAACTGAATAGAGATTGCAACAACAAAAAAGTGAACTAAGAAATAATCAATGCGTACATACTGAAGAGAAACACGAATAAGTGGAAGATTTTAGCTTGGAAGAACAACAAAACAAAACAAAAGAAAGAAAGTAAGAAAGAAGACGAAAATGAAAAGAAGACAGTTTAGCAGTCTCTATTGATTAGACATTAGAATAAACCCAAACGTTACTCCACTTAATCCCGACGCAGATTAAAAAAAACAACCTCACGCTGTAACCACACATTGACGTAACGATTTGATAATTATTTCTGATTAATAATTATCAAATCGTTATATCAAGGTGTGGTTATTGTAGTAACTGCTAATAGTTAGTTGAGAAGTAAGCGCCAGCTGATTGATATCACCACGTCATACGTGTTGCTCTCCTGGATGTGATTGTGTCGGTTCTCACACGAACACAAATGCCAACAGAAACCCTTTAGTGTCTGTAAAAAAAAAAAGGGAGGGAGTGGGGTGGGGGGAGAGAACCACACCAAAACCACGGAAATACGTGTGCGTTAGAAGCTAACATAACACAGTACAAGGTAAACATTTATCGCGTAAAACAGTATATGGTTGTTTCATAGTCTGAGGAAATCGTTTCGTACGCTTGCAAATAAAAGAGCAATTTAGCGTCAGTGATATTTCTCCCCTTATCGGATCTATACGCGCGCGCACGCACGCACGCACGCACACACACACATACGCTCTCTCTAGCTCTCTCTCTCTCTCTCTAAAAATGTAATATCAGATAATTATAGATATGTTTTCCTTTTCTTTTTGAATATTGTATTGTCGCTCATAGACGCTGTACAATTAAACCATTTCAAAGTTCAGAGTTCAGAGGGTTCTCCAGAGGGGTTATAACATGCCAGACAGTAAAATATACCGTATAATTGACAGTAAGATATACCGTATAATTGACAGTAAAATATACCGTATAATTGACAGTAAAATATACCGTATAACTGATGCACTCTCTTGCTTTGAAAAAGCATTGAAATGAACTTTGTTTTGTTTTTTATAAAGCGCTCTATTACTGAAATTTAAACTGAGATATAAATCAGCGATGAAACATGGAGGAAATAAAACGATTTTCTAAAGGCAAGCGAGGAGAAATTTGAAAGATTGTAAAAAGATAGCATGGACGAGAGAGAGAGAGACAGGATAGTTTATCACATTAGGGCATGGCCCCTCACGAAAGCGATATTAAACAAACACATAAAACCATTAGAGACAGCTACAAATTGAATAATCAAATTGATTTTCTCATTATAAATTTGTTTTAACAAAACGACAGCACAAACAAAATTAATAGCAACTGAGAGAGTGATTTATTGATTGATTGATTGATAATATTTATTTCTAAGGTGAGAGAGAGAGAGAGAGAGAGAGAGAGAGAGAGAGACAGACAGACAGAGAGAGAGAGAGACAGACAGACAGATAGACAAACAGACAGATAGACAAACAGACAGAGACAGACAGACAGACACATAGAGACACAGACAGGCAGAATGACAGAGAGAGATTGATTGATTGATTGATTGATAATCTTTATTCCTAAGTGGGTTTTTTTTTAAACCTTGACTAAGGGTGAGAGAGAGACAGCCAGACAGCCAGGCGGACAGACAGACCGACAGAGAGAGAGAGACAATGACAATGACATGACAAATTCTTTTATTTCGAGGATAATGAATAAGCACCCATGTGCTTTTTTACATCCAGTCCCCGCCCGTTAGGGATACATCTTAATAATAATAACCCAATACTTATACAGTCTCGCAATAAAAACAAGGGGAAATAACCCTTTTCAAAACAGCTCCCCCCCAACAACCCTCCCCCCCCCCCCCCCAAAGCAAGCAATTAAAAGAAAATCCTAGGAATACCCCACCCCTACCCCCACCCCCCAAAAAACCCTAACCAAAACAAACAAACAAACAAAAGAGAAGGAAAAACCAAACCAACAAAAGATGATAAAAAAAGAGAAAAACAGACAAAACAACAAGAACAAGAGCAACAACAAAGCCAAGAAAAATAACACAACCAAACTTAATAAGTCATAAAGATAAACATCTACACATTGTCAAATGGTACACATACTTGTTACACATAATTATAAGATATTGAAATAGGGCACTCATTAAAACTTAAGTACAGAGGCAAGTCCAATAAAGTATTGAAAATATAAAAATATGAATCCTTCATCAGGATATACTATGACTATAAGCAGGACGATAAAAGGTGAGAGAGAGAGAGAGAGAGACAGAGACAGAGAGTGTGTGTGTGTGTATTTCAGAGATAATATCCAATATATAAATCCCAAAACAGTATGCGATCCCATCAACACTTATTTTAGATTATACTCGTTTCAAATTATATGTCATGGTAATGAAATAAATTTAATACCCATATATCCACACAATAAAAACAAGAAACAAACCAAGAAGAAATTAAAAACTATACAGTCGTTTAGGGAGAGAATATGGGTGGGTGAGTGAGTGAGTATGTGTGTGTGTGTGTGTGTGTGTGTGTGTGTGTGTGTGTTTGAGCGCGCGCGCGCGCGCGTGTGTGTGTGTGTGTGTGTGTGTGTGTGTGTGTGTGGTGTGGTGGGGGGGTGGGGGGGTGGGGGGGGGGGGGGTGTTTCAGGGATAATACTAAATATGTAATACTCACATAGCACACGATCAACACAAACACTTTTTAATTATGTTCATGCAAATTGAATGTCATGGTAATAAAATAAGTGCAATACCCATACACTCTCATAATAAAGAGGGGGGAAAAGCCAATAAAGTCATAAAAAGAACATCTACACATTGTAAGTAATAGAAACAAATTCTTTTTTTCCAGGATAATGAATAAGTATTCATGTTCTTTTTTACATCCAGTCCCCGCCCATGGGGAGAGAGAGAGAGAGAGAGAGAGAGAGAGAGAGAGAGAGAGAGAGAGAGGAGAGAGAGAGAGAGAGAGAGAGAGGAGAGAGAGAGAGAGAAAGAGAGAGAGCAAGCACAACATTAACTTGAAAGCTTTACTTTTTTCAACATTTAAGGTCTGAAAAAGAACTCTGTGTATCACCGGCGACAGCAGACGCATTTATCAGAGTCCATTTCCCTCAGAAAACAGGAACCCCCAT
>CM054141.1:56508237-56515737 GCA_028751875.1 Rapana venosa
CTGTCAGCCTCTCTTTGTCTGTCTTTCTCTCTTTTCCTCCTCCTTCCCCCCTCTTTTTCTAGCTCTCTGCTCGAGTCGCTCTGCTCTTCTGTGTTTGTCCGTCCTTCCATCCATCCGTCTGTCTGTCTGTCTGTCTGTCTGTCACTCTTTATCTGTAACCCTTGAAAACAAAGATGAAAGATCATTCATTCATTTATTCATTCATTCAATCATTTATTCATTCATTTCTCCCTGATATACTCATGACTCCTGTAACCTTTGAAAAAAACAGTTGAAAGGCCATCCATCCATCCATCCATCCATCCACCCACCTCTCCCTTAATGATATATATACTCACGGTCCCCCTGTATCTTTTTACTGTGTTTCAGTTCGGGGCGATAACTGCTGTGATCGGTTTCTGCGATGTCTGAGTTACGTGCCATGCGGATCTCTGGTGTCGTGGATTCTGCTGGTGCTGGCTCTGGGAGCTCTGACTGGAGGGCTGCTGATCGGCACCCAGAAAACCAGGGTCCTCCTGAAGGACGACAGCTTGTGAGTCACCTTTTTTGGAGTGCGCGCACTCGTGCGTGTGTGTGTGGTTGGGGGGGTGGGGTGCATGTGTGTGTGAGTGAGTGGTGGTGGATGTGTGTGTGAGTGAGTGTGTGTGTGTGTGATATATGTGTGTGTGTGTGTGGCGGGGGGGGGGGATTTGGAAGGATGTGGGGTGTAGGTGGGGGTGGGTGGGGGTTTGGCGGAGTTGAGGCGGCGGGTTGGAGGGAATGGGGACAGTGGAGGGGTGGGGAGTAAAGGGGAGGGGACGAGGATTTATTTGCTATTTTATTTTATTTTATTTTATTTTATTTATTCATTCTGTAATTTTGAGGATAATGGAATTAGCTCTCATGTGCTTTTTAAAAATTCTTTTACATCCAGTCTGCGTGTGTATGTAAGTTTTGTCATCCGTTCCCACCGGCACTCTTCCCAAAAGCGGAACAGATTTTAATGTGTGCGCAAAATGTTCCGCGTGCGTTCGCACACAGGGTCACAGTTTATGGTCTCATCCGAAGGACTTTTGTGGGGACTGGGAGTGAATTTGGCACTGGTATTAACTCTATCGGGGAAATTCCCCTTGAACGGGATTCAAACACTGGTCAGTAGATCACGAGCGTAATGCGCATCGCTCTAACCAACCGGGCTATCCCAAGCTATCAGGCTATCGACAAGAGTTAGGGGATGTCGGTTTAGGATGGTAGTGATGGGAGGGGGTGGGGGTGGGGGTGGACGACTCCTCAAGAAGTTCTGGGAGCAGTCAAGTTAGGATGATGGATGGTAGGACCTAGGTGTAGGTTGTGTCCTCCTCACCTTCTGGAACCTCTGTGCTGGAAGCTACTATGTTCAGGGTTCCAATCCTGTACTGTCTTCAACCACACCTCTATCTCTTTTTTTCTCTTTTCTCTTCCCTCCTAGATTATGCAGTGTGATGGCCTGGGTGCTGTTTAGTTTGGCATGACAGCAGGATAAAGCGAAATGTCTTGTAGAACATGCAATTGGTGCTTGAAAACGACATCCCCCACACGAAAACAAAAAAACAAAAAACAAAAAAAGCCCACCCCCCCCAAAAAAAAAGAGGCAAAAACAAATCTCCCCCCCCCCCCCCACCCAAATAAACAACCAGAAAACAAACAGCCACAGCCCCCCCCCTCCCCCCCCCCCACCCCCAAAATAAAAAATCCCCCACATCCCCAAACCCCACGACAAGAGAGTTGTCCCTTGTCAAAATTCTGTAGGATAAGCAACTTTCCATTCGGAAAAAAGTTGTTCGTTTGTTTTTTAAAGCAGCATGTAACCACCTATACAACCAACACAAAGCAAACAATCCAAACAAATGTTCCTTTAAAACCCCACGCAAACAAATGAAGTGTGAGGCTGTGCTGTAGGACAGCGACGTACTCTCCTCAGACGCATGCAGCCTGATTTCCACACATACATCTTCCATGGTTTTGGAATTCCCCACTGTACAATCTGTTGATGTTACAATAATAGTGGGCGTGGATGAGAGGACAAAGTACAGGGCGTAGAATGATGATACTCATTTGGTCATTATTCAAATACTTCACTCACAACACACACAACACACACACACACACACACACACACACACACACACACACACTGAATTGTATATATAACGACCCCTCTCTCTTGTGGTTGAACTCTTCCTGGTAAGGTAGATAGATAAGCGCACAACTTTATGGATCTGCATTTTGAGCACAAAACAGTTTCCGTTTTGGAAGTGTTAACATCCTGTTGACAATAGGCCATTGATGTTATATAAATTCCATACATAATTATTATTATTATTATTATTATTATTATTATTGATGTTTTCCGGCTGTCTGCCGGCGTCAACAGGCCCCATCGATAACTGACAGCTAGCTAGTCTAGGCTGGGCTGGCTTAGTTCATGGGCTTCCTGTCCTGCGTGCATAGTGAGGAAGACTTGCATAGTGAGGGGTTTTTGGTTTGGTTGGTTGGGTTGGTTGGGTTGGTGTTGCGTTGGGTTGGTTGGTTGGTTGGTTTGGTTGGTTGAGTGGTTGGTTTGGTTGGTTGGTTTGTTGGTTGGTTGGTTGGTTGGTTGGGTTGGTTGGTTTGGTTTGGTTGGTTGGGTTGGTTGAGTTGGTTGGTTTGGTTGGTTTAGATTGGTGGGTTGCCAACTTGGTTGTTTTGGTTTGGTTACTTGATTTGGTTGATTGGTTGGGCTGGTTGGTTGGTTGGTTCGGTTGGTTGGTTGAACACACTGAAACTTTGTGCTATGAATCCCCAGACTTATCAGTTATCATCAACATCATCAGCAGCATCAGTCCATCGACCTATAGAGTCCTTAGGGGGACCTGAGGGACGCGTTTGTCGACATCTTTTTTCCCCCTGGCTGGTCTATCTTCAATAAGTCGCATTAGCATTGCCTTGTGATCGTGGCGGTCCAGTCTCTGACACTCTCTGTCCTACCCTTGTTACCCTGTCTGCCTCTGCGTCCTCCTCCCTCAAGTGCCCTCCTGCAGGACAGTCTTGGCAGTAGAGTTATGACGCGTGACGTGACCAAAGCACCCTCCCCACTAGCTTCCCAGGGCCTCTTCATTCACAACCGCCAGACGGGGTTCCTGTGCCCCATACATAATATGAGGTCTAGCAGAGCCACCCAATTACACAGGCTGCTGTACAGACCCCCGCCGCTGGTCTGATCCACAACTGCTTATTAGCTGGCCAGCCAGCCAGTGATTTGCGAAATAATAACTCCTCTGACGATCTGAACCACTCCTCTGTCCGCCACCTTGAGATGGAAGCTGGCAGAAGAGAGAGTCGCCCTACCGCTGAGCTGAAAGCAGGGGTTGGAGGGGGGGGGAGAGGGGGGGGGGAGAGGGGGGGGGGCACGTGGGTAGGATGTTTGACACTTGATCCCAGAGTTAAGAGTTCAGACCCCAATGTGGACACCAGGTTGTGAGAGACTTGAAGGAGTTAGCATCTGTGTGTGCAGACTCCAGTCCCCTTACAGTCTGTCATTATTTAATTATACCGATGTCCTCTGCGCTCTTGCACTTACTTCTAAAATTTTACCTTTTCAAAAGAACAGGTCATAAGATGGGCTTATAATGTTTTTTTTGTGTGCATTCCGTTATGCTTGCATTTACACACGGGGTTTTCATGCTTTCTCAACCAGTATGATCATCAACTCTCAGGGGTAGGGAAAAATGCACTCAAACAAACACCCTAGCAGCGACGGACAAGCTCGCCTTGCAGACTCCTTCAGATCACAAGTCAGATTACGTGAATCAAAGCCAGCAAAAAAAGAAAGAGAACAAAAATCTTTATTAAAACAGACAGAGGAGGAGCTTTGATGAGTATTCTTACATCATTCGGCACTCAGGTTTGCCGCTGTCATGTTTTGACAAATGTTAAAAAAGAACCGAAATGTCATATTGATGATGGGAGTCTGAGTGTCGTGTTGATGATGGGCATAAAGGATTTGATTGTCACAGAGGGCTCTCTGTGGCAGCAGCACTCTGCTCTTCAGCAGGAAAGTCCTCTAGAGGCTCATAATCCAACGACAGTGAAAACGTGCCACTTGTGGAGCTGTAGGGGGGTGGGGGTGGAGGGGGGGGGGGAAAGGGAGGGGACAAAGGGGGGGGGGTGTGTGAAAAGGGAGACAACAATGGAATAATACGGCTGGTCTCCCCTTCATTATCTCTTCCTGGTATTCTGATTGGAGAGAGAGAGAGAGAGAGAGAGAGAGAGAGAGAGAGAGAGAGAGAGAGAGAGAGAGAGAGAGAGAGAGTGTTCCGTTTATCCTCATCGTATTGAACATGAGGCTCTTCCATGCCTTAAAAGGAGGAAACTGATTTACAAAAATAAAGCCACCCAACTAAAACTAACCAGAGTATTGACAGCTTCCAGTGCCAGCCACACTCCTCCCTCCCCCACCCCCACTTCCCCCCCCCCCCTCACCCCCCCTCACCCCCCATCTATCCCATCCCCCCCTCCTCCCCAACACACAAAACCTCCTACCCCCCCATCCCCCTTACAATGCTAAACGGTACGGTTACCAGCCACGGCATATCGATCTAGCGGAGGATGGGTGCTACGCTGTAGCTAGCCTACTAGGGCTGGTGACATTTTATGGGGCCTGTTCCAGCCAGCCCCTTTGCCTGGAAATGGACCTAG
The DNA here is from genome assembly GCA_028751875.1 of Rapana venosa. Classification (NCBI taxonomy): domain Eukaryota; kingdom Metazoa; phylum Mollusca; class Gastropoda; order Neogastropoda; family Muricidae; genus Rapana; species Rapana venosa. The sequence goes on from CM054141.1 coordinate 56,512,933, forward strand.
AGGGATACATACACACATCACATACATCCCCAGCTCACACTCGCGCCCACCTCACAGCCCCCAGCCCCTGTGATCGATCCGTTGGCGTGGTGGAGTAGAAGTAGAAAAAGGGCCTGCTTTTCGTGTAGTTTATTATGTCTTTTGCCGGTGAGCTGTGGGTCTTGGTATTAATATATGTTGATACTTGTATATAACATGCTGGGAGATCACACGATAGGAGTATGCTGGGAGGGAAGTTCTGTGGCGTCTTTCTGTTTAGTCTTGGCGGTTTTCTCCTCCTCCTCCGCCTTCTCCTTCTTCTCCTTCTTCTCCTTCTCCTCCTCTGTCTTCTTCTTCTTCTTCTCTTTCTTCTTCTTCTTCTTCTTCTTCTTCTTCTTCTTCTTCTTCTTCTTCGTCTTCTTCTTCTTCTTCTTCTTCTTCTTCTTCTTCTCTTCTTCTTCTTCTTTTGTATTCTTTTTCTTCTGTCTTATTGTTGTTGTTGTTGTTGTTGTTGTTGTTCTTGTTTTTTCTTCTTCTTCTTCTTCTTCTTCTTCTTCTTCTTCTTCTTCTTCTTCTTCTTCTTCTTCTTCTTCTTCTTCTTCTTCTTCTTCTCTTCTTTCTTCTTCTCCCTTCTGTCTTCTTCTTCTTCTTCTTCTGCTGCTGCTCCTCCTCCTCTTCCGCCTCCTCCCCCTCCTCATCCTGCTGCTGCTGCTGCTCCTGCTCCTCCTCTTCTTCTTTTTCTTCTTGTTCTTCTTGTTCTTCTTCTTCTGCTTCCGCGAATGCTCAGACAGCAGCAACTATTGTTGTCTGTCATTTGAGCGAAAATGCGTTGCGCTGCCGCTGTCTTGTCTGTCTAGGGAAAATAGGAGGTAATAGGAAGAGAAGGAATGAGAGGCAGAAACATACAGAGGGTTGGAAAAGAGGGAATTCCTAGCACAGAATTTCCCAGAAGGTGGGGATGCTGTTTATTTTGACAGGCCCCCGGCATACCCACAGTGGATGGGGTTTGTGTGGGTTTTTTTTTTTTTTTAGAGGGGGAGGTGGGGTAAGGAAGGGGGATGGGGAGGTTTGCTGATTTTTTTAGAATATAATTATGTAGAAAGAAAAATTGCTTGAATCGTGACGGGTTTTTTGACTGTCATGATTTGCAGTCGTGTACACGTTTTCTGTGCATGTTTTAGCTTCAGATTTCACGATTATCAAGTTTGAGGGTTCGTGTAAGATAACATCAAGATATAATTGTGGAGGTTAGGTGTCAGAATCACTGTCAAAAAGCTGGATTTATGTAATAGACTGGATTTTTTTCTTAAAAAGGAGGGGGGGGGGGGGGGGGGGGGGGGGAGGACAATGGTGACCCATTGGAAACAGGATTGTTGCTTTCTGTAAGATCTATGACTTAGTCACGGTAAACTTTTTTCTGTGGGGGAGAGAGAGAGAGAGAGAGAGAGAAGAGAGAGAGAGAGAGAGAGAGAGAGAGAGAGAGAGAGAGAGAGAAGAGAGAAACAGACAGAAAGACAGACAGAGAGACAAAGAGAGACAGACTGAAACAGAGACAGAGACACAAAGAGAACGTTTTGTTGAGGGTGAATGGATAAGCACAAAGCTCCTTTTCAACCCCCCCCCCCCCCCTCCCCCCTTTCCCCTTTCTGCCACCCTGCTTCCCAAAATCCCCACAAGCAACCTTTATTAAAGACAAACAATATTTATCATTAAAGCTGATATGTACATGAGCAATCATAAACAAGAGGAAAAGACGGGACACACACACTCACACACACATACACATGTATACACACCGTCCATTCACTGCCATCCTTAAATCTCTGACTTGCTTAAATTGCGCAAACTGAGTTCATTCTAGTGATGATGATAATAAGTATGTGGAATTTTGGGCCTTGCGGCATCATGGTGTGTAGCTTTGTATTAAAGTTAATTCTCATACCAGCTCTTGTAAATCACCTGCTATAAGCACTATGTTGCATTTTAAAGAAAAATTATCTGCCATGAACACTCTTTTGGATTTTTAAAATGATCTGCCATGAACACTTTGTTGGGGTTTTAAAAGAATTATCTGCCATGAACGCTCTGTTGGATTAAAAAAATAATCTGCCATGCCATGAACACTCTGTTGGATTTTAAAAAAAAATCATCTGCCATGAACACTGTTGAACTTTTAAAAATTATGTGCCATTAACACTTTATTGATTTTTTTTAAACCAAAAATATCTGCCATGAACACTCTGCTGGAATTTTTTCTTTAGCCGATACTTGAAGAAATATTTAACTTCAAGAATGCTGCTGTCAAAGTAAAATATCAGCTCTGGTACAACGACTTCTGTTCTTGCCTTACACTTTTTATCTCTCCCCCCCCCCCCCCCCCCCCCCCCCCCCCCCTTTCCACTTTATGTCCTTTTCTATTTTGTACTTGCACAGAATGTACTTTCTGCACGAAGACTTTCAGCTATTCGTCTTATGGCATGGTGGCTATTTAAAGTCTGATGGACTTTGAGGGGAGAAGTCCAGCTTTGCCTGGTATTCCCATTCCAACCAGGACCCTCCTTTCTCCTGGTCGAATGCATTTCCATTTCAGCCGTTGATCCACCCTGCTTCCACAGACCCAGCTAGGTGAAGTAGGTCTGATCTACCTCCTCCTAACCTGAAGCTTTTCGAGACAAGATTTTTAGCAGACACAGTAGTCGTTGTGTATTTTCTTCTTCGTCGTCGAACGCTCAGACAGCAACTGTTGTTGTCTGTTATATGAGCGAAAATGCGTCACGCTGCCGTTAAGCGCCTAACAAGTCAGGCCCAGCGCATCCAACTTCGGCG
>CM054141.1:56523237-56528237 GCA_028751875.1 Rapana venosa
TTTTAGTGTATGTGTGCTCGTTGTTTTGTTGTTCGTCTTTTCGCTATAAGGGATAAGAATAAGAATAATAATGTATGGAATTTATATAGCGCTGAATCTTGTAAAGCAACAAATCAAAGCGCTCAGATTTCATTTCATACCACTTTAAGTCACGGAAGATTTCTCTCCGTGTAATTCGGGCTGCTCTCCCCGGGGAGAGCGGGAGAGCGCGTCGCCACAAGCGCAGCGCCACCTTTTTTTTTTTTCTTTTTCATGTCTGCAACTGTATTTGTTTCCCTATCAGAGTGGCTTTTTTCTAAGAATTTTGCCAGGGACAACTCTCTTGCCGTGGGTTCTTTTACGTGCGCTAAATAATTACGTGTAACACACGGGACCTCGGTTTATCGTCTCATCCGAAAGACTAGCGCCCAGACCACCACTCATGGTCTAATGGATGGGGGAAAAGTTTCCGGTCCAAACGGGGTACGAACCGCCGCACACTTCAGACCCGGACTTTTCGCTTTCTAGACAGGCGCGTTACCTCTAGACCACCGATCCACCGATAGTAGACGCAGGGAGACAGATAGGGAGAAATGCAGGAGAATCGCTTGTGCTTAATTATGTGTTGTGGTTTGAAAGTTTTGTTGTTTTGTTGTCACCTGGTGTGTGTGTGGGGTGGGGGTTGGGGGTGGTGGTGGTGGTGGGGGGGGGGGGTTGGTGGGGGGATAGGTTGGTTTGTGTGTTGTGTGTGTATGTGTGAGAGAGAGAGAGAGAGAGAGAGAGTGGGTGTGTGAGTATTGTGTTTTGTTGTGTTGTGTTGTGGTGCGTGTTGCGTGTGTGTGTACGTGTGTGTGTGTGAGTGGGTGAGTGGGTGGGTGAATGTTGTGTTGTGTTGTGTTGTGTTGCGTGTTGTGTGTGTGTGAGTGAGTGAGTGTGTGTGTGTTGTGTGTGTTGTCTTGTGGTGGTAGTGGTTGTGGTGGTGGTGGTGGTGGTGGTGGTGGTGGTGTGTGTGTGTGTGTGTGTGTGTGTGTCTGTCTGTGTGTGTGTTGTGTTGTGTGGTGCGTTTTGTGTGTGTGAGTGTGCGAGCGCGCGCGTGTGTGCACCCGCATTTCAATGTGTGTACGTACGTGCGTACATGCGTGTCTATGAACACAAACTAGCCACGCGCTAAAATAAAAGATGAAGAAGGAACACATTTTTCAATTTCCTGTGCTAATTCTGAAGCCTCAGCGTCGGTTCCGGTGATGAACATATCTCATTAGAAAACCAATTACTCCAGTCAGATTCAATCGCCCCGTTTATTGCTTGAAAAGATTTAACGTTCATGTCTGAAATGTCCTTCGCTTCTCCTTGATTAAAAACAACAACAACAACAACAACAACAACACCACCAACCAAGCCAACCTTTGTTGCTTCCATTCATCATTTCGCATAGTTAGTTACTGCTGGCAATTGACAAGGGGCGAGGTGGTCCAATGGTTACAGCTTCGTATATTAATGATCTTCTTACCGATAGCTTAGTGGTTAAAAGCTTTTGTTCCCCGTGGGGATGCCTGGGGAGCCTGTCGGTATAAATAGCATCCCCACCTTCTGGAAATTCTGTGCTTGGAATTCCCTCCTTTCTATCCCTCTCTTTGTTTCTGCCTTGTTCCTTTTCTTCTTGTCACCTCCTTCTCGTCTATTTTCTGCCTTCTTGGTCCATTCTCCTGCCTTTTTTTCCCCCAGAAAGGCTTGAAAGATGTTCTCTCCCTCACTCGTATAACAGATAACCATAGTTGCTGTCTGAACGTTCGACGACGACGACGACGACAACGAAGAAGAAGAAGAGAAGAAGAAGAAGAAAAAGAAGAGGAGGAGGAGTAGGAGGAGGAGGAGGAGGAGGAGGACGACGACGAGGAAGAAGAAGAAGAAGAGAAGAAGAAGAAGAAGAAGAACAAGAAGAAGAAGAACAAGAAGAAGAAGAAGAAGAACAAGAAGAAGAAGAAGAAGAAGAAAAGCTTTTGACTTTTTAATCCCTTGGATCCAGGAAATCGTGGATTACAGAAGCACAACGGTCTTACTCATGCACCCATCCCCAAAGTCAGAGTGCACCTACCTAAATGGCGTCGGGAAAAACACGGTCGCATACGCCAAAATCTCATCACTAGTGAACTTCGGGGATCTAGCCAAGGAACGAAAAAAATAATATATATATATATATATATATGTATAAAGCTCATACATGCAGCCGAGGCTTCTTAGCATGTTGGATGATGTGGTGGTCAAGTGTGTCTATCTGCCCAGCAAAAGTTCTTAGCAGGTATGACGCAGCGTGTGCAGAATGTTCACCACGTAGTACTTTCGTCCTGGGAAACGTAAACTTGAAGAAAAAAGAAAAGAAAGGAGGAAAAACGGGGTGGATAGGTTTGGGCGGAGTCGATCCCTGGTGATGTCCAGTCTCTGTCTCTCTCTCTCTCTCTCTCTCTCTCTCTCTCTCTCTCTCTCTCTCTCTCTCTCTTCTCTTCTCTCTTCTCTCTCTCTTCCTCTCTCTCTCTCTCTCTCTCTCTCTCTCTCTCTCTCCTCTCTCTCTCAAAACCACCCACCCACCCTCACAAACACACACTACACATACCCACTCACACAACCACCTCACACCGCCCCCGCCCACCCCCTCCAACACACACACGCATCTCCAACACCCTCCTCACACACAAACACAACCACACACTCATTCACACACACTCACTCACACACTCCTCACTCACATACACATAAAAAACTTACACCACACACACACACCACACTTACAAACCCATCCACCCACCCACCCAACACAAACACACACACACACACACACACACGCACGCACGCACTACAAACACACAACACACGCACTTACCCCCCTCCCCCCCACACACACACACTTACAAACCCATCCATCCACCCACCGACCCAAACACACACACACTCACACAGCACGCACTTACAACACACACACGCACTCACAACACACACACACACACTTAACCCCCCCCCTCCCCACCACACACACACACACACACATTACAACATCCACCCACCCACCCACAAAACACACACAGACACACACACCAACACACACAGACACAATCGTCTAAATACTTAAGTGAACAGACGTAATTGAACAAACAACAACAAACAACAACAACAACAACCACACCCACCACCACACACACACACAACACACACAACCACACAAACCACAAAACGCACGCACACACACACACACACACACACAACACGCACGACACACACACACACACACACACACAACAACACACGCACGCACGCACACACACACACACACACACACACGCACGACACCCACACACACACACACACACACACACACACACACAACACACACACACACACACAACACACACACACACACACCACACACACATCACACACCACACACACACATCAACCTACATGGATGGACATGTACTGGTGAAGAGAAAGAAAAGAGAAGAGAGAAAAAAGCCTGCCGAAGACTACAAAGCCACTTTAGTGTTATAGCTGTTTTCTGGCAGGGACATTAAAAAACCCGAAGAGAAAGAAGCACAGCAGCACAAGGGATTGAAGAGGGAGGTATAAAGAAGGCAAAGGATTGATTGAAGAAGACACAGGGGGGGGGGGGGAGGGAGGGGAGGGGAGGGAGAGAGAGAGAGAACTCTGAACTCTGAAATTGTTTAATGTACATCAGCCTTAGGCCATAATACACTTTGAGGGGCAAAAATGGAAGATGTAAAATAGTGAAATATAATTTTTCATAAGCTTTGATGAGAAAGAGGAGAGAGAGTGAGAAAGAGAGAGAGCTCTGAACTCTGAAATTGTTTAATGTACATCAGCCTTAGGCCATAATACACTTTGAGGGGCAAAAATGGAAGATGTAAAATAGTGAAATATAATTTTTCATAAGCTTTGATGAGAAAGAGGAGAGAGAGTGAGAAAGAGAGAGAGCTCTGAACTCTGAAATTGTTTAATGTACATCGGCCTTAGGCTATAATACACTTTGAGGGGCAAAAATGGAAGATGTAAAAATATTACATGTAATTTTTCATAAGCTTTGATGAGAAAGAGGAGAGAGAGAGTGAGAAAGAGAGAGAACTCTGAACTCTGAACGCTGAAATTGTTTAATGTACATCAGCCTTAGGCCATAATACACTTTGAGGGGCAAAAATGGAAGATGTAAAAAAATGAAATATAATTTTTCATAAGCTTTGATGAGAAAGAGGAGAGTGAGAGAGATAGAGAGCTCTGAACTCTGAAATTGTTTAATGTACATCAGCCTTAGGCCAAAATACACTTTGAGGGGCAAAAATGGAAGATGTAAGAAAGTGAAATATAATTGTTTATAAGCTGTGATGAGAGAGAGAGAGAGAGAAGAGAGAGAGAGAGAGAGATGAGAGAGAGAGAGAGAGAGGAGAGAGAGAGAGAACTCTGAACTCTGAAATTGTTTAATGTACATCGGCCTTAGGCCATAATACACTTTAAGGGGCAAAAATGGAAGATGAACAACAACAACAAAAAAGAAATATAACTTCTCATAAGCTTTGATAAAGAGGAGAGAGAGAGAGAGAGAGAGAGAGGAGAGAGAGAGAGAGAGAGAGAGAACTCTGAACTCTTAACTCTGAAATTGTTTAATGTACATCGGCCTTAGGCCATAATACACTTTGAGGGGCAAAAATGGAAGATGAACAACAACAACAAAAAAGAAATATAACTTCTCATAAGCTTTGATAAAAGACAGGGAGGGAGGAAGAGAGAGAGAGAGAGGAGAGAGAGAGAGAGAGAGAGAGAGAGAGAGAGAGAGGGGGAGAGAGAGAGAGAGAGAGAGAGAGAGTGAGAGAGAGAGAGAGAGAGGAGAGAGAGAGAGAGAGAGATGAGAGAGAGAGAGAGAGAGAGAAAACTTGATAAAAGACGATTCCGGAGAGCTGATTTCTATCTTTCCCGTTTATTATCACCGCAGTGTCTGTGTCTTCTATACATATTGGAAA
>CM054141.1:56535737-56558237 GCA_028751875.1 Rapana venosa
GTCCTGTCCATGTTGATCGTCTGGCATTCTACGTTCCAGCCAGTTGGGGTTTTTTCCTCTTTGGCCATTTTTTGTGGGTGTCTGGAATGGAGGATTTGGCAACGCTCAAGTTTAGGTCGTGGAGGGTTTGTAGGTGGCAAATAAGATGATCCCTTTAGCATGCAGGTTTTCTGTCTGTCTGTCTGTCTGTCTTTCTGTCTCTCTCTCTCTCTCTCTCTCTCTCTCTCTCTCCTCTCTCTCTCTCTCTCTCTCTCTCTCTCTCCTCTCTCTCTCTCTCTCTCAGGCCGTTCTTTCTTCTTCCCTGTCTCTTTCGTTTGGCTTCCGTTTGAAACAAGGCAGACATGATCAAATAAGCTTATTCTTTTCCCAAGGCAGAAAATCAAGGAAGCATCACCTTTTTAAATTTCTTTTATAAAGACAATCAGATTACACTCTGCACAGATTACCCTCTGCAGTAAAATGCAGAAAACTTTACCCTTCTCACTGCTGAATAAATACAAATAAAAAAGAAAGGAAAGCAGCAAACAAACAAACAAAGAAACACAAACAAACAAAACCTCAGTAAGATATCCATTTTTGCTGGCAGCAATGGAATTGCTTTGAACAAAGTATAGGATCTGGCGTAAGCGGATGTAGAGATGAAATTGGAAGAGCAGACCAGAACACCCCCCCCCCCCCCCCCCCCCACCAAAAAAAAAACCAGGAAAAAAACAACAAACAACAACAACAAACAACAAAAAACTAATCCAACCAGACAGAAAATCCCAAACAGAACACCCCACCCCACCCCCAACAGCAACAACAAAATTCCCTACGAAAGCCTCCAACAAAAACCCCGAATTCAGACACCCAGTATTGCCAGCAGCAAGAGAATTGCTTGAAACGTAGGTGTATAATTTGAATGAGCGGATTTAGCATAGTAGAGATGTACAGAGAAGAGCAGAACAAAAAACAAACAAACCAAAAAACACCCCACTCCCCCAACTAAAAAACACACACACACAAAACCGCAACCCCAACCCCCCTAAAAATACACCTCCCCCCCCCCCCCCCCCCCCCACACACACACACACAAAGGGGAAGGAGGGGGTGGGGGGGGGGGGGGAACAAAAGTCAGATACCTCACGTTTGCCAGCAGCAAAAGAATTGCTTCGAACAGAATGTCATAAAAGCCTTGGGTATGAGGGGATGATGTAGAGAATAGAGAAACATATTGTTCATAATAAGAAAAACACAGTTGAGCAGATCTAGTTGAGTAGACTTGTCTTCTTATAGACAAGAAACAGAGAGAGAGAGAGACAGAGAAGCAGACAGAGAGACAGAGTCACGCATAGACACAGAAGAGAGACAGAGAGAGAGACAGAGATGGAGGGAGGGAGGGCTAGGGGTTAGGGTAACAGTATGCAGCTAAGTTAATGTAGACATACATTTGTGCTGTATTGATCGCATTTCCCTGCGATAGAAGTAGTAGTAGTGGTGGTGGTAAGCCCCCCTACTGATACTTCACTCAGCTAGAGAGACAGAACATCTATCGTCCCTTTTGCGGGGAATAAAGCTGACATGGCACCAGCTAGTTTTTGTATGTCTGTCTTGATCTTGTGTGTCATGTCTATGATGTGTCGGTTACAGCTCTCTCTCTCTCTCTCTCTCTCTCTCTCTCTCTCTCTCTCTCTCTCTCTCTCTCTCCTCTCTCTCTCTCTCTCTCTCTCTCTCTCTCTCTTTGAAGAAATGAAAATTTCAAAATTTCATTTCATTTTCATTTCTCTCGTGTGTGTGTGTGTGTGTGTGTGTGTGTTGTGTGTTTTCATACAGTATGCGGGTGATTTACAAAGTATGTCAAAGCATTGGTCTCTGCAGGTGATATATTTTATGTGTGCAGTCGCGACTTTGGGAGAGACTGAGTGAGCGAATATGTGAGAAAGAGAGAGAGAGAGAGAGAGAGAGAGAGAGAAGAGAGAGAGAGAGAGAGAGAGAGAGAGAGAGAGAGAGAGAACTTCTTGCAAATAAATCGAACAACCCTCATTTCAGTCTCAAGCTTTCGACCTGTATATTCCTACATACATTATATATATACCAAGGGTGTATAACATTTCGCTAATAACACTATGTCACCATGTAAGCACCATGCGACAGCCCCTTATCATAGTCTTTGACGTAGTAGTTGGCACTGTTGGCAGTGGATAATTATCGTCCTGTGAGTAGGTCTCAGATGTCAAGCCTTGCCCCCTCCATTGTCTGTCTGCAAGTTGTGCCTGTAGTGGTTAGGTTTGTGCCCTGAATAGTCAAACCCCAATGTGTGAAATATCCACTCTGCTCTACTTTGCAGTGCCACCCAGTCCATATGTTCACTTTACTTGTGAGATCCTGCTCTAGGATATCTTCCGGACGTACATACATGAACATACACAGCAGGGGGATCATAGCACTGGCAAGACTGCACTCAATCCAATCTTGTTTATAGTCCCGCCGACCACAGAATATCGGGGCTGTCACCTTGTAAAATGTTAAATCTCAGAGTAAAACTGCGCAGAAGTTTAGTTGAAAGGCTATTTTAGGTCATATTCCCAAGTCATTGTATTGTCACCCATTCAATTTTTCTTCGTACTTGTGACACTGCTGTAGAGTGTCTACAGTATTGTTTGTATGTATACACACACACGCACACACACACACACACACACACACACACACACACACACACACAGAGGGAATATGTCGCTTGCAGAACTGCACGAAAGTTTAATCGAGAAACTGTAACAATCCCCATCCTTAAATCATGAGATGCTGCTAAGACTCAGACCAGTGACCCAAGGACTTTTGAAACAAACTGCATAGGATAGCTTCAGATACAATTCAGCTGTCATTGATACTGATGCCATTATTTCATTAGGCCATTCTCTGTGTTATCATATATTGGTGCTTTGGACTACTTCAAAGTAAAGGCAAAGCGCAAAGCAAAGTTCCATTTACATTCCAGTCCATTACAGTACATATCCCTGAACAAGAAGATAATTTTAAGGTCATTTTTTTTATAAAGTGAAAAATATTAAAACAAATCAAACTTGTACAAAGAAAAGTTTCACTGAGCAGAATTGTTGCAGACATGTATGATGTATACGAGACCATATTTGATAAAGAAACATGACAGAAAAGAAACCATTAGGGAAAATTCATGTTCCAGACTTTTTTTTCTCTCTCACTAGATCGATTTTGTCTGATCTTGTCTAAACTAACTAGGCCAGCTCTCCTGCAGTCTCTGGGGTCTTCTGGACTAGAAGTAACCTGAACACGATTGTCTGGACTAAGCTTAGGGCCACAGTAAGAGTGCACGTTATTTCCACACAAATGTCAGTGTGTGTGTGTGTGTGTGTGTGTGTGTGTGTGTTCATATACCAACAGGGAATTAGATTTAAAAACCTTTATTTTGAAGAATAGTTCAATAAACACTCATGCTAGTCTCTCTCTCTCTCTCTCTCTCTCTCTCTCTCTCTCTCTCTCTCTTCTCTCTCTCTCTCTCTCTCTCTCTCTCTCTCTCTCTCTCTCTCTTTCTTTGTTAACCACCAGTCCTCATATCTATATGGTCTTGTAGATTTTTGTCATCTGTTCCCACCGGCACACAACGACCTTCTTTCCCAAAGGCGAACAGAAATTTTAACTGTGCACAAAATATTCTGCATGCATTCAGGCACAGGACCTCAGTTTATAATCTCATCCTAAAGACTGGCAGGTCTGTATCGAAGTTGACTTGGGAGATCATAAAAAATCCCCACCCTTGTTTTACCAGATACCTCTGCCGAGATTCAAACCCAGGACTTCATGGACTCGCAATAATTATAGTGTTGTGTTGAAACCGAAAGAAGTACCGGAAGTATCTTCATTGAAGAAGTCGTATAAATTATGATCATTTAAAAGGCATCCCAGAATGCTCTTGGTTAACGACAAATAAACAGCCGTCATCTCAACAGCTTCGTCTGTATTGTTTGATTTCTAACGGGCATGGAACAAGCATAAAAACAATGATGGAAGTAAAGCACTGACCGTTCAGCTATAGGCTAGTAGCCGTCAGTGCTGTTTGCAGTCTACATTTTCCAGACCGTTACACATGAAAGCAGTTGTTGATGTGTTAGTGTTTCAGATCTACTGTCTACAGCCTTTCATTAGCGTTTCCCGAAGATATAGATCTAGAGATGTTGTTTAAGGGATGAGACTCAACATAGTCTAAATTTTGCAATGTAAGAAAAGTACCGATTGCTTTTTGAACGGAAAGCATACTCATGATGTATATGCATGTTGTGTGTGTGTGGGCACGCACATGTGCACGCTCAGTATATGTGTGTGTGCACAGGCGTGTGAGCGCACCCAGTACACATACACACTCACACACACCAAAACAAATGGAACTCATCATTTGTTTTCAACTAGTATCAAAGTGCTTTGGCAACAAAGGAAAAACTAAACTGGACTGTATGTGTGTGGTGTGTGCAGGATTCCCTGGGCATGACCCCATGACTGGTGGAGATCTCAAGAAATTTAAAGAAAATGTAAGTAGTCTTTTTTATGTTGTTTGTTTGTCCTGTCTTTTGACTGTATTCAGATGTTCTGATCGTTTCATTACAGCTGTTTTGACATATTTATTATTACTGTAACAAGATTAAAGTCTTTACAACTTAAAAACTTTGTTAACATACACATGCATGCGTGTACACACACAGAGAGGAATGCACATAAATGCACAAGCACACCCACACACACATGCGCACATATAATTATATACCAAGGAACTTACAAGAATTCGGACATTGAACAGTCTACAGCCACAGTGAGAAAGTTTTTGAAACTTTGCTTTGGTGTAAAGTGAAGCAAGACCATGGTGTGCACTCCACCTACTTACCCCCCCCCCCCCCCCCCCCCCCCCCATCCTCCATTAGCAGACTTGATACTGTTCGCAGCTGTGCCTCAAAGTATGGCCTGCAACATTATCCACAGAGGGAAACAACTAGGGTCTTTCTGGACTGCAGCATTATCTACAAAGGGAAGAAACTAGGGTCTTTCTGGACTGCAATATTATCCACAAAGGGACGCAACTGGAGTATTTCTGGACTGCAACACTCTCCACAAAGGGAAACAACTAGGGTCTGGACTGCAACATTGTTCACAAAGGGGAGCAACTAGGGTCTATCATAATTTTGATCAAACACTTTGTGTAGAATCAACTTTCTTAATTATTATCGTCTCATTGCAGCTGCTCCTACCCTGCTCATCCTAGCCCTGTCTCTCCGTACACAGTCACATCCAGGTTTGCCCTGTAGCATCATCAGAACCTGCTAGGTCCATGGGTGGTCCACAGTGGGGGCTGGCTGTTCCTGTTCTGTTGGCCAGGACATAATGTTATTGGATGGGATGTGTAGTGCCTGGTCTTCTCTTGTGCTTATGACTCAGCAGCAGGTCTGCCTGCTGGCCTCAGCCAACACATTCAGACTTCAGAGCAGCTCATGACCAGTCTAGCCCATGACCCCTCTTTGTGGAGGGTGCTAAAAATTACCCGTGCCTTTGCGCTGGCTGCCAGTGGTCCATGCTGCCCATGTGCCCACCCTGCCCTATGTCCCCATAAAGAGAACACTCACATTAAATGTGGCATGGCTGTGCAACTATAGAGTTCTTTCCCGATCCCGACCCAAGCAAGTGAGATCTTCACAGAGCCTGTTCGGATCCAGCATGGACAGGACACAGCATACTAAGCCCTTAGAGATGACAGTAATAGTTCAGTAACTCAGATTGCTTCCTGTAGAGGGGGCATTGCCACCAGATCCCTTCTATACTTTCCTGATTTAATTAAAACTCCTTTAATATATGAACTCACCGTAGGTATGAGAGAGGTCCTGAAGGAAAAAACTGAAACTTACGTCTTCATGAAATCAGACAGTGAAGGACTTTTATAGTCACATCCTGATTCCTCTTCAGTTTTATTTAATGCCTTTTGATTTTGTGTGTGTGTGTTTGTTCGTGTGTGTGTGTGAGAGAGAGAGGGGGGGGGGGGTAGAAAGAGACACAGAGAAATTAAACCACCACATGTTGAATGTCTGGTGTTACAGGCCGAGACTGTGTTTATCTGCTACGGCGTTGCCCTCTTTGCATCTGTCTTGGTGGTCGTCAGTATGGTAAGAACTCAGGCTGTTTTCTGCTCATTCTCTCTTTCATTTTGCTCCTTTTTTTTCTGATTATATTTTTTATAAATGTTCAAATGATATCACAAAATACAGATAAAAGAATCAAATTTTGGAACATATTTATAGACTAACCTTAGGAGGCATGTGATATCAATAATCTGACCCCCACTGTGCAAAATGACATGCTTTCACATTAAAGGAATGTAGCATGGGTCTTGAAAATCAGTTTTAAGTCATATGCTAGTCTACACACAGCGTAAATGCTAGTCTACACACAGCGTAAAAGAAAAAACAATCAGCAAAAGATTGAAAGAGGGTCTGCCTTTTGGCTTGTTTATCAATATCTTTGTTCTTATATAGTCTGTGATTTTTATTGTCAGTGGGAAACAATTCTTGTAGGTAAAGTGTTTATCAAAAAGCCTAAGTAGTTTCCCTTGCTCAGTGTCTTTAAAAAAAAAAAAAATCTTTTTTGGAAGCAAAAGCTTTGGCACATCACACTGAGCTGACAGTGTGCCAAAGCTATAACTTTAGCACAACACCATTAACTTTACTACTTTACAGTAGCAGTGACGATTTCTGTAAATATGAAGAAAAACGTGTGCATGTTATTTCTCTTTCAATGTTCTTATGTTTCATTCCATTTCCCACTGACAGTGTATAAAAGCTATTATTCTTTGTCTTTCGTTGATTTTTGGTTTTATATTAATAAAAAGAGAAAAGAAATTCAATCAAACATGTTCACTAAGTGGTACCTGTGTGTGTCCCAGGTGCATTTCCTGATATGCATCAGCGCCAACATCACACACCTGAAGGATAACCGCTTCGCCACGCTCAACGCCTACGAGACGGAAGAACTGCGCAACTCCAAACACTCTGTGCTGGACACCAACATGTAGTGGACGCCCATCCGTCCCTCCGCCGACTGACTGACCGACTGAGCGACCAACTGACCCGACCAACTGACGGACGGACAGCAGCACAGCAGGCAGCCATTGGGAATACAGCACACTTGACCAGCATAGCAGTGCCACTGGCAAACCATGTCCTCTTTTTTGTTCTGGTTTTGTTTTGTTCGTTTGTTTGTTTGTTTGGTCTTTTGTTGCGCATTCAACAGACAGGGTTCAGGGGTCATGACTCAAGGCCACGACTGGAGGGCAGCTGGTAGACAAAGGATAGGAGTTTAGAGCCAGGACTTGAGAATTAGAGACTGACATGAGTAGAACAGAAATGGTCACTATATCGCCTTTGACATCTGGCTATAGATCATGCAGATGAAGCATCCATACATCCCAAACTGGAAATACCTTTCTTAAATATGAACAAATTCACTGTCATGGTCAAATCAAACATCCGGCCACTGTTTTCATTTTAGACTCTGTTTCTAGACGTTGGATGTGATACAAGTTGACAGGCCCAGTCAAGGAGCACAAATATCTTGCTCTTGTTGAAGTCATATCTATTGCGATCACTGCAAGTCAAGGAAAAGGGGGTTGACATACACATTTAATAGATTGAACATGGTTTCTTTGTTCATGTCAGAACCAGGTGCTGCAGAATGGAGACTGACAGGCATATTAATTATCCAGAGATTTCAGAGCAAGCGATAGAGAGAGGGAGGGCTCATGCACTGAAACATGAGTCAGTGGCTGCTGCTTTCAGAAGCTGTATCAAAAGATAGGACCTAGGCAAGGCGTGACACGCCAAGACTGGTCATCACAGTCATTCACGCCTCCTCCCATCTTTGTCCCCCCCATGGATGGTGCTGTGATCATTACCCACTGACCTTCATTAGTCATTCATTTATTTATTATTCATTCCATGGTCAACAGTGCACTTCTGGTTTAAAGGAATCATCTTCTGGAAAATCACATGAACTCTGAATACAAGCTGAGCGTTACTGATATCATTCCTCATGGTCTGAAACTTTAGTTTGCTGTTGAAAATTGAGAAAGTAAATGTTTATGCACTGTTGTTCCTAGGCTCAAAAAGTGTTAGATTATGCCTGCAGTATCACATTATACATGAAGGAAAATAGGAGGGAAGATCATTACTGAGAAAAGTCATGACTGTCAGGGTCTTGGTCATACAACCAAAATCACATGATCGCTTAGCTTCATTCTCAACTCGGACAAAAGATTAAAGTCAGATTTATAGAATTTTTGACTGTAACAGATCTGTAAAGGGAATTCTTTATTAGAGCTGAGTTAATAATGTCAGTCTTGCCCAAGGCCTACTTAACTTTTTCTTTTTTTTTTTTGCTTATTGTTTTCTTATTTGTATTTTTTCTTTTCTTTCTCAGAGGTAGACCTGCATAATATTCAAGCACTTTATGTGATATAGATTTATCTTCTTTGAAATGGATTTTAAAAACACACACACACATTTTTGGACACCTTTTTTCAGTTGCAGAAAACTTGTGTGTTGGAAAACAGGGATAAGCAGGAAAAAGAGGATTGTCTGTTTCATACTTTTTATACTTTGAAATACTGTATCATACCACACGAGATTTGTACACTACACAGTAATCGTGAACTTCTTGGTCAGTGTAAAAAAAAAAAAAAAAAAGCAAAAGCAAAAAAAAAGCTTGTTTAATTGTGGCTGCGTTATAACTGTACCCCATAAAGACAGATAAGGAAGAAAACAAAGAGATGAAGAATTTGAATTGATACCATCTGGGATATGCTGTAGTTTTCTTGGTCTTAAGGTGTGTGTCTGTGTGGATAGTGATTTATGACAAATTACTGTGGGACCTTTCTGTCTGTGCAATACAATATAGCTTCTGTCATTGTCATCATCATTATTATCATCACCATTCATTGTGCTTTGGCTAACATGTAAATTTATATATGTGTATCTTTGTATCATTTTTTTCTTTGTGCATTTAAAAAAAAAAAGTTGTATATGTAGAAACAGTGGTTGCAAATGTTTGCAAGTTCATTGATAATTCGGCAAAAAAGAAAAATATGATTAGGAAAAGAAAAGAAAATAATCACACACACATATGTGCGTACACACACACACACACACACACACACACACGCACACACCTCTGCAAGTTTTGTAGGGTAAACCATCCATGTGCAGGATAAAGGGAGGTAATATGTAGCCTGGGCATGACTTGGCAACAAATGCTTCCCTCCCACTCCCACAAGCAACAATAATAATACAGCACAGATAAACACAAACTCTCAACAAGATAAAAACCATGGATATATCTTTTCAGCTGTTTCATCAGTTGGTGTGACTTCATTGATCATGCCCACAGTTTCTAATCCAAGATTAAATCGGAGAGAGAGAGAGAGAGAAAAGTCCCATGATACAGAACCACACGTCACTAAGTTTTCTCCTTTTAACACATAATGAATTATTCTGGCTACCATTCCTTAGTTGGATTCTTGGACACTGCTTTAGCCATGACCTAAGGATAACATGCCCATCATCTTCAGTAGAAAACTCCCCCAACAAAACCCTCCCCAAACAAAAAAACCCTCCAACCTAATCATTCTTGATGCATAGAGATAGATGCTCATCCACCACAACATTTCATGGCTAGATTTCATACAACAGGTGTAACATTTTACATTTCTATCGGAAAGTGTATTTTCGTGCATGATTCAGGTTTTAGTTTTTGTGTTTCTTTATCATGAGCGTGGCATTTTCAGTGCTGTGGCTTTGTGTGCAAGTTATATATAAATATATTTATAAGGATAATCGTTGTACTTAAATTCCCTTTACATGTTGACTGACTCTAGTTTCATTTAGCAAGTTGCATCATTTTCATGAAGATTTTATTCGTTTTGTTGGCTTTTTGCGTGATTGTTATGAAGAGATTTGTTTTGATTTTGGGGGTTTTGTTTTTGTTTTTGCTTGTTAGATTAAATGCATGTTGCAAGTGATGTTTATGCAGACTATCATTTAGTTGTTTTTGTGTTCTGTTTCAAGATGAGGAGTCATACAATCTTGAGAGGCAGAATATTCTATTTTTGCGTTTTTTGTTTTTTTAAAATATGTTATTGTTTCACACAGTTGAATATTTTTCATGTATCATTGTGCGCTTGTATATAACATTTGAATTTTTTCTTGATTAATTTTTCCTTCACGGTTTTTCATTTTTGTTTTGTTTTGTTCTATTTACATGTCAAAAACAACAAGAGAAGAACCAACTACATAGCTTGTTGTCTATGTAAAGTACATGAAAACATTTGTGTTCCTTGAACACAGAATCGTCTTGTACATGATGTAAAAGGCATATTCTCTTTTCTCAAACACAAAATATGTTTTATATGATTTGTCTGAGGGGGGGGGGGGGGGGGGGGGGGGGGGCGTAGTAAACCAACACACTGAAAATCAACACACACCCTCCCCCACCCCCAACAAAACAAAAAACAAACAAAACCAAAAAACAATTCCCCCCCAAAAAAACAACAAAAACAAAACAACCAACCCCCCCCCCCCCCTCCCTCCCCCCTCCACACGCACAACAAAAAACAACATCCTCAAACCAAAATCAACAACAACAAAGAAAAAAAAAGTGGGGGGAGGGGGGTGGGGGATGGACTGAAGCAAGTTAGAATACTAGAAGACTGATTAGAACTTCAGTGTCAGTGATACATTTTTTTTCTCTCTCTTAAACTCAGTTGAAGAACAAGTAATGTTTTTGGAAAATAATTTTTGTTCTATGTAATAGTTGGATTCATGTGTAATGCGATAATCTACATTAAAATTCTGGTGTCCACTATTTTCATGTCATCAGATGACGCAGTCCTGTGAAAAAGAGAAAAAGCATGTGCCACGAAGAAAAAAGCTACCCCCCCAAAAAAAACCCAAACCAACCCAACAACACCCAAACAAAGATCTAAAACACTTCTGTCTCCAAGTACTTTAATTGTCAAGGACTTTATCTATAGTTCATTTGAACTTTCTCAACCACCGATTCATTTAATTGAAACTTGTGTTTTCATTTCTGTTCAACAGTTCAGATACATATGACATGTCAGTTTTGATAAATGGGTAAATAGAATAGAAAACAATGTATAACTGCTATAATTTAAAACTGCCATTACAATGTCATAATCATACGGCAGTGTTCAGAGTTGCTTGATATGCTTTCATATTACACACATACATACATACTGCACTTCATATTGAAAGATCCTAGCTGGTTATATGAAAGAAAATACTTTTTAAAAATATAAGAGACAGTTAAAAAAAACAACTTTATAATGCATTTGTATCAGTTGTATTTGTTTTCAGCAAATCATTATTTCTTTTTATCATCTGTTTCTTCTTCTTCTTCTTCTTTTTTCAGGTTTTTTTTTTCATTTTTGCTTTCTGACAATATAATATACTATTTTGACCTGCACTTTGAGTGGGACAGCAAGTTCACAAGTCAAGGATATGTCTTGTTTTTGATATGTATAGATTTTATTGGTTATTTTTGTATTTGTATATGCTTGGTATATTTGACAATTTTGTGTAGAACTTGTTTTAGTTTGTGAGAAGTACTGTAATTACTGAACAAAAGCCTGTTCTGTTTTGTTTCTTTGTTTGGTTGGTCATTGTTTTGTTTTTGTGAGTAGTGTGCAACAAATACAAACATCCCACCACTTCTTCATTGTCCATTTGCTGCTCCCCTTTCTTTTTACTTCTTTAATATCAATTTTGTTATGGCTGATTCATAGCTCATACAGGTTTTCATTGCCTTCCTCATCATTCTGTTATTGTTATTCCAGTTATTATGTTTTTGAATTGAGGTGTTGTCCAGGTTTTGTTGATTTTTTTTCTGAGCCGTATTGTTTTGCTCGGAGTGATGTCAATATTGTGATTACATTGTGAAACTCATTCTGTTGGTTACAAAACGAAAACTATTTCCTGTGCCCCCCTCTCCTCCCCTCCCTCCTATGTCAATCCTAAAAAGGGAAAACAAAATCCAATCTCCATATAAAGACATCCCTCCCAAAAAAAACCTTGAAAAAAAAATCCCAAACAAAATGAAGTTTAACAAGTGATGTGTACATGTGATTATGGTGACACTGTATACGTAGCATCTTCATACCACCAATGTTTAAAATTCTTCTCCTTGATTCTTAATGTGCTTCTTCTGATCATAATGATATCATCATAGCTCTGCTCACATTTGTTATGCACAATGCTCACTATTAAGACTTTACCTTCAGATATAATATATTCTCCAACAGAAAAGAGGAAAAAGAAATGGCAGAGGTAGACAGCATTGATTCATCATTCAGCTCCATCAACACATGTGCCTCAAACAGATCTCCTGTAGTCCCCTACCCTCTCTCCCTGTGATCTGTCGCTGATGCTGTCGTCACCCCATTTTACTCAGAGCTCTCAGAATGGTTTTGCTCATAGATTGCTTATTTCGGAGAAATATGTTTTGTTTGGTAATAATTATCACAATGTCAAACAGATATCTGGGATCTCAATTGCTCACTGATCTTTTGCGAATAAAAAAAAAAAAATGTGCTGGTAGTTATAATTTTGACAGAAAAATGTTTTTAAAAAAAAATGAATGGGTTACTTTATGATTGCATGTAGAAGTTGAACAAAATCACAGTAGTAAGTCAGATTGTCACTTTCCATTAAATTTCATTCCTAGCCTCTTGTTCATTATCATCTCTCTGAGGTTTGACATGAAGATTGCAGTGTTACTTTTCATCATCCATTGCTATGTACAGACTTCACACAAGGTTTGTTTTGACATGGTGGTCCATGCCAGGACTTGAATCTAGGCAGAAAGGATGACGGATCAAGTTGCTTTAGATCGGTCCATGCACGATGCAAAGTGTCACAAGACTGAACTGTGGTTTGCATCGTTAAATTTGCTTCAGAAAAAAATGAACTAAGATTAAAAAAATCAAAAAAATCTGTAAAAACACCTAGCCGAAAAAATCCCTAACTCCTTCGATTCAACTGTTTCCCCCCCCCCCCTCCTCCCCTTTCCCCTGAAAAAAAAAAAGTTAAAAATGAACGACCTTATCCCCCCTTCCCCACAAAAAAAAACACCCCAAATGCTCACAGCCCCCACCTATTAATTAATAATATTTTGTAATCAGTGATGGAAGAGAACTTTGGTTATTGAACCATTTTGCTGTTCATGGTTCCTTCCCGTTGTAGGTGCACTGTGGCGTTTTGGGGCTAGTTGTTCTGTATCACACTGAAGTTTGACTCTGATGATGTAGACTAGTGGAGCTTGAAAGATGCTCTTTTCACTTGCATGCATGCACACACACATACACACACAAATGTGCGCACTCATATACACTGAAGACAATGCAGCATAAAAGGTCATATAACAAGCACTTAAATTTCTAGCACAACTTAACGGTAACAATTGTTTTAGATTTCCAATATCGATTGATGTTGCTTCCACCACTGAAACTGTAAGTTTGCTCTAATTTGCTAAGTTAACAATGCTTGTGATGTGTAAAGAGAAATTGTATAAACATAGCCAAATAATTGAATCTTCAGATCAATGTTTCCCTCCCCACCCTTCCTTTCCACCTGAAAAATAAACGTCTAAAATGAACACCTTATCCCCCTTCCCCACCTACCCCCAACTCCCCCCACCCTATTCATAAACTATTTATGAATAAGTGCTCGAAGAGCAAGTTTTGTTTATTTGATATCATTTTGCGATTATGGTTCTTATCACACGTTATAAGGCCTGTGGCATGGTAGTTGTTTTTACTCATAAGGGCTAGTATGGTACTGTAGAGTATAGCTTGACAGTGTTATCACATAATTATTTTTCTCTGAAACATAAAATTTTGTTCAGTGTTATCACATAGTCCACCCCCCCCCCAAAAAAAAAAAAAAACCAACCCAAAAACCCCAAACAAAAAACCCCCAAAACAACCCCAAAACAAAAAAAAAACAAAAAAAGGAAAAAAAGAAGAAAAAAAACAAAAATTTAAAAAACCTCAGATTCTCTCCCTTCTCCAGTCTTGCACCTTAAAACCTTACCCTAATGGACCACTGGATGTTCTATGGATGTGAGTATTCAGTAGTCATCTCAATTTATTTTTTTGGTTGTTTCTTTTGAAACGCTCAGCTTGTTGTGGCGGCGTCTGTGATGTCGTAATGGATGAACCAGTCTGCTGTCAACTACACCCCTCACTTTTTGATATTGTGTTTCTTTCTCTAAGATTTGGATACTTTCTTTTGATAAGGGACATGATTCAGATGACTTTATTTTTTTCTCTTTTTCGTGTATCTTGACATTAAGTCTCTCTCTCTCTTACATATATATATATATATATATATATGGATACATCCTCTCTCGTTATTATTGTGGAAGCACAGCATCTGTGTTTATGCCATTATAAGCTGGAGCACATGGAAAGCTATGTCCCAGGCTAGGTGTCATCACCCTGTGGGAAATCGGATCTGAACTGAAGTGAATTGATCCATCTTACTAATCGGTGATTGTAGACAGTGAAAGAAGACCTTCTTCTCTAGCTCTTGAAATGGCATCATTAGATGTTGAATAGACATTAAACCAAGGAGAAAAAGAGAAGCTGTAGGAGATAGACCTAACAATTCAGCGACATGCTGGGCTATTTCTGACATGCTGGAAGATGGTTAGGGATAGTAAAGATTTCTTGAAAAGTGAATTGTAGATTTAAATGAGTGACAGACTTCTTTTTGCAAAGAAAACAGAATTAGAGAGTTGTCTGCTGTCAAGGTGAATTGATTCAGAGCTTTGATGGAAGACACATGTAGTAATCAGCGTTTAGCTGTAGCAGTATCGCACAGTTTGTGAATGTCTTTACTATGTTTCAGTTAAGTTAAACAAAAGAACAGAAAATATGATTCCCATAAGGTATGTGGAGGGAAGATGTGAGTGAAATAGGACTCTTGGAGTTGTCACATCATAGAATCTATTTCTAAGTTTCCGTTTTTTGTTGATTGAAGGGTAAGGAAAAAAATGAACAAAAAAAATACTGTCATATCTTTATTTACGAAGTCTTTTCCATTTTCAAAGATAGAGAGAGAAAGACGCCATTCGTGTTTGAGGAAGACAAGGAGGAGGATGGATTTCTGGATGAATTTTATCGTTGTTGGTTCTGCACGTGACACATTCGGATAGTTGGGTATTACACTTTAATATAATGGCATTGTTGAACAAATTCTTCACTGTTGATAAAGTTGTGAATAGCGTTACATAATCATGACTCGGATCACTCTCCCCCCTTGTAAATAGTGACCTGTACAGCAGCTGTGTTCTCTTGCTAACCCGCTTCTCATTTGCTCAGTGTTTGGCCTTTTACTGTTCTCTTGTGTGAGGCACAATAGATGTAGAAGGGAGGTAAGACCTAGCTAAAAGGAACTTCCATATTTGTAATGTGTTCTTAGAAAACCATGAATACAGCTGGTTCCGTTCTGTGGTTGTGTTTACGTATTGTGAAGGCACAGGAGATGAAGTTGAAATATATGGGAAAAAATTATCATTAAAGGTGTATGGTTAGTTGATTCTTCAATCTAATCTCATGACTTTCTCAGGAAATGGACAAACATGGTTTAGCAGTGCCTTGTGCACATATATCTGTAGTTGGTAATTTTTGTTTTTAAGTTGTAGAATTGAAGTGTAAAATTGTGCTAATGAGTCACTTCTCAAGTGTTGAAGCTGGCCACAGAATTGGTCAGAGAATCACAGTTTTGAAATGTGTTCCTGAGACACTCATTTGTGAACAGTTTTGACAAAATCTACAAGATCTTAGTGAATCACAAAGGAGATGTATTCAACATGGTTTTTCTGGCATAATACCAACCAGAACAGGTTTAAGTTATTCTCTTTGAATTCCACAATGATTCCACTCAGGAGTGAGATATGGAATAGGTTTTCACTGCTGAAAACTACTGCTGGAAGCAACAGGATCTGGCTTTCCCTTTCTCATCATAGGAAAGGTAGTTACGTACAGGACAGTTCAAAAGTGCACCTGAACTCGCACACACTCAGAAACTAAAAGACTGACATTCATGTGCACATATACACAGATAATTACGCATGTGCGCACGCACACACACACACCTCTCTAATTGAAAAGGTGCAAAGATTAATGACAATGGTGCATGTTAGTTATTACCAAAGGTGACATAGGTATGATATACATGGATGACAAAGGGAGAGAGAGAAAAGGCCCAGAAAGAAACTTAAGTAAAATTTTCCATTATCTTAGTTACTGTTGTGTCTCAGCCTTTATAAAGAACAAAAGGAACATGTGCTCAATTCAATGTTGTGCTTAACAGAAACATTGTGTCTATTTTTGATTTAATTGATAAAACTTTCTTACCGTCATCACGTCACCCTGTCATTACTGTGTCAACATTGTACGCAACAATATGAAGCGGTGTCTCAAGATTTGAACATTTTTGCTTTTCAGTCTGTCAGCATTCTATGTTGATACTATAATTATATATATTATATATATTTAATCCAGTGTATGCAGGCTTTCTGATCAGTATGTCTGTATGTCTGCATTATTTTCCTTGGCAGCAGCAATGTTCATTGCTTTGTTGTTGTTTTTTCCCCCCTCTACATTTTTTTCATTGTACATTTGGCCTGAATTGCATTTATGAATGTATGAGTCAGTGTAGCGTGATTTTTCAACCTTTTATGACTGCTTTGTGCCTGGAGTGAGTTCTTGTTTTTAGTGTGTATTTGTTTGTAAAGTACTTTCACAGGATGTTTAGGGACCATACAAGTGAATGGTGGATCATGGTTTCAGTGGCTGCTTGTGGTGGCATTTTATATTTGGAGATCAGCTTCAAGTGGCTTCAGTGTTTTTCAACAAAATAAACCATTTGTAATGCTCGGTTTTTGTCACAGAATGTGCTTTGGTTGCTGAAAGAGATGTGGAAAAGCCCTTTGGAGGCTGCAAGCAGAGCTGCAAGCAGTACCAGTTGAGGAGAAAAGGGATGAGGTTTTGTCAGCTGTGGCTTTGGAATGATTGCTCATTTTCCTTTGTAAAAAGAACACAATTTGAATCAGTTTTTAAACTGAAAAGAGGTGACCTCACATGTCAGTGGATGAAAAAGGAAAGGTTCTGGTGAGATCTCTCCTACATGTTTGAGAAGCATGCAGTGTCTCCAGTTTGAAATGGCAAATTCAGTGTAGATAATTTGCGCTGAATGGGAGATGTGAAGTCAATTGCATTGGCTTGAAAGTAAAGCTTTTGAGAAACACCTGCATGAAGGACATTTTGCATGCTGGCAATGGTGTGTGGAGACTTGACTTGAGAAAGAAAAACAGGATGACAGCTGCAAACGGCCGCAGTGAGTAACAGAGAGATGTGCCAGGCAGAACTGGCAGTGTTGGTATTGGTGCATGTTTTTGATACCAGTGCTGAACTGGAGAACATATTCTGATGGGGACTGGAAACGGCAGTGGTAAAACCACTGTTTTACTGGGTGAGGTCAGTTCGGTTGTCAGACTGAATGACAGTACAGAAAAAGGTTCAGCATGTCATGTGTTGGACGCGAACAAACTAGCTGGCAATGTTGTTGATATACTTAGCAGACTAAACCTGTGCGAGTGGTGGTCACTGTGAATTCTTCAAGGCAGAGGTGAGCCTTTTTATCACACCTGTCTACAGTGCTGTGTAGCATTTTCTTGGAGGCTGGCTTTGGATTTCTCTTTGCATGCTCTTGACTTTGTGTCAAAGCCAGTTTTTGAAAGCCCCAAGTTTGGGGCTACTTCTCATTGTACAAGTACTTTGTCTTGAGCATGAAAGAATGTTTTGGGAGTCGGTATGTTGGAAAAAATCCCACTTCAGTACACCTGCTAAGCAGGCTGGTTACTGAAACACTTCCACCGTGTGTGGAAGACGAAGAAGATGATGGTTCTAGTTTCACTAGACATAGTCTGCAAAGCAACAGAAAGATTAAGGGATGTTTTACGCACATTGTGTGGGTTTTGTCACAGGGCGGTGCCTACCTGGTATACTCAATGAGGTTGGTGATAGGAATGTAGATGAAAAGTGTGTGCTTCACCTGTTGTGTCAGATCAGACATACACACAGGTGGTACAGAACATGAACAAAGTTGCGGTGCAACAATGGTTTGGAACTGTACATGTTGTTAGTGACTAGACGTGCACATCAGTCATCAGAGAATGCACAAGCAGGGGAGACAGGCATCTTGTGTTGGAAGATCTGAATTGTGATGATTTTGTGACTAGAAAAAAGGTCCATTGTTTTATTTTCTTTTGTGATCAGTTGATGTGTTTTAGACAATGTTTCTTTCATTACTCTTTTGTTTGTCATGATGAATATTCTGTCTGTTGGTATCAACATTATTTTTGTATTGATTGATAATCATGAACAAATATTCTTTTTTTTCTTCTTAAAACATTAGACACTGTTTTAGTTGTTCACAAATCATGCTTTGCTTGTTTTTGCTTAATTAAAGACATATTCATACTATGAGAGACTATGTTTCCTTGACCTTTTTGCATGTATATTTTCTAAATTTGCAAGAAACTCAGTGTGTAACTATAAGCCATTTTTTTTGGTTCGTTTCCTATACCACCATGGTACTGTATGTCATTTTAAGAATTTATTTGGATTTCAGTTGTCTTTGATAGCTTGTACAGTGTACTTGTATGTGTACGCCTCGACAGGTGTGCTTCAGTACCCTTAAGTGAAGGGTTCTCTCTCTGCCTCAGCTGTTTTCTTCATGTACTGAAAATAATTTACGTTTTTAAAATAATATTTTTCTTATGATTTGAAAACTACATGGATGTTTCTGTAGCTCAAGTAGAATCTTAAAAGTATTGTGATCGTTGGAAATAAAAAGAAATAAAAAGTCATGGGTTTGTGTGGTTGAAGATTGAGGCAGTTTGGAAGAAGAAATGTTGATTGAAATGTTTTGAGTTTGAATGCATTCACAGTGTGCACACACTCATGCATGTATGTTCATGCTCACATGGGTACACACACACTCACACACTCTCTCCAACACACACACACATGCACTCTCTCTCTCTCTAACACACACACACACACACACACAAACACAGATGTTTTTAACCTGTTTTGCCTTTCAAAAGAGAAGCCCATTGTGCGCCAGTGGGAATGGATGACAAAAATGACAAAACTCCATGCCCACCAGCACTGAATGTAAAAAATAAAAAAACACACTACTGCTTATTCATTATCATCAAAATAAAAAGAACTTAGATTGAAATTTAAGAAAGAAAAAAAAGAAAGATTGATTTTATTGACTGAAATCTCTGAAACCAAAGAACCTTGTAACTTGTAAAAACTTGGAAAAGAATCCCACAAAATAAAAAGAAAATAAAGCTATGCACAAAAAGTGAAATAAATATAATATATCTACTTACAAGTACCTATTTTAGCTGATCCCAGTCAGTCTATATAAATCATGGAATAATCACTTCTGCAGAATCTGCTGCTGTCATTCCTATTGGTAAGCTGTCATCTTCATCTCAAGACAGTTTTAACTTCAATGTATAAGATCTGAACATGACTGGAAAAAACCCCAACTAATCAACAATACCTCCCAATACAACCACTAAAAAAAGCAAAGCCTACCCATCACAATATTCACAACAGTTTATTCCCATTATCTCTTTTGATCTCTAGAGAAACAAAAAGTATGTTTATCAATAAATGAATGACGGGTTTAAAGTAGAAGAAGAACAAAACGCAAATTCACAAAGGAGAATAGCGTTAATAATAATGAATCAGAAATCGGTATACACTGTTAGGGTTGATGCACCCTGGATGGATGGCAAATCCACTATTGCAAGGGGCATAATTTCCCTTCGTTGTCGTATATGGGTTAGTGCCCTTGCAAGGCAGTCTGAGCAATAGCGGTGAAAGAAGTGACGATGCCAAGTGTTAAATTTACTTGTATTAATAATTATGTGTTCAAACCGCATGTGTGCGTGCAACACACACACACACACACACACACACACACACACAGAGCATTTTTCCTTTGTTGTGAGGGCAGGATGAACTTTTTAAACTTCAGCTTTTACCCTCAATACAGATCATTTTTGACTTGACTTGACTTAACACACACACACACACACACCATATTATTGTATTAATAATTATGTGTTCAAACCGCATGTGTTTGTGTGCAACACACACACACACACACACACACACACCATTTTTCCTTTTTTTGTGAGTGCAGGATGAACTTTTTAAACTTAAGCTTTTACCCTCAATAAAGAACATTTTTGACTTGACTTGACTTAACACACACACCATAAAAAAAGAAGAGAAACTTAGAACACCATTAGAAAGTTCAGGAACACTCTTTGCAGAAAGCAGAGCTACTGTTACTTCTAGTTGTATAAAAAAAAAAATCACTTAGAATTTTTTTTAAAGGTTTCTCCGCACTTGTTTTCTTTCACTGCTACTTCCTATTCAGTAATCAGAATTATTTTTTAATGAAAGAGTCCCAAGCATCCCCACTAATATGCATCCTTTTTTACCCTGGCTAAACCTTTCCTCTGTTTCCTACCAATTGCCTACCTTACCGCTCTGTCTTTCCCAGTTTCCCCTGCCTCCAAGGTAAATCAATTAAGCTGTCAGAAGTCAACCAGGTACCTACTCTCTTTCCCGTTTACTTTATGCCTCCTCTTCTCACCCTTCCTTCCTTCCAACACACACACACATACACACAACAACGTACGCACATGAGAGAGAGAGAGAGAGAGAGAGAGAGAGAGAGAGAGAGAGAGAGAGAGAGAGAGAGAGAGAGAGAGAGAGAGAGAGACAAAGAGAGACAGACACAGAGAGAGACAGACAGAGACATAGAGAAGGGGGCGGGGGTTACGGACGAACAGACAGACAGACAGAGAGACAGATGGGGATTCTTGTTGCCTTGCCTGTAGGTAATTATGCGATGTCTTGTGAGAGAAAATAAATATGTAGGAGGCTGGCAGAGAGTCAAATTCTTTCCACTGCCATTAAAGACTCTCTCTCTCTCTCTCTCTCTGGTTTTATTCTTCCCTTCCTTGTTCTTTCCCTTTTCTCCCCGTCCTCTTTCTGTTTCACTGTTGCCAGTGTGTCAGTGTCAGTCTGATAGTGAGTGTCAGTGCCAGTGTGCCAGCAGCATTGGCATAGCTCCTGTCACATAGAGCTGACTATCGCTGCCTCTGTGTAGCTTGGCTGACGTAGCTTCGTTGGCATTCTCTCTGTCACTTATGAGAGAGAGAGAGAGAGAGAGAGAGAGGAGAGAGAGAGAGAGAGAGAGAGAGAGAGAGGAGAAGACTGACTGACTGACTGACAGTACATTTTAGATCACATACAGGCATATAGGTTTTCATACTGGAACAAATATCCCAGCTATGATATTTTTTGGGTGTGAAATGTCATATTTTAGTGTGTGTGTGTGTGTGTGTGTGCGTATTGCTTTAGTCTGCATCTATCTGATACCACTTTTGGTTGTTGTTTTTTTCCCTTTTTCTTTTAGGGGTTAAGAGCTCACACTAGTTAGCCTCTATTATATGTGTGTTAGAGGATGGTTCTCCTGATTGTGAGATACATATTAATTACTGGGTGTAAAATAAACTCATATCGATACCAACAATGAAATTAGACTAAGACACATAGGAGGGGGGTGGGGGGAATTGTGATCATGATTTTCTCCCTTTTCAATGGCAAACCAGCTAAAACTTTACCGCTTCTAATCTCCGGCCGGTATAAAAATACAATAATCTGGATTAATTTAACTATTGAATATAAATGCCCCCAAATCTGCCTCTTTATTAGTGAAATAGGCCTGGGCCCTAGGAACGCAGGTTTCTATCATTTTTTCCTGTGCAATCTTGCAAGTAATCTCACAACACATGGAGGTGTTAGATTTTAAGACTGCCAATAAGAAAAAAAGTTTACGGCCAATTCCTGGGGTAGTTTTCTATTCTGTTGTGCATTTTGTTGAGAGAGTGTCTTCTGTGTCAATAAAAACATGAACCATCCCACTTGTCGTGCCTTGAAATGAATTGAATCGCGTTACTCTGGCGACTGGATCTAGGTGTAATGTTGCTGCTGACAACAACCGCCATTACTATTCGGCTTTGAATCTGGTGGTACCCCACGCAAATAAAGAGTTTAAGGGAAAATTAATTCATCTTTCCGTATTGGATAACCAAAATTTGCACAATATAATATGCCATTTTACGATCTGGTGTCTCCAATATACCCATGAATCGCACCAACTAAGAAATAAATTAAAATATTGACTACTTCCCGTAGAAACAAATTTGAAACAGCTTACGAAGATTAGACGAAGCGGGGCCTGCAAAATTAACAAAAATAAGGCAGTTCCT
>CM054141.1:56570737-56573237 GCA_028751875.1 Rapana venosa
CAGAGTGAGTGAGACGTCCACCTGGGATGGTGACCACCACAATGTCCCCTCAGCGATCCTCTCCCAACACTGAAGTTGCCATGTGACCAGAGCAACCGGGGTCATGGAAACGGAGACAATCTTCTTGTATTGTTTAATGATCCATGGCGATGAGGATGATGTAGTGACGCTGCTATGGAAGTGCATCTGCTTTGAAATTACCCAAAAAGGCTGTACTCTGCGCTTTCTATCATATATTACTATTATATCCCGGGATTAAGTGGGTCGAGAGATACCGACACCTGCAGTAGTGTTCAGGTAAATTGAGCAACAGTGTCAAAACCGCATTGGTAAAATGGATGAAGCTCAAAATTAATGTGTGGTCCCAGACTTCCCAATCAGCCCATAGCAAACTCACTTAAGTAGAAGGTGGCTGTAGTCCGAAAAATCCCTATGACACTTATGAGATTCGAACCCATGATCTTTCCAGACTGTGACCCAAGGTGCTAACCATCCTGCGCCAAGGCGACGGCTGTTCTGCTCTTTTTTCTGTTTGCCTGCCTGTTTGCCTGTCGGTGTATCTGCTTTCTTGTCTGTTTCTCTGTCTGTTGAGTGATGTCTGTATGTACGTGCTTTATCTGTTTGTCTGTGGACTTGTTTCTGGTCTGTTGATGCAACTGTCTGCTCGGTGTGTATTAGTGTGTTTATCATTTCACACCCGCTGTTTCTCCGTCCCTCTCTTCCTTTTTTTGCAAGCCCTCAAAATTGTGTGTGTGTGTGTGTGTGTGTGTGTGTGTGTGTGTGTGTGTGTGTGTGTGTGTGTGTGTGTGTTGTTTACACGTTTTAAGCCCGAAGTTTCTTCCCTCTTTGTAATATCTTCTTTTCTGATTTTCAGCATTCCTGCTTTAAAAAAAATATACTTCTCCTCCTTCATTTATTTGGGTCTAGTGCAGCATGGTGGCAACACGGCTTTAATGATTTTCAAATAAGAAAGATTTTAGATGCACATAAGGAGAACGCTTGCTGATAAAGACGAAGCGACGAAGACTGCTGTTCAGATTTAAAGAAACAGGAAAAAGACCAAAAAAAAAGACAAAAGAAATAGCTCAGGATACCTTGACCTTCCAAAACTTCTTACTGACCTCACTCCTCTTATGATACAGTAGTAAGAAACACAAAACAAAAACATAACCAAACAACAACAAAAACCCAACAGCAATAACAACACCAAACAAATAAACAAAAAAAACCCCAACCAAAACAAGCAAACAAAACAAACAAGGAGTTAGAAGTAAAACATCAGGAAGCCCAAAGTTACTCTGATCTTATTTGTGGCCAACTGGATTAAGACGTTCAGCTGCAGAGATAATAACTAGATAACAACTCGGTCGAGACTGTGAACTTAAAAGGAGTACTCCATTATCAAGAACAGTGGGCACATTGTGCCCTCAGCGCCTAGGTTTTATCACAGTTCTTGATTAAGCCATTGACGCTGGGGGCAACAACAAAGTGAGAAGCTGTATGACCAGTGGCTTTCCCACTCATGGAATTCCACGTTACAGCTAAATCTTTAGTGATCGACTATGACTCTCTGACTAGGAGGCTTGACTTGCACAGTCCTTATGTGCTGCAGCCCTGCGGGCTAGTTGGTCTTTTGGAGAACATCTCCAACTGTCTCCGACTGTCCTTATGCCCACTTGGCCAAGAGAGTGGGGATGTACTGTGGGCAAGGCATTTTCACTATAATGAAATTGCTGCCCAATTTCCAAATCAGCTGCTGCCTCCTCTGCTGCTTTAGAAGTTATCGTCGAACACGAGGGACAAGCATATATCTGACGCAACATTTAACAGGAAGTGTCCTCAAGAAGTTTCCAGACGAGGAGAGTAGTCTCTTATCTCCGTTGAACCTGTCCACTTTACGACA
The DNA here is from genome assembly GCA_028751875.1 of Rapana venosa. NCBI lineage: Eukaryota > Metazoa > Mollusca > Gastropoda > Neogastropoda > Muricidae > Rapana > Rapana venosa. Next base: position 56,572,641 of record CM054141.1, read on the forward strand.
ACATCCAGTTAGCGACACAGCACCAGCCTTTTTCACATTAAAAAAAAAATCTTTTGTGTTCTCTGAAGTCCTCCAGTCGTTATCTCTCCGGAGAGGCTTCAAACACTGTATTAGTCTTCAGCTTCTGTTGTCTGGTTAACCATCTTTTCCTATCGCTGCATGTGTGCATGCGCGTGTGTGTGTGAGTGCATGCGCACGCGCCCACACCCACGTCCATGCTTGTATGAGTGTACACGCAGGCCGTACGTGCAGCCGCATGTAAGAGAGACCACGCTCTTTGTATGCACTTCCAAACTCGTGTCGTCTGTGTGGAGTTGAACGCGCTTACAGGCATACACCTACATACTTGCATACCTGTATGTACGCGTGCCAACGTGCGCGCAAAGCGAACAAACTCGCTGGCAGGCAGAGAAGTGCTAATCTCATCTTTTGCAGAGCCAGGGTGCCAGCAGTGGGAGGTATTTACTGTTTTCCATAGAGTTTGAGCAGCAGGGTTCAAATGCTGACAGGCATCTTGCAGTGAAGTCTCTCTCTCCTCTCTCTCTCTCTCTCTCTCTCTCTCTCTCTCTTTCTCTCTTTCTTTCTCTCTCTCTCTCT
>CM054141.1:56580737-56585737 GCA_028751875.1 Rapana venosa
GTTGGGTTGAACTTTTACATTTGTTAAAGTTTATTCTTTAATATCGAGGATAATGGAATAAGCTCTTATGTGCTTTTTTTTTTAAAAACATCCAGTCCCCGTGTGTATGCATTTTGTAAATTCTGTCATCTGTTCCCACCGGCACACAATGGCCTACTCTTACCAAAAGCGGAGCAGGACTTAACGTGTGCGCAAGATGTTCTGACGCCTCAAGCCGCTTTAGGCAAAACGTTTATGAAGACAGGCTTTGGGATCTGTTTCGCCCTGGCATCCCGTCTTGCGGTTCGAAAGGCTAGTCTGTTGGTTGCTTAAGATTGACAACTGCTTTCATCCCTACCTGACTGAAGCATTTCCCATCACTAAGGTCAAACATACTGGTCTGGCCATTTACTCGCTGACACTGAATGAGATGATCTGCAGGTTTTCAGGGCTGCCAGAAGCAAAGCTCAAAAGACTACCACCCACTGCAGCAGTGAGTACTGGTGGCAGCTTCGGCAAAGACATGTAGACGGCTGCTGCCATAACAGGCAACATTAAAGGGATGTACGATGGCATCAAGAGAGCAGTAGGGCCAGGTCAGAACAAGACAGACCCCATCAAAATTCCTCCACTATTACAGTAATTGTAGACAACGACTGACAGATAAAAGAGAAAGACAGAACACAGCTCAGACCATTTTCTCAGAGAGAACTCTGTGCCTCAGCTCAACGTATCCCAACCTTTGAAGAGCTAGTTGCCCAGCCAGCATTAACGTCAGTCCTCAGCTCAGCCAATGAAGAGCTAGTTGCCCAGCCAGCATTAACGTCAGTCCTCAGCTCAGCCAATGAAGAGCTAGTTGCCCAGCCAGCATTAACGTCAGCCCTCAGCTCAACCAATGAAGAGCTAGTTGCCCAGCCAGCATTAACGTCAGCCCTCAGCTCAACCAATGAAGAGCTAGTTGCACAGCCAGCATTAACGTCAGCCCTCAGCTCAACCAATAAAGAGCTAGTTGCCCAGCCAGCATTAACGTCAGTCCTCAGCTCAACCAATGAAGAGCTAGTTGCACAGCCAGCATTAACGTCAGCCCTCAGCTCAACCAATGAAGAGCTAGTTGCACAGCCAGCATTAACGTCAGCCCTCAGCTCAACCAATAAAGAGCTAGTTGCACAGCCAGCATTAACGTCAGCCCTCAGCTCAACCAATGAAGAGCTAGTTGCACAGCCAGCATTAACGTCAGCCCTCAGCTCAACCAATGAAGAGCTAGTTGCACAGCCAGCATTAACGTCAGCCCTCAGCTCAACCAATGAAGAGCTAGTTGCACAGCCAGCATTAACGTCAGCCCTCAGCTCAACCAATGAAGAGCTAGTTGCACAGCCAGCATTAACGTCAGCCCTCAGCTCAACCAATGAAGAGCTAGTTGCACAGCCAGCATTAACGTCAGCCCTCAGCTCAACCAATGAAGAGCTAGTTGCCCAGCCAGCATTAACGTCAACCCTCAGCTCAACCAATGAAAAGCTAGTTGCCCAGCCAGCATTAACGTCAGTCCTCAGCTCAACCAATGAAGAGCTAGTTGCCCAGCCAGCATTAACGTCAGCCCTCAGCTCAACCAATGAAGAGCTAGTTGCCCAGCCAGCATTAACGTCAGCCCTCAGCTCAACCAATGAAGAGCTAGTTGCACAGCCAGCATTAACGTCAGCCCTCAGCTCAACCAATGAAGAGCTAGTTGCACAGCCAGCATTAACGTCAGTCCGCAGCTCAACCAATGAAGAGCTAGTTGCCCAGCCAGCATTAACGTCAGTCCTCGCTCAACCAATGAAGAGCTAGTTGCCCAGCCAGCATTAACGTCAGCCAGCCAGCAAGTCCAGCAACAGCCTAGTCTCAGCTAAGGCGTCGGACCTTGTTGGAATTCCCCCAGGCCTAATTAAAACAGCTGAGCTTTCTTATTACTTCAACAGTATGAAGCTCTGAGATCTTAAGTAAACGAAAAAAACATATACGTGCACTTTCTGACATCCTTCAACTCTTGATAATCATATCCCATCCTGTCTTCACATCTGCACTGATACTCACTACTTGTTCCTTATCCCTACATTTCGAACAAAATCACATGGTGAGCGATCTTTCTGTTTTCAAGCCCAATCTCACTGGAATGTTCTCCCGTGCTCTTTGAACTAAAGAAAGGCATTGAGTCATTCAAGTCTCACCTGAAAACACACGTCTTTCAGTTTTAAAATTTAATGTCTGGGTAGTTCAAGGCCTTATTCTGTATTCCCTCGCACCCTCGCTCGCGTACATTTATCCCCCCCCCCCCCCCCCCCCCCCCCGCGCACACACACACACACCACACACACACACACATGTGTGCACACTACGCATGCAGCCTCACTTCACCTCCCAGAGAGAGAGAGGAGAGAGAGAGAGAGAGAGAGAGATCGCTTCATCATCAGCAAACAGCATGTCTCTGATGCAAGCTTGGTGTTCTTTTAACTGAGCTTTGAGTTTGGCGAGTTTTAAAAGCCGGCTCTCTGATCTGGTGTGCAGGAAGATCCTGTCTGCTTTATTGCTCAGAGCATGCATCAAACAACAGAGAAAAAAAACACCCAAAGAATGTGCCAACAAGCACGCATCCTTGTTTAACGCTGCTGTGGATGTTAAAGTAGGCCTACTTACTTGGAAGGGCTGCCGTTAATTTGCACCACCCCACTTCTTGTTAGTGTGGAGGGTTTATAGCTGCTCTAGTTTTGGCAGCACCCAGTATTATTTAGGCAGTCTGTAAAAGGGAATTCCCGCCATACATTGAAAGCCTCAATGAGGTCAATGAAAGTGTAAAGGTGCGTATTGTTGTGTATTGTTGCGTGTTGCATTTTATTCATTTTTATTTATTTATTTATTCTTTTATATCGAGGATAATGGAATAAGCACTCATGTGCTTTTTTACATCCAGTCCCCGTGTGTATGCGGTTTTGTAAGTTCTGTCATCTGTTTCCATTGTATTGTTGTGTACTGTGTTGTGAAGGGCGTAAAATGTAGGTTGTTTTCTTGGGGGAGAACGTGTCGCCACAAGAGCAGAGCCGCTTTTTAAAATATTTTTTAAAAACTTGTCTGTTTGTATATGCACTTCCTGTGTTCAGTACTGCGTCTAGCATACATTTCTTTAACTGTTTCGAAACAAAGAGCAAAACAAATGCTGTGTATGTCTTTTTTTTTCATTCGTCTTGAAATCATCGCACTGCAGCCGTCGGTTTTTGTCTGTCTTTCGTGTAAAAGTAGCTTTAGCGGCTGTAAGTCACTTTCCAGTGTAATGGAGAGAACATCCCAAATGAGCTAGCTGTCTGATTGGATTCCGTGGTAAATACCAACCATCCCATGCACACCTTCTGTTCGGCTGAATGGTCACCGCTTCCTGTTACAGGATCAGGGAAGATCTGAACAAATTGCATGGGATGGGTTCACTCATCCTGGCTCATCCACTCAATATGCACGCCATGTGCAATGTGCGCTGTTCAGTGGTGGCATGGCCTAGTAGAAATGCTTCCATCTGGAAAGACAGGTCGACTGTTCCAATTCTTTTCAAAATAATAATAATAATAATAATAATAATAATAATAATAAATGGAATTTATATAGCGCTATATCTTGCAAAAATCAAATCAAAGCGCTTTCATTCATTACCAAAAGTAAACATGCTCCTAATTTGAGTCACCAGACTACATGTGATGATCTGGGTGTGGGTATTTTTGGAAGTAGAAGCACATAGCTGGAGAAGAAAGATGGAGGTTCTATATCTCACATGCATACTGATGTACTATGTCAGTGAAAGCATGATGTGTATAATTATGGATATATTTTTTTGGAGCCCCAAGTCGTTAAAAACAAAGAGTATTATGTTATGACAATTTTTTTTTTTACCAAAGGTAAGCAAACTGACCAATATGGGACAAACTGGAATCAGCATGGTGAGGGTATTTCCGTTAAAAAAAAGACTGCAATATACAAAGATGTATTCTAAGATGCTAAAATTGTGATTAGCGGAGAATCCACTAAATTTCAGTGTGATGGGAACTGTGTTGTTTCTCAAAGAAGGTGACAGGCTGTTTGGCAATCAATCTACCAATGCATGACTTCGTGGCAGATTATGTCATTCAGTGTACCGATGGCCTCAACCACACAGGCCTTTAGCTTTAAACTCCACATGTCTACATACATTGGAATTGAACCCTCTTCTCCATTAGTTTGTGACGACTTTGTCACCAGTCTTAGAGACTGGCGCTACCAGGGTCTCCTGGAGAAGCCACTACATTCAATGTGAGGGGAACCTTGTTGTTTCTCAAAGAAGGTGACCCCTTCAGACGTCTGGTGATGCTGTTTTGAGACTGATCTTTGATTCTCTGAGGTTGTAATATGGATTTGTAGATGTTCATTACCATCAAGTGTGTAGTAATGATATATTTTTTTCCTAAATGGCTTGAGCCAGTTTTATCACAAATTCCTTATTTTTGAAAAGTAACCCAAAATGCAGGTTCTTAAAATGTTTCAAAACCCACAAAAGCAAATGTAGTTATCCCAACCTAGATCCCAGGCTGATTTTATAAGGTGTTTAAGATGTCATTTTTGTTTATGGATCATGAGGCTTGCATTTTAGAATGAAAAATCTTGCATGACGATATACTCATTCAGATAGACTCCACCATCATCTCACTTCAATAGGCTGTGATGCCACAGTCATATCACTACAATAGGCTGTGATGCCACAGTCATATCACCCCAATAGGCTGTGATGCCACAGTCATATCACTCCAATAGGCTGCCACAGTCATATCACTCCAATAGGCTGTGATGCCACAGTCATATCACCCCAATAGGCTGTGATGCCACAGTCATATCACTCCAATAGGCTGCCACAGTCATAGCACTCCAATAGGCTGTGATGCCACAGTCATCTCACTCCAATAGGCTGTGATGCCATAGTCATATCACTCCATTAGGCTGTGATGCCACAGTCATATCACTCCAATAGGCTG
>CM054141.1:56588237-56640737 GCA_028751875.1 Rapana venosa
GTGGTCAGAGCACTAGCTCACCCCAAGCTAGGGTCAAGCAGCGTTGAGCGGGGTGGATGGATGACCGATTGTGCGCCTTGGCTTCAGCACAGTCCCCAGCTCACCCAGAAACCACCCCATCACCCCGCCAAAGCGTATAACCTGTTGTGTGTGTGTGTGCGTGTGTGTGTGTGTGTACACATTTGAATTTGTTAAAAGTATTAGTTGCAACGGTTGTATGTGAAAGAGTAGGTTGAATGCCAGCGTTTTGATTCGTTTTTGCAAGATGTAGCGCTATATAAATTCCAATTATCCCATCATCATCATCATCATCATCATCATCATCATCATCATCATCATCATCATCATCATCATCATCATCATCATTTTATTATCAAGTCAAATCAGGCTAAATCAAGTCAAATCACTACAAGTCAAGTCACGACAAGTCAGGTCAAATCAACTCAGCTCTACTCCAGTCCAGTCCAGCCAAGTCACCACAAGTCAAGAGAAGTCATTCTGAAAACACCGATACCTGAACAAGAGGCTGTACACAGACTTGAGAGGCAGCAGTGTGTGCAGATAATAATTATCGACCCTTTGTTTACAGGACACACACAGCAGGAAGCAAAGGTCAGTGACTGATGTTTACCTTGGTGCCCAGCGTCTTCTGAGGTTGTAATACGGGTCAGTGCTCTGACCACCGTTACACCGCTGTAAGCCCTGAACCACACAAACCACCGCCACATCTGACAGGTGGTACAGGTTCAGTGACGATGTGTGCGGAAGATCCACCGTATTAAAAGTAACAAAATTAGAGCCAGAGAGAAAAATGCCAGGTATGCGCCGCGCCGCCCTCTTATACATAGGCTGCATATACCTGCATTCTGGCCCAGTCCAAAAGCTGTGTCAGTAAGTGATGGAAGCTCAGTGCCAAGGTGTGTGTTAACATGTTGTTATGTTGTTACATGTTATGTTACGATTGTCTTCAGACCCCTAGACAAATCACGGTGCCGACAAAATTGAAATGATGTCAAAAAGTCATCATTACGAGAAGAGATTCCAACAGTTACATATCGTCTTCCTTTCCCACTGTACACGTGCGCGCACACGCACACACACACACACACACACACACACACACACACACACACACACACACACACACACACACACACACACACACAGAGAGAGAGAGAGAGAGAGAGAGAGAGAGAGAGAGAGAGAGAGAGAGAGAGAGAGAGAGAGAGAGAGAGAGAGAGAGAGAGAGAGAGAGAGAGAGAGAGAGAGAGAGAGAGAGAGAGAATCTTTGTTTTCGAGGTTGCATGATAAGCAACACGTGCTTCTTTTCATCAAGCCCCAAACCCATAGGAGTGCTATATCTCTCTCTGTATGTCCATCTATCTATCTATCTATCTATCTATCTATCTATCTATCTATCTATCTATCTATCTATCTATCTATCTATCTATCTATCTATCTATCTATCTATCTATCTATCTATCTATCTATCTATCTATCTATCTACCTATCTATCTATCTATCTATCTATCTATCTATCTATCTGTCTGTCTGTCTGTCTGCCTGCCTGCCTGTCTGTCTATCTATCTATCTATCTGTCTGTCTGTCTGTCTATCTCTCTCTCTCTATATATCTTTATATATATATATATATACCGGTATATATATATATATATATATATATATATATATATATATATATATATATATATATATATATATAGAGAGAGAGAGAGAGAGAGAGAGAGAGAGAGAGAGAGAGAAGTCCAACGGAAGTATAGTAGTGGAAGGAAGACTAGGAATCTTTCAGCTGTCCTGGCATGAAAAGTGTAAAAGACATCAGGATCCTCGCCCTCCCCCCCCTCCCTCTGCACACACACACACACACACACACACACACACACACACAACACACACACACACACACACACACACACACACACACACACACACACACACACACACACACAAACACACACACACATATTCCCATCTCTCTTCTTTTTTCACTCCTGTATTTCTTATCGCTCATTCGTCTGATAAGAGAGGCCCAGGTGTTCGTTTCATCAGTACTTTGCCTCCTTCCCGAAGTTATTCTTCAGCACGAGCAACATCATGGAGTGGAAAACCTGACAGCAACATTCCAGCTAGTTCGACCTTGAAGAAGATATCATTTTTCAACACTTTTATTTCCCTTTCTTAAATCTTGTTCCTTTTCGCATTTGTAGAAGTTTGATTCTACGACATAATCTTTTTCAAAACTTTGATAAAAGTAAAGCTAAAGGTGTCCCATAACCTATGTGGTCGTAGGGGAGCGAGGCATCAGAGACCTCAACTTTTCAAAGGGCCAGCATCAGAAAGAAATCAAAACAATTCTGAAAGGAATGAAAATAAAATCATGTGACCTCAATCCCATACCTGCGTCTCTTTTCGTACAGTGCCTACCACAACTTATACCCGCTATCACGAAAATAGTGAACTCATCTCTTGTTTCAGGAAATATTCCATCATCTCTCAAAACTGCAATAGTTGCACCTCTACTCAAAAAGCATGACCTTGACCCTAACATTCTGAAGAATTATAGACTTGTTTCCAACCTACCTTTCATCTCTAAAGTCCTCGAAAAAGTAGTTCTAAAACAGCTCAATAACCACCTTCTCGCCAACAGTCTTCTTCCTGAGTTTCAGTCTACCTATCGCGTCAACCATAGCACTGAAACTACCCTAGTCCATACCTTAAATACACTTCTACTTGCTTCTGACTCGGGGAAAATCTCCCTTCTCACTCTACTCGACTTATCTGCAGCCTTCGACACTATTGACCACTCTATTCTTCTCTCCCGTCTTCAAAGAACATTCGGTGTTACTGGCACAGCCCTCTCCTGGTTCAGTTCATACCTCACTGACCGATTCCAGACAGTCGCAGTAAACAAGATAGAGTCAAAACCTGCCACACTGGAATGTGGTGTCCCGCAGGGATTAGTTCTCGGCCCTGTTCTTTTCACTCTTTATACTGCTCCACTATCACATATAATAAACCGTCATCATATCAACTATCATTTTTATGCAGATGACTCGCAGATTCAAAGTAGTGTTACACCTGAAAATCTACCTTCTCTCTTGAAAAATATGGCCTACTGCTTTCAAGATATCCAAAACTGGATGATACAAAACAAGTTACATTTAAACGCAGATAAAACCAAAGCCATGCTTGTAGGGACCAAACACAAACTCTCTTCCATTACAACAACTTCAATAGAACTCGGCAATACATCAGTCCCTCTGTCCACTGCTGTGAAGTATCTAGGAGTTGTTATAGACAACACACTGTCTATGCAAAAATTCATCACCCAGACCTGCCAGTCCTGCTACTATCAATTCCGGCGTATTAGTGAAAATCGAAAGTACCTGTCCACTGATGCAACATCAAAACTTGTTGCGTCTCTCATTCTCTCATGTCTGGACTATTGCAATTCTCTTTTGGCTGGTCTGCTAGCATCATCTATCCACTCCCTTCAAGGTATACAAAACTCTGCAGCTCAACTAGTCCTCAGAAAGAAAAAATCTAAACACATTGCTCCTCTTTTGCGATCTCTCCACTGGTTGCCTGTGCCACAAAGAGTAAACTACAAGATCAGTACCCTCTGTTACAAATGTCTCCACCAAACAGCATCCTCCTACCTCTGTGAATGTCTTCACCTGTACACTCCTTCTCGTTCCCTCTGTACGAATACCTAGATTCAACCAATCCACTGTTGGTCGTCGCTCTTTCTCTATTTCTGGTCCATCCATCTGGAACTACCTTCCTCTCTCTCTTCGACAAAAGCCTACTTATGGCACATTTAAATCCAGTCTCAAGACATATTTATTTCAAACCAAACATTTCCCCTCCTCTTTCATCTAACCTACAACCTGTGTGTGTGTGTGTGTGTGTGTGTGTGTGTGTGTGTGTGTGTGTGTGTGTGTGTGTGTGTGTGTGTAGGTGCGTACATTTTAATTTTGTTTAAGCTTTTGATAGTTATTGGCTGCATGACTCTGTATGAATATGTTGAATGCAAGCGCTCTGATTTGTCTTTGCAGGATATAGCACTATACAAATTCCATTTCTTCTTCTTCTTCTTTTCTTCTTCTTCTTCTTCTCATTATTATTATTATTATTATTATTATTATTATTATTATTATTATTATTATTATTATTATTATTATTATTATTATTATTATTATTATTATTATATTGAGGCCTTTCCCTCGCTGCTTTACCTTCCATGACTCTAAAGAGGCAGGTATCCATTTACAGCTGGGTGAACTGGGGGACTGCACTGAAGCCAAGGCGCACAAACGGAGACCAATCCATTTGGTAACCACGCTCGATGCTGTTAACCTTAGCTGGGGGAAAGCGAGCGCTCTGACCATAGTTAATAATATTTTGATGTGGATAATGCTTTTCAAGGTAGTCTCATAAAAAAAAAAAAATCACCAGCTGATATTTTGATTTAAAGAAACAGAGACTGACGGACGCTATAGCCGAGTGGTTAAGACCGTTCGATTTCAACCCCATAGGTCCATGAAATCGTGGGTTCAAATCTCGGCGGCGTCTGGTGAATAAAGAGTGGGGATTTTTTTTATATCCCAGGAAAATTTCAAGTGCAGATCTTCCAGTGCTTTAATTGTCCCCGTGTATATACACATACTGAAGATCAAATATGCACGTTAAAGAATCCTGTAATTGATTTCATCGTTTTGTGGGTAACGGAAACACGAACATACCCAGCATACATCCCCGAAGACGAAATGCAGCTACCTTCAAGGTGGTCAAAAAACGGTCCCATACACAAAATGCAAGCATTGGTGAACCTGGAGCTCTAGCCGAGGAACGAAAAAAACAAATAGAGAATGGTATTTCTAGAGTGGGTTATATTTTTCATGACAGTTTAAAAAAAGAAAAGAAATAGATGGGTGATATTTTTGTTCGATTCTTTTGCTTTCTTTTTCTCTCAAATCTTGTGTGTTATCACGAAAAAGTTTGACCCCGAATTCCATTTGGCAAAAACGGGCCTTAGATTGGACCATCTGGCCTTAAAACATTCATTATTCTAAATCTATATTCTGAGTTTAAAGGGATGAATTTGGCCGCCCGACATCGGCCGGTTACAACACTTAATGCAACAGCGAAAGGCCCCAAAAAACCCAGTATAACATCAAGTACCTCCTATTGCAGTTTTTCAATCGGTGGTCTATTCTGTTAGTTTTGAAGTAATATCGGTCATGTCAATGTATAAAACGTGTTCCATTTCATACCCTTCACCTGGCTTAAATACTGATATAGACAGCGTTCACTTTGCTGCTAAATATTCAAAACCATATTTTGTGTTTTTATGCGCAAGCTATGAAAGTTGTGGAAATGACATCAAAGCTTTTTAGAGCTTTGCTTGCTGTTTGTAGAGTGCCTGAGCTCCTGAAACCAAGCAAGGGCTATGTTTAAATATACACTACTGCTGTCGTTCTTAACAATACATCACTCACTGATGCCGTCATTGATGACGCACGTGGGCATAGCAACAGAAAATAACGTCAACACAAAAAACAACAACAACAAACCCTACAGACAAACGCATGCATGAATGAAGGTCCTATCCCAAGTCAAATCAAAAGAAAATAATCCACGTTTGTTTGACGGCTTCATTTTGCCAGAAAATTATTTCTAACATTTATGATTGACATTATTATGCAGTAGAACCTTACATGATGATTTTGAAAAGCAGAAATGAGTTGCTTGCCTGTTTTTTTAATTTTTTTTAATCAACATACTTACTAACTCATGCACAGAACACACCACAGATTTGGCTGCATTTTGATAGTTGATGATTTAAAATCCTCATGCAAAGGTTTGTGTGTGTTCTTCAGTTTAATGTCTGTTCACATAAGTGATATTAGAGAATTGTGCAAATGTTACGTGTCATGCATGTCATTAAACACTTCAGTGTGTTTGTCTTTTCCAAACTCATTTAAGGTTCTAACAATTTATGATGTGATTTCGTCTATACCTGGAGCTTTACCTGCTTTGATGTTTGCATGGCTTGCCCTAGTCACGCTTTTAGAATTTTGGGGCTGTTCAGCATTGACGGTTTTAATTTGTCTTCTCCAATATTATGGAACAGTTCACCAATATATTCATGCCACCTTTTCTTGACAACTTCTGTTTAAAAAAAAAAGTATTTCCACTTCTTCACTCTTGATGTATCCCCCATTTGCTGCATTATTCTTGTTATATTACATTTCTCTGACATATATAATCTTGTTATCTCTTCTGTTGTCTTCAATAGTTTGACACTTTGATGATAGCCATGCTTCTTTGGCTTTTACACATTTCCCTTTCACAAGATTATTCCATCTCTTATATTCATTTGGATCAGTCTCCTTTGCTTTTTTCATTCTTTCATGGTAATCAAGATACCTTCTATCATATATTTCTGGTTTTGCCTTTTTGTTTTGGTAGTATGGTGCGACCATGTTTAATGCTATCTCTAAGATTTTCCGTAAGACACGAAATATATCTTTGACATGCATATTTCAACATCTGCATGTGTACACTCACCTCCCTCCCCCAGGTTGCTCTGCATGTGTCTATACACATTTACGTTTTGTATGTTAGTTCTGCTGTTGCTGTTGGGCGTTCCCTAGCTTACATCATAGAGTTCACCCAGAAGATGCACACTATCTCACACAGTAAACCTGTGAATCATTTTGACATCGAAAGTACACACTAGGCGAAAAGTGAGCGTGTATGGTTGTTCTCAAGTGCCTCATCACGTTGGCAGCCATACTCCGACTTCAGTGGATTTTCCCTCCTTTAATGGAGAGCACAACAAATATGCTAAGAGCTTGGCAGATATGAAACCAAGCTGAATATAACAGTCCAAAATAGAAAAAAAACAAGAACGTTAATGTATGCTTAGCACTAAGCATACGCCAATAACTCACAACACTGTTGGCTTCAGCCAACTTCTCAGTTCTGTATTTTTTCTTCTTGCGGGGACAGTGTCCAAAATCATCAAGAACCTATGTAGACATTTTCCACCAGCCTTGCCTTACGTAAACAAATGCCCGTTTTCTTTCGTTTTATTTCACTTTGGCAGGATTATGAAAGATGGATTATGATTGCATAAGTGTAAACGATTTGAATGTAAGCGCTTTGATTTGTTCTTTTGCGAGATTAAGCGCTATATAAATTCCATACATGATGATGCTTCTTCTTCTTCTTCTTCTTCTTCTTCTTCTTCTTCTTCTTTCTGTCTGATCTTCTTTCGTTCGTTCTTTCTGTATTTTGCTAGTTCTTTGTTTGCTTTTGTTTTGTTCGTTTCCTTTGTTGTTGATGTTGTTGCTGTTGTTTTATTTTAGTTATTTGGACACCAGTCTTACCTCAATATAGATTTGTTTGCGTCATTGCAATTGTTTTCACATCTTGTGCTAAATTTGTTTGGTTGTTCATACATCTTCTTCTTCTTCTTCTTCTTCTTCTCTTCTTCTTCTTCTTCTTCTTCTTCTTCTTCTTCTTCTTCTTCTTTCTCTCTGTTGTTTTCTCTTTTTGTCTTTTCTGTTCGTTTTCTGCCTTCTTTCGTTCTTTTTTCTTTATACGTTATTTTTTCCTGTCTGTATGTCTTTTCATTGTTTTTTCGCTTTTAAAATTTATCTTTTTATACTTTTAGTCATAGATTCAGTCATACATCTCTCTATCTATTCCTTCTCACTCCCTCCCTCACTCACTCACTCACTCACTCACTCACTCACTCACTCAATCAATCAATCAATCATTAATCCATTCCTTCATTCATTCATAGATTCACTGATCCATTATTGATTCATTTCTTCAGTCATCATTCTTTCAATCGTTCATGTTGGTTATTTTCTTTCTACTAACATAACATAATGCTTCTTTTCCCCCCTTTATTATTTGTTTTATCGTTCTATATTCATTTTTATTATTCATTCATTCATTCATTCATTCATTCATTCATGCATTCATTCATTCGTTCATTCATTTTCTTCTTCTCCCTCCTTCCCTTCTACCTGTCAGGAATCTTATGTTTATTTCTGTGTTGATGTCTACCTTTCTCTCTACCTTTCTCTTTCTTAGAATGTTTGACGTCACATTTACCTGCTGGTTAAGTTGCGTCATCAAGATTTTCTTCCCTGTTTCCCCCCTCTCCCCTCCCCTCCCCCCTAAAAAAAACATCGTACCCCTTCTCTCAGCCACACCCTCCCCCTTCCAACCCCTTTTCTGCTCCCTTCGTCCTTTTATTTCAGAGAGAAGAAAGAAGAAGAGAGAGAGAGAGAGAGAGAGAGAGAGAGAGAGAGAAGAGAGGAGTAGAGAGAGGAGAGAGTACGACAGACAGACAGAAGACAACATGACAGACAGAGGCGACAGAAGAAGATGTAGAGGAGAAGGAGAGATGAGAGAGAGGAGAAGTGAGAGTGGAGAGAGGGAGAGAGTGGTGGGTGGGAGGGGGATGTATTCAAGTAATGAGGCAGAGAACTCGATCGTTTGCAGACACGAATGTATGTGTGTGTGTGTGTGTGTGTGTGTGTGTGTGTGTGTGTGTGTGCGCGTGTGTTCCTGAGTTAAAGTAGTGTGTGTGTGTGTGTGTGTGTGTTCCTGAGTTAAATAATGTGTTGTGTGTGTGTGTGTGTGTGTGTGTGTTATGTGTGTTCCTGAGTTAAAGTAGTGTGTGTGTGTACGTGTGTGTGTGTGTAGTGTGTGTGTGTGTTCCTAAGTTAAGTAGTGTATGTGTGTGTGTGTTCTGAGTTAAAGCAGTGTGTGTTGTGTGTGTGTGTTGTGTGTGTGTCTGGAGTTCCTGAGCTCATGCAGTGTGTGTGTGTGTGTGTGTGTGTGTGTGTGAGTTCCTGAGCTCATGCAGTGTGTGTGTGTGTGGTGTGTGTGTGTGTGTGTGTGTGAGAGAGTTCCTGAGCTCATGCAGTGTGTATGTGTGTGTGTGTGTAAAAGCAGAGCGCGCGCGTGTGTATGTGTATGTATATGTGTGTGTGTGTGTGTTCCTACATTAAATCAGAGCTCTGGAATACACACACAAGAGAGAAAGAGAGGAGGGAGAGAGAAGAGAAGAGAGAGAGAGAGAGAGAGAGAGAGAGGAGAGAGAGAGAGAGAGAGAGAGAGGAGAGAGAGGAGAGAGAGAGAGAGAGAGAGAGAGAGAGAGAGAGAGAGAGAGAGAGAGAGAGAGAGAGAGAGAAGGAAGCTACACTACACAGAATCCCAGACCTACCCTCTCCCATATATGGCGTACGTGTTGCTCGTGCACATCCTACTTGCCTGCGTGTGCTGTCTGCTAGTAGGCCTGGACCTCCTATACCGCCTAGCCGAGCCGAGCCCCTCTTCTTCACTGTTTCGCCAGCACGCGCAAGGCTCCCTGCTTTCTCTGTATGCTAATGTGTGTGTGTGTGTGTGTGTGTGGAGAGAGAGAGAGAGAGAGAGAGAGAGAGAGAGAGAGAGAGAGTGTTTGTGTGTGTGAGTTTGTGTGTGTGTGAGACAGTGTGTGTATGTGTGTGTAGGACAGTCATGTGTGTGTGTGTGTGTGTGTGTGTGGTGTGTGTGTAGGACTGTGACAGTGTGTGTATGATGTGTAGGACAGTGTGTGTGTGGTGTGTGTGTGTGTTGTGTGTGGTGTGTAAGATAAGTGTATGTATGTGTGCGTGTATGTGCTCCTCAGACCCTATCATTATCCCCACCCCTCCCCCTCCCCCTACCAATCCTCCTGTTTGTTCGTTCGCCGTGTCCACACATTGCTTCCTAACTTTCCCCTCCTGACCATTTGTGCAACCTAAACTTCTTTTACTTTCCAGGTAACTTAATTGGAGAAAAGAAGAGAGAGAAGCACAGGTGTATACATATATTTAAAAAAAAAAAACACCCATCCTAGCAAAACTCCTGGAGTCTTCATGCCCCTCCTCTTTACCTTCTTTGACTGGCACCGCAGATCAGATTTCCCTTCTTTCTTCCCCCCCACCTTCACCCCCAGACTCACGGAGAGCTCTGCGCATGCGCGGCCACCTAGCGGTCGGTTCCTGTGTATAAAAGGAAAGGGAGGGAGTATTTAAGGAATTTCGAGGAGTCCTGGTGATCCACCGTAGTCTCCGTCAGTTTGCCTCCTCAGAGAGTCAGAGCCGGCCGGGTCGCAGCGGAGAACTACCTGCTCCTGATTTCGATTTCAACAACCCCCCCTTGTTTTGTACTGCCACACACTGCTACTACTCCAGCAACAACATCCCTGCTATCCTACTGACGACCGACCGACCGACCGCGGCTTCCTTTCCTCTGTCCAGCCTCTCCTCTTACCTTTGACACTTCCACCACAGGGCAGGACAACAGCAGCATCATTAGCAGCAGGATGGATTACGGTTCAGACATCAATGTCGTGCGTAAGGTGTCTAGAACCTACAATGTCTACCGTGGATCATCTCCCTCGACCCAGAACAGGCTGGAGGTAGGTACCCCAGGGGAGGTTTTGGAGGTGGGGTGGGGTGGGGTTGGGGAGGGAGGTGTTGCCTTGTTCTTTCTGGAGTATCCTACCTCTTAGGGAAACAAAAATCCCCGGTAGTGATTTTTTAGTGGCAGGATGATTTGAATTTTTGTTGTTGTTCTGGTTGTTTTTGTTAATATTTATAGATATTTATGTTTTTTTTTCTATTCTCCTCCCCAAAGTGGTTCTTCTGTAGTGTATGCCATGTTTGTGTAAGGTGTCGTAAAAGTGTGACACATTTTTAGAAATTCTAACAGTCTGTTAGCTTACATACTTTCACGTTGACTTGTTTTCTTTTTCCTCCCAAAGATTTTTGTGAAAATTGATAGAGTAGATTTGTCATGTTTTCTCGTGGTCAGTATTCTTTGAGTACTTCTGCCTTTTTCTTTGAAATACTGTAAAGGTTGGAAAAGAATGAAAAGACCGTCAGGTCTTGATTTCCCGTTATGCAGGCCTTGTAGGTACAAGCGCTTAATACTTTGAATGAACAGACTTTGTTAGAATGAGTTGTAGTGTTCTTGTACATGCATCTCCTTTGTTTGTATTATTGTATTCTATGTAGTGTAGGCGTGATGTCAAATTCCCCCACCCCCTATTTACTGTTTTAACACATTATAGATGGGAAAAAAATGAATGTCTAGTGAAATAGTTGTACATTATGGTATGCAATTGTATGATCAGTAAAGGAGATAATTATACATGTGCATGGTTGTTGAGCATACTAACAAGGACATTAACATTTTTGTGCATACTTTTGAGCTGGCATTTCTGCTGAGGATTGCATCATACTGGTATATATACTGGTGTGTGTATGCGAGTGTATGTGTGTGTGAAACTGTGTGTGTGTATGTGTGTGTGTGTGTGTGTGTGTGTGTGTGTGTGTGTAAAAAGCAGTATGTGTGTGATACCTTGCTTGTGTGCACTAGGGACTGTCTTATACTACAGTGCCTCAAATGTTGTCGTATGTTTTGATGTCATACACAACTGTCCATTATTGTCACACAGCTTGTTGTTGAATGTTATGCTATGTGTTTTTGTGTTGACGCTCAACATATATATTACATTATCACAAAAAGTGTAATTTGTTCCCAAGCTACATGTCCTCTTCCTGCAACAATTAATGCAACTTTTGTTTACAACCCATATGATCCGTGATATCACACAGTATGTTATTTGTTTTTATGCCATCATAGGTCATTTACCCTCTTGTCACGCAACGTGTTGTGTTTTGTCATACACTGTGCTCTTTGTTGTTACATGTCCAATGTTGTTATGAGTATTGAAACGTGCCCTGCGTTGTCATACGCGTGTCATATGTTGTACAACGTGTTACATGCTGTTATACAACATGTCCTTAGTGGTCAGAAATGTCCCATGATGTCATGCAATGAGTCCTTCACTGTCATACAAGTGTCATGAGTTTGTGTGTGTGTGCGTGTGTATGTGTGTGCACGTGTGTGCGTGAGTGCGTGTGTGTGTTTGTGTGTGTATGTGTATGTGTGTGTACGTGTGTGTGTAAGTGTGTGTCTGTGTGTTAACTTACAAGCATATGTACTTGTGTTATTTATTCTGCGAATTCCAATCTTCAAATATTCAACAAAATGAATTAATGGAGTCACCAAGCATGCAAGGCTGTTGTTTTCTAAACCACTAACAAACTCATTATCCATATACAGGTTCCCACCAGTGGATGCCTTGCATTTGGGAAGAACGGTATTGTATTATACACTTTAAAGAAGATGTTTCAGTCAGGGATTCTGCACTTCCAGATCTGTGCATCTTCCAACATGAACCAAAATATAACCAAGTATGAGAAAGGAAAAGGACTGGATGGGATGGAAATGAGAACAGGAAGATTACTGGATGTCTTCTGTGACTAAATTTACTTCATGGGACGTCTTCTCTATCATTCTTAGTTCTTTTGGCCCATTCAAATAAATGATTTTTTCAGCTAAGACTGAGGAACTCAATCGTCAATAGAAACAGCCATGTCTAGAGGGCAACTGTTCTAGCGCTTACTTCTTACATGTACAGTTTCTTTCGTGTTCAAAGCCTTTTAAAAAAAATACAAAGTGACACAAGAGATACAGGGATCTTGCTTCCGGTTTAGATCTCACACTTCCGGCATGCGCATTATCATGTACCGACCCAGTTACATAATTATTGACCTATATTCGATGACAAAGTGAATAACTGGTGTAATAGTTATGTCTGTCAAATGGGACACTACAATGGGGTCTTTAACCCAAACACTCCACCCGTTTACCAGCTTTCTTATACACGCCAGCTAAGTCACACAGACAGACAGACAGACACGCACACACGTGCGTATGTATGGACGTATGCAAGCATACATCCATCCATACATACATGCATGCATACATGTGTACATCATACATACATACATACATACATACATACATACATACATACATACATACATACATACATGCATACATACATACATGCATGCATGCATGCACGCACGCACGCACGCATACATACAAACATATACATACATGCATGCATGCATGCATACATACATACATACATACATACCTAATACACTGAGAGAGAGAGAGAGCGAGAGAGAGAGCGAGAGAGAGAGAGACGTATGCTGTTGCTCAAAGGGAGTAGATTTATGTACAATATGCAAAACATAAGTTTGCTTTAAACCTTACCATTTACAGGGACAAAATACATTCATTTAGTTTTCATGTTAGTGCCGTGAATAAATGACAATCGTTTCTTGATGCAGCTAAACTCTCATAGGAAAAATTCAAACACCCGCAGGAGAGATGGAGAGAGAGAGCGACAGAGAGAGAGAGAGAGAGAGAGAGAGAGAGAGAGAGAGAGAGAGAGAGAGAGAGAGACAGAGAGACAGAGAGAGAGACAGAGCTCAGCTTTAAAAAAAAAGAGGTTAAAGAATCTACTGGAATAGTTAGTTGTTTGCGGAGCATTCTGATAAAGCACTAAATGGAGAATGCCTTATCCTCTCCCGCTAAAGATACGCTGGCTAAAAATACACCACGGCTTGAACCGTGCTGTTGATTTGAAAAGAAAGAGTGTCCTTCTTGTTGCTGGGAAATATTCCCTGCACGCTTGTTGTTGTTTCTAGCTGAGAAATTTACAATTTAAACACAAAGTATATTCTTAGCTGGCCTCTATGAATTGATTGATAGTTTTTGTTGTTTCGTATGTGCTGGGTTTTTAGTTTATCTATCTGTGGTTTTTAGCTCATTTCTCAAAATGAAGGATTTGTTGTTGATATATGCACATATACATGTATACACAAACCAGGGCTACTTTTCACACCCACACACATACACAGAGACACACAGAGGACAGAGACACACAGACACACATGCAGATACATAGATAGTCCCCCACCCCCTCTGCCATCTCTTACATACAAAGGATACGGTATAAAAACACCGAAGGCAAAGACTTCAAGACATTCAGCTCAGTTATGTAAACGGTTCTTATCAACTGCACAGAGTAAAATCGATAATTATGCTTAAAACACAATATAACAGCAAGGTGTGTGATGTAGATATTCACAATATTTTAAATGTACCACTTTGCAGACTTCGTATTAACATTTTCGCCAAGAGCTCAGAATTCTTTTTAGAGATTTACCAGTTAGGTTACTCTTGTGGATACTTTGTCATTTATATTATACCTGGCAGATGAAGTGTAGTGCCATATCTGTAGCAGTGTTCCACAGACAGTGATAGCACTGTAGGACAAGTAACACTGAAGTTGTATGCAGCGTTCTCTGTCATGGTGGTCGGTGGATCGGTGGTCTAGAGGTAACGCGCCTGTCTAGAAAGTGAAAAGTCCGGGTCTGAAGTGTGCGGCGGTTCGTACCCCGTTTGGACCGGAAATTTTTCCCCCATCCATTAGACCATGAGTGGTGGTCTGGGCGCTAGTCTTTCGGATGAGACGATAAACCGAGGTCCCGTGTGTTACACGTAATTATTTAGCGCACGTAAAAAAACCCCACGGCAACAAGAGAGTTGTCCCTGGCAAAATTCTTAGAAAAAAGCCACTCTGATAGGGAAACAAATACAGCTGCAGAAAAAAAAAAAAAAAAAAGGGTGAAAGGGTGGCGCAGCGCTAAGTGGCGACGTGTTCTCCCGCTCTCCCCGGGGAGAGCAGCCCGAATTTCACGGGGAGAAATCTGCCGTGACTTAAAGTGGTATGAAATGAAATCTGAGCGCTTTGATTTGTTGCTTTACAAGATTCAGCGCTATATAAATTCCATACATTATTATTATTATTATTATCATGGCGGTGTGCATCAATTCTGATGTCCAAGTATTGGTCAATGACCACTGTCCATAACTGGCCTCTCTGAAGATATTCCAGACTTCCTGGGATTGTTTTTGTATTGACAATAGTCGTAGCTCTGGTTAACATGTCTGAAGTAATATGTAATTTGGAGATGTATTCTTGTAACTTTTTGTCTTGTTACTGTTGAAAGTGGTGGTGGTGTTTGCAGTTCTCTGTTACTCGGTATTGTCATACTTATCATTTCCTTGATACTGATAACAGCTATTTCATAGAGGATCCTGTTTCTAGTTCTCTGACAGAAAGAAACACTAGGGACAGTTGCACAGCAGAAGTCTTCAGAGATGAAACCCCCTTCAAGCAAGGTCTACGTTACATGTTACGGGGTTGGGCCATGGGTATCCGTGTCATGTACTCTGTCATCCCTGTTGTCTTTCTTCCTGCCTAGTTCAGAACTCGAACCTATGATCTCAAAATTAATTTTAAAGAGTCTTAACCGCTATGTTACAGTGACATAAGATCTGTTAGTGGACAAATGTACGCCTTACGAAGCTCATAGTAGTTCTTCATTGTGGAGTTGGCGTTCCTGTTTATAATGTTCGGCAGTTTGGTCTTTCTGACACCGTCTTTGACTCTGATAATGCGTTGCGTGTTCTGAATGCAGTGTTCTATTCTTGATATCTTCTCAGTGCTGACAGAGGCAAAAGTGCTTAGTGTTTGTGTTGTACTATAAATTATTATGACTGAGTACTGTCATTCTGATGCTGTATCAGTGTGATACTGACCATGGTACTGGTTGTTCTTATCCGTATATATACTGGAAGTGTTCGTGTTCTGCTTTTGTCTTAGTTTTGACAGTGGTCTAATGTTGATTAATTTGTAGAGTTATGTAGCTCTGTAATTTATTACGATATTTTATTAAAGATGAAAAGTGGCCATGGTACTGGCTGCCTGTAAAGAAACATTGAACTTGCTTCTGATATTATTGTCACAGTATTGATATTTGCGGTGCTTTGGTTATTGTGCTTGTTGTGTTTTATCAGTTAAAACTATACATCTTAGATTACATTGACATTGGTAGTGGTGCTGATGATTCTAAGTCTGCCCCGAGAAGGCCATTCATAGTGAATTGATCATATGAAAAACGTATCTCCTTATCGAACAAAATATGGCGGTAGTGGTAATTATCCTACATTCAGTTTTCTGTAACAACATGGTAATGTATTTCTGTCACTTGTCCAGTATAATGTAGGCAGTCTGTCATGTCTGTAGTGTTCTGAAACTCTGTGATTTTCTGATAGTGGCTCTCCATCGACGGTGACCATGGTGTTCATATCTTGAGAATGGCTAGGGTGTTCATTCTGTTTCCAGCGGTCTGCACCTTGATTCTGTTTTCTTGATACTGTCTCAATATTGGCTAACACTGGCCATGTAGTGTTTGTAAACTCGGTAATGTCCTTCTGATATTATCGTCTCTGTATCTACAATCGTCATACTTTGATTGTTATGTCTGCGTTGTTTTGCAGATGTGCTGTCTTTCTAACATTGTCTCTGTTGTATTCTTATGCGAATTTCTCTTATTTTTGAGATTATAGAGTATTTGTATTCATATTCATTATTCTCTCTGGAGAATTCCGCAGCCTCTTCCTAATGTTGTCTTTTTTATTCTTTGACGTTTGTTATTGGCTGTTCAGTATAGAGCGTTCTGCAACTTTTTATTTTCATTTCAGTACGGTCTCAAAGTTCACGACGACTGTGATACTGGATATTCTGCTCACAATCTGTTTTAAAATTTACGAAGTCTCTCTGACATCGATTTAAGACTAACAATATGGAAGACTTTGGCCACTGCACTCGTTATGTTCTGTAAATTTTAGTACCATCGTGATGGTGATTGTCTTATTTGTAACGCACTGTAACTTGGAATTACAATTTTGACATAGTTCAGTAACTTGGTTCTGTCTTTCTGACAGTAGCCAAGTATCCTTTCGTTCATCTTGTCTGTAATACTCTGTTAATCAGTCCTTGTATTAGATCTTGTTGATATGGCACCATAACGTGTTTATGACCTGGTCTTGTGTTCTTAATTTGGTACCGTCTTCATGGTAATATTATTGTCTCGGCAATGACCATTGGATTCAGCCTCCTGTTGCTGCTTTTTTGTAAGTTGATAAAAAGCTTACTGATGTAGTAGTGACAGTGATTATGGCCAGGTATTTCAAAAGAGTCCACGGTTGTATTTGTACTGTCACCTGGCACAGATGATATCTTTGCTGTCGTGTTCATTATGGCAATGACCAGTGTCCAAGCCTGAACTGTTTTCCGTTGCATTTTATTGTCATATTTTTTGTCCCCTGCACGTGACAGTTCACCATCGTTCTTTTGTGGGGACTTTATTAAGGAAGGCAAAATGTCGAGTAGGAAAAGATATGAGAGGGCAGGGAACAGTATGTAGGAAGAATGACGTTACCTTTTTACTTAGCATATGCAAACTTCTTCTTCTTCTTCTTCTTCTTCTTCTTCTTCTTCTTCTTCTTCTTCTTCTTCTTCTTCTTCTTCTTCTTCTTCTTCCTTCCTTTCTTTCTTTCTTTCTTTCTTCCTTCCTAAAAAAATGACAACCGGAGGCTGAAGCAGACGGTGCCAGGATAAACAACAGAATAAACACAGAAGGGTGATTGCAGTCTGCCCATCTTGTAACTGACCCCTTGACCATCCTTTGATCTGTGTGCTGCTGTGGGGCAAGGCAATCAGTCTGCTAACTTACATCTACTAGTGCCTCTGTCAAACATCCCAGTGTTTCCTTTGAAACAGTTCCAGAAACATCTCGACTTCTGCTTATGCGGTTTTCTTGTGTGTGTGTTCATCATTTACTCGGAACAAGAACAGCCCAAACATTTTCTTGGGCAAAGCAAGAACTACAGCATTAACTGGAGGTACATTCTTTGAAATGTATAAAATAAAGTGTTTCTCTCCACCATGGCATCATTTTGGAAGACATTCTTTGGATGCTATGTTAGAATCCAGGCCGGACAAAAACGTAACGGAAAAGCATTTAATTCATAATATCAACAAACTACGGATTTTCTGAGTCTGACAACACGGTACAGTGCTATCTAAAACTCTCCCCAACTATCTGAAACTCTCCTCAACTATCCAACTATCTAAAACTCTCCCCAACTATCTGAAACTCTCCTCAACTATCCAACTATCTGAAACTCTCCCCGACTATCTGAAACTCTCCCCAACTATCTGAAACTCTCCTCAACTATCCAACTATCTGAAACTCTCCCCAGCTATCTGAAACTCTCCTCAACTATCCAACTATCTGAAACTCTCCTCAACTATCCAACTATCTGAAACTCTCCCCAACTATCTGAAACTCTCCCCAACTATCTGAAACTCTCCCCAACTATCTGGTACTCTCCTATCGGTCAGATCTTCTGCACCTGAATGTACTCATTCCCAGCTTACAGCCAGCCTCTGATAAGGCTTCTGTAGATTCCAGATGCCATTCTAAACTGTTTGGCCCCGTACACATTCTCCTAAAAGGAGTTTATTCTTTGGTTCCACTTCTTGTGTACCAATGTTCCTTCTGATTCCAGTTTCAGCTTTTTTTCTGCTCCTTTTTGTCTTTTAGTTTTTGGGTTTAGGTTTTATGGACAATCGTTATTCTATGCTTTTAGATTATTATTTCCTTGTAGTGTTTGCACAATTTATAGTTTTTTTTCCTGTCGATACCGCGACAAACACACGTTTCTGAATATGTATGAATGATTGACAATTATAACAGCGGTGAATGATAA
Organism: Rapana venosa; assembly: GCA_028751875.1. Lineage (NCBI taxonomy): Eukaryota > Metazoa > Mollusca > Gastropoda > Neogastropoda > Muricidae > Rapana > Rapana venosa. The sequence goes on from CM054141.1 coordinate 56,606,861, forward strand.
TGAGTTTGTGCTGAACTGGGTAAACTTTGAGGGATTAGGGTGATTGTTCAGTTCTCTAAAACTGTTTATTGTAAACATCTGTGGGTTTTTTTAGCGACTTAAGCCATGCCTACAATTAATCCGATTACACGATATTATAGTTTTAAATTTTTTTTATAGATCGATTTGAGGATAATCTGCTAACTTAAGCCCTAAATAGATTATCTGTTAATCATTACTGACGTTTCACTTGACTAATTTTTACTGCAATCATTAAAAAAAAAAAAAAATTTAAACCAAAATATGAAATCAACAAAGTATGATACATATAAAGAGAACTCTGAACTAGAATGATTGATTCTTTGAAAATTAAAAAAAATCACTGATCCATACATGGAGGAGGTTGCCGATTTTTTAAAATTAAAAATGAAATTAGTTAATCTATCAAGAGCTGAATTAATCATAACTAATTAGATTTGAAGAGAGATGATGAGAAAGAAAGAGCCTGGGGAAGGGGTAGGGAGGTTGGGGGTAGGATGGGGGCGAAGAAACAAACAACACGGATTGAATTTGGGGGGTTGAGGGGCGGTGCTAGCCTAGCTACCGCCATGTCTACCTCCACTACCGGCATACCTGTACAACAGGCTCAGAAACCCACGCAAGGGCACCTTGATCCTCCTTCTACACCCCCTCCTCCCCTCCTCTCTACCTGTCTCTCCCCCCTTCTCTCTATCTGTCCCTCCTTCCTCCCCCTCTACCTTCTCCTCCTCCTCCTTAGCAGCTTCTTCTTGATACTTTGTACACGTTTTACTTCCAACATCCAGAGAGAGAGAGAGAGAGAGGATGGTGGTGAGGGGGTTGGAAAATTGCGTGGGAGAGGTGGTGTTAGAGAAAGTGAAAAATGAGGTGGAGGTGAACAGAGAGGAGATAGGGGGTTGGGGGGAGGGGGGGGGGGGGGAGGATTGAGAAAGGGGGAAAGGTAAAGGGGGGATTGGGGGTGGGGGGTGGGGGCTGGTGCTCAGGTATGAGCTGTACGGGGGCGGCAGTTCTGACTCAGTCAGCTAACTTCTGAGCTGGTAAATAAAAACGGGTGATGAGGTTCTAGAACTCTCTCTTGCTGTCTGTCTTGCTTTCTGGTATGTGTGTGTGTGTGTGTGTGTGTGTGTGTGTTACGTTGTTGTTTTTGTATTGTGCTGTACTGCAGCCTTGTGTATATATGGAATGTTCATACATGTGTTTTCAGTAGTTTTTATACTTACACACATACACACACACACGCACGCACAGAGAGAGAGGCTTTATTGACCAGTAAATCTAGTTTTCAAGGGTGTATGTCAAACGGTAGCAAGGTGAATACTTGTACTCTCTTGCTCCAACCCAATCTGACCTTCTTGTTTATTGCCCAGCCCTCATGCCCTCTTTATAGGAAAGCCGGCATTATAATTTTGAATTATGGTTTAAACACTAATAGTGATTAAGCCAGTCATTAAATTAAAGAGAGGATCAAAGTGAGAGAAACTCGGATCTAATTTTTACCATCCCATAATAACAACGCACGAAAAAAAAGGGGCGATAACATTATTCCATTCCCACGCCTAACGCTTGGTAAATGAAGTGATTATCTTTCGTAGACGAAAGATTTTCCTTATAATTATTTCTGCATGGCATATTTCTATATGATTATAACTTCGTTATTACTTTTAGACAGAAACAGGCATGGGAATCTGCAATATTCCCCTTCTACTGAACTTAGCTACACAGTTCATTCTGTAGGTGAGTGGAGGTTGATTTTAGAGATGCTGGATCCAAGTTTAGTCGTAACAATGCTGATGGCTCTCTACTTAAATTTATCACATATTTTGACTAACAGAGAGAGAGAGAGAGAGAGAGAGAGAGAGAGAGAGTTTTCTTTGTTTCAACCTACTTGTAGTGACTGTGATATCTTATGCAGAATGCTCTCTCTCTGTCTCTGTCTGTCTGTCTGTCTGTCTCTGTCTGTCTGTCTGTCTCTCTCTATCTCTCTCTCTCTCTCTCTCTTTGTTGGCAGTCAGCAATGTGCTTCGTTGGTTATAAGTGTGTGGTGTGTGTGTGTGTGTGTGTGTGTGTGTGCGCGCGCGCGTGCGTGCATGTGCCCGCGCACGCGTGAGCGCATGTGTGTATGTGTACCCTCATGCATTCATTATGATGTGTACCTGTGTGTGTGTTTGTGCCTGCACGCGCGCACGCGTGTACGCGCGCGCGCGTGTGTGTGTATATGCGCGCGCACGCGTGTATGTGTATACCCTCGTGTGTGCGTAGTATGTGTGCGTGCCTGTGTGTGTATGTATGTATGTATGTTTTGGCACAGTGATACAGAAGCGCCTCTCACCCCTTCTCCCCCCCCCCCCCCCCACCCCCCCATCCCACCCCCACCCCGCCCGCCTTACCTCATAAGGCCAAGCAGCACAACCAGCACATAGGCTAGCTAGCCTACATCGCGCTTAGCACGTGCGGCATGGCACAGCAGCCGCGCGGCGCTGCACGTGTGTGTTGCTTACGCAGCAGTACATTAGCATACATACATGTATACACACAGTCTGCAGCAGCAGCAGCAGCGGCAACGGTAGGGCCTATAGCGGCAACGGCAACTACTGCTGATGCTTGCTTGCTTGCTTCCTTGCTTGCGAGAAGAATCGTCTTGTCTGAAGAAGACGTCACGCTCACCCCTGATGGTTTTGACGCAGCAAGTGCACAATCTCGTAGACATGTTCCTCCTCCTCATCATCACCGCCACCACATTCTGCACCTCAGTTACATACATAGCACTATCTCTTAAGTAAAGGGAGAGAGCCCCTCTTTCCCAGTACACGTGCACTGTGCACATTGTACACATTTTGTACGCTACCGTAAACCAGTAGTGGGGGGGGGGGGGGGGGGGGGGGGGGGGGGGTATACGGAGGGAAGGGTTAGCAGAGTTATAAAGAGTAGACTTGAGTTAGACTTGAGTTAGGTAAGTTCACCCTTAAAACTCCCCCTAGAAGTCGTGGACAGGAGGAGGGGGGGGAGTGGGGACAGGAGGGGAGTGGGAGTGGGAGGGGCAGGTGGGAGGGGACGAAAAGGGGAGAGGGGGGTGGGTGGGGGGTAAGGGCACTGCTCTTGTATTTTGCAGGTGTGGTGTCTCGAGGCTAAGTTGAATCCGGTGGAGCCCATCCCAACTCCAGGTAGCAGTCCTATATTATGCATACATGTTGATCCTCCAAGTCGGAAAGCGGGTACCTTACTGATGGGAAAAAATGGTCGCATACGCAAAACCTCCCCCCTCTATTGGTGAATCTAGGAGTTCTAGGTGAGGTACGAAAATAAACGACACATGTTTATATGGAATCATGAGTGTTCTGGTCGGTCAGAGATAAGCCTTAGCTATTTTTGTCTGTCTTTCTCTGCCTGCGTCTATCTCTTGTATGTCTCTCTGTCTGTCTGCCTGCCTGTCTGTCTGTTTGTGTCTGTATGTCTGTCTGTTTTTGTCTCTCTGTCTCTCTGTCTCTGTCTGTGTTTGTCTCTGTCTCGCTGTCTGTCTGACTGTCTGCCTGCCTGCCTGTCTGTCTGCCCTCCTGTCTGTCTCTCTCACTTTCTCTTTCTGTCTCTCTCTCTGATATTCTAGAAAAGCATCATTGGCATACTGTCAGCTGCGTTCGGCCCACGTGGGAGTATAGCTGCATGCTTATTGCCAAATTTAGTGATTATTCAGAAGTAGGGAAACGTCACAAAACCTTCAGTGTGTGATAAGTAAAACGAAAAACAACCTGAAGTAAAAACTCGTCAGAAGAATTCCTATCAATTGTTTTTATGTATTTGGGCTTCTGCCGTATGGAGGGGGGTGGAGGGGTGGGGGGAGGGGGGGGGGGGGGGGGGGGGGGGGGGGGGGGGGTAGGGGGGGGAGAGGAGAGAGAGAGAGAGAGAGAGAGAGAGAGAGAGAGGAGAGAGAGAGAGAGAGTACCAGGTCACATACAGCCACCCTCAGAACACGTGCAAGCCCCACACTAGTACATTACATTTCCACACGCGTGTGCATGTGTGTACGACGCACGCGCGCATGCACGCATTCCTTCTCCTCCACCTCTTCCTCCCACACACGCACACACACACACATACACACACAAACACACAATGAAGACACACGCACACAAATGGGACTGTCTCTCCTCTCTTTTACTTTTTGTCTCTGTATTTGTCTATCTTTCTGTCTGTGTCTGTCTGTCTCTTTGTGTCTGCCTGCCTGTCTGCCTGCCTGTCTCTGTACTAATGAACAGGAAACAAACTAAGGGGGCATAAATCCAGCCAATGACAGTAGTTTTAGGCAAAATTGGCAACCAGAGAGAACAGAGAACAAACAAATGAACAAAAGCTAGAAGGAAAAGATGGAGGAGAGAGAGAATGAGAAGAAGAAGAGGAGGAAGACTGAAAAAGAAAAGACAGACAGGTAGTGGGGGATAGCAGAGTAGGAGAGAAAGAGGAGAAAGAGAGAGAGAGGAGAGGATAGAGAGAGAGAGGAAGAGAGAGAGGAAAGAGGAAGATGAGAGAGAGATAGAGAGAGTGAGGAAGAGAGAGGAGGGTGGGAGAGAGAGGGAGGAGAAGAGAGAGAGAGAGTGAGAGAGAGAGTGAGGGGGGAGAAGAGAGAGAGGAGAGAAAGGGAGGAGAGAGAGAGAGGGGGAGAGAGAGGGGACAGAGAGAGAGAGAGAGAGGAGGGAGAGAGCGGCGAGAGGAGAGGAGAGAGTGTGTGTTGTGTGTGTGTGTGTGTTGCGCGCGCAGTGTGTAGTGTGATGTATGGGGGGGGGGGGGGGGGGGTAGTAGATGGTAGAAGGCATCTCTCTCTCTCTCATTCTGGCACAAACGGGCATAATAGACTTTCCCCTAACGTCAGCAAATTCTCAGAAACCTTCCTGGTTCCTTCCACCGCTCTATGTTTTTGGCAGTGACTCAAAACAACCAAGCACACACTATACTAGACTTTTGTCTTTTTTTGTTGTTGTTCTTCCTCTTGCTGCCTTGCCCCCTTCGTTTCTTCTAGTGCATTCCCTACTCGCTAGTCACCGACTGACTACTGGATAATAAACGAGGCCCGTAGAATGATGCTGACACTCACACACACACACAGAGTACTGACAATGCTTTCAGCTAGAGATGGGTTAATTAATGCGTATGGTGTGTTGTGTGTGTGTGTTGTGTGTGTGTGTGTGTTGTGTGTGTGTGTGTGTTGTGTGTTGTGTGTGTGTGTGTTGTGTGTGTGTTGTGTGTGTGTTGTGTGTGTGTGTGAGGTGTACCACAGGGACACCAACATTAAGTCTAATTACCTCACCTGTCTTTACATAGAGGGTAAGGAAGAAAATGACCTTGCTGGGTTGAGTGAATCAAGATGTGCCTCGTTTGCCTTGTCTGTCTCCGCTTTGTCTGCGCTTTGTCTGTCTGTCAGTCTCTGTCTCTGTGTCTGTGTCTGTCTGCGTGTCACTGTCTCTTTCTCTCTGTATCTCTTTATATGTCTCTGTCTCTATCTCTATTTTTATGCAAATTAGCTTATTATGCAATGATTTATTTACCATTCTGTTCTCTCTGCTTGCTGTTAGACGTTCCTTTGTACTGTCTATTCTCTTCATATTGGTGAACAGAAATCTTCCTCAGTGATGTCTACCTTATTCCCAATCTCATTGATCTCAAGGTTCATATCCACCAATCTTTCTACTGTGATTTATCTATTTATGTTTATCTTTAAACTTTTTTTTTTATCCATTGCATTTACGGTTAAATATTCCTTGATGTTTGCTTTTTACCCCCATCCGCTCAATTATGCCTGTTGCAGTTTGTTCTGTTGCCCCAAGTCAGATGTACCCAGTGATGGCTTTGGTCTGTTCACACGTCCTGATAATATTATACTCGTGATCTGTTTTACTCTCTCTCTCTCTCTGTACAGCTTGCTCTGTTCTGAAAGCCAGTATTGCCCATTGTCTCCGTATTTTTTAAAAATTTGTTTTTCAAACTCAGTAATCTCCAAACTTTCTGGTGTTATTTTCTCTCTACAGTCACAAGTACACACTTTTCTCAAGTCTCTCCCTGTTGCTCAGTAAGTGTTAGATCTCTATGGTTTGTTCTCACAGCTTGATAATCTTGGGTGTGGTCTGTTTTGTTATCATGGTCCATAATCTTCAGTGATGTCTGTAGAGGATTTACTGATTTTAATATGCTCTTACTGCCTATACAGCGTTGTCATTTATAGTAGTCTGTGCACAATTGTAATTTTTAATGAAATCCATTGCTCAATAATTTCCCATGTTCTCTATGCGCCATTGTCGTTCTCACTGTTCCTACAGCTCAATAATTCCCGATGTTCTTTATGTACCATTACCGTTCCCAGCGTTGTCTGTTACGTCACCTTTCCCATTTCCAATGCTTTTAAACGGTTCTGTTTCCACTGGAAGCATCCCTTAAATCTCAGACAAGTGTTCCCTGGTCTCTTATTGCGTTTAGTCTCCTACAAACTCCTATAATCTCAGATGTCTGTGTTTTTATTTCTATAGCTCTCATCAAGTCAATGATCTAAAGTACTCTTGTAATAAGCCTTCACATTCCATGATTACATTTCTTAATAATTCTCAGTGGTTAATGTTCCATTGTAATATATAATGCTTAGGTTTTTGTTTTTGCTTTTTTAAAATCAGAGTATATTGTATAGTTCCAATAATTTGTTTGAATTGGAGGCCTGTCTGTTTTGATGAGAGGAGAGAGAGAGAGCGAGAGATAGAGCGAGCGAGCATGATATACAAACAGAAGGACACAGAGTTATTTTGTGTACTGAAAATGCTTATGCTAGTTCATGATTATATTATTACTAGTACACCACAGATTGCAAAGACTTCTTATTAGGATGATATTTCTGACGACGGTAACATAGATGTCCTTTTTTTGGTTTCTTATTTTGCTTTTGCTTTTGAGACCACAATGTTTTGAGAAGACAATGTTTTGAGAAGACAATGTTTTGGGAAGACAATGTTTTGAGAAGACAATGTTTTGAGAAGACAATGTTTTGAGGAGACAATGTTTTGAGAAGACAATGTTTTGGGAAGACAATGTTTTGAGAAGACAATGTTTATTTCAACAATATCACTCGAGAACCAACCAATCCATCAGAACTCATTGCATGCTTTCATATCTGAAACAAAAAGTAACGCTGCAATGCACGAGAACTGATCATGACTAAAGTGACATTTCGATGACCAAGAAGGTAACGGACCCCTCCAAAGAGCGAACGACTGACGTCCCGAACCAGAACCCCCCCCCCCCCCCCCCATCTCCTCCCCTCCCCCTCCCCTAACCCTACCCCTTCCTCAGTTGTTTCTGGTCGTTTTGCGATAATATGGGTGATACGTGTTTGAGATGCGACAGTTATACTATGTTCATTTGCATTGATATATATATTAATATAGGAATCATGGCGTCGAGACAGTTGTTTTGGCGAAAGTTGTGAAATAAAAAAAAATCGAAAAAAACCCAACTCTGAAATAAACCAAGATATACTGGCGAGTGTTCCTCCCTCCCCCTCCCCCTTCCCCTTACACGTGTGTGCATATGTGTGTGTGTATGTGTGTGTGTGTGTGTGTGTGTGTGTGTGTGTGTGTGAACGTACACACGTCCCCATGAGCATAATATGAACAACACGTACACATTTGCACATAATAATGAGCATAAAATGAACAACAACGAGTACACATGCACACAGACACGTGCACAAGTGTGTACATCAACAGCAGCAACGTGTACACACAGACATACAGTACACACACACACACACACACCCCACACACACACACACTACAACACAACACACACAACACACAACCACAACACACACACAACACACACAACATCAACACACACAACACACACACACCATCTACCCACACACAGACCCACACCCTCCCCTCCCCTCCCCCCCCCCCCCCCCCCCCCCACACACACAAGTATTGTACACACCAACCAACCTCCCACCTCCCCCCCCCCCCCCCCCCCCCGTGTACCCACGTACACATGCACAAGTGAAGTGTATATAGCATATGACCAGCACCATCATTCTTCTTCAGAAATACGTTTCTTTCTCCCTATGTTGTAGTGTAGTCGTGCATCTATCTATCTATCTCTCAGAGGTTATGTATGATGGCAGATAGAAAAGTAGTGAGAGGATGCAGCAAGAGAAGGAGATGAGGGGGTTGGGGGGTGGGGGTGGGGGTTGGGGGGTTGGAGGGGGCTATGTAGGCAGCAGACTGCAAGGAGCCTGCCTCCTTATCTGTCTGGAATGCACAGGTGGATGGGGTGGGAGGGAGGGAGTCAGGTGAGGAAGGAGGAGTGGTGGTGGTGGTGGTGGTGAAGGTAGTGGTGGTGGTTGAACCGGTGTAGTGCTATAACGAGTGCACCCTCTAGCTAATTTTTTATTTTGATGACTTCTTGATTATTTTAAACTTAGCCTTAGTCTGATGTCATTAGGTTTGGAACACCAGTCTGGGTTTTGTGGTTTTCTTTTAAATTTGTCCTCTCTTTTTTATTTTGGTGGTTGTTGTTGTTGTTACTTGAAATTGAGTCAATAGGGGATGGGAAAGTACTGTCTTTTTTGGAATTATTGGTGTTAGATTTATGAAGTTTATGACTCAGGGACTAATGACTTTCGTGTTTTTGTTTTATTATTTAAAAAATATTTGTTTGTTACTGTTGTGCAACAGTTCTCGCTCAGTTTTCTTTCTTTCTTTTTCACCCGACCCTGTTAAATACACGTGACGCTTGCTCGCGCTCGCATACACACATACACACGTGTGAATGCGCACGCATACGTCCATATACATGTATTGAGACAGACACAGAACACCACAAACACACACACACACACACTCTTTTCTATCCCTTCACACACACACACACACAACACACACACACACACACACACACACACACACACACCACACACACACACCTACACACACCGCATACACACACGCATGCACGCACGCGCGCGCTCTTCGAATGCGCCCGAACCGTTTCCCCTCTTTCTTCCTTTTACATCTTAGCAATAAACTCTACTTCTTTCTAATCGTCCCCCCAAAACCTCCAAAACATAGATCATAAAAAAATTATAATTTATTATATATGCTCCCTCCTGATATTGCCGCTTCTTTCCTTAACAGAGTGAGTTGTTAATGTAAAATAATAACTATGTAACAAGCAGTTGTAGCTCAGAGAGCTAATGAATTTTAGAGAAAAATCTAGTAGGTGAGGGAGGGGGGGGGGTCAAAATATGGAGGGGGGGGGGGATAGGGAGGGGGGGTACCTTTACCACAGCGACACCGGCTGGTAACGGCACAAGCCTCAGGTAAGCCAACAAGCAGCCGGCAGGCACCCCCGGTAATGTAAGCGCATCTCCAAGTCTTTTTACCTGGCTAAGCAGTTCAGTATGAGGCTGTGCACACAGGTAGATAGATGCCAGACTGTATACCTGCCTGCCTGCCTGCCTGCCAGAAAAACCTAGGGGTGCCAAGCTTTCAGTCTTCCCTCCCCCCTCCCCATCTCTCTGGTTTCTTGCTGCCAAGCGGGGCTGTTCCTGTGTTGAGTCAGCAACTTTGCCCCCAAGCGGAACAAGAGAAAAAAATATACTATGCTAAATTTTTTGGTTAAGGTTTTTGGTTTCTTTTTTATTTTATTTGTAATTTGTTTCTTCTTGCAAAAAGGAAAGTTTTGACTCGAAAGTTCTGACGCAGGGAATGTATATATAGCTTGTGAAAAGAAAAATGTTTGGAACAGTATTGTATAGAAAACGCGGAATGTTGAATCAAGGTTTCAGAATTTTATCTGAAACTACTAAATGATACTGTTAATTTGTCAAGTCCCTGCTAGGAATTGCGGTACTGGTTAATGGATTTAAGTTATGAATTTTGATTAAACACTGGGATGAATTTGCTCAGAATGTGATTTTAAGTCTTGAAAGTTTTGGAATAAGCTTACATACTAGACCACTTGAGTTGGTGACAGATTTAATTTGGACTGTGCCACGAGAGAAGAAAATATCCCCTTTTCAAGTTATATGCTATAGCTGGACTGGTGTTAATGTTGGCTCTAGCTGAATTGATGCCGTATGGTCCAAATGCCATCTGTTCCAAAATATGTTTGTAGCTAGAGGATGGTATCTTTCATTTATTTGTAGTTTTTATTTTAATTTTGACTCTTGGTTCGTGTTTTTAGAAGATATGAATTTCTTAGGACGTAGAAGCGTGTATAGACACAGGCCAGATCTGTTAGAGTATAATGAATTAGAGGGATTTTGTTCAGTTTGCGATTGTAAAGTAATGGGACTTGGAAATGGAAGGCTGTTTCCATTCAGAGTCCATATTTATTATCCTTTTTCACCGCTATCTATACACTATGCTCTCTTCTTTCTGTTTGTTTCTTTTATTGTCTCTGTCTCCCATTCTCTCCTTCTCCTCTCTGTCTTTGCTGCGCACATGCGCAGGTGTGTGTGCGTGCTTGTGTGCGTGCATGCATACGTGCGTGCGTGCGTGTGTGTGTGTGTTCGTTTGAGTGCATATGCGCGTATTTGTACGACAGAAATTAAATTCATACAATCTCCAATGGTCTCTGAAGAATCTGCATAACATCCTTACGCATAGGATTGAATCCCAGAAACAAGTTTGCCATCCTGCACTCATGGTGTACTGTATGCAACAACAGCTTAATAATGGTATTCAATGATGGTGGCCCCTAGATAGACCCTGTAAGCACCCGTGTAGGCTGCCCTTGTGTCTTTATTTTGCATTGTATCTTCCTCTCGAGGGAATGCCAGAAATTGTTTAGATAATTATATAAAAACATACTATGTTTTTTGAAACTCCGACCAAAAATTTCTTTTCTACCCCCTCTCTTTTGTTTCGATCTTTTTTTCCTGTTATGTTCACTGATCAATTTTGTGATTGTGGTTTCTTTGTTTGTTTGTTATTTTTGTTGTTGGTGGTGGTGTTTGTTTTGGTTTGTTTTTGCTTTCCCAGTCTGATACTCTTCTACACTTTCACCTTTTCAGAAAAACAACTTTTTTGTCATTTGTTGGGTTAATTATCTAGGAGATGCATTACATTACATTACATAATAATTATTACAATACACAACACATCCTGTAGTCTTCTCAAAGCATAACTAGCCATGCTCACCGCATTAATTTTCTTTTTCTTTTTGTAGTTCATAGACTTACTGAGAAGCAGAAGAGACAGGAGTATCAATGCATTATGTACTGCATTATTTTCCCTCTTTCCCAGAGTACTATCGTGTTTTACCCATTATTTTGACTTGTACTGACAGCGGAGACAAGGGTACAGGTATATTATGTACACAGTTTTGCCGCTGGTTCTGAGAGCAGACGCAAGAAAATCAGTGGTTGGTTTGGGTTCTGTAATATTGGTCTTAATCTGAGAGTGGGGGCAAGACTACTACTGCATACAGAAATAATGTTTCCTTCTTCTGATACCGCGAAGGCAAGGGCTATCACTGTGTGGCATACTGCTTTGTCTTCCCTTCACAGTGTAGAGACAAGGGGTATCACTGTGTCGCATACTGCGTTATCTTTCCTTCACAAGACAGATTCGAGGGATATCACTGTGTCGCATACTGCATTATCTTCCCTTCTCAAGACAGATTCAAGGGATATCACTGTGTCGCATACTGCATTGTCTTCCCTTCTCAAGACAGATTCAAGGGATATATCACTGTGTCACATACTGCATTATCTTCCCTTCACAAGACAGATTCAAGGGATATCACTGTATCGCATTACTGCATTATCTTCCCTACGCAGGGCAGAGGCAAGGGAGTGCATTATTTCCCCTGATTCTGGCAGGGTAGAGGCCAGGGGTAGGCTATCACTGTGCTGCATAGCGCGTTATTTCCCCTTTGTTCTGACAGGGCAGAAGGTAGAGAGTATCGTATGGGTGTGTTACTGCATACTGCATTACTTTGGCTTGCGCTGCTCAGTGCACAGCACAGGTAGGGAGGAGGTATCGAGGAACTCTGTCTGGCAAACCTCCAGAACACATTCGTCAAGAATACCTGCAGCCTAGCTGCTCCCTACCCCCCCCCCCCCCCCCCCCCCTCCCTATCCCCGCATAGATGCCAGATATCAAATGTGGCCTGAAGATGTGGCGAATCTCTGAACGGAAGTTGTATGGACTGACAAGGCTGCATACTGAGAACGTCTGCAGAACTCAACCTTAGGAGTAGATTGATAACACGTGTATGTACACTATCTGGGAACATCAGAGAAAGATGCAACCCCCCACCCCCACCATCGCCGCCGCCGCCCACCCCCCGACCCCACCACCATTCCCAACCACCCCCAACCCCCACCACCCACACCGCCGCCCACCACCACCACCACCACCACCCCAACCCCCCACCCCCACCACCCACACCACACCCACCACCACCCCCCCCCCCCCCCCAATCCCCCCTCCCCATCCACCACCACCATTATTAAACAACAAAGTATTCTATCTACCAGGTTTTTTTGTGTGTGTTAGTGTTAATGTGTCGTTCTGTATACTACATGGTATGCCAAAATGCTGGCATTGGGCAAAAATGTGTCTTGTCATGCACATGGAATGGTATTTTTTTATGATACCATGATTATAGAATGTTGTAATATTTATTGATGAAATTGTATATTATTATCGTGGGTGACAGGCAGGAGAGAGCGAGGAGAGAGAGAAGAGAGGAGAGAGAGAGAGGGGGGGGGAGGGAGAGAGGGAGAAAGAGAGAGCGAGCGAGAGCGAGAGAGAGGAGAGAGCATGAGAGACAGCCAGACAGCCAGACAAACAGAGACAGAGAAACGACCTCCACCTCACACACACACACACACACACACACACACACACACACACACACACACACACACACACACACACAAGAAAACTTACTGCTACCAATACTAAAAGAGCCGAAATGCCAAAAGCCTTCAAAACCAAAAATATGCGTACCATGATTCGATAACCATGTTTATTGACTGGCAAATACCACACAGACTGCTTATAGAGCAGTATTGAAACCAGCAGACCTGCAATGACTTGCAACAGTACAGTACAGTAGACATTTTCAGAACCTGTAGGTGTCTGTGTAGTGTCCTTAAGTAGTTTCCGAGGCCTTAACTGGATCAAGACGTTCAACTGCGTGAACACGGTCTAAAAGTAAATGCAAATTATATTTTTTGGAACTGCTTAGCATTAAGCTTTCTATCAACACAGATGAGAACATAACACAATATGTCGGCAATAAATACAGATACTGATTACGAGAAAGATCAATTTGGTTTCTGGTTTCATCTGTGCTGATACACAGTGATTGGTTAAACAGTTTTAAAATAATTTGCTGTGTCTTTTGGACTGGGTTTGTGCAATTCGAGCATCTTGGTCCAGTTAGCGACAAGAAATCCAATTAACGACTCCACGATGTTTATTTTAAAAAAAAAGTAAAGGTGTCCCATAACCTATAAGGTCGTCGTGGAGTGAGGTATCAGAGACCTCAACTTCTCAAGGGGCCAGCATATTAAGGGCGGCGCCCATCTCCTCTCCCTCGCTGCTTTACCTTCCCTGACCCTAAAGAAGCAGGTACCCATTTAAAGCTGGGTGAACTGGGGGACTGTACTGAAGCCAAGGCGCGCAAACGGTCACCCATCCAAGTGGTAACCACGCTCGATGCTGTTTAATCTTAGCTGGGGGAAAGCGAGTGCTCTGACCACGGAGCTCTCCCGTCCCTATTGTATGTGCCCACATAAATTATGTATATGGTTGTATCTCACAACTTAAAAGTACATTGCCTTTGTTACATGTACCCCATTATGTGCGTGTGTATCTCAATAACAGAAGTTACATCACCTTTGTTGTTATATACCCACCACAGGTGGGTGGATGGGTGGGTGGGGGTGGGGGGTGGGGGGGGGGGAACGGCTGTTACTGAGGGAGCGGGAAGGTCGGCGTGTGTGTGTGTGTGTGTGTGTGTGTGTGTGTGTGTGTGTGTGTGTGAAAGTCAAGTCAAAGTCAAATTTTTATGTCCAGACATGTGTGTGTGTGTGTGTGTGTGTGTGTGTGTGTGTGTGTGTGTGTGTGTGTGTAAGCGCGCGTACAAGCGTGCGTGTGTTGGTGTCTGTGGATGTCAAGGCTGTTTTGAATTCTCTTTTCTTTTGCAAGTGAATGGTTACTTTGTGAACACCTAGGTAAGGTTATGTATTTATTAGAGAATACATTATGAATAATCTTAATTATCATCATTCTTGTTTTTTTGTTGTTGTTAGTTGTTGTTCTTGTTCTTGTTCTTTTTCTTTGAATTCTTTTTCTTTGAATTCTTCTGCTCATTATTGTCACGTGCGTATCCCACAACCTCAAGTATGCCACCTTTGTTGTACATTATATATAAAAAAAATATATATATATATATATGTATATATATGTATATATATACATATACATTATATATGTATAGTTAGATATGTTTAGATATAGATATAGATACACACCACACACACATAATATATATATATATCCCAATAACTGAAGGCACCTCACCTCACCTTTGTTATATGTTATACAACCACATATTTATTATGTGTATTCTAGCAAATGAAAATCCATCCGTGTGCTGTATGTGCCTCCAGCATCCCAAAGCTCTCAGAATACATACACACTCTGTGTAGTGGTACGTAGGCCTACCCCCACACGCCCACACATTCTAGTGCTACTACTAGGCCTACTACTACTACTACTACCACTACACACAGAGGGTTAACCAGGGATGCCCTTTGCTTGATCTTGTCTGATGCTAAAGGTCATAATTGTACGGTGGCGTGAGTACTAGAGTTGTCAGTGAATTGAGGGGATGGCAAAGGTAGCAGACAGACAGACAGACACACGCATGCAAACGCGCGCGCGCGTACAGACATACAGATATATAGACACAGGTACACAGACACAGAGACACACACACAAGTGCACGTGCACAGACAGACAGACATAGACACAGATACACACAGAGACACGAAGACACAGGTGTGTGTGTGTGTGTGTGTGTGTGTGAAGGTCAAATTCCGTACGGAAGAGAGTAGAGGTTGGCAGTACTGTGACGTAAACTCTCTCTCTCTCTCTCTCTCTCTCTCTCTCTCTCTCTCTCTCTCTCTCTCTCTCTCTCTCTCTCTCTCTCTCTCTCTCTCTCTCTCTCTCTCTCTCTCTCTCTCTCTCTTCATTTTTTCTTTTAGTCGATGTCTGTCGAAGCGAGTATGATGGAAAACAAATGAACACACACCAAACCTGCATGCTAATATCGAAAAAACGACAGATAGACTGAACATTCATGAGAAAAAAAGAGCACCAAGTCCTGAATAGGAACGTTCTGAATACAGAAGATCAGAAAATTCATTCAGGAAAACGGTTGTCGTCGTAGTCCTTCGGATGAGACTATAAACCGAGGCCCCGTGTGCGAACGCATGCAGAACGTCTTGCGCACACGTTAAATCCTGTTCCACTTTTCGAAAGAGTAGGCCATTGTGTGCCGGTGGGAACAGATGACAACATTTAAAAAACCGCATACACACGCATAAAACAAAGTCATCTGAGCGCTTTGATTTGTTGCTTTACAAGATTCAACGCTATATAAATTCCATACATTATTATTATTATTATTATTTGTCGTGCGGTGGAACGCAAAAGCCAGAGTCTACATGAGACTTTTTTTTCATATCGAGAGTCTACATGAGACTTTTCTTTTTCATATCGAAACAGCATTTAAGGTGTCTGCTTTCCTTTATCTTTAAAATAACATTTACTGAGGTCATTAGACCTTTCTTTGTGATCAGCATGCACCAAACTCCTACATGTAGGTGTTTGTAAGCAGTGAAAGAGTTCAACGCAATCCAAAGTGGTGTCAGATTTGTTACAGCCACCATCCCTGAAGTCGGAATGCGGCTACCTTAATGGTTGATAAAAACCCCCAACCAAAAACGGTCGCATACACGTAACAAAATGTGACCGGCTGGTGAACTCGGAGCTGTAGCTGAAGAATGAAAGAAGAAGTGTGGGTTCTGGCCGAAGGTTTAACTCTTGCACATCTAACGGGATGGGGGGACGGGATAGTCTAGTGGTTAGAACATTGCGCTCGTAATCTGACGACCCGGGTTCGATTCCCGTTCAAGGGGGATATTTTACCCTGGAGTTAACATCAGTGCAGACTCCACTCTCCCCTAAAGTCTTTCGGACGAGACTATAAACCGAGGCCCCGTGTGCGAACGCACGCAGAACATCTTGCGCACACGTTGAATCCTGTTCCGCTTTTCGTAAGAGTAGGCCATTGTGTGCCGGTGGGAACAGATGACAAAATTTACAAAACAGCATACACACGGGGAATGGATGTAAAAAAGCCACATAAGTGCTTATTCCATTATCCTCGATATAAAAGAATAAATAAATAAATAACTGTTTCAGAGTGAAGCTTCACTGTTTATCTGTTGGAAAAAAACTTCTGAATGCAGTTTACAGGAATTAAAGCTGTCCTTTTGTTCGAACGTATACAGTGCATGTCGAACCGGGTGCCGAATGTTGTGAAGTTTTGTAATGTGACGGTGACACCAGTCTCACAAACTCTACAGTCAGTTGTTTGCCATCGTTTATTTCATACTTCATTCAAAACAAGAGGGCCTCGTGTTGATTTCAGTTTAAGTCCACCCAGAAGAATATCTGGCAAAACTTATCGATACATGTGTTTTTAGGATCTGCTTCCAGACAAACTATATTGTTTACCTGAATTCAGATCAAGTGTACATGTTCATATTTTACCGCCGTGGCCTTAAAGTTCGCAGTCTTGGCGATGATGCAAACTACAGTGTAGTTTGATAGTGTGAGGGGAGCTTTCATTTTCGAGACAAAAGACATTGGTCATTAAATCACTTTGTGGTTTTATTCCCTCGCTCGAATTTAAGTGTTTTTGTGCTAAATGCCTTTTTAGCTCGAACACAACACTATAGTATAAAACACACTAGTCAGAGAGAGAGAGAGAGAGAGAGAGAGAGAGAGAGAGAGAGAGAGAGAGAGAGAGAGAGAGAATTATAGAGAGAGGCTTTTTTGACGCTTTGACCAATTTATTATCATTTCCCAATGTGTCCTATTGACAAGGGAGAAGGGGGGGGGGGGGGAGGGTTACCCACGGCTTTCTTTTGTAAATACAAATAAATTCAAGAAAAATTACAGAGAGAGAGAGAGAGAGGAGAGAGAGAGAGAGAGAGAGAGAGAGAGAGAGAGAGAGAGAGCATTTGGCACAGGAAAAAGGAAACAAGGGAGGAAACCGTGTTATGTCCTGCATTATGCATTACCGCACTGCTTACCTCACGAGTTAGACACCCCTTCCCCTTCTTTCTTTACCTGCCAACCCTCACCAGTCCCCCCCCCCCCCCCCCCCCCCCCCCCCCCCCCCCACCCCACCTCCCCCATTGCTCACTTCTGTCTCGCCATCTGCCCCTGTCTCTCTATGCTCCTCCTCATCCTCCATCAATCTCTTTGGAGTTTATTTCCAGCAGTTTGGCTGCCAGTGCAGTTCGGCAATAATGTGCATTGCTTGCAACTGCAGAAGTACACACGCTCTTGCATACGCTGACTGACACAGTCACACAAGATTCAGACACACGCAGAGTCACAGACAGACAGACAGAGACGGATAGTCAGAAATAGACAAGTAGACAGATAGACACAGACACAGACTCACAGACACTCACAGACGCACACACACAGACAAGCAGACGCAGATGCAGACACAGACACACAGACACAGACACACACACACACACAAAGCAAAGTTAATGTTAATAAGAGGTGTTTGATGGAAAAGGTATGATGTAAGAGAATAAAGTGGTATCTTATTATTGATTCTGTGTGTGTGTATGCACGTGCGTATGTGCGTATGTATGTGTGTGTGTGCGTGTGTGTGTGTGTGTGTGTGTGATGGGAGTAGCAAGGACATATTTACATACTTGTAAGTTTCTTAAAATCCCGCAACATCTCTCTTTTTAAAATCTTTGTTGTTGTTGGTTTATTTGTCAAAGAAATAGTCGTTTATTCTAGTGTTGAGATAAAGTTACCTCATTGTTTAAGACGTTGCTATACCTCTTCTCTTTGTTTCTGTGTTTGGTTCGTCTCTTTGTCAGAGAAATTATTCGAGGGTATAAATAAATATATTGCTTAACGTCTTAAACCCTGTTGTACCTCATCACTTCTCTTCAGTCATCTATTTGGTTCGTTTCTTTGTCAGATACACATCTTTGGATATGTATTCTGATCATCGTCTCAAACCCTGTTATGTTTCTTCAGTTTTCTTTGTTTGTTTGTTTGATTTGTTTGTTTGTCTGAGATACTAACTTATTCGAGTATATACTTTGTTCATTGTCTTACCAAACCCACTAAGACGTCTTCATTCTGCTCTATTCTATGTTTGCTCGTTTCTTTGTCAAAGATATACCCGTTTATTCGAGTATATACTGTGTTCATTGTCTTACCAAACCCTCTTAGACCTCTTCAGTCTCTTTGTTTCTTTGTTTGAGTCGGGTTTTGTTGTGCTCTCAATATTCTACTTATTCCAGCGAACAACTAGTTTGTTCATCGTCTTACAACTTCCTATACCTCTTATTTTTGTTCTTTGTTTCTAAATTTGATTCGTTACTTTGTCTTAGGAAGAAAAAAACACCCTCACTGTCTATCCGAGTGTATAATATAGACTTCTTACACTGTCATAATATATTTTTTACATCACTTCTTTAATATTCATATCAGCCTCGTCAACACTTCTGCGTCAAAAAACTGTGTAGCCCAGGCTAAGCTATCGAGGATTCAAACAAACGGTTCCTGCAATCTTCAGCATCAAGCGGTTTGGAGCACAGCACAAGCCAGCATCCCATCGCCCCCATCCCACCCCCACCTTCCTTCCCCCCGACAAACAAGCGCTACCAGAGAGCACTCGCGTGCCGCATGTTCTATTTATAGCCAGCATCCTTCCCCTTTTACGGGTAGCGCGTGCTGCTTGATGCCAGTCGAAAGTGACAAGGGGAGAGGGGGGATGGAGAGGGAGTGAGACAGGTTAAGGGGGAAGGGTGGGGGTGGGGTGGGGGTGGGGGTTGGGGCTGTGGAGGTGTGGTGAATGATAGAGGTAGGGGATAGGCGTGAGGGTGAGGGTGAGGGAGGGGGTGGGTGGTGGTGGTTAGTTGTTTTTAAGCCGGTATGAATCATTCGTGTGTACACACTTCTTTTCTTTTGTTTTGTTGTTGGTTGGTTGGTTGTTGTTGTTGTCTTCTTCAATGTCTTCTTGATGCGGTTTCTTGTGTTCTAAGTTGTTGTGTTTAGTTTGCAATGTTTTTCTTGTTCTTTTTGGGGCCTTATGTGCTTGTGTTTTCATGGTTCAAAAAGATACAGAATACAATACAGTACCTTACAATGCAATACAATGCAATACGGTTCTGTACAATGTGATACTGGGTAATGCATTACAGTAAAGTACAACTCAACCCAACAATACAAGTCAATACACCACAGCAGAGTATAAAGCAACTCAACATAATACAACATTCATGCAACTAAATAAAAAACCCACCCCCAATATTACAAAACAAACCATGAAAACAGGCATGTGGAATTTATAAAACAAAAACAAAACAAAACTAAACTAAACTAAGAACATAATGACTCAAGAATTAGCAATGTGTAATACGGCTATCGTTGTGTTTGTTTTTGTTTATTCCATTTGACATATCTTTTGGATGACTGGATTCTCCAGGCAGTGTTTGTGATGTTTCAATGAAGCATGCATGGGTTACTTTACCCACGCAAAAGAAGATCGACATGCAATAGGTCGTAGATCTTGTACAGAAACTATGACAAAGGATTCAGCGTAGATGGATGCATGGGTGGGTGAGTGCGTGGGTGGGTGGGTGTGAGGGTGAGGTGGGGGGTGGGGGCTGGAATAAAAGCTCATAAGCATGTGTACTCGCGTGGGCGTGGGCATGCGTGCTCATGGACAGACACAGACAGACAGACAGACACACACACACACACACACACACACACCGTATATGTGCACGCGGGCCGATATTGCAAACATTTGGCTAAGAGAGAGAGAGAGAGAGACAGAGACAGAGAGAGACAGAGACAGAGAGACAGAGAGAGAGAGAGAGAGAGACAGACAGACAGACAGACAGACATACAGAGACAGAGAGAGACAGAGACAGAGAGAGCTAGAGCTTATTCTTTTTTGCAGTGGATTAGTCAACATTATCAAATCAAGTCACCTGAAGTTCCAACCACAAAAAAAGTGTAAACCAAACGTTTTGTTGTTGCTTACTGTATATGTATACACCCATTGCAAATGTTGATAGCTGGAATGAACGCCTATGTTAAGCATCCCAGTTGAAGGTCGGCATAATTATACACACCGGTTCATGTCTTGTTCCTCATACACCTCTTTCCATCCATACACCCCTTCACCTTCATCTATCCCGTAGCCCCGTGGATCGTGGGAGCACCAATGAAGATTTTGCAAACACCGCTACAATTCAGCAAAGGTCGATTTTTCGATTATTTGAAGCTTCCATGAATTTGCTAAGATTGCGCTAGTACATTTCTAAGATTGAAAAGAATTGAAACATGTGGGATAATTGTTTGGACAGATATTTCAAGATTTGAAGGTGCATGGAGGCAGAAACACGGAAACGGCTACAGCCTAGGAATGGACGGGACATAGAAAAAATCGTTCAGACAGTAAAAAGATACATATAAAGTTAAAGTGTTAAAGATGAAAGAAAGCAGAAAATACGGCAAAGTTATGACTAGTTCTTAAGAAGAAACAGAGAATGCTTGTTAGTTTCTGTAAAAGAAAAATGGATGGCATTACTGGTGCAGAAATATAAATCTATTCTACTCTTTATTTTAAAGAACTCAACATTTGTTAGATTTTGTTGGCATTAAATAACTAAAAGCATGGGTTACGTAAACTTGTGACTTAAATTGCTTGCTTGCATGCTAAAATGTTGTTTTTTTAAAGTTAAAACATGGTTGCATGGTTTGTGGTTTGGGCATTTTCAGACATGTCTTCCAAATGAATTCTTGCTTTTCTTCTGTCTCCAAAACAACGACATTTCATCTTGTCGACTGAATGAATCGGTCGATACTTCAAACTGCATACTAACATAAACCAACCACGTGTGCTATGCATGTTGGACGACAAGTGATACAGCATTACACTGATAACATTGTTCATTCATGTGTGCAATACAACATTTGCATCCGTTTTACCAAAGATTCTATCAGAATTGCTCGAATACCTACCCGATGTGCATCTTCAGTGGATGATATACATAAACAAAGAGCACTATCGAATGGCGTGATCCCACCAAAACTGTACAACTCAACGCATCTCCTTCCGCGAAAAAAGAAAAGTGGACAGATAAAGACGCCATGAGGTACTCCCTTTTCTCCCTCTCTGGCAACATGTTACTTACTAACCAGAACGGTGTTCCTGATCCGAGTTCCAAGATTCCAAAAAAACCTTTGCCGTGATCCCAAGATGACCCTGATCCTTGGATTGCAACACTGTCGGGTGCATCTGCAGTCAGAATCAAACGGGGGTGTGCTTTGGTCAGGTGAATAGATCGTCGGGTGGCTCGACGAAAACACACACCACGACCACGAAACAAGGCGGGAAAACCATCATCACCAAACACGTTGTGCACACAGTGGGAGCAGGTCCCACCGAGGTGGGTTGGCTGATGGACAGGTACACACCTCCTCCCCCCCCCCCCTCTCCTTGCCCTTTTTATCCATCCGATGTCCGCCTGTCTTGAACCCTGGAGTCACTCCTCCATTTTTTTTTGTGTGTGGGAATCTGACAGGTTGCGCCTGTACCACCGAGGTCTGTCAATATTGCTGTCGGTATTTAGCTGGTTTTTTGTACTGATCTTCTCTGAGTTTGGATGTATCTTGATTTAGAAGTGAACTGATTGATTTTCTGCTGCTCTTTTAAAAAAAAAGTACGTGATGCTGAGTTATTTATACTGATATGTATACTGCACGCACATTTCTGGCATCAGATTTCGTGGATCAGCTGTAAAAAACAACAACAACGATGAAGCAATGACGAAGAATTTTGGATGTATGAAAATACTTAATTCTAAACAAAGTTCTTGAAGGAAGACAGACATTTTATACATAAGAGCGCTTCAAGTACTGTCAATCTTTTCATTCACGCGTCCATGATTGTGAACAAAGATAAATAAAGATATAATTATGTATGTGATACAATGATTTATATTATGCGAGCGAGCGAGCGAGCGAGCGAGCGAGAGAGAGAGAGAGAGAGAGAGAGACTTTGTCCCACCCGATTTTACCCTCCAATCCATTTCACAAAGAATCAAACACTCCTTTCTGACTGGAACTTTACCTGTTCATTTTGAATGACTCCACATGTTTCCCCATTCGTGCTTTGCTTTCCAAATATTGGAAGAAAAATGAAAAGTAAAAAGTTGTTTTCAATGGCTACACCCAACAATTAGTTCGTCGACAGAATGTGATTCCCCTTTTTCTTTTCAGTTTTGTATTGTGAAAAGGAACCTTCGTTGTTTTGCAAATGATATCTAGGTTATTTTCCGATCTTTTGTCGCCTATGTTTTAGGGGTTTTTTTATTATTAGGAAAGCGTGTCCATTTTCTATTTTGTCCTTTTTCTCCCGAGTACTCCTCCCCACATTGCCTATCCACCACCATTTCAGCTCTTCAGAGAAGGTCCCAATCATTATCCCCTACACTTCCGCCACCGTTGACATACGTGATGACCGTTTCCCCTTCCGTCTCAGTGTGGTTTGCTGTGATTGGATCCTCGATAGCGGTGTGGTAGATACTTTAAAAGGGCTTGGGTTCTGCAGTGGATTGAAGGAATCTGATTGTCTCTTAGGTCAGAGAGTCCCGAGTGAAGGAGACAGAGAAGCGAATGTTCGAGTCTGAGGAAATCCGTTATCAGGTATTGTGCAAAAAATGGATGGATGATTTGACCACGAGTTATCCTTTTGATTCTGCACCACACGAGTGACATCCCTTGTATACTCCCGCTCGATTCAGATTGAGTTCCTGTAGTTTTTATTTTTCACGATTATTACGAGCATCTGGAACTCAGCTAAAACAATCATTATGTAGTCGTTTACCATCATTTATTATTTACTTTTTTTTAAACAAACGCTAACACATAAGCATGGATACTAAAGTCAGCACATCATAATATAATTATCATTCATTATCACCATTGCTCCTCCTACCTTGAATATATCATGTTACTTTGAAGCTGTGTTTGTAAATGATGCTTTATGTGTTCAATGCTTCTGTGAAAAAAAAAAGTGCGGGATTTATCTTCATGCTTGCACGTTTACATTGACTTTCAGTTTTCCTCGAATATGTATGATTGCAGTTGTCGTATTTGTCACAAAAAGCACTTTGAACGTTCCCATCACCATCGCCGCTATCATTATTGACTTTATTGTCATCATCATTACCAAAGCTTATCATCACTATAACCACCATGAATGGTGAAATTGATAGAGGCCTAACATTTTTGTTTACGGTCTTCAACATACTATAATGGCTTGCTTGCTTATCCAATATCACCTTTTCTTTTGCTTCCAAGGAACGAATGCATGTTATAAGTTATCTATAATTAAAACTTTTTTCCGATCGCTTTTTTAAGATGACTTCACACACTGCTTGCATTATAACAATGGTGAAATGTCTATGCACAATGATGATGCTTTTGTGTTGGTGAAACGTGATTTAGGATTGGCTTTTAACGGTTGGATTATCTCGCTTTGCTTTGCTTTTTGTATGTTTACACTTTTCGGATTAAACGTGAGATCAACCTTCAGATCTCTATCGCAAGATGCTTAAGATTAATCCCAATCTGCTTCATAAATATTTCTCTGACAAATTGCTGATATTGCTTTATTTGATCTAAAAGTAACTTTTAACTAAAATCTGACTAAATGAATTAACTGCTTCTAACATGTATTACTATCATGTTTGTATGCTTGATTTCCCCCCCAGATACTTGAATAATTTTGATTTGTGTACTCGGTCAACAGTCACGCATCAGGGAGCTCGAAGATGCTCTGGATTCTGAGAGAGACGGACGTGTCAGGGTAAGTTTGTACCATTGTACCACTGTACCACAGTAGTACACAGCACACACATGTATACTCGTGGTCACGCACGTACATTCATACGCACGTGCGAGCCACGCACACATACGCACATACACAGACACACACACACACATACACACATACAAAGACACACACACATACACACACAGACACACACAGACATACACAGACACACTCACACACACACACCACACACACACACACACACACACACACACACACACACACACACACACACACAAAACACACGTATCATCAAACACTGAAGTGAAGACTTAAATTTACAACACACACACACAATCACAAAGACTAATACACACACACACACACACACACACACACACACACACACACACACACACACACACACACACACACACACACACACACGGACACTCACACACAACACGCACGCACGCACGCACGCACACACACACACACGCACGCACCACACACACAACACACACACACACACACACACACACACACACACACACACACACACACACACACACACACACACACACACACACAACTGTACACACACAGTCCTTCGGATGAGACTATAAACCAAGGCCCCGTGTTCGAACGCATGCAGAACATCTTGCGCACACGTTAAATCCTGTTCCGCTTTTCGGAAGAGTAGGCCATTGTGTGCCGGTGGAAACAGATGACAAAATTTACAAAATCTCATACACACGGGACTGGATGTAAAAAAGCACATAAGTGCTTATTCCATTATCCTCGATATAAAAGAATAAATAAACACACACACACACACACACACACACACACACACACACACACACACACACACCACACTGGATTGTAAAAAAAAAAAATATCAGTGAAGAAAGCGGAAAATTTAATTACCTTGATGGTCAAGTGTCAGGAAGCTGACGACTTTTCATTCAACCCCACACTAATGGGTTAAAAAAACCTAAATCAATGAAGAAGGTAGAAAATGCCCTTATGGGTAATGTGACCGGAAGCAGACGACATTACTAAAGATGATGAATGTGGGTGTGCGCAGGCGGAGAAGATGGTAGCGGAACTCAACTTCCGGGTGGATCAGCTTCAGGACAGCTTAGATGAGCAGGGAACCTCGACCTCCGCTCAGGTACATCATCAGTATTGTTGTTGTTGTTAGCTGTTGTTGTTGTTGTTATCGTTTGTTCTTTACCATTGTTGTTGTTGTTGTGGTTGTTATCGTTTGTTCTTTATCATTGTTGTTGTTGTGGTTGTTATCGTTTGTTCTTTATCATTGTTGCTGTTGTTGTTATCGTTTGTTCTTTATCATTGTTGTTGTTGTGGTTGTTATCGTTTGTTCTTTACCATTGCCATTGTTGTGGTTGTTATCGTTTGTTCTTTACCATTGCCATTGTTGTGGTTGTTATCGTTTGTTCTTTATCATTGTTGTTGTTGTGGTTGTTATCGTTTGTTCTTTACCATTGCCATTGTTGTGGTTGTTATCGTTTGTTCTTTATCATTGTTGTTGTTGTGGTTGTTATTGTTTGCTCTTTATCATTGTTGTTGTGGTGGTTGATTTGGTCTTCATCGTTGTTTCTGCCGTTGTTGTTTCTGTTGTTGTTGTTGATTGTTGCTGTATAACGTTGTTGTGGTTGCTGTTTGTTGTTGTTGTTTTGTTGTTGATGATTGTTTGTTTATGTTGCTGTTGTTGTGTTTTGTTTGCTTAGTGTTGTCAGTGCTCTTTGAAATTGGTCTTTATTGTTGTGTTGTTGGTTGTTTTTCATCTTTGTTGTTGTTGTGTTGTTGTTGTTGTTGCTGCTGTAGTTGTTGTTTATTTGTTATGATTGCTGCTGCAGCAGTTGTTATTGATTGCTGTTTTGTTGGTTTATGTGTAATTGTTGTTTGTTGTTGATGTTGATGATTGTTGTTTGTTGGTTTGCTTACTGTTGTCCTTGTTCTTTGACATTTACTTTCTTGTTGTTGTTGATTTGGGTTTTCGTCGTTGTTGCTGCTGTTGTCGTTTTTGTTGTAGTTGTTGATTGTTGTTAGGTGTTGTTGCTGTTACTGTAGTTGTTATTGTTGTTATTGACTGTTGTTTGATGTTGGTGATTGTTGATTTGCTTACTGTTGTCCTTTGTTCTGTGAAATTGTTGTGTTGTTGTTTTTGTTGTTTTGTTTCTTCATCGTGTTGCTTGTCTGCTTATTGTTGTTGACATCGTTTTGTTATTTGATGTGGTTTTGTTCTCCTTTGTTTCGTCTTCGTTGTTCTGTTCTTTGTTGCTGTTGTTGTGGTTGTGAGGTTATCACTGTTATTGATTGTTACTGTTGACTTTCGTTGTTATTCTTGTTGTGGTTGTTATTTGTGTCATCGTTATCATCGTCGTCGTCTTCGTCGTCACCACCATCACCAACCTCCACAACCACCACCTTGCTATCCGCACCATCCCATGATCATCATGATCATCATCATTATTTTGTCAGTGCTGTTTAAAAATTTTTTTTTAAACATCTTTCCTCTTGGTGATGAAATTGTTGCTGTAAGTACTGCTTTTGTTGCTGTAATAGCTGCAGCTATGTCTGCCTGTCTGTGTGTCTATCTGTCTCTCCTGCTCAACCCCCCCCCCCCCTCTCTCTCTGTCCTCCTCCCTATCCCCCCCCCCCCCTTCACGCACACATACTTGACTTTTTTAAAATCTGACTAACACAACCACCATACAAGTAACATAAAAAAACAACGCTTAGACACAGATGTACCAGTATCATTGAACCAACCCCACCCCCACCCCCCAAAACAAGTTTCCAAACAGTTCAGACACAAACAATTTTTGCCTTTTTCTAAAAAATTCAATGTTGTTTGGTGGCTTGAGGGGAAAACATCTTGATGTAGAATGTTATCACAACGCATTGAACCCCTCTCCCCCCCCCCCCAACAAACTATAATAATAATAATGTATGGAATTTATATAGCGCTGAATCTTGTAAAGCAACAAATTAAAGCGCTCAAACTATGTCCATATAATTACCGTAAAAAAGAAAAATCCACAGAGTAAATCTACAAAACTGGACTTCCAATCCACCCCCACCATACCCCCAAAACCCCTCATTTCACCACCAACCCACACTTCACCCCCCCTACCCCCCCCATCCCCTGACTCTCCCCCCCCTCCTCACCCCCCACCCCCCCCCCCCCCCCCCCCCCCCCCTACACACACCACCACACACCACCACACACTACCACCAACTAATCACCCCGACACTACAAAACACTCATCATCTCACACTGTGGTAAATTGTATTTTCAATGTATCTCCTTATCGATTTTTTTCCTCTTTTTTTTTTACTGGTTTAATTTAACGGTAAATGATGCAATAATGTAATGTCTTAGTATAATCATTACGAAATTTGTTCTTAGATAGATGGCTTGATGAAAAAAAGCAAATGCATTGCTTATTCAATGTACCATCTGGAAATAAAATTTTGACTTGACTTGACCTGACTTGACACTACCATCATCATCATCATCTTCTTCTTACTTCTTCTTCTGACTTGTTGGCAGATGGAGATCAGCAAGAAGCGCGAGTCTGAGATCATGAAGCTGCGCAAGGACATGGAGCTGGCCAGCGCGCAGTTCGAGGCCACCGAGTCCTCCATGAGGAAGCGGCACCAGGAGTCCGTCAACGACCTGTCCGACCAGGTGGACTACCTCAACAAGAACAAGAACCGGTCAGCGGCCTGCTTAGCATATTATCATAATTATAATTATCTCCCTTTTCACTTTTTACACATTCTTAAAAATTCCTTTATTCTTTGATATCGAGGATAATGAAATAAGCAATTATGGTGGGTTTTTTTTTATACATCCAGTCCCTCTGTGTATGCGGTGGTGTAAATTCTGAAGTTTTGTGAATTTTGTCATCTGTTCCCCACACCGGCACACAATGGCCTACTCTTACGAAAAGCGGAACAGGATTTAACGTGCGCGCAAGATGTTCTGCTGCGTGCGTTCGCACACGGGGCCTCGGTTTATAGTCTCATCCGAAGGACTTGTAAGGGAGAGTGGAGTCTGCACTGATGTTAACTCCAGGGGAAAATAATTATCCCCTTGAATGGGATTTGAACCCGGGTCGTCAGATTGCGAGCGCAATGTTCTAACCACTAGGCTATCCCGTCCCCCCTCCTACCTCGTGCGCTTGGTTGAGAGTCGCTGCTTTTACATGAAAAGAAAGAATGATGGTGGTGGGGGTGGGGGTGGGTGGGGGGGTGGGAGGGGTTGTTTGTGGAGGGGTGGTGGTGGTGGTGGCGGCAGATTGGCTGTAATGTTATGTTGTTTTTTCTCCTGAAATTCAACTTTAAACATATCCCCGAAGTCGGAATGCGGCTACCTTTGTGGTGGGCAAAAAACCGGTCGCACAGGCAATATCTCACCATTGGTTAACACCAGAGCTGTAGCCGAGGACACGAAAATACGCCCCCCCACCCCCCCCAACTCTCCCCCCCCCTTTCCCCACACACAAAAACTACAACAAAAAACCACCACAACAAAACAAACTTTTAACATCAGATCATGTCCTTTTAACCTTCACTTGACCTCCTGGACTTGACACATTCATTATATTATAACAAAAAACATAAAAACAAAAAAGAGGATGACCAAAATTAGGAACAGCTTATCACGAGTGCATGACAGACCCATAATGAATCGTAGGAATAAGTGGGAAAAGATCCGAAGCGCAGTGAAGATGTAAACAGTTAAGCTAGATGCGATGTGCGTTTGTTGTTGGTAAGGTACTGTCTGCAGTTGTGTGGCTGAAATGTTAGTTCAGTGTTATGTTATCCACGCTCTGTGTTAGAGAGGTTGGTGTGGGTAGAGTGGAACGCATAAGCTCAGGGCAGTGTCTTGATACTGCAAGATTTGTTTCGTGTGCTGTACAAGGCTTATTGCAAATGGAAGGGCAAATAACAGGTGGTGATGTTAGGGATGATGATGATGATGATGATGATGATGATGATAAAGAAGACGACAGCGACGATGACGTTGCTGCTGCTGCTGCTGCTTCTGGTGGTCATGCTGACGATGACAACGATGTTGGTAGTGAAACAATGAGGATTTAGAGATGGGGACAACTACTCCCAGATTTTCAGAGACCATTATGAAATGGCAACACACACACACACACACACACACACACACACACACACACACACACACACACACACACACACACACACACACACACACACACACACACACGTCAAATATCACTTTGAGTGAACAGACGTAAAATCGAAGCAACAACAAAAACAACAACAACAACAAAAACAACAACAACACACAAATCAGGAACCAGTTAATCTTACTGTTGTTTGCACTTGCTTGTGTAATGTGGATGATGATGACGATAACCACTGTGCCCGTGGTTTCAGAGCGGAGTTTGGATAATATGGATGAAAATCATTGTTTGTGGTGGTTTCAGGGTGGAGAAGGAGAAGCAGACTCTGGTAGTGGAGCTGGATGGCCTCACTGGACAGCTGGAATCTGTCAGCAAGGCCAAGGTTGATACCCTCTTTTTATATCTATGTAGTACCTACAATATCATGCTGTATACTGCATGACTGTGTCCCTTTCTTCTGTAATACTGAATGTAGAAAACGTAACGGTTTTGGAATATGTGTTACATCAAAGTGCATTCAGGGTGAGGCTGAAAATAATATTATTATGTAATGTTGTATTTTGTTGTTAGGAGTTAAATAGCATGAGAAAGTATTGTCACTTTTCTTTGTTACAAAACAAGGTACAGCCTTTAAATGCATCTCACTTTCGAAGCGATGTGACGCAAATTATTGTTTGTTTGTTTTCGCTAAAAGTAAAGTATGTTTCATGGTCCTATGTCGAAATACGCTTTTTAATACTACATGACTGTATGTCCCCTTCTTATGTAATATTAATGCAGAGAACGTAGTGGTTTTAGAATATGTTATATCAAAGTAAATTCTGGGTAAGGCAGAAATGTTATTATGCAATATTGTATCAGGTGGAGCTGACTTTTGTTACTTTTTACAATACCTAGAACATTTGCACAGGAACTCTTTTTAAAGCTATTGATTGCTATATCAGCTCGTCTTTTGTGCTATTTTAGTTTACTGGTGAGTGTTCCACACAACACATCACATCACAAGACAATGCAACACAACATAACAACAACAACAACACACACACACTCTCACACACAAAATCAAGCCCCCCCCCTCCCCACCACACACACACCCACACACACACACACACACACAATCACCCCCCCCCCCCACCCCTCAACCACACAAGCACACCCTCCCTTCACAACCCCTAACCCACTCAACCACAACCACAACCACCACCACAACCACCACCACACTAACCCACCACCACACTAACCCACCACCAAAACCACCAACCTTATAACGCATACCTACCTACCTACCTACAATCCTACCTACCTACCTGCACACATCCCTCAGGCTACCTTGGAAAGCCGCGTGGACGCCGCGGAGAGGAGCGCCTCCGGGCTGAAGAGTCAGGTGGACGACCTCACCAGGCAGCTGAGCGAGCTGACCTCCCTCAAGTCCCGGCTGACCCAGGAGAACTTTGACCTGCAGCACCAGGTGCAGGAGCTGGACTCCAACAACGCCGCCCTGGGCAAGGCCAGGAGTCAGCTGCAGGCCTCCAACGACGACCTCAAGAGGCAGCTGGATGACGAGACCAGGGTGAGTCAGTGAGTCAGTCAGTGAGGGAGTCAGTGAGGGAGTGAGTGAGGGAAAGGAGTGGGTGGGTGAGTGGGTGAGGGAGTGGGTGAGGGGGTTAGGGATGGGTGAGTGAGGGACTGGGTGAGGGGGCAAGGCCAAGAGTCAACTGCAGGCCTCCAAACGACGACCTCAAGAGGCAGCTGGATGACGAGACCAGGGTGAGTCAGTGAGTTAGTGAGGGAGGGAGTCAGTGAGGAAAAGGAGTGGGTGGGTGGGTGGGTTAGTGGGTGAGGGTGGGTGAGGGAGGTGGGTGAGGGGGTTAGGGAGTGGGTGAGGGAGTGGGTGAGGGGGCTAGGGAGTGGGTGAGTGAGGGAAAGGAGTGGGTGGGGTGGGTTAGTAGGTGAGGGTGGGTGGGGGGTTGTGAGGGAGTGGGTGAGGTGGGTGAGGGACTGGGTGAGGGCAAAACCAAGAGTCCACTGAAGGCCACCAATGAGGACCTCAAGAGGCAGCTGGATGATGAGACAAGGTGGAGTGAGTCAGTGAGAGAAAGTAGTGGGTGGGTGGGTGGGTTTGGTGGGTGGAGGTGAGGAGGGTGGGTTGTGAGGGAGGAGTGAGGTGAGTGAGTGAGGGTGAGGTGGGTGGGTGAGGTGAGTGGGTGGGGGAGTGGGGATGTGGGTGGATTGTCAGGGAGGGAGTGTCGAGGTGGTCGAGTGAGGGAATGAGGGGATAGGGGAAGTGGGTGTGTAAAAGAGTGGAAGGGTGAGGGAATGAGGGATGGAGTGAGGGAATGAGTGAGGGAATGAATAGAATAAAGAGTATGCGCGTGAGTCAGTGAGCAAATGGATGAATGAATGAATCAATACGTGAGTAAGGTGATAGATAATAATGAAATGTGTGTGTATGTGCGTGCACACAAGCGCGCGCCGGCGCGTGCGTGTATGTGCTGGTAGCCGGGGGATTGTGTGGAGTGGGTTTTGGGATGAATGTCCTCCTTGGCAAAATTCTGTAAAAAAAAAGAAGTATACATACTCCTGCATGGAAAGAACACACACACACACACACTCACACACAAACACACACACAGAGTTGCATACGTGCACACACTGATTTAGACCCTTAATATACTCAGATCCAAACCTTTTAGACGCAAACATTATCTTGGAAACGAAGAACACAAAGATCTGCTCAGTATCAACTGTTCAGCGTTTTTTGGGTTCAACTGCGAGTAGCGGAGTAAGGGAAGTAACCACATAAAAGCGCCTTGCTCTTGGTGTGTGACAGGGTACAGGTTCTTTGTGTGAGAGGAGTTTGTGTGTGTATGTGTGTGTGTGTGTGTGCGCGCGCGCACGATGTGCGAGGGGGGAGGGTTGAGGTTGGGGGTTGGGGTAGGGATGGGGGTGGTTGGAAACGGGTAAAGCGCTACTGTCAATAACTAACTCCGGTTCAATACACAATCCGTGCATAGTTTTGGACTTTAATGAAAGTTCACACACACACGCACGCACGCACGCACGCGCACACACACCACACACACACACACACACACACACACACACACACCACACACACACACACACACACACACACACTTACACACACACACACGAAAAGCTCTTATTACAACAACCTGCACTCTCCTTTTTAAAGGAGAGAAAAAAAATCCCATGAAGTCAGAGTATAGCTGCCTATATGGCGAGGTACTTTAAAAAACCCCCAAACAAACCCAGCCCTACACGCAAAACTTCTCATTCAGCGTGGCAATTCTCAATCTCACACAGGGATTCCCAGGTAGGATGAGAGAGAGATTCAGAGTGCACATTCTGGGTGACCCCTACACTCTTTTTATTTATTTATTTATTTATTCTTTTATATCGAAGCTAATGGAATAAGCACTCATGTGCTTTTTTTTATTTTTATTTTTTTTACATCCCTTCCCCGTGTGTATGCGGTTTTTGTCAATTTTGTCATCTGCTTCCCACCGGCACACAATGGCCTACTCTTCCGAAAAGCGGAACAGGAGTTAACGTGTACGGCAAGATGTTCTGCATGCGTTCGCACACGGGGACCCTCGGTTTATAGTCTCATCCGAAAGTGGGAAACGCACAACAACAACAAACAAACAAACCACAAAACAAACCAAAAACCAAAACACAACAACATAAAAAAAAAACCACCCCACGAACCACTACTGCAGGACACGCTTGATAAATTCCATACATTCTTCTTCTTCTTCTTCTTTCTTCTTCTTCTTTCTTCTTCTTCTTCTTCTTCTTCATCTTCTTCTTTCTTCTTCTTCTTTCTTCTTCTTCTTCTTCTTCTTTCTTCTTCTTCTTCTTCTTCTTCTTCTTCTTCTTCTTCTTCTTCTTCTTACTACTACTACTACTACTACTACTGCCACCCTACTGACCCAACGCGGGGGCGGGCTGGGGTCTCCCCCCCCCACCTACCTACCTACCTACCCCGGACCCTTTCCCTTTGGGTGTTGCAGCAACGTCAGAACCTGCAGGTGAACTTGTCAGCTCTGCAGGCCGACTATGATAACCTCAACGTCCGCTTGGAAGAGGAGGCGGAGACCTCCACCAACCTGAGGAACCAGCTGTCCAAGGTCAACGCCGACTACTCCGCCCTCAAGTCCCGCTTCGACAAGGAGCTGGCCCTCAAGATGGAGGAGATGGAAGACCTCAAGTGCGTACACCCTAACGCTTCTGTTCTGTTGTGTTGTGTGTTGTCTGGGTTGGGTTTTGTCTGGGTTGGGTTTTTTGTTGTTGTTGTTGGTGGTTTTTTGTGTGTGGGTTTTTTGGGTTGGTTTGGGTGGTTTTTGTGGGTGTTTTTTTTGGTTGTTTTGTGGGTTTTTTGTTTTTTTGTCTTAATTTTGTGGGTTTTTTTTGTTTGGCTGTTTTTTTGTTTTTTTGTTGGGTGTTTTTTGGTTGTTTTTTGT
>CM054141.1:56643237-56665737 GCA_028751875.1 Rapana venosa
CAAACAACTCTTCAACATAAACCACTTCCAACATTCTTATTTCGTTAATTTTTTTTTTATTACTTTCTTTAAACCAACATGAATTTTTTGGTGCTTCTTCTGAAAGCTCTACCTAACCGTCATTCTCTCTCTCTCTCTCTCTCTCTCTCTCTCTCTCTCTCTCTCTCTCTCTCTCTCTCTCTCTCTCTCTCTCTCTCTCTCTCTCTCTCTCTTCCTGCCTACCCCTACCCCCCCACCCCCCCCTTTCCCTCCTGAACAAAAACAGACCCAGATCATCGTGCAAGACCTGACGAAACGCAACCGCCAGCTGGAGAACGAGAACGCAGGCCTGCAACGCCGCATCGAGGAGCTGACGGGAGAGAACAACACGCTGCGCAACGAGAAGGCTCTGCTGGAACAGGACGTGCAGAAACTGCGGGTCAGCAATGCCGAGCTGACCGAGCGCAATGACAACCTGCAGAGAGAGAACAAACACCTTTCGGGTGAGTGGCTACCCCACCCAAAAAAGACGAATACGGGGGAGGCGTTTTTTGTGGGTGATATCTTTACAACAGGATTGAGGGTTTCGTCGTGTTGTGGTATTTTACAAGCGAGAATAGTGAAAATATAATCAACAATTACAAGTCAAGTCAAGTCAGGGGTTTTACAAGCGAGAATAGCGAAATATAATCAACAAGTATAAGTCAAGTCAAGTCAAGGGTTTTACAAGCGAGAATAGCGAAATATAATCAACAAGTACAAGTACAAGTACAAGTCAAGTCAAATTTTTATTTCCTGATGGTACATTGAATAAGCAATGCATTTGCTTTTTTTCCATCAAGCCATCTCATTATCCTCGATATAAAAGAATAAATAAATAAATAAATAAATACAACCCTCTACTTTACAGACCAGCTTCGGGAGGCTAACCTGGCTTTGAAGGACGCCAACCGCGAACTGGCGGACCTGCGCCAACTGCGTTCTCAGCTGGAGGCAGAGAGAGACAGCCTGGCAGCTGCCCTCAAGGACACGGAGGAGGCCCTGAGAGATGCCGAGGCCAAACTGGCCAGCGCCCAGGCTGCCCTCAACCAGCTCAAGATCGACATGGAGAACCGCCTGCGCGAGAAAGACGAGGAGATCGAGAACGTCAGGTCAGTTGTAGTTCTGATGTAGCGCAGTTCGGATGTAGTGGCAGTTGTGATGTAGCGCAGTTGTGATATAGCGCAGTTGTGATGTAGTGTAGTTCTGATGTAGTGCAGTTGTGATGTAGTGCAGTTCTGATGTAGTATAGCTCTGATGTAGTGCAGTTCTGATGTAGTGCAGTTCTGATGTAGCGCAGTTCTGATGTAGTGCAGTTGTGATGTAGTGCAGTTCTGATGGAGTGCAGTTCTGATGGAGTGCAGTTCTGATGTAGTATAGTGCTGATGAAGTGCAGTTCTGGTGTAGTGCAGTTCTGATGTAGTGCAGTTCTGATGTAGTGCAGTTCTTCTGTAGTGAAGTTCTGATGTAGTAAGTGTAGTTCTGATGTAGTGCAGTTCTGATGTTGTGTAGTTCTGATGTAGTGCAGTTCTGATGTAGTGCAGTTCTGATGTAGTGTAGGTCTGATGTAGTATAGCTCTGATGTAGTGCAGTTCTGATGTAGTATAGTTCTGATGTAGTGTAGTTCTGATGTAGTGCAGTTCTGATGTAGTGCAGTTCTGATGTAGTGCAGTTCTGATGTAGTATAGCTCTGATGTAGTGCAGTTCTGATGTAGTATAGTTCTGATGTAGTGTAGTTCTGATGTAGTGCTGTTCTGATGGAGTGCAGTTCTGATGTAGTGCAGTTCTGATGTAGTGCAGTTCTGATGTAGTATAGCTCTGATGTAGTGCAGTTCTGATGTAGTGTAGTTCTGATGTAGTGTAGTTCTGATGTAGTGCAGTTCTGATGTAGTGCAGTTCTGATGTAGTATAGCTCTGATGTAGTGCAGTTCTGATGTAGTATAGTTCTGATGTAGTGCAGTTCTGATGTAGTGCAGTTCTGATGTAGTGCAGTTCTGATGTAGTATAGCTCTGATGTAGTGCAGTTCTGATGTAGTATAGTTCTGATGTAGTGTAGTTCTGATGTAGTGCAGTTCTGATGTAGCGCAGTTCTGATGTAGTGCAGTTCTGATGTAGTATAGCTCTGATGTTGTGCAGTTCTGCAGTTCTGATGTAGTGCAGTTCTGATGTAGTATAGTTCTGATGTAGTGTAGTTCTGATGTAGTGCAGTTCTGATGTAGTGCAGTTCTGATGTAGTGCAGGGTGTAGTGTTGGGTTTCGGGTGTGAGGTGGTGAGGTGGAGTCGGGTTTGAGATTGGTTTAAGTGGGGATTTAGGGTGAATGCGGAGGGGTTTCTTGGTGAGTGGTGTGGTGTAGTATGATATTGGTGTAGTGTGACGGATTTGACTCAAATGACTTCTCACCAAAATGCTTGTGGAGTTAAGTGGTCGCTGGGGCACTGCACTGAGTTTTCCAGGCAGTGTGTCATGGAAACTGGAATCTAACAAAACCATCTCTAAGGATTTTGTGTGGTGAAATGTATTTTATTATTATGATGCAGTGTCGTGTTTGGTATCTTGGTGTGGTATGGTGGTTTGTGTTCTGACATGATTACTGCACTATACTTGGCTCTATTGCGCTGGGTTGTACTATATCACTTTGTACATTTTATTGAACTGCAGGATACCATACTGCATTGCACTGTATCTAATGTGATACATAGCTTCAGAATTTGTAGCGATTTGAGCTGGACCATACCTTTTTGTAAGCTGATCTATTGTAGTAATTAACACAGAGGTATTTGCATAGAAGAAAAATAGGAAAGTACACACACACTTGGTTTAACAGGCATAATAGAAATTCCTCCACACATTTGCGCAATATATGTGTACGAGTATTCTAGCAGATAAACATACAGTATACACCTTACGTATTCGAACAATAGCTTCAGCCAAAGCTTTACAACAAGCCTCCTAACAAATTCCCTGAACGACCTGTGTCCTATCTCTGCTAATCTTGGTGCATCCTTGAAGCAAATGGATCGTTTATCCCAATGCCTTTTTCCCCTGGGAGAAGTGTAGCAGAGGCGTACGACTGCTGTAGCCAATGGTGGAGCTATCACTGACTTCTGACATTTTCATGTACAGCCGGGCCATGGCAAGATAGGGAGTAATGGAGGGAGAGAGAGAGAGAGAGAGGGAGAGAGACAGTGCAGGGTATCCTCTGTCCAGGTTCTTACCAGACGCCGAGAGATCACAGCACTGTGTGTGTTTGTTTCTGTGTCTGTTAGCAGTGCTGGAGTGGTTTAGTATATTTTAGGGTGCTAATATATCATTGGCGCTGTTGCGGTGTAGTGGAGAGTGTGGTGTATTGTGTGGTGAATCTTTTCTACGGGTAGTGTGTGTTCATCATGAATAAGGAAGACTGGCTTCGAGAGGAATTCGAACGAAAAGAGTGGGTTT
This sequence comes from Rapana venosa, assembly GCA_028751875.1. Taxonomy (NCBI): domain Eukaryota; kingdom Metazoa; phylum Mollusca; class Gastropoda; order Neogastropoda; family Muricidae; genus Rapana; species Rapana venosa. Next base: position 56,646,696 of record CM054141.1, read on the forward strand.
CTTTCGTGAACATTGACGATTTGGATGTATCTTTTATATTTTAAACACATACGCAGCACTCGCACATGCACGCTTGCACACACATGCACTCACGCCCATACACACACACACACACACACACACCACCACACACCACCACACACACCCACACACACACACACACACACACACACACACACTCTTTGAGGAAAGTAAAACATCATTGATCTTGAATGCTTTGAAATTGGTTAACAAACCAACCTGTTGGACATTTTGGTTTACTAAGGCTTGATAAATCTCTTGTGTAAAAAAATTTCTTAAAATTTTTTTTTTTTGGCTTTATTTTCTAAGGAACACACGGGGACTTGATTTAAAAAAGCACATGAGTGCTTATTCCAGTATCCTTGATATACAAGAATAAAAAAAAAAAGAAAGTTGAACAGGTAAATGAGTAATGTATGATTTTACATTTGCGTTCAGTATCATTTTTGTAACAATAGATGTGGAAAAAACGCCCAGCACACAAAACCAGTTTGTTGAAACAGATATTATGCAGATCTAGGTATAGAAGGATGCGGAAGGACAGTCTGTCACGATATCACGCATTTGAAATTATCATTGTATTTGTCCTGAGAGCGTTCAGTTTAAATCTGTACATAATGGATAACATATTTCTACGATTATACCAACCACAGACTTTGTTAGAAATGAAAGCATTTTGAAAATCTATCACATTGCTTGTACAGCCATTATAAAGACAATAGCCAGAATCAAATATTTTCTTTCTGAGCTGTATCCCTCATGCAGAGATGATGCAACATTTACTTCACAAGAACCATTTTTACATCTCGCTTCATATTTTGCAAGACTCAATTTTTTTCATTAAAAAAAAAAAGATACCAGTGTGTGAAAGAACCCAACAGAAAGTAACAGTACTACCTCTTAAAAAAAAAAGTGTACCAGATCCCTGATTTCAATAATTAGGTCGTTACTTACTTTACAAGTAGATTTTTTTTTTCAAGCACGTCAAACCGATTTGGAATCAACACACATATTAAGTATGTTGAATATGTCTTGTGATGGTGTGTGTGGTAAGGTAAAATGTTTTTTTTATGCAGCTCTTTTTTTAGAGGCCACATCCTCCCTGTTCATACTGTGCTGTCGCAGTAGCAGAGAAGTTGTACAGAGTCGTGGCAGATCAACTACTCCACTCTGTTACAGTCCGTTAGGGAAGTCAGGTACGTAGTACAGGTGTGACCTACCTGACATGAGTTTGGTGTGTGCACAGGAGGAGCAGTGCACGTGCTATCGAGGAGCTGCAGCGCACCCTGGTGGAGGTGGAGACCCGCTACAAGACGGAGATCTCCCGCATGAAGAAGAAGTTCGAGTCCGACATCCGCGAGCTGGAGGCCGCTCTGGACAATGCCAACCGAGCCAACTCCGAGTACCTCAAACAGATCAAGAGCCTGCAACAACGCGTCAAGGTCAGGGCTGGACTGGAGCTGAATGGGATTCTGTGTCTGTCTCTGTCTCTCTGTCTCTGATGTATCCCTGAGGACGGGGACTGGCTGTAAAGAAAAAAATGCATATAGGAGGAATAAGAGAAGTTGATTTGATTTGAGTAGATTAATTTTTTTGAAATTTGATTTGATTTGATTTGATCTCTATCTCTCTCTCTCTCTCTCTCTCTCTCTCTCTCTCCTCTCTCTCTCTCTCTCTCTCTCTCTCTCTCTCTCTCTCTCTCTCTCTCCTCTCTCTCTCTCTCTCTCTCTCTTCTGATTTTGTCTGTCTGTGCGTCTGTCTGTCTGTCTGTCTCTGTCTGTCTGTCTCTGTCTGTCTGTCTCTGTCTGTCTGTCTCTATCTGTCTGTCTATTTAACTCTATGTCTGTCTGTTTTGTTTGTCTCTTTCTTTCTCTGTATGTCTGTCTGTCTCTCGTTCTCTGTCTCTGGCCCTCTGTCTCTGTCTCTCGGTCTCTCTCTCTCTCTCTCTCTCTCGCTCTCTGTGTGTTAAAAAAACACGATATTTCATTCTGTTATTTTGAGGTTAATGGAATAAACACTCATGTGCTTTTCTTTTTACATCCGTCCCCGGTGTGTATGCGGTTTTGTAAATTTTGTCATCCAAACCCACCGTCACATGATGGCCTACTGTTCTAAAAAAGCGGAAACGGTTTTAACGTGTACGCGCACAAGATGTTCTGCGTGCGTTCGTACAGGGGACCTCGATAGTATCAGCTGAAAGACTTTCAGGGAGAGTGGAGTCGGCACTGATGTTAACTCCAGAGGAAAAGTCCCCTTGAACGAACGAGATTCGAACCCGCGTCAGCATAATTATCACGAGTACAATGCACATCAATCTTAACCACCACGCTATCCCGTCCTCGTGTGTGTGTGTGTGTGTGTGTGTGTGTGTGTGTGTGTGTGTGTGTGTGTGTGTGTGTGTGAGGAGTTTTGGGGTGTGGTGTGATGGGGTGATTTAATCCAATCGAATCCAACCAACCCAACCCAACCTAATCCAACCCAACCCAACCCAACCCAACCTAACCCAACCCAATCCAACCCATCCCAATCCAACACATCCAACCCAACACCTACACCAACCCAACCAATCCAACCCAACCAACCCAACCCACCCAATCCAACCCAACCATCCAACCCAACCCAACCCAACCCAATCCAACCCAACTCAACCCCAACCCAACCCAACCCCAACCCAACCCAACCCAACCTACCAACCCAACCAACCCACCCCCACCCCACCCCACCCAACCCAACCCAACCACTCCACCCAACCCAACCCAATCACACCCAACCCAATCCAACCCAACCCAACCCAACCCAACCCAATCCAATATAATCCAATCCAATCCAATCCAATCCAATCCACTGTGCAGGAGCTGGAGACCCTGCTGGAGGAAGAGAGACGTGTGTCGGACGATCTTCGCAACCAGCTGGGCGTGGCTGAGAGGAAGAGGGTAGCCCTTGCTCAGGAACTGGAGGATGCTCGTGCTCTTCTCGAGGGCGTGAGTAGTACAGTGCATCAGTTGGGGCCTTGTGTCTGTGTAGTGGGTTTGAGGGTGGGGGGTGGGGGTGGGGTGGTGGTGGGGGTTGGGGGGGTGGGAGTGGTTGGGGGTGAGTGGTTGGGGTGTGGTGGGGGAGTGGTTGGGGTGGTGGTGGTGGTTGGGATTGGGGTGGTGGTATATGTGGTGGTTTGTGTGTGTGTGTGTGTGTGTGTGTGTTTGGGGGGTGGGGTGGGGGTTTGAGGTGGGGGTTTGAGGTGGGAGGTGGGAGGTGGGAGGTTGGAGGTATGTATATGTGTGTGTGTGTGGGGTGGGTGGGTTAGTGTGTTTGTGATGTAGTGTGTGTGTGTGTGAGGGGGAGGGGTGTTAGTGTGTTTGTGGTGTAGTGTGTGTGTGTGTGTGTGTGGGTGGGTGGGGGTGGGGGGGAGGTGGGGGCGTAGTGTGTGTGTGTTGGGGGGAAGGTAATGTGTGTGTATGGTGTGTGTGTGTGTGTGTGATATGTAGTGAGTGTGTGTGCGCGCGCGTGTGGGATACGCGAAGACATGTGTAGAGATGCATGCACGGGTGCATTTCATACTGAAATGTCCTTTATTCATACATAGAAGTATATATATATATTTTTAAAAAATGGCTTGCCTGAGATTCTGATGCTGAGATGGACTATTTCATATGACATAAATCTTTACAGATAATTATACTTGCAACCCCTACACGATATTTTTCTTGTCGATAAAGATAACAAAGTGTTCCTCTTAGTCTTCGCACGCGCATCATCATCTCTAAACAAATCCCCCCCAAACAAAACCAGAAAAACTCGTCACCAGCCAACAACCAACCCTCTCAACCCTCAAACCATCCTGCCACCTCTCACCTCCTCCTCCTCTCTCTCTCTTCTCTCTCTCCCCTCTCTCTCTCTCTCTCTCTCTCTCTCTCTCTCTCCAGGCTGAGCGTGCTCGCAAGAACGCCGAGACGGAACTGGCCGACACCAGCACTCGCCTGAGCGAGATCACCTTGCAGGTGACCTCCCTGACCAACGACAAGCGTCGTCTGGAGGCTGACCTCAGCGCCATGCAGAGCGACCTGGACGACGCCATCAACAACCAGCGTGGTGCCGAAGAACGTGCCGAGCGGCTGGCCGCTGAGAACGGCCGCCTGGCTGACGAGCTCCGCCAGGAGCAGGAGAACTACAAGAACGCCGAGAGCCTCCGCAAGCAGCTGGAGGTGGAGATCCGCGAGATCACCATCCGCCTGGAGGAGGCCGAGGCTTTTGCCACCAAGGAGGGAAGACGCCTGGTGGCCAAGCTAGTCCGGGTGGTGTGTGGTGGTTGGGGTGGGTGGTGGTGTGTGAGTGGGATAGCGCGTGGAGACAGGGAGGTAGTGACGTGTAGAGGCACAGGCACAGAGAGACGCGGGCGTACAGGTAAAGACATACAGACACAGGTATAAAGACACAGGCATATGGACACAGACATACAGACGCAGACAGACACAGGTATACATACACAGGTATATAGACACGGACATACAGACATAGGTACACAGACACTGGCATATAGACACAGGTATACAGACACAGGTATACAGACACAGGTATAGAGACACAGGTATACAGACACAGGCATACAGACACATGTATACAGACACAGGCATATACAGACACAGGTATATATTCACAGACATAAAGACACACACACACACACACCCAGACACAGATACAGACAGACACAGGCATACAGAAGGCAGACACACGAAATACAAACACAGACACATTCACATTACATACATGCATGTATATTGTGTGTTTGTGTGAAGAAATATTTATATCAATACACAGTTCGAATCGGAGTGAAAGAAAGAAATGGAAAGATGGAGAGTTGGATACGGGTTCGGATGATTTTAGTCATATATTAGGCCATGTAGCCCTGCATGAGTTGTATTTAGTAAAAATTATAACAACGGAGACAGAATCAGTAAACTCACACCAGAACAAACCATAACAAATCATAATGGATCGTTTCTGAAAAACTTTGGACAGGTACATTGCCAATATTTCTCCACAGTTCTTATTACTACCACAGATGATGAACATGATAATCGTGACATCAATAACAACAAAAAATCAACAGAAACCTCCACACACACTCTCTCTCAACCACAACTTTTCCCACCCCAAAAAAAACAAACCCCAAACAACAACAAAAACCCCATACATTCCTATAATCCCTCGACCTTGACCTTGCAGGTTCGCGACCTGGAAGCGGAACTGGAGAACGAGGCACGGCGCGTGCGCGAATCGGTAGCCAATCAGCGCAAGGCTGAGCGCTTGCACAAGGAGCTGGTGGCTCAGACAGAAGAGGAGCGCCGCCAGCTGGCCGAGCTGGCCTCTCTGAACGACCAGCTGCAGCTCCGCATCAAGACCTACAAACGTCAACTGGAGGAGGCTGTGAGTGCTACAGGCCTGGGTCTTGAGGGATGAAGGTGCAGGTGAAGGTGTCCCATAACCTATATTAAGGTCGTAGGGGAGCGAGGCATCAGAAACCTCACTTCTCTAAGGGGCCAACATATTGAGGGCGGCGCCCAGGTGTCCCATAACCTGTAAGGTGGTAGGGGAGCGAGGCATCAGAGACCTCACTTCTCTAAGGGGCCCAGCATATTGAGGGCGGTGGCGCCCATCTCCTCTCCCTAGCTGCTTTACCTTCCCTGACCCTAAAGAGGGCAGGTACCCATTTACAGCTGGGTGAACTGGGGGGGGGGGGGGGAACTGTACTGAAGCCAAGGCGCGCAAGTGGTCGGTCACCCATCCAACTGGTAACCACACTCGATGCTGCTTAAGGGATAGGGATGTCTTGAGGGATAGGGATGGGGAAATGGTGACAGAAAGAAAAGAAAAAAATGGAGAGAGAGAGAAAGAGAAAGAGAGGAAGGATGTAAATGGGGGAAGGTGGGAAGGAAGGTGGGAAGGAAGGAAAGAAGGAGGGGAAGGGAGGAAAAAGGAAGGGAGGATGGAAGGTGGGAAGGTAGAAAGGAAGGGAGGTAGAAAGGAAGGAAGGAAGGGAGGTAGAAAGGAAGGAAGAATGAAAGAAAGGAATGAAGGACAGGAAGACAGAATTAAAAAAAAGGAAGCAAAGAGGAAGAAATAAATGAAGGAAGAATGAAAGAAAATAAAGAAAGGAAAGAAGGAAAGGAAAGAAAGAAGAAAGAAACAATGTAAGCAAAAAAGGAAGGGAAGAAAGAAAGAAAGAAAGAAAGAAAGGAAAGAAGAAAAGGAAAGAAAGGAAAGAAGAAAGAAAACATTCAAAGGAAAGAAACAAAGAAGGGAAAAGAAGAAAAAAAAAACAAAAGAAAAGAAGAGGGAAGGAGAAAAAAAGAAATAAGAAAGGAAAGAAAGAAAGAAAGAAAGAAAGAAAGCATTTTTAAAGTAGTCAGCTGGAAGAGGCTATGAGAAATCTGCGAGAGACATTAAAGAAAGAAAAGACAAAAAAGATAAAAACAGAAAAGAAACGAAAGAAAGAAAAAAAAAAAAAAGAAAGAAAAAAGGAGAAAAGAACCAGTCCTAAACTAGTGAGCTGGAAGAGGCTACGAGCATCTCTGAGGGATGGTTAAGAACGACAAAGAAAGAAAAGGGAGAGAGAGAGAGAGAGAGAGATAGAGAGAGAGAGAGAGAGAGAGAGAGAGAGAGAGAGAGAGAGAGAGAGAGCGAGAGAGAGAGAAGGAAGAACAAAAGAAATGAATGCAGAAAGAAAACCCTTAAGAAGAAAATGTTAAAAGAACACAGTATAATATTAAAAAAAAAAAATCGCAATAATTTTTTTTCTACAAATGTCAACTGAAAAAGCTGTTATGAGTACTTGTGAGGCATGTGAAAGGCAGAGAGAGAGAGAGAGAGAGAGAGAGAGAGAGAGAGAGAGAGAGAGAGAGAGAGAGAGACAGACAGACAGACAGACAACAGACAGAAGTTGCCAAAGCTAGATGGTTAAAAAGGATAAGGAAAAGAGGGAGAAAAAATGAAGAAAAAAAAGAAAAGAAAGAGAAAAGAAATAAAAGAAAGAGAAAAACAAAGAAACGAAAGAAAGAAAGATAACAGACAGACAGATAGATAGATAGATAGATAGTAAACAAAAAAAAAAATGGAGGAATGAAATACAAAAGTAGCTTTAAGTTGTCTGCTGCAAGAGACTGTAAGTACATGTGACTGAAGACAAATAAGACAAAAATTAGAAGAAAAGTAAAGTAAATAAGGGAAAGAAAGACAGAAAAAAGAAAGAAGAAGAAAGAAAGAAAGACAAAGAAAAAAACCAAAAAGAAAGACAATAAATAGACAGAAATAAATAAAACAGAAAGGAAGGAAGAAAGGAAAGTAAAGCTCTGCAGAAATAGGTACATGTGACTGATGTTAAACAACGAAGAATAAAATTGAGAAAGAAAGGAAGAATGAAATAGAATAAAAAGAAAGAAACAGAGAATGAAAGACAAAAAAGGGTAGAATGAAAACGCAAAGAAAAAGAAACAAGCGAAAGAAAGAAATAAAGAAAAGGGAAGAAGAAAGAAAAGAAAAAAGAAAGAAAACAGGCAAGAAAGGATGAAAAGAGACAGAACCAAACTACCCTCCCCCTCCCCAATTAAAGCAAAAATAGCACACACACATTACACACACACATTTACACACACACACACACACACACACACACACACACACACACACACACATACACACACACACACACACACACACTCACGAAGAGAAGACAGATTAAAAATAGTCCTGTAATGATACAAAAAAGAAGACAAAATCCAATTTTTCGACATAGCAGGCAACAGCTACCCGTAATTGATGATAAAGGTAAAAGAATAAGGAATACAAGAAGAAAGAAAACAGAAGAAAGTTAAAAAAAAGAGAGAGAGAGAGAGAGAGAGAGAGAGAGAGAGAGAGAGAGAGAGAGAGAGAGAGAGTGCATCTCAAATTTAAAACATGGACATGAAGAACCCGAAGTGCCTGTCAGTGATGGTGAATATAGAGTAAAGAAAAATGTGACGAAAAGGAAAGTAAGAATAGAGAGGAAAGAAAAGAGAAAAAAGAAAGAGAATAAAGTCTAATTTTGGGCAGATGAAAGAAATATAAGTACGAGGGATTAAAAGTCAATAAAAAACAAAAGGATAGAGAAATAAAGTAAATGAAAAAAGAAGAGAAAGGGATAGATAGACAGACAGACAGAAAAGAAGAAAGGAAAACAGAAAGTAGTTCTACTGTCGAAAACAGTTAGAAGACGCTAGAAGTACTTCAACATTAAAGGTTGATAATTGAATTTAAGGACAGTAAAAGAATAAACAAAAGAAGAAAAAAGGAGAATACAGAGAAAAGGAAAGAGAAGAAAAAACAGAAGGAAAATAATAAACTACAAGATGTAAAGTGAAAAAGAAAAGAAAGACCAACAAAGAATATATGAAAGATAAGTTTAAAAAAGAGAAAGAATGCAAAGGATTGATTATAACGGGTTTTTCAGAGAGAGAGAGAGAGAGAGAGAGAGAGAGAGAGAGAGAGAGAGAGAAGAGAGAGAGAGAGAGTTATCTGATTTTTTAATTAAACTTGATTTCATATGATCTTTCACAGACCACGCTATGGGGATGTATTTGAAGACTTTATACTTATCAGTATATACACATTTAATATATATATATATATATATATATATATATATATATATATATATATCTATATATATATATATATATATAGATATATAGATATATATATATATATATATACACACACACACATGCTCACTGTTCCTTTGTTTATAGTCTCATTTGAAGCACTTGCACAGGAATGAAGCAAGAGAGGTTTCAATGGAAAAATCTCTAGAGTAGATATTTTGGCAGGGATTTGAATCAGCACCTTTAGGTAACATTGTATGACAAGAATGATGCTCTAACCACAAAGCTGTACCGCCCAGATTCTGTAGTAGTAGTTGTAGTAGTAGTAGTAGAAGTAGTAGTAGTAGTAGTAGCAGTAGTAGTAGTAGTATGTCACTGTTCTTGTAGGGCATACCCCAGCTTTACCACTCTGACTGACTCATCCCACCTTTGACTCACTGTGACATTTACAATACACATTGATTGAGGAGCTTGTCGTGGATGACTCTTTCCAAGTGCCCTGCTGCATACTTGCAGTCATATACCCCAACTTAGATGCTTTTTGTCTCCTCGAAGAAGATGAGTGCATGCCTTTGTGCTGAGAGCACTTGTCAGCACTGAGGGCAATCTTCAACATTATACAACACAACAACATTTTTTAATGTAGGTCCCGCCTCTTAGCTTACACACTTACACACTTTATTCATTTATTTCTTTATTTCTTTATTCTTTTAAATCAAGGATAATGGAATAAGCACTCATGTGCTTATATATATATATTTTTTTTTTCCCCATCCAATCCCCATGTGTATGCGGTTTTGTAAATTTTGTAATCCGTTCCCACCGGCACACAATGGTCCCACTCTTCCGAAAAAGGCGGAACAGGAAATAAACTGTGCGCAAGATGTTTCTGCGTGCGTTCGCGCACGGGGCCTCGGTTTATAGCCACATCCGAAGGACTGGAGAGTGTTAGGACGTGTTAGAACGTGTTAGAACTCTGCCTGACTGTGGATGCTGAAGTCTGGGGGACTGGGTGTGCAGGAGGACGTGGCTAGCCTGACCATGAACAAGTACCGCAAGGCCCAGGCTCTCATCGACGAGGCTGACGCCAGGGCTGACGCCGCCGAGAAGAACTTGCAGACAGTGCGCCGCGCGCGCTCCATGTCCGTCACCCGCGAAATCACCAGGGTGATCAAAGTATAATTCAGGTGAGGCAGGGGGGACGTTTCTTCACTAGCGTTATTTTTTTTGTTTGTTATTGTCGAAGGATTAATGAATTAGTTAATTGATTAATTGATGATGATGATGAAGATGATGATTAGTATTATTCGTATTTCGAGGATAATGGAATAAGCACTCTTGTGTTGTTGTTGTTGTTGTTTTTTTACATCTTGTCCCTGTGTGTATGCAGTTTTGTAAATTTTGTCATCTGTTCCCACCGGCACAAATTACCTATTCTTCCAAAAGGCCTATACTGGTTTTAAAATATGTTCAAGATGTTTTGCACGTGTGTGCACCAGAACTTTAATTTACAGACTCATCTGAAGGACTTTTTGGAGGGGAGTGGAGTCGGCATTGATGTTAACTCCAGAGGATCTAATCCCCTAGAACGGGAGTCTTGGTGGTGGCTCGAACCTAACTTGTCAAATCGCGAGCGCAACGTGCAACGCTCTAACCACCAGGCCATCCTGTACATAGTTGTGAAAATAAAAATGAAAAATATTCGTTCTGAGCTATCATCAGAAAAAGGGAGGGGGGAGGGGGAGGGGAGGTAAGTAAATGACTGGAGACTGTGTAGCGTTATCAAGGGAAGTAATTAATGATACATGCAGATATTCAGAACTGTTTTCATAGATATCACTCAGGGAAAAACAGATCATGATAAAAGTCAGCAAATCAACTACAAACCATAATAAAATCTTGAAATGCATTCTTTTCTCCCTAAATAACGAACTTGTACATGATAGTAATACCGTGTAAAGACTTGCTCTAAAGTCAAGGTGCTAAACTTGAATGTTGACACGCGAGTGGTAAAGGACATTGAAAACATGTTGTTCTTATTGCAAGTAAAGAAAAGAAAAAAGTGTGTGTGTTCGTGCGCGCGCGCGCGCGCGTGTGTGTGTGTGTGTGAGTGTGTGTTGAGTGTGTGTGTGTGTGATGTGTGTGGTGAGTGCTGATGTTGTGAGTGTGTGTGTGTGGTAGTGTGAGTGTGTGTGTGTGTTGTGTGCACACTGATCTAACTCTGATGTTTGTGTGTTGCAGAAAATCAGCGGAGTTTACTTGTGTAGATCATACTCTTGTACAAAGATGACAAAGGTCGCGTCCCTGTCTGCCAAAGTGTAAAAAAAAAGCATCCAGGAGTTCTCACATGGTTGTTCTCTCTGAGTTTTTTTTCTCTCTCTTCTCTTCACTTCTGTTTGGCACACTGCACTCTCTCAATGGTTTTCTGCTTTTTCTCTGTTCTCCAGCTGTTTTGCTCTCTGTCTCTCTTTCTGACATGTTCTAACTCATTCAGAAGTGCCTGAGACTGCACTGCCAAAATATCTCTGAGCAGTTATATGTCTAACAGGAAAACAATGGGGGGAATTTGATCTTTGAATTACTCTGATAATTTTGTTAAAAAAGAGACATTTTCATAGAAAGGGGGGCAGGTTCGTACAAATCCAGCAAACTAAAAGAACTTATCTGAAGACACATGTATGAACAAACAGGACAAACAAGCCGTAAAGAACTGAGACTAACAGTCAGCATCATCAGCAACATCGCCACCTTGACCATCTGCACTATCCCCGTGAAAGAGACTGGCAGTACGAAAGATATCATTCCTTCATGCGAGACCAAAGTCAGTAATTATGGATAGATGGAATCTGTTTAGCTGGGCAACAGAAGGATGGAATGGAGAGGCAGTATTTAAAAACATGGTGTATCATCTGAACTTTCTGGAGATGAAGAACTTTCCCCCAGAACATGTGTCTGCAAATCGCTTTCATCTTTCTAAGCTCGTCACTGCCAACCAACTGGACAGAGCCCGACTACGTCATCTCTGTGGGTCGCACGTCATCATGCTGGGTCTGGACTGACGTCATCATCTCTTTAGGTCTGGATGACGTAATATGTCGGTGCTTTATGACGGTCTTAGTCCGAGTTGGAAATGATGTCTATGCGCATATAATATTTCTGAGAAATACAAAAACATGACTTCTTTTTTCATGCTTTGTAGTCTGTGCTTTCGTCCTCGCTTACTAAGACAGGATCTGTAAACGTGCACATTATTCCGTTTTGTTTGTGAATGGAATGGATGTTTGTCAATAACCAGTGCATTATTTATTATTTTCGTTCTTTTTCATATTCTTTTTTCGTTTGTCTTCTGTTCATGGAAATCAATGTGATACTAGCTGTAATTCGAGAATGTCCAGCAAGATCTTTTAAATGGAGGCTGTGTTGACATTTTGGATTTGGATTGCTGTGTTTTTCCAGCAAAAAATGTGGTAGACAATGGATTATGTTTTGGTCTAAATTCTAGACATATGTTTTTGTCGGCCATAAATCTTTCTTTTTTGTTTTTCCTACACAGAAGTATTTCGGTGAGCTGATTTATTTTAAAAGCATCACCAAAAACATCCTGTCTCTACTTTCTTTTATGTCTGCTTTTCGAAGACATACTGGATAAATGTAGTAGGTAAACGATTGTGATACACTTCTTGGTTACGTTTTTGGGTTTGGATCACTAAAATTGGATTCTTAGATTTTGGTATGAGTTGAACTTGTCTGGTTATTTGTCGTTTGCTCATTATTATAATTATTCGCACACTTTTGCGGCACTGAGAGTGATATGGAGAGACATGGAATCCTGTAGTCTATATCAGTTCTCCTTGGTTGTCCTGAAAACACACATTGTAGATTCCTTTTGTCTTGGTCTTTTCAAAGACTCAAATCAAAACGACGTCTGCAAGAGGGTTTTTAATTTGTTCTTCTCTTTTTTAAAATCCAGGATGTCGAACTTTTGGAGACGTATTTGAACGAATGAAACAAAACGATTGTAAATTATTTCTGGCAATTTGTTTTTTTTTTAATAAATTCGGCTTGCAAAAAAAGGACAGCTGGAATGATCTGTCAAATTTTATTTGGATTGATTTTGTGTTTAAGAAAGGACGTGTGTGTATGTGTGTGTGTTGGGGAAGGGGGGGATGCATGCATGTGTGCGTGTGTGTGTGTGCGTGCGTGCGTATGTATGTATGTGCATGTTTGTGAACCAGTAAGGTGTTCAGTGCATCACTGAGTAAAATTTCACCAATAACATAATCCAAAAAAAAAAGAAAAAAAAAGAAAAGTCAAGGGGGAGTACTCCTTCCTTGTGCTTCGTAGTAAGAGAACACAACTCGGTGTCTCTTGTCATTTTATGATCTGGGCAGTAGTCTTCTCCCTTCCAACACACTTTTCTCTAGTTTCCTCTTCTCTTGTGGCTAGCTTTTGATTAGGAATATATCAGTCCAACTGGCTCCGCAGCTGAGCAAGTGTCGTAATCGGGAAGGGACTCGCTGGGCTGTAGGCTAGCGTATTATGATGAATCAGAACATATTATTGGCGCTGACGAGCAACCTCGAATTGATCTAGCGGTGGTGCAGGGTCTCCTGTGGTTGGTGACCCCACAACAGCCACACACTGATGGCAATCTGATGACATTTCCATCTTTTGGGATTTGATAGAGCCTCTGTGTGTGTGGCTGTGCGTGTGGTGATAAACCAAGATAACAGGCCTGGGAGTAGCATAGTTGATTAAAAATTCACAGAAAAAGTATGCAACAACACAAACCAACCAACCAACCAACCAACCAACCTACCATCTGGCAACCAACTAACCAACCAACCAACCAACCAGCCAACCAATCAACCAACCAACCAACTAACACTGAAATAAAAAAAAGTTACTACCTTCCCTCCTGCCAAAAAATGGAAGAAAGAAAAAAGAAGGAAAGGAAAGGAAAGAAGAAGAAGAACAACAGTAATATTAAGAAGAGCAGCAACAACAACGAACACAAACAACATGTCCGATATTTTGCACAGGTATGTGTGCTTTAGGGCACACTTGTTTATAGACGAACAGTGTCAGATGCAGTCATCGACACACATTCTTACTAAAATAACAAAGTATTTTAATTGACCACTTTAATATTACAGTAACGATTTTCGCATGAAAAATCATGCTTCATGCGAACGCATGCAGAATATCTTGTACACACGCTAATAAAAAAAAACCCCACAAAACCTGCTCCGCCTTTCAACAAAGACAGCAATAATGTGGCAGTGGGAACGGATAAAAAATGTTAAAAAAACCCCCGCATACACACAGAGACTGAATGTCAAAAAGCACACGCGTGATTATTCAGTAATCTCAAATAAAAGAATAATAAAAAGAAATATGACAAAATGATGACACATTACTTTCACAGAACAAGAAGGACAAAACCAATCCAAAACAAGTTTGACACCAAAAAATAAACTTTGTTTCACCATTTTTTCACATTGGTACAAACGATAAAAAAGGTAAAGGCGTCCCATAACCTATGTGGTCGTAGGGGAGCGAGGCACCAGAGACCTCAGTTTCTCTAGGGGCCAGCACATTGAGGGCGGCGCCCATCTCCTCTCCCTCGCTGCTTTACCTTCCCTGACCCTAAAGAGGGCAGATACCCATTTACATCTGGGTGAACTGGGGGACTGTAGTGAAGCCAAGGCGCACAATCGGTCACCCATGCACTTGGTAACCGCGCTCGATGCTGCTTAACATTGGATTGGTGCTCTGACATTTGAGCTATCCCGTCCCCACAAACTATAAAACACTTGTCAAACCCAGAGACATTTGTTTTTTACTTATTCACTCATTCTTTTTTTTCAAGGATAACGGATTATGAAATATCCACATCTACACTCCAAAAAAAAACCCCTCCCACAAAGACTTTAAAGAAAAAAAACCAACAACCAACCCCTTTCATAAGCTTGACACATTAGTTCTATTTTCACACTACACATTATACTTTTTTTTCTCAGCGAAAATAATACAACATCTAACCTGTAAATTTCACAAAACTTCAGTAAAGGAAAAATGAGTTTGCGTCTTTTTTCAGCCTCCATCCCCACCCTCTATCACCACCACCTTCAGCCTCCCCCCACCCTCTATCACCACCACCTTCAGCCTCCCCCCTTCTCCATCTCCCCCCCATCCCCCCACCCCTACCACCACCCCCCTGTCTTCCACTGTCACTCCCACGTCTGCAGGGTGTCCTCACTCCCTGTCCAGGCCCCGACGTTGCCTCATCTATTTTTCATCCCTGCAATTAATTTGGAAGAAAACTCGGGATTACGCAGCAGAGACGAGGAGTTCAGAGGCTGACTGTGTGGCAGACAGGGAGTGAGGGAGGGAGTGAGGGAGTGAGGGTGGAATGGAAAAGGGTGGACTGAAAAGACTTATTAAAAATGAATGTCTTCTCTCTCACACTGTGTGTGTGTGTGTGTGTGTATGTGCGTGTGTGTGTGTGTGTGCGTGCGCGTGTGTGTGTGTGTGTGAGTGCATGCGCTTCAGTGCGTGTAGATTTGTATTCGTGTGTGTGTGTGCGTGTGTGTGTTTGCGCGTATGTGTGCTTATGTGTGTGTGTGTGTGTGTGTGTGTGTGTGTGTGTGTGTGAGTAAATGCGCTTCAGTGCGTGTACATTGGTATTCATGTGTGTGTGTGCGTGCGTATGTGTGCATATGTGTGTGAGTACATGCGCTTCAGTGCATGTACGTTGGTATTCATGTGTGTGTGTGTGTGTGTGTGTGTGTGCGCGCGCGCGTATGTGTGCTTATGTGTGTGTGTGGGAGTACATGCGCTTCAGTGTGTGTACATTGGTATTCATGTGTGTGTGTGTGTGTGTGTGTGTGTGCGCGTGTGCGCGCGTATGTGTGCATATGTGTGTGAGTACAAGCGCTTCATATATGGATTTTGCTTATATAGTTTATAGCCTCACCCATTTTTAAGACTTCATTTGGGATTCTTGTTAGGTTTTGTTTTCCATAAGAAATACCAGTGGAAAAACAGTAATAAAAGTAGATAAAAAATGCATTCAATCATGCGCTCATTACTACCCTACCCACATAAATGTACACACATTAAACACACACACATATTCAGAGGAAACTGAGTAAAGATTATTCAACAGACAATTCAGACGGAGACACGAAGATCATACACATAATCCCCCAACATCCTCATTTTAAACACCAACGTCAGACTGTAGAAAAGCTCCGTAAAACACTGCCAGGCACACACCAGACACGATGTGATGAGGGAAGGCACGAAAGTACATGTCATTGCTTGGTCCTCACATGTTAACCCTGACACTTCCTCCTAGCAGTACACTGAAAAAGTCACAGATATATTGAATATTAACGAGTGCATTACTTCTTCTTGAGGGCACGTTTGAGTTAAGTCATTGATGTCAAAGCATTTTGGCTTCAGTCATGAATTTTGATTCTATCCG
Organism: Rapana venosa; assembly: GCA_028751875.1. NCBI lineage: Eukaryota > Metazoa > Mollusca > Gastropoda > Neogastropoda > Muricidae > Rapana > Rapana venosa. Next base: position 56,662,839 of record CM054141.1, read on the forward strand.
TGATATAAGTTTGTGATCGAGTTCAGGACTGGAGAGGGATGAAGTTATGTGGGGGTCATGTTTTGTGGAAGTGGTGGGAGGTAGTACAGTTCGTTATGGAAACTATATCAAGTTTGTTTTGTAAGTCATTTCTTCTTCTTTTTCTTCTTTTTCTTTCTTTCTTTCTTTCTTCTTTCTTTCTTTCTTTCTTCTTCTTCTTCTTCTTCTTCTTCTTTCTTCTTCTCTTCTTCTTCTTCTTCTTCTTCTTCTTCTTCTTCTTCTTCTTCTTCTTCTTCTTCTTCTTCTTCTTTGTCATTGTCGTCGTCGTCGTCGTGGTCGTCGAACGCTCAGGCAGCAACTGTTGTTGTCTGTTACATGAGCGAAAATGCGTCACGCTGCCGTTTAAACGCCTGACAAGTCGTTTTAGACATAAAACTGTGGTGGAGATGACACACTGCAGAGAACACATCAGACATTGTGGATACATGAACACATTGTAGGGAACACATCAGACATTGTGGACTGTGAATACACTGCAGGGAACACATGAGACACTGTGGACTGTGTACATACTGCCAGGTATACACAAGACACGGTGGCATGGGGGAACGCACGTACATACATGTCGCTGCTTGGTCCTCACACGTTAACCCTGAGACTTCCTCCTAGCAGTATACAGAAAAGGCCACAGATATATTGAACATTAATGTGTGTATTACTTCTTGCTCCTGAGGGCATTTTTGTGTTATGTCAGTTGCGTGCATACAGAGATGGTGTAGTTCAAGGTATTTTTGGCCTGATGATGGATTTCTGTTCTGTCTACAGGTAAGTTTGTGACTGAGTTCAGACGTGGAACTAGGTTAAGTTTTGTGGATTTTGTTTATATAGTTTATAGCTTCACCCATTTTTAAGACTTCATTTATGATTCTTGTTAGGTTTTGTTTTCCATAAGAAATATCAGTGGAAAAACAGTAACAAAAGTAGATAAAAATGCATTCAATCATGCGCTCATTGCTACCCTACCCACATACATGTACACACATTAAACACACACACATATTCAGAGGAAACTGACTAAAGATTATTCGACAGACAATTCAGACGGAGACACGAAGAACATACACATAATCCCCAAACATCCTCATTTTAAACACCAACGTCAGACTGTGAAAAACTCCATAAAACACTGCCAGGCACACACCAGACACGATGTGATGAGGGAAGGCACGAAAGTACATGTCATTGCTTGGTCCTCACATGTTAACCCTGACACTTCCTCCTAGCAGTAAACTGAAAAAGTCACAGATATATTGAATATTAACGAGTGTATTACTTCTTCCTCTTGAGGGTACGTTTGAGTTATGTCATTGATGTCAAAGCATTTTGGCTTCAGTCATGAATTTTGATTCTGTCCGTGAGATAAGTTTGTGATCGAGTTCAGGACTGGAGAGGGATGAAGTTATATGGGGGTCATGTTTTGTGGAGGTGGTGGTAGGTAGTACAGTTTGTTATGGAAACTATATCAAGTTTGCTTTGTAAGTCATTTCTTCTTCTTCTTGTTCTTCTTCTTCTTCCAGCAGGTGGGCAAAAACACGAACAATCTTAGGTTCAATTCCACCTTAACACACTCTCACACTCTCTCAACATATCAGGTATAGTTTCATCAATAACTTTGTTAATAGGTCTATTGTCTTTTTGTGGTACCCTGGGAAGTGGTTAAGGTGAACTGAGTTTTTGTTTTTAGCTGTGTTTTGTTTTGATTTGTTGGCATACGACAGTCTTTATTTAGGCATGATGTTGGAATATGCTTATGCAAGAGTATACAGTTATGAGTGCACTCCAGGGTATTATGCCAAAGTCTTACCAAACTTATGTGAATTTTTTTCATCTTCAACTTTTCATCTTCAGTATTTTGCCTCTCGATGTGTATTGTGGCCAAAGGCCGATGTACATTAAACAATTTCAGAGTTCAGAGTTCTCTCTCATATATCCCTAAGGGCGAGGACTGGATATAAAAAAGCACATGGGTGCTTATTCGTGATCCTCGAAATACAAGAATTAGTCATTATCATTGTCATTGTCGTCTTCTTCTTCTTTGTCGTCGTCGTCGTCGAACGCTCAGACAACAACTGTTGTTGTCTGTTGTATGAAAAAAAAGCATCACGCTGTTGTTTAAGCGCCTGACAAGACGTTTTAGACATAAAACTGTGGTGGAGATGACATGTCTATCTGCTATGCATGCCTTTGTATGGTTGTACCTTTTGGCCATGCTCTTTCTCTCACTTAAACTCTGATAGATACAGCTACCACACAGAAAGGCTTACATTCGCAAGTACACTTACACAGGCACTTGTACAGGCAAGCAGGCACGTGTGCGTGAACACACGTGCACACACTTGCACGCACGGGGGCACACACACATACACACACACACACACACACACACACACACACACACACACACACACACACACACGCACGAACGCTCACACACACACACACACACGCACACACACGCGCGCGCACACACAGGCACGCACGCACACACACACACACACACACACACACACACACACACACACACACACACACACAAATACACTTTTCCATCAAATCAAGACAAACAAGACTTCTTTTATCCAGCAAAGTTCTATGACAGAAAAGGTTCTGTTTTTCACAATCAGAAGAAAAAATATTCAAGACACGATCCCGCCTCACCAGCTGATACCGTCCTCTAATGTACACACACACACACACACACACAACACACACACACACACACACACACACACACAACACACACACACACACACACACACACACACACACACACACACACACACACACACACACACACACACACACACACACACACACAACACACACACACACACACACAAACACACCACACACAACACAC
>CM054141.1:56670737-56680737 GCA_028751875.1 Rapana venosa
CAATCACACTATGCGCTCATTAGGGGTCACCCAGATTATGCGCTCTGTAGGGGTCACCCAGATTATGCGCTCTGTAGGGGTCACCCAGATTATGCGCTCTGTAGGGGTCACCCAGATTATGTGCCATGTAGGGGTCACCCAGATCATGCGCTCTGTAGGGGTCACTCAGATTATGCGCCCTGTAGGGGTGTGTGTGTGTGTGTGTGTGTGTGTGTGTGTGCGCGCGCGTGCGTGTGCGTGCGTAGTGCGCGCGCATGGATTTGAAATCTGTTGCTCATTATGTTTAAGGAGAGTTGCATGCCTGTAAATGATTGAGTGCAAGCGCTTCGATTTGTTTTTTTTTTTTTACAAGATTCAGCGCTATATAAATTTCATATATTATTATTATTATTATTACTTAGATTTTGCGCTCTGTAGGGGTCACCCACATTATGCGCCCTGTAGGGGTCCTTCACGTTTTATGCGTCCTGTCTCACTCCTCACACCTGGAAATCACTGTGAGAACACGAGTATACACTAAAAGAAGAAGTTGCTTGTATGACAGTTTGCAAGTATCTGGCCCCATAGGAATTTTTTTTGAAGCTTCAAAGACTAATGGAAAGTACAGTTATGTACTAAAATAATATCATAGAAAAAAGACATTATTAAAGTACCAGTCAACAGCCCGACCATGTAGGCAGCCATATTCCAACTTCAGATCTTTGAAATTCTTGTAGTGGAAAGCACAATTTTGGCCCTAAGAGCGTTCCATAGAGGAAGACAATCTTAACGTACCATTCCATTTCGTAACATTTCAATATAGGCTTTGGCTTATGTTTTATATCAATAACTGACACAGCTATTTTTCGCCTGGGGCCTGACAGAGAGATACAGTTCCCCTATCACCAACTGATGCCAGCCATTGATGTGCAGACACGACTCCATGCCAGCAAAAACTCAAGAAACAGTAAACAAGACAAATCTGGAACTCTGGCAGTGCTTAGACCCGCCTGTACATACATGCTGCTGCTTAGCGTGAACAGCTCAATGCTTCTAACTTCAGGCAGTAAGTCTCTGCTGACGTAAGGCGAACAGTGATACAAGATAGCCAGTGCTTCTCTGTCATTGGTACACATACAACAAAGCAGTGACGGCACAGCTTGGCTTTCGGATGAGACGACAAGCCTTGGTTCCGTACGTAACACATATTAAACGTACGTAAAAGAAGCCATGACAATGAAAGAGTTATTCCTTTTTTATTTTAATTTTAAAAAGAACATTATTTCTAAGGGCATCATGTCAAATTTCATTGCATTTTATCTACAGTACCTGAATCGGAAATCGCGGCTGGAAATTTGATATAACCCCCAAAACAGATTTTGATAATATTTTTGCAGTGTCTCATTGAGTTGCATTACACTATATTGTATAATACTTTAAGTCACGGCAGATTTCTCTGCGTGAAATTTGGGCTGCTCTCTCTCCCTCTGGGTAGAAGGCGTCGCCACAAGAGCAGCGATACCCATCATCGTTTTTTCCCCTGTGTGCGTGTGTATATGTTTCCCTATCAGAGTGGCTTTTTCAGATTGTTGTCTGGGCAACTCTCTACTCTATTGTTGCAGTGGGTCCCTTTACGTCAGCTAAATACATGTTTCACACAGGGCTCGATTTTTGTTGTCTCCTCTCAAAGACTAGCATCCAGACCACAACTCGAGGTTTGTTGGATGGGGGGACAAGTTAGTGCGCAAACGGGGATTGATCTCACACTTTTCACTTTTTAGGCAGGTGCATTACCTCTAGACCATCGATCCACCAGTTACATTTGGGATTACGTAGCCGTAGTCTTTATGTGTGGAAGTGACATCCAGTTCTGTCCACACAGAGATTTCATGTCTGAAAGCTAGCAAAATAGCGTGAGCGGTACATGAGTACACATACACACAAACAGGAACAAGTAGACGTAATATATACATACATGCAGACACACACACACACACACACACACACACACACACACACACACACACACACACACACACACACACACACACACACACACACACACACACACACACACACACACCACACCCTCTCATCATCCTCTCTCCTCTCTCTCTCTCTCTCTCTCTCTCTCTCTTCTTCATCTCTCCCTCTCTGTCTGTCTGTCGATCTGTCCAGTTGTCTGTGTCTCTATTTGTCTAAATTCCTCTCTCTGTCTCTGTCGGTCTCTGTCAGTCTCCTTCTGTCCGTCTGTCTGTCTGTCTGTCTTTCTCTCTTACTCTCTCCATCTCTGTTTTTTTCCACAACGTATCTTCATGTTAACCAAGAAAACGCAAAGTCAGTTCTACTAGGGTTCATGACAGAGCTGATCTTTCTCAGTGAGAGAGAGAGAGAGAGAGAGAGAGAGAGAGAGAGAGAGAGAGAGAGAGAGAGAGAGAGAGAGAGAGAGAGAGAGAGAGAAAGTCTGGCAGGGAGACAGTGACTCCCTGGCACCAACTAACTACAGCCTGGCATAGACAGACACGTCTCCATGCCAAGACAATCAGGAAATACTGCATGGAACACATCACGAGCTCTGGCATCGCGGAGACGGATACGTGCGGCTGCTTAACAGCCACAGCTTAATGCTTCCACCTCTGGCAATGGATTCATCTTATGTAACTCGCGAAAAAGGAATACATAGAATATTAACTAGCGTATTACTTTTCTCATTAAACGGAATTTTGCGGGGGTCATGTTTGCATGATGTCTGTGGCGTGTATTATTACATGAGATATAGCTGTCAGCACTTCTTTGATAATGATGATTGGTTCTGTCAACGCTTAGTTCAGAAATGGGCTAGGAGAGGTGGGTATGGTAAAGCACGTGCGTTATCATTGTCTTTTGCTTTTTTTAACGGGTGTGTTGGTGAGTTAAGATGTAGTAGTGCAGAACATGTTGAAGATAATAATAATAATAATAATAATAATAATAATAATAATAATAATAATAATAATAATAATAAAAAATGGAATTTATATAGCGCTGAATCTTGTAAAAAAACAAACAAATCGAAGCGCTTGCACTCAATCATTTACAGGCATACAACTCTCCTTAAACATAATGAACAACAGATTTCAAAAACCATGCGCGCGCACGTAGCACGCATTTCACGCACACACACCCACACACACAACACACACACACACACACACACACACACACACACACACACACAAAACACACACACACACACACACACACACACACACACACACACACACACTCGGGAAAAACACTTAGAAAAGGGGAAAGATGCTGTTGAAAATTAGGGACAGATAATTTGGGGAAAGTCCCCAGGTAGGAAATAAGTGTGTTTGAGGCTGATTTGAAGGGATCAAGTGAAGGCTTTTTGGCGAAAGAAAGAGGGAGGTCATTCCAGGTGGAAGGACCAGAAAAAAGGAAGGAGGGGACGGCCAACAGTGGTTTTTTTTGAATCTGGGTGTTCGAAAGCACAAAGTATCTGCGGCTGAACGAAGGGAACGGGATGGAGTGTACAATGAAGACATTTAACAGAGATAAGAGGGGCAGATTTGTGGAGACATTTGAAACAGAGGGTATTGATTTTATACTCCAGTCTTTTAAAGACAGGCAGCCAGTGAAGAGATCGCAGAAGAGGACTGATGTGTTCAGATTTTTTTTTTCCTTAGGACCAGTCGAGCTGCAGAGTTTTTAGCTTGAAGAGAGTGGATAGATGATGCGGTAAGGCCAGCCAAAAGAGAAATACAGTAGTCTAAAGGGAAAAGAATGAGAGATGTGACAAGCTTGGAAGTTGCATCAGTGGACAGATACTTGCGAATCGCGCTTATCGCCGAATTGATAGTAGCAAGACTGGCAGGTCGGGGTGATGAATTTTTCATAGAGAGTGTGTTGTCAAGAACTACTCCTAAATACTTCACAGATTGGACAAAGGAACTGACGTATTGCCGAATTCTATTGAAGTTTTTGCGATAGAGGAAATTTATGTTGGGTCCCTATGAGCATGGCTTCGGTTTTTATCGGCATAAGTTGTAACTTGTTCTGAGCCCATCCAGTTTGAATGTATTGAAGGCAGTAGGACATATTGTTCAGGAGGGAAGGCAAGTTTTCAACAGTATCCACTGCACTGAAGCTGAGTAACATCGGCATAGAAATAAATGAGCAATATGGTGGTTGTTATTATATGTGAGAGTGGAGCAGTGTAGAGAGTAAAGAGGGAAAAGGGCCCAGGACTGATCCCTGCGAGATTCCACAATTCCATTTTGACAGTTTTTGATTGAATTTTGGTTTTACAACAACTTTCTGGGAAACCCGTTCTGTGAAGTATAAGTAAGCCAGGTGAGGCTGTGCCGTTAACACCCCCAAACGTATTTTGGAGGCGAGAAAAAAGAATTGGAGTGATCTATGGTATCAAAGGCTGCAGAAAAAGTCAAGAAGAGTGAGGAGGGAGATTTTTCCTGCATCAAAGCAATGTAGAAGTGTACTAAAGTGTGGACTAGGTGGTTTTCGGTGCTGTGGTTGGGCGATAGGGAATGAAAAGTGGGAAGGAATCATTGGAATGAAGGTGACTGTTGAGCTGTTTGAGAACGGATTTTTCTAGTACTTTAGAGACAAAGGGTAAGTTGAGACAGGCCTAAATTCTTCAGAAAGTTGGATCGAGGTCGTGCTTTTCCAGTAGAGGTGTACATTGCTGTTTTAAGAGCTGATGGAAAAATTTCCTGACACAAGAGATGAGTTTTACTAATTTTAGTGATAATAGGTACAAAATTGTGGAAGGCATTTTGAGAAAACAGGAGCAGGTATGGGATCAAGGTCGCATGATTTTTTGGCATTTCCTTCAAAATTGTCATGATTTTTTTTCACTTGTGGGATGGAAGGAAAAGAGAGAGTGCCATGAACTGGGGGTCAGGAGCCGGCGGAATTGATCGACCAGTCTGGAGCGTATTATCAAAAATTTGTCTGAAAAAAAGGCAGAAAAAATGGATGGAATTTCAGCAGGCTGTGGGTGTTAGGCAGAGGAGTTGTTTTTGCAGATCCAAGGAGATTTGAGGTGAGGCAAAAAAGAGATTTTATGGATGTAGCACAGATAACTTGGGAAGAGTAGTAGTCTGTCTTTGCTGAATGGATTAAGAGTTTGACTTTGTTTATTTGTTTTCGGAAAAGCTGTTTGTTGATTTCGGTTTTTGACTTCCGCCACTGCCGTTCTAGTTGCCGGCGTTTGCGCTTCGCTATCAAGATCTAGGGTGTGGGTTACCATTATTGATGAGCCTGTGACCCTTAAGTTTAGTATATATGTATACTGCCTCTGACATTCTGGTAAAATTCTGACTTCATCATGCATTATGCATAGACACACAAAAATGAAAAGCCGTGAAGCCTAGAAATATTTCTACCAACAACAAATAAAAAAGAGGAAACAATCAGTTGTCTGACACCGTATTGTTGCAAACAAGAACAAGGATAGTCATAAAACATATATAAACATATTGCAGAAGAAGAAGAAGAATAGTAAAGAAGAAGAATTGCAAAGAAGAAAAAGAATTGCGAAGAAGAAGAAGAATGCTAAGAAAAATGCGAAAAAGAAGAATGCGAAGAAGAAGAAGAATGAGAAAAAGAAGAATGTGAAGAAGAAGAAGAAGAAGAAGAAGAAGAAGAAGAAGAAGAAGAAGAAGAAGAAGAAGAAGAAGAAGAAGAAGAAGAAGAAGAAGAAGAAGAAGAAAAAGAAAGTGGATGAAGTATATTCAAAATCAAAACAAACTAGTTATGTTCTAATTTCTTTATTCAGAGATTTTCTTCAAACCTCATAGAGAAGGAACAAATGTCATGATGTCAACTTGTCTGCACTGCCACACCAAATCAATGGTCTTAATAACTCAAGCACATAGTTATCCCGCTTTTTTTGCTTATTAATTGGCACACACATAATAAGAGTACATCAGCCACAAGACAAAAGAAATAATTACAGTTAAAACAAAGATAAGGAACACCAAAAACAATTAAAGGATTAAATACAAAATATGATAGCAATGACACTATAAGCAAACAAATGCCAGTTTTAATGACTACAATAGTAACAACTCCACAAGAGCACCAACAGTACCAATAATCCCTTAATTCAATTGTTCATGGCATGTCACGTAACAATCAATGATTTCTGGAGAAGTTACAACAATGCTTTGACAGCCACACTCTATATAGTGATGATAATGAAAAGCTAAACGTTGTAAGTAAAGTATCTTTTTGAGAGCAAAAATTAAATTCTCTGCAGAACATTTCAATAAAAAAGTACATGGAGTCCACTTACTTAGAAACATAAGATTTTCGTTACAGCTTTGAATTATACTTTTCTAGTTTATATCTGTTTGCAATTAATATTTGGTAAATATTTACCAAACCTGCGTTAACAGATGAACATTTTATCTGCAATTATTTTTAACAGCGGTATCCTGATCAAATTTCCACATCTGTACAATTACCTTTTAGTGACTGGTTCAAAGCAGAATATTTATAAACAAATCTGTTTTGGAAATCAAAGATGCACAGGTAAACAAAGAAAGATGTCACAACAGTAGCTGCATCACACCGTGGAAAGAGTAACTGGTATCCCTGTGTCTCATGTTTTGGATAATCTGTTAAGTATGCGCTGATGTTTTTAATATAAAGTCTAAAGAAAAATAGATCTACACATGCACGAATACTCTAGCCAAGGTTTGTTGTGAAATCCTCCAATGCAGACACATGTGTGATTCTGTGCCGTGTTTTGCTTCCCCTCTCCCCCACATGATCACTCCCCACCACCAGTCTCAGAGGAAGCAGAAGGAGCACCACAGCAAACCCACTTCAGAAACTCTTTTCTGAACTTACTGCCAGTCAGACAGTAGAGCAGGAAGTTGATGGCGCTGTTGGTGTACCACAGCAGCAGAGTCACGGTCGTCAGCAGACTCACCATAGCCAGCGCCTCCTGGCTTTTCAACAGATCTTCCAGCACGAAGTTCATCCAGCTTTGCACAATGCACGCCGGTAAGGTCAGGACCAGGAACGTGATGGACAGAGCCAGAACCATCACTGTTGTCCTGGAAGCGGTTTTCCTGCGGCTGTCGTTGCTGTTCTTGGCGTTTGTGCTAGAAACGGAATGGGCAGCTGCTGCTGAAAATGAAGTAGCCTTGAACAAAGTCATGGATAAGATGACATCACACACAAAGAGGCAGACGCAAGGCAGAACAGATGATACAGCTGTATCCAGCCAGGAGAACACGTATCTGAAGAAGTATTCATAGTCACTGCCGGGAATCGCGTCACAGATAGAGTAGGGACCGATAATCACCAATCCTGGCACAAGATGCAGGTGAAACAGGAAAGCTGCGAGAGTGACAACTGCCACAACCATCCACGTCCTTCGTACAGTCCACGCCGTCCTCATTCTGTGCGGCCACAGCACCGCCATAGTTCTCTGCACCGTCACACAAGTCACCAGCCAGGCAGAGATAGAGTTAACAGAGTACACCACCCATACGTGGAGCTTGCACGTCACTGAACTCAACCCCCGCATATCCACCTGAAACAGGGTGTACACCCACAGACGCAGCACACCCACGTACAGCAAGACAAAGTCGGACGCGGCAAGGGCCATAAGGAAGACGTACTGCGAAGAGTGATGGTCCTTGATGCGACGCATGACAACAATGGTGGCGATGTTTCCGAAGCCGCCGAAGAGGAGGATACAAGGCGGCCAGAGCTGGTACAGGAGGGTGGCTACTTGATACTCCACGAAGGAGATGGAGGCCTCTGCCTGACCCTGAGTGGTCATGTTGTCCTGAAGGTCTGCATCCATGGCGGAAACGTTGGCCATAGTCTTTGTCTGCTGCGACGGTAGAGCCTCTAAGAGATGCTTTTCGATGATACAGGAAGCAAAATAAATTATGTATGTTCCTACGCGCACGTACGCACGCACGCACAGACAGATATGCAGTCAGACAGACAAACACTTATACATACACAGACATGCAGTAAGAAAGAAAGACAGACAGACAGGTAGACAGACAGTCTCACACACACACACACACACACACACACACACACACACACGCCCGGACTACACACACACATATACATACACCACACACACACACACACACGGACTACACACACACACACACACACACACACACACACACACACGCACACACACACGCACACACGCACGCACATTTTGCTCCAGCAGATCAGCTTAATACTCTTGTCAACGATAGCAATGTTTCTTGACATTACATTACATGCTTACAATCTTAATCTGATGATGCTTAAAAGTATCCTTCCAAAAATACAACAACAACAACTAAAAGAACAACAACAATAAGCAACAAAGAAAACAAAGGAAAATAAGCGAACCCCCCCCCCCCCCTCCCCACCCCTCAACCAAAACGACACGAAAAGGAGATTAGCACATATTGCTAAAACCTCTCTCCTTTCCACTGAAAGACACAGTGTAAAAGAATATCCTTTAGTTATTATTGTTTTTATTCTTTTATTTCGAGGATAATGGAATAAGCACTCATGTGCTTTTTTTACACCTAGTACCCGTGTGTATGCAGTTTTGTCAATTTTTTCATCCGTTCTAACCTGCACACAATAGCGTACTCTTTCAAAAAGCGGAACGGGTTTTAACGTGAGCGCAAGATTTTCTGCGTGCGTTCGCACACGGGACCTCGGTTTATTGTCTCCCCCAAAGGACTTTTTTTTTGGAAGTGCTGTGTGTGTGGGGGGGGGGGGGGGGGGAGGGGGTGGAAGTCGGCACTGATGTTAACTCCAGAGGGTAATATATCCTCTTGAACGGGATTTGAACCCGGGTCAGCAGATCATGAGCGCAATGCGCAACGCTCTAACCAACCAGGCTATCGCGTCCCCAACAACAAGCATGCTTTATAAGACTGGTGCCACCCCTGCCTCTTCCACAAAGCAGCACACACACTGTTCTGCAGGCCACGGTGGAGATATACATACATCCTACTTACTGTACATACAAGCTCCTTGCAAACCTGTCCACCAGACGTACACAAACAGTTAACACAGTCAGTCAGGGAGGTGATGCAGTCCTTCCCCCCCCCCCTCCCTCCCCTTTTTTTCTTTCTCGTTCCTCGGCTAGAGCTCCGCTGTTCACCAATGGTGAGATTTTGCCTATGTGACCTTCTTTCCCCACCATTAAGGTAGCCGCATTCCAACTTCGGGAATGATGTCTAAACACGACAATACGTTTTGAAATGCCATCCATTTCTAAAAGGTAAGGTAAAGGTGTCCAATAACCTATTAGGTATTAGGGGAGCGAGGCGTCAGAGACCTCACTTCTCAAGGGGCCAGCATATTGAGGGCGGCACCCATCTCCTCTCCCTCGCTGCTTTACTTTTCCTGACCCTAAAGAGGGCAGGTACCCATTTACAGCTGGGTGAACTGGGGGAACTGTACTGAAGCCAAGGCGCGCAAACGGTCACCCATCCAACTGGTAACCACCCTTGACGCTGCTTAACCTTAGCTGGAGGAAAGCGAGCGCTCCGACCATTGAGCTATCCCGTTCCCTATCCATTTCTCACCGGCACGGATTTTGCCTAGTTTTAAGAAAGGCAGAACGGGTTTTAACGTGATCACAAAAATGTCCTGCATTCCTTCGCATACGTGACCTTGGTTGAAAGGTTCATCCGAAGGATTTTCAGGGGAGTAGAGACGGAACTCCTGGGAGAAAAATCCCCTGGAACAGGAATCTCGGCAGTGGCTCAAACCAGGGCCGTCAGATCACGAGCGCCGCGGTCTAGAAACCACTCTGCTACCCTCAGTTTACCCAGCTGTAAACGGGTACCCACCTGCTACCCTCTTAAGGAACAGGGAAAAGCAACAGGGCGAGGGAGAGGAGATGGGCGCCGCCCTCAATATGCTAGCTAGCCCCTGGAGAAGCTGAGGTCTCTCTGACACCTTGCTCCCCATCGGCCGTATAGGTCATGGAGCACATTTGCTT
>CM054141.1:56685737-56688237 GCA_028751875.1 Rapana venosa
CGAGACATGAGGTATAAGGTAGTTGTTTCCCTTGGATCAAAATTTCTTCATTTTCTGACGATTACAACTAGATTCGATTTTCAGCAACAATGATTCTCTCTAAGCCCATGCTACCTCACATTTCACAGATTATTTTTCACCTACCTTGTGGTTTTGTATCATTTTTTTCATTAAAAATGCTGTCTAAGTGTATACCTCATGTGAGGAAAATTTTGAATAAAAGTCGAGAAAGTGTATTAACTTCGTAACAAAATTTTTAGGTTTCTAGGATTATACGTCATATGTTTTGAAGATTAGGATGGTGATTGCTTGTGACTGTATGGTAATTGCTTGTAACTGTATGGTAATTGTTTGTAACTGGATGATAATTGTTTGTAAAATAGATGACAATCAGCTAGAATGAAAGACCAGAAAATCGTGCTTTTGCACTCAGAAATACAGCAACAGAGACTTAATGGATCGGTGGTCTAGAGGTAACGCACCTGTCTAGACAGCGAACAATCCGGGTCGGAAGTGTACGGTGGTTCGAACCCCATTAGGGCCCGAAACTTTTCCCCCATCCATTATAGTGGTGGTCTGTGTGCTAATCTATCGGATGAGACAATAAATCGAGGTCCCGTGTGCTACACATAATTATTTAGCGCATGTAAAAGAACCCACGGCAACAAAGGAGTTACCCCTGGCAAAACTCTGTAAAAAGAAAAAGCCACTCTGATAGGGAAACAAAACACAGTTGCAGAAAGGAAAAGCAAAAAATAAAGGAGTGGCGCTGCTCTTGTGGCGACGCGCTTTCCCTGGGGAGAGCAGCCCAAATTTCACGCAGAGAAATCTGCCTTGACTCAATGTATGAAAATAGGGACAGAGAGACAAACATCCATGATCTGAAAAAAGAGGTTGCGTTTAACAGTTTTCTGGTTTTCTCCTGGCATATGCATAAGCTGTCGCCACCCCTCCCCCTTCCTCCATTATCCCACATATTCCTCACCATCCTTTCATCCCCCCCCCCACACACACGCACGCACGCACGCACGCACGCACGCACGCACGCACGCACCACACACACACACACACACACACACACACACACACACACACACACACACACACACACACACACAACACACACACACACACGCGCGCGCGCTCGCTCTCTCTCTCTCTAGTATAAAACAGTATATGAAATCTTACTCTGTAGCCCTTGGAAAATAAAGAAAAAGATCTCCCCCCTCTCTCTCTCCCTCCCTCCCTCTCTCCTCTTCCCTTCTCTCTCTCTCTCTCCCCCTCCCTCTCCTCTCCCTCCCCCCCCTCTCTCTCTCGCTCGTGTGCACAAGTGTGTATTGACGCATTTTAGCAGTCGGCTGAAAAACAACAACACACAATATCTCAGAGAACAAAATAGCGTTTGACAAACAAGAACATAGAGAAACAGACAGGCCTGTAAGCAAATTAACAACACCAGCACTGGATGAAATACTTGTCAACATCATTCCTGATGCATAACAAAACTAAACGTGTAGTTGTGTTTAACAAACCAACAAAGAGATTAAAAGAAAAGACAAAGAAAACACACAAACATACAAAACATAAAGAGCAGGTTAAAAAGTAGAAAAAAACACTTCCCTTGAAGAGGTATGTTATCTTTGCCATAATGACTGCTGTTGGCTATTGTCTAAAGCAAACAGATTTACCAAACAAATAAACACACGCGAAAGAAACCCCAATATAATAGAAATGAAATCCCAACAAAAGGAAAATACCGTAACAAATTGTTGTTAAGTAATCTTAGGAAAAAAAAGAAAAAGAAGGTTAAGTACGCATAAGAGCATGGAAATACGCACGCACGCATTTACGTGCGCGCACACGCACACGCACACACACATACACACACACAAACAAGGACATCCTTCGGATGAGACTATAAACCGAGGCCCCGTGTGCGAACGCATGCAGAACATCTTGCGCACACGTTAAATTCTGTTCCGCTTTTCGAAAGAGTAGGCCATTGTGTGCCGGTGAGAACAGATGACAAAATTTACAAAACCGCATACACACAGGGACTGGATGTAAAAAAGCACATCAGTGCTTATTCCATTATCCTCGAAAAAAACCCGAACCCCCCAAAAACAAACAAACAAACAAACATACACACGTAGACCAAGCGAGTGTGCGCACTTGCGCGCACACCCCCTCCTCTCTCCCCCCACCCCCACACACATCCCCCCGTCCTCCACACAATTGATTAATAACAAGTTATTGAATGCAGCAGGCACAAGCAAACTTACGGAAAACACTTATTGTCGTTACGTTTCAAGTCCACTGAGTTTACGCGCAGGTATTTGCACGTATGCAAGGACCCACACACGTACGTATGAACAAAAACAGACAGACAGACAGCCAGACAACTCTCTCTCTTTAAGGGCGGGGACTGGATGTAAAAAAGCACATGATTGCTTATTCACTATCCTCGGAATAAAAAAAAAATTGTCATTTGTCATTTTTT
>CM054141.1:56690737-56695737 GCA_028751875.1 Rapana venosa
GTTGGTGTTAGTGTGTGTGTGTGCGTGCGTGTATGTGTGTGCGCGCACATGCTTCTGTGTGTGCGCGTGTGTATTGAATGTGAATGTGTGTGTACGGGCATTCGTATGTTTGTATGTGTAAGCGTACGCGCGCGCGCGTGTTTATATCTATGCGTGCGTATGTTTGCGAGTATATGCATGCGTATATGTTTGTGCATGTACGTTTGAATCGATTTCAATGTGTGTTTGTTTTATATTAATGGTAGTTGGTAGAGATGGTGACGGTCCTTAATTGATCATCATCTGCACCTTTCCTGTCGGCATATTATGAGTACTTGCATGCCTAGTCTCATTTCAATGAACATGAACACAGACGTGCGCGCGTGCGTGTTTGTGCATGAGTGTTATGTGTACTGTGTGGGTGCAAGTGTGTGTGTGTGTGTGTGTGTGTGTGTGTTGTGTGTGTATGTGTGTATATGTGTGCATATGCTTTTGTACGTGTTTGCTTAGGTGTCTGCGCGGGCGTGTTGGTAAGGGTCTGTGTGCGTGTGTGTGTATGTGTTGTGTGTGTATGTGTGTTGTGTGTGTATTGTGTGTGCGTGTGTGTGTGTGTGTGTGTGTTGTTTGTGTATGTGTATGTGTGCATATTCTTTTATACATGTTTGTTTAGGTGTGTGCGCGGGCATGCTGGTAAGTGTGCGTGCAAGCGTACCGTGCGTGTGTGTGTGTGTGTGTGTGTGTGTTCCTGTGCAAATGTGTAGCAGCATGCATGAGTATGGTTGTAAAAACAGGCACACGCGTGCGCACGCGTGCGCACACACGCGCGCACACGAGTGTATGTTTATTTATCGAGTGTGTGTTCCTTCATATTTATGAGAGTGTGCGCGTGCGCGTGCATGTGTGGGTACATATGTAATTATATACACGTACGAGCGTGCACCTGCGTTTGCGTGTATATGTGTGCGAGTCTGCATGTGCAGGAATGCATGCTTTTATGTTCACACTCCTTGCGCGCATGCGTATCTTAAAGACGTCTAGTGTTTACACGTATGATTAAAAATGTGTGCACGTAATTATTTACTTTTGCTTGGGTGTGTGAGCAAGTGTACGTTTATTTTGAGAAATGTGAAGAAATCAATGACACCGGTGTGGTTATTAGGAAACATGTAAGGAACATAATTTGTGAACGTTTTCTTTTTTTAAAGAGACAAGAAAAGTTTTTGGGAGTTTAAAGTAGTGACTTTATTATAATTGCGTAGAGGACCACTGAATGTGAGCAGGAGGAAGAGTGTCACTTACTGTACAGAGTGTGGACTGAAGTACATGAACACAGATTGACTCAAGACTCAAGAAGACTTTATCATATCAGTAGAGAAATTATTGTGACTGTGAACTGAATACGTTTACAATACAGTGCAGTTGCAAAATTATGTGGGTTTTTTGTTCATTTTGCCTGTTGTCGATATTCTTGTCGAATTTTATGTTGAAGTTATCTCTGTATTCTGTTTTTTTGCCGAAAGAGATGCGTATTCTAACTATAAACCTCCAGTGCCGTATCATTTTATGATGAGTCGTATTGCAGTCTACTGTTCTGAAAAAAGAGTGGATTGAAATGTAATTCCACTGCGAAACTCTATGTGACTGATATCTACGATTATTCCATTGAAAGACAGTGCTTCGAAGGGTACGAAACCAGACATTGTATTCTCATTTGGGGTCATGTTACTGTTCCTCTTGGCAGTCGGTTTATCTGCAGTTATGCTTGTGGCAGTCTTCGCGTTGATTTTGCTTGATATCATGAGATACATAGCTTAAAGTTTTGACAAATCCCGTAATGAGCTCTTTGGTTGGCGGTGCTATAAACAACATGATTGGATTGGATTGGTATAGCCACGGCTTCTGATTCTTATTCTTGCCCAGCTTACAGACATCATTTTTGCTTTGTCCCTCAAACAGGATTAAACATACAGACCACCATTGAAGGATCCAGATGAATGCCGTCAAAATAAAAAAAAGAAATCGACCAAACAATAAACCATCACGTAAATCTGGTTGGATCTGAACCACAATTCTCTTGTATACTTGTCGGGGATAATGCTTTCACGGTCACTTGGAATACAGCCGTACATTCGCTGCATAGAGTTTACCGTTTTCTTCCATTTTCAGATTAGACTGATATATCATAGTTTGCAGACCATCCCATAATATATGCTACACCATCTCTGCTCAAATTGAACTTTCCAAAGGCCTCATAAATTATTTAACATAATAGGTCAGTAACGTTTTACATGGATGTTTGGGTATTTTCGTATTACCACAATCCATAAATGATGATTACTGGCAGGATTTTCTTTCACGTTTATTGTTGGGCTGTAAAGGCAAAGGGGAGTAAAGATAGAAAGGCCAGGACATAAGCTGACCTTTGTTATTGTTATAAAAAATAAATATCAGCAGCAACAAAACCCACAAGAAACTGAAATAACAAACAACGAAAAAAAAAGCCCACCCCCAGACGACCCAACCAAAACCTTAATTCACCAGATGATGCAACACCTCGAAGGCCGAGCAATTACTTCAGGACCCTGACAATCAAAAGCCCATTACTAAGCCAATCCAGTCCAGTCCAGTCCAATCCAATCCAATCATGTTGTTTATAGCCCCACTAATCAAAGAGGTGTTATCAGGGCAGTCAAAACGTCTACCCTATTGCACTATGATATCAATCAAAAACAAACAAAACGAATAAAAACAGCAACAAAAAAACCCCAAAATGAACACACCTACCCCCACCCCCCACAAGCAACAACTCAATAATAGAACTCACTATAAATACAAACAATCAAAAACAAAATAATCAAAACTTGGCATAATTCCTCCAAATTAATCAGACCCAGTGTGTGTAACTAGGGCTTCACAACGTAGCGGAAGAAACGTAACTGGAGGCGATCGTCTGCCACGCCTGACAGGGAATGGGAGTGGCTTCCCTTCGCACACCTCACCAATATTTTCCCCATGTAGCATTTCTCCCGGGGCCCCAAATGCACTTAACCCCTCCCTGCCTTTCCGTCTGATTGGATTTATTCTTTATTTCTTTTATTTTTTGGCGGAGAAAACCCCCCCAGAATGTATATATATATATATATATATATATATATATATATATATATATATATATATATAGACACAGCTACACGGACACAGAGACACAGGCACATAATTATATAGAGACACTCACAGCAGAAAGACTTAGACAGACAGACAGACAGACAGAACCACACACACACACACACACACACACACGAAGCCGACACATATATAAATGGAAACTGACAGGCAAGTAAAAAAAAGAGACAGAGAGAGAGAGAGAAGAGAGAGAGAGAGAGAGAGAGAGAGAGAGAAGAACAGACAAAACACATACAGGGAGTAATATAGAAAACAAATGGACAAACAGACAGAATAACACCAAACAAACAAAACTCACAGACGCTCAACTTTGTTTTTATTTGACACCGTTTGCATCGATCTTGTTTATTATATAAAGCGAACAATGAATCAGAAAATTAATGTACTTGCACGCATGCTGCACACACACACACACACACACACACACACACACACACACACACACACACACACACACACACACACACACACACAAACATGTGTGAGTGTGTGTGTGTGTGTGTGTGTGGTGCGTGTGTGGTGTGTGTAACTTCTGTTTACATTATAGTTTGAGCTTGTTTTTGTCATTCAATCATGTATTACGTAGAATCATGGCGTAATAGCACCAGCACTCTCACATACTTATCAGAAATGTAGAGTTACGAATGCTCTGATTCTTAGGTGTGATTTTCTTCTATGTTCATCTGTCTCCATCACCGCTGCCGAAGGTAGGAGTTCTACGTAATGCCACCAAGGTCTGCTATTCTGTATCATCTTTTCTATATGATGGGCAAAGTTTTAGCATCCATTTTCCATATTCACAGATATTTGCAGATATTCAGTGCTGTTGATATAATTTTTTTCTTGATATTCTCTTTCTTGTCTTTTTGTAAATGTTAAGAATAGCTCATTTTTTAAAAAAAATAAATAGACATTTTCGTGTTTACGTCTATTTTTCTCTCTGTTTCTACTTTTTGTTGCTTGTCCTTAATCTTCTTACCTAAATTGCACTGTTCTGTTTTTCACTTCGTTCGTCTTTTTGTTCTTCTTTGTGAACAGGGTTTATCACTGCTGGAAGGAGTTTAGTGAATAATTCAATAATTTTGCAGACTGGAATAGGAAACAAACAACCAACACTATTGAAGTAGTGGTAATATATCTTAAATCATGAGTTCTAGTATGAAAAGTAGTCGATAGTAGTGTTGGGATTATATTTTTCTTTGGTCAGCAAGTGTGTGGACATCACAAGCGCACAAATCCAGCATAGCTCGGTCACTGGTCCACGGTCAGCGCTAAAATCAGCACACCCCTTCCTTTTACCAAGCCTGAGTGTGGTCAGTTCCTGCTATAGATAAGCACCAGATGGCCCCAGACAGGCTATGAAAGGATGGAATAGAAAGCAGCTGAGAGTAGGTACAAGTGGGGGGAGGGGAACTGAGAGCCGTGACACTCCAGTATCGTCAGCTCTTCTGGGTGCACATGAACTGGAAGGATTCTGGTATTCCTGTCATCAACTTTAGACATTTCTACAATTAAACTACCATGCATAGTTGCTGAGAAATATTGATTATGAAACAAAAATCTTCAAGACCAATCAGTTAAAAGCACAATGTTGTTCGGTTTCATTAGGTCCATCCAACCACCAAATACTATAAAATGATGCAATTTACCCAACTCTCACTCACTCGCTCGCTCACTCACTCACTCACTCACTTCTATTGAACCCCTAACGGTCACAACACCATCAACATCAACATTCTCTGTCCACTCAGTGCCAGCGATAATTATCATGTGAAAGACAACCCTGTTGGACTGACGCTTAATAATTCAGGCTCGCTTTGAACAATAGACATTTACTA
>CM054141.1:56700737-56710737 GCA_028751875.1 Rapana venosa
GACAATTCAATTGTCAAGAAATACCTGCAAATCTTATGAATTTTGAGAACGACAGGATAACTTTTCGATATTTGCATTTTATTAGCCTACAAAATTATAACCGCACAAAGGTTGAAGAAAATGTCGGGAATGAAATCTTGTAAATGTTTGAAGTGGGTACATTCCATGATAAAATTAAATTCATCCCCTAAAACAGACATATTGCATTTTGAACATATTCTTTCTCCTCTTGGTATATTATGGAAACGTCCAACCTCAATAGGAAGCTTGTAACAGCTACAACGAAACTTCATAAGAGCCAAAAGCATATATATCGGGTAGACAAGTTATATATTTTTTCCATACCAAAATCAATCTTACAGTTTTTATAATAAAGACATCTACTATTATTCCACAGCTCAGTTCTCCATTCGTTAACAAAATTTTTTAGTAAAAAGGCTTTGATATGTGAACTTGTAGTAGAAATAATACTTGAACAAAACTGTCTTCCCATGAACAGTCAAATCCGCTTTGTACTAAAATATTTTGTATCTTATTTAGCCATGATGATTGAATCAAAGATTTGTCATGTAAATCTTTCATCATCTGATAAACATTTGAATACATGCGCATGAATGTATTTACACACAAAGTTCAACGCGAAAACATGGGCGGGCATATACACACACACTTGCACACACACATATGCGCACGCATATATATACACACGTACCCACGGCTGCACACAAAAGTTTGCTTAAGTTATCCTAAAAATACTTTATTTTTTACCAGAAGTAGTTGTTTACAACTAAGTCATACCAAAAAGTTATACTTTTAAACAAGCCCGTCAGACCTATTTTTCTATCCACACAGATATACTTATCGGGAGGTGGAATGACCTACCACTTAGAATGTTTTTGTCGTGATCTGACGGCCCGGAATCGAACCACCACCGATGTACCTGTTCAAGCAGATGTTACCTTGCAGTATATATCAGAACCAAATCCACTCCCCCGAAAATCCTTCGATGAGACTATAAACCAAGATCCCATGTGTCGAACGCACGCAGAACATCTTGCGCACACGCAGAAATCAGTTCCGCTTTCGGAAGAGCAGGTTATCACGTGCCGGCAGGAACGAAAGACAAAATTAAAAAAAACAACCTGCACATGCACGCGGGTGTCATGTTCAGACATAAATCTGAAAAAGCAGAATATAGTAATATATAATAATGGTTGGAATTAATAGCGCTGACAGCGGAATGTGCTGCTCAATCCTCAAAAAGGCGCACACGCAAATATTAGCATTGTTAACCTCGAGGAAGAAGAAAATTCCCCACAAGACACTGGAGTATGACTTTGGACACTTTGACAACACCATAACGACCACCTGTCTGTCACTACACATTTCCAGCAGCTGACTACTCCCCTTCTCTCTCTCTCTCTCTCTCTCTCTCTCTCTCTCTCTCTCTCTCTCTCTCTCTCTCTCTCTCTCTCTCTCTCCGAATTCCTTAAGGGTTTACTGACAGTAATGTCGTCTTCCCTCCTTCTTTTCCTTTGCGGTACTTTTCTATGGCTTCCTGTGTGTGTCAGAAGTAAAATTGATGCTGTAACATGTTGGGATTTCTGTCAAGGACAAAGTAGAAGCCCACACTAGCTGGTTTTACTGTCAGTGAAGACTGCTTTGTTCTTGAAAGGCGCCTTCCTGCCTGCGTGCGTGTTGAAGAGAGAGACAGATACTAAAACAGAAGTAGGATGGTGATGTTAACACAGGTAGTTACATTAGACTTGATGTGACTTGTTTTCATGGACGACTTTCAGTCACGGCAGCTGTCTCTGCATGAAAGTCAGGCTCCTCTCTCCAGGGAAGGCGTGTGGGCACCAGAACGGTGCCGTCCGCTTTTCTCCCCCAGTTTTTGTCCCCTCTTGTTTGCATGTGTAGTTGTTTCTCTTCCAGGACTGATTTTGTTTCAACAGAATTTTTGCCAGGGACAACTCTCTTTTTGCCGTGGGTTCTTTTACGTGTGTTGAATGTACATGGGGCCTCGGTTTATCGACTCGTGGAAAAAGATTAGCGGCCAAGCCACCACTCAAAGTTTTGTGGATGGGTGAAAATTTTGGCCTGAAACGGGGATCAAACCCACGCTTGTCACTTTCTGGGCAGACACTTTATCTCTAGACCTCACGTCCACCCACTAGACGGTGTGTAACCACTTGCAGACTTTTCACTGCCGGTGTCATCATGGGCAAGTTTGCACGTTCAGTATACACAGAGAATTTTTAACAACGACTTTTCTCTTGTCTTTTTTGGCTTATAGGTCATTATTAGATAATAATCTCTGTGTCCGTTTTTGATGTCTTTGTTATTATAGCGCTTCCTCGCCTATCTCTCCCCGCTATTGATCGTCAAGTCTGTTATTGGTGTGATGTGTAGTGTAGTACGCGATCTTAAAAGGGTACAAACTTATTTTCGAATTTGGCTATTTCGGCCAAAGCTCTCATTTTCTTGGAAGCTATTTTCTTGTTTTCTCGCTTATTCTGTGCTTGTCTCTATTTCTCTCTGCCTCTGTTTGTCTCTCGGTCTTTCTTTGTGCTCGACTGTCTGTTTTGTGTGGTGTGCATAACTCCCGTCAAGCATCCCTTCCTCCAGTTTTCTGAGTGTGTCAGCTTTCAAAAACAAACGCTGAGGCAGACACATGCGCGTGGATACAGGGTTGTGTTTATGCATGAACGAGATGTATTGCTGATAAGACTTTGATTATCATCAAATTGCCTACATGAATACTAAGTATCATGTTCAAGCTCAATTATTCAGCCGTTTTAATCAAGATAAATGTCACAATGGTTCTCGTCCCTTTATTTCAAGAAGAACAAGAACAAGAAGATTGCAAAGGAGAACAAGAGAGAGAGAGAGAGAGAGAGAGAGAGAGAGAGAGAGAGAGAGAGAGAGAGAGAGAAGAGAGAGAGAGAGAGAGAGAGAGAGAGAGATGTTCATTTTTGATTAAGTCCATAAATACCAAGTATCATGATCCCACTCAATTATTCAGCCGTTTTAATCAAGATAGATGGCACACATTGGGTTTCGTCCCTTTCTTTCACTCCTGCACACTTAAACCTAAAGGAAAAATTAAAAAAATCCAACTTTCTGCAACAGACCGTGAATAAAACAAATTTACCACAGTTGTTAAAGATCTGAAAGCCGACGGATTTTTCCTTCATGTTGTGGCTGAAGAACAAAGGCCACAAGCTGTCTGGCAGTAATGATGATGAACACCTTCTGAAATGGAAAACTTGATTTTTTTCTTGGCAAGCGAAGCAGGCTGAAAATGAAGCTGGCACGCTTATGAGATGTGACCGAATGCATCATTGTCAGGCTGAAGCCTTTTTTTCCCTCCAGATCTGGAGTTTATCTGGTATTGTTGGGTTTCAAAATCATGAAATGAGACACGGTCACATTGGCGCGATGATCTCCAGTCAACGATAAAGAAGAAAGAAGGGAATAGAAGAGAACAGAAAAAAAAGGAAGATAAAACGTTAGAATTTTAAGAAGAAGAAGACCGGATAAGAGAGTATAAGTGTTTACCATAAAAATCTAAAGAGAGTATAAGCTTTTACCATAAAATAAATTAAATGATTTATTTACATAATCAAAATGATCTTCAGAGAAACGAGTTGAAAATACATCCATTGAACGCAAAACTTACATAGCAAAACAGAAATCATGATCATATAACAATTGCTACTTGTCAGATTGTTGTTTTTGCGGTAATGTTTTAGAAAATGGTTAAATGATTCTATATCAATATATACCGTTGCAACGAAGGCGTGTTGAACACAGGACCTCGGTTTATTGTCACATCTGAAAGACTAGCATTCAAACCACCCCACAATGCTAAATAGATGGGAGAAAAGTCTGGGATCAAGTAAGGGTCGAACCTACACAAGGCAGGTACGTTGCCTCTAGACCACCAATCTTTCTTCTTCTTCTTCTTCTTCTTCTTCTTCTTCTTCTTCTTCTTCTTCTTCCTCGTCTTCTTCTTCTTTGCAACTCTTCTTTTTGTTTTTGAGACATGGCCTTTTAAAAACTGTGTTGATTCTCGTCATATGAAAGTTACTGTTCATAAGCAGCAAGGGTAGCAACATGGAAATGCAGGAAAGAACGAAGAAACGAAGAAAACTAAAAAGAAACAAGGCTCTGAATAAAGAGTATGGTTCCGTGCATGGCGAGGTGTTTAAAACCAGCCAGACACACACATTTCTCATACTGTGTGTTTTGATGGTCTCACAGTAATTCCTGGTTTGATGACTGGAATAGAGTGTAGTACACTTCAGAATGCATAAGCTGAAAAATGCTCAACGACAACCGCAGCAGCAGCAACAGCAGCAGCAGCAGCAGCAGCAGCAGCAGCAGCAGCAGCAGCAGCAACAACAACAACAACAGCAATGAGCCTTAAAGCAAAAATTGGGAAGTTTTCTGAGGACAAGGTCTTTCTTTCATGACACACAAACTTAACACTTCAGTTCTGTTGTTCTTTCTTCATTGCAAGCTGTGCAGCGTTTCATTCAGCACACTCTAAAAGCCTCCTGCTTATAAAACAAAGTTGCAGGCCCCTCTAAGAACTACCAAACTGTGAGACCCTTTGTGAAATATTCACGTGACTGTGGAATTTTCCCTGGGGTGTTTCCGCTACGTCATGTGTAAGCGCCTGCCACTAGACATTTTCAACAAAATCGGCGTTCCCCCCCCCCCCCTCCCTCCATCCCGTACCCCGCATTCCCTGTCTTTCAATTCCCTGAGGATTTACTGACAGTTAACATTTCTTTGTTTCTCTCTGCTTTTTCTATGGCATCCTTTGCCTGTCAGAAATGATATAGTGTGTTGAAATTTTTTCCAGGACCTATTCGTCTATTGTCTACACTGACTGTTTTACGATGTAGTCCATTCCGCCCTGATTTTACGTAGAAAAATAAAAAAACCGAATAGAAACTTAAATCACCATGCCTATACATTGAGGGGCTATTATCATCAGCATGTTCCTTCGTCTTGAGTTGTCATGATTTTATGTTGTATCTGCACATGCTGAAGATCAAATATGCACGTTAAAGACCCTCGGTGCATGTCAGCAGTTTCGGAAGGACCTACCAAGCCTGCATACATCCTTGTACAAAAACATGATCTGCTCTGAGGTCGGACTTTATGTCGGCTGAGGTCAGCAGGAAGATCTTTTGCGGAGTTACAGAGACAGCAGTAGAGAAGACTCTCTAAATCCCACCCAGTAAGGAAACACAGAGATGGAGAGAATCATTTTTGCAATACAAAATACTTCAAGCAAAGTTCAAGTCAGTGAAATAGTCTGTGATTAATGAGGCTGCTTTAAGAAACTGAAAACTCGCAACATCAAAAAGCTAATACATCTAGACAGGTCAGCCAGTACACCCAGCAGTATTTTTAACGGGCTGGTCTGTCACGAACATTTATCTTCTTCATACTTTTGTTTTTATTTTTTGCTTACCTCCTTCCCTGACTCCTTTCCCAGGCCATCTATCATTATTATTGCGACATACAATGGGAAACACGCCATCCCAGGGGTCGCCATCTTGTCTCAGGATTTGTTCTTTCCGCCAGACCTCTCTGTCTGGAGAGAGTTCCACGCAGCAGCCTTCTTCTCTGTAGTTAGTCACCCTGCTTCTCTTTTGTTTTTTGTCTCTGTTTTGTCTCAGTTCCGTTCTCTGTGTATATTTGTCTGAATTTCTGTCTGTCTCTTTGGCTTTCTTTCCATAGTTTGTTTCTGTGTATGGGTCTGCTTTGCTGTGATGTAGCATATTTATTATTTCGTATTGGGACACAAGGTTGTTTGTTTTTTCTTTGTTTTTTTTTTGGTTCGTTCCTCGGTCAGAGCTCCGAGGTTCACTAATGGTGAGATTTTGCGTGTGCAGTTGGGTTTACCCACCATTGAGGTAGCCGCATTCTGCCTTTGGAGAGGGAAATGTGTTTACATTTTAAAAAAAAGTTAGATAATTACTATGAGTTAGAAATCAGCCACAGATTTTTTAACAGCGTTAAATTTTGTTTGACTTTTTGTGTGCGTTTTGATCGTGTGTATGTTAGCACGCATATGCATGCGCGCGCGCGCGCGTGTGTTAGATAGATGGATAGTTACATAGATAGATAGATTGATAGATAGATAGATAGATAGATAGATAGAGATAGATAGAGAGAGAGACAGACAGACAGACAGAGGCAGAAAGACACGGACATAGACATAGAAATAGAAAAAGGGACAGAGACAGAGAAACAAGTAAGAACAGACAATGAGAGAAACACAGATGAGGAGGACAACACAACAAAACACACTCACACACACACTCACCACACACACACACACATACACCACTACAACACACACACACACACTCACACACACACACACACCACACACACCACACACACACACATCACCACAACAGCCATCACACACACACACACACACACACACACACACACGCCTTTCTGAAGGCTCGGGGGCGAGACCAGGAAGAAGGAAGCGGAAGTAAGGGTGTTGAATGGAGAACTGAGGCGTAGAAATGTCGGTTGTCTGCTGAAGTACGTTTACACGTGAGGTAGAAGAAAGGCTCTTAGGATTATTCATCCTCTGTTGAAAACATACAGACTGGTTTTTTTTTTATCCCTGCTGATAAAAGTAAATGTGTTGGTACCAAGCAAAATTACAACAAAATATGTACAAAACCTGAAGTTATCTTATTCAGGTTTTTTTTCCCGCTGAGGGTGTATGTTTTAATAAGGTAATCTGTGTATCTATGTTGATGCTTTTGTCTTAAAAAAGGAATGAATGTGAATTTATAGTTAACAATTTTTAAAAAAATATTTCCATATTTTTTCTGAGATTCATTTGTTGCATGCATCATTCAATAGGAAGGTCTGTAAGCTGACAATATGGAGACCATTTTCTTACATAGTCACTAACCGTCACTAGTATTCAGTGAGTGAAGTGTTTTTTAACAAAAAGAGAACAACAAAAAATCCCCTTCAATACAGATGTTTGGACCAGGTCAAACAGATTTATCAGTTATTGATGTAAACTAAGTGCCAAGGCTTACGTTATATTGTAGTTATGTTGTAAAAGTATTGTGGAACCTTGTATCCTCACATGAAAAGTACTCTTACATCCCCTTCCACCTCTGATGTCATCACAAGCTGAAAAACGAGGCCGTCCATGTCTGTACGCTACCACGGCCCCATGTCCACAGGGAGATGACACACACTGCCAACTGAGGTCTTGCCTATCTGTCCTCTGTCTATCTGTAGTATTGTGATGGACCCGTGAGGCCCATAGGGATCTCTGTTGCCTCTTTGCCTGGTCTGTCCAGTGACTAGGTCTGTCACAGAGAAAGAATATCAGTTCAGCTAAAAACAATAATGCATAGTTTGAATCACCAATAGACTATACGCGATAAGAACTGAAAAATGCAATGCCTGGTAGTCTCTACATTCTTTAAAAGTGAATCTACAACACCACTGAACTAAACTGTTAATATAGTGCAGTCAAATATCTGTCGAGAATCGCAATTTTTTTTAACATTATCAACTAACATGACATCTATCTATCTATCTATCTATCTATCTATCTATCTATCTATCTATCTATCTATCTATCTATCTATCTATCTATCTATCTATCTATCTATCTATCTATCTATCTATCTCATCTATTATCATTCATCTCATCCTCTTCTCATTGTCATATTTTGTTCCCTCTACATTCCACACCACATCACTTCCATCCAGAAAAGTTAGTCCATGTTCTCTAGTAACCTCTCCCTTGGTCGTGCATGCGCTCACCCTCCATGTATATTGCTCAGTGCTTCCTACCTCCACCATCCTCTGCCCACCCTGAAGCAGCCACCACGGCACTCCGTCCCACCCTGGTTACTCTCTCACTAGGGTGGAGCCTGCATGAAGGAGCACAGGAAGTAACTGTTATCTACACACGTGACAGAAGAGAAGGACTGCACCGTCCCTGGGGAAAGAACTCATAAAGTGAGAGCGATGAAGTGGGACAGCCAGAAGACTGTTCTGGTGACTGTCTGTGACTCAGGCTGTTCTGACGCTCTATGTTTCAACAACGCACTTTGTCACAATTATGACATAGTGCTTAGAGCCCCCCACAAATAGTCTTGTAAGACAGGGCGTTGTCTCCACGATGTCAAATAACAAAACGCAGTTTACACCAATACAAGTTCAATAATAATGATACTATTTCATCATTTCCAAAGGTACACTTACTTTCTAACGTCACCTTCAGAGAATGCATCAAGGCCCTTTGTCACAACCCTTTCGGACTTCACAATTTGCAATGATAAAGTTAATTGGAATCAATTGTCTATTGACTGTCATGGAAGGAATAAATGAGTTTATTCCAGAAAGAAAAAGAATAACTGTGAAGGCTCTGTTGTTATTTTATTATTATTCCTCCGTTTATCATCTCATCCGAAGTATATTTGGGTGGAGTGGAGTCGGCTCTTATAGTAAAACTAGACAGCAGCATTGTTGAAGAAGTCTTTTAAACGTTTTCAGCGTTGCTGCAAAAAATGAAAGAGTAAAACACAGTAGAAGTAGTAATGGTTGTGAATGTACTAAGTAAGATATACTAAGTTGTGTTTTTATTTCAGGCTTGAGGCCTGAACACACGGTGTCACTGGAAACTGTGTACAGTCAACGAAGTTAAATTTCGTAAATCAAACATCTTGTTAAATTTAACATAGGACAGACCCGAGCTGCAAGAAAAAGTAAAGCATCAAAAAACCCTTACAGATTAAAGCAACAACAGACATAAAACGAAAATGCCAAAGACAGAGGAGATACACAGAGCAAAACAGAATTTATATTGGAGAGGAAAGAAAAAACAGAAACCAAATAAATATAAAGGCCAATCAAACTGAGAGGCTTTCCAAGGGGTTTGTCTTTTCTACTCGGGTTCATGTCTAATAAATATTTAAAACTTTAATCTGTAAATGTGTCGCTTTCTATATGGAAATACAATAACAAAAATAGCGATTAAATGTAATGTTTCTTCCTTTCAAAACAATTATGATATCGAAAATTTATAAAGCGTCAACTTAAGAACCACTCCTGAGAGTCAATTTTCTTCATCAAATATTCACGAAGTGAACATTTCTGGGGTTTGCTATAAACAAAGAAAGGAACAAAACTCGGCTCTCTCCGCCCAACACTTGATGATTCAATTACGTCTGATTGTCTCCCTGTGATCCGGTATACACACGGTTCATGCATACGTGTCTGAGACAGTGCCCAGCTTATTTTGTTTAATCAACACTGCATCTGGTGTGTGTTTGATTGTACGTTCTTTTTCGTTAAGCAGTGTGCCAGAAAGATATACATTCAGGCAGTTTCAAAACACAAACATCAGTGAAAGTGTACATGACTCTTTTCATACACACACAGCACATGAGTGCTTATTACATTATTCCCAAATTAAAATAATAAGTAAGTACATAAATAGATACATAAACACAGTTGCCATGGATTCTTTTACGTATGCCGAATACGTGTTGCATACAAATACATAAGTTTATGGTCTCATCTGAAAGACCAGTTCCCAGACCACCACTCCAGGCGAACAATTTTGGTTCAAACAGAGATCGAACCTTGACTTCTTTGATTTCTAGGCAGTTGCAAGGCCTCTGCACTACCGATCTAGCCTGATCCACACAAATTACTTTATACACCAAGACCCTCTATAGTTTTCCTGCATGTCACTAGAATGTATGTAGGTTGATTGACACTGGCCTCATTGATCAGCAGACATTGGCCACAAATAAACAAATGACATACTGTGCACTTGACATGTAGGGACACTGACAGCTGTCTGCTCTGCTGTCCACTCTTATCTGACATGTAGGGACACTGACAGCTGTCAACACTTCTCTGGCATGTAGGGACACTGACAGCTGTCCACACTTCTCTGGCATGTAGGGACACT
>CM054141.1:56715737-56725737 GCA_028751875.1 Rapana venosa
ATCTTCCACATCAGTGAAGATAATGTCCCTGCTCTTTGAGCGTAGAAACGAGGGGACGTGTCCCTTGACAGAGGAATGTGTGTGGTTGCAGGGTGGGAGGGGAGGTGGAGATGGATGGGAGGGGAGGGTCTGAAAGGGATGGGAGAGGTGGAATGGTGAGGATGAGTTTGATTGGCATGTATTTCATACTCACATTAGCAGGCGGGAAAACGGATTGCAGTGACAGTCATATGAGATGTCAGTCAGGCTTTGCACAGAAAGCAGTTAACTGTCAACGAGGTGCAGACATGTCTATGTCAGTGCCTACTACTAAAACAATTTGGTATTGGCAGGAAGCTATTCAGTCTTTCATATCAAAAAGCTTGATTTGTTTGTTTGATTTCGTTTTCTCTTCTCGACTGATTCAAATGGAGGGAGACTAGTGGATAGTTGAAGCTTCCAACTGGAAACTAGTGCTGAGATGTGTTGTTGGAGACTTTATTCAGTGGAGCAAAGAAAAGGGTTTAACTCAAATGTTCTGAATGTAAATGTACACAAATAACATCTTGCACACAGGCTAACAGTGCATCCATACTGTCTGTAAACTCGTGATGCTGACTGTAAACTGCCCAACAAGCACAGCAATGCTCGAAGCAACCTGATTCTGTATTTCAAAGATGTATTCTTGTCTTTTCAAAAGAAGTTTGATTCAACTATCCTGCTGTTGGATTTACTGCCTTTAAGAAGAGTTTGTTGTTTTTCCCTTTTTATGCTCTTTCTTCACTCCTTGGATAGAGCTCCGAGGTTTACCAAATGGTGAGGTTTGGCTTAAGCAACAACTGAATTTAGCGTTGTCCCATCCCATCCTGGCACGCTTTATTAATAATAAATCCTCATCAATAAAATCCCTGCCCCCACACAAAGGTCTAGAGGCCTAGAGAACTCTGAAGCATTCCCCTCATTTCCCCACAATCCCTAACCACCCAGGGAATTAGATCATCATTCGAATGCTGTGGAGTCACGGTCATTCACTCCGCTGATTGGAAAGATCAACAGAAACAAGCAGCCCCGTGTGAGCAGTAGATTACACCTTGTGTGATTATGAGGTAATGGAGTGATTATTCTAGTGGAACTTTTGTTAGAGGAATGCTGTGAGATTCTGAAGTGATCGGTAGAATTTCTCTCTTATTTCTGTTGCATGGGTGCTGTTATGCATTCAATATGTGAACTAATACTTGCTTTTAGTGATTCAAAAATTGTAGCGGTTTGCTATACACCCGAAAGTGAGAAAAGTAAAACGAAAGTAGTGAATAAGTCATTTAAAACTTTTAATGTCAGGACATTTTGGTGACAAAAGTTGATTGTAAAACGCCCAAATCCATTCTCTTTCCTTAAACTGTAAAAATAGGTCAAACAGTTCTAAAAGCTTAAGTGCTTTGTAAGTTCTAACAGAAAATCAAAATTTGAAAAAAAGGAGCTAGTATTTCAAACAGTCCAGAAAGCAGGTACATCTTTTTGGTTGCTGCACATTTAGGACAGACAAATATAAAAGTAGTTTAAATCTTTCAACGAGAAACAGTGTGTGTGTGTGTGTGTGTGTGTGTGTGTGTGTGTGTGTGTGTGTGTGTGTGTGTGTGTGTGTGTGTGTGTGTGTGTGTGTTGTATATGTGTGTGTTATTTGTTCTATTCCTTCATTTCATTCTATTATTTCGAAGGAAATGGAAGAGGAACTCATGTGCTTTTTTATATTCAATGTCCGTGTGCACGTGCTTTTGTCAGTTTTGTCATCCGTTCCCATCAGTACACAATGACCTACTCTTTCGAAAAGCGGAACAAGTTTTAAAGTGTATGCAAGATGATCTGCGTATGCTCGCACATGGAACATTGGTTTGTAGTCTTCGCCGGAGGAGGTGTGTGTGTGTGTGGGGAGGGGGGGGATGTGGTGTGGTGTGGTGTTGGTGTTGGTGGTGGTGTGTGTGTGTGTGTGTGTGTGCGCGCACGCGCACACGCGTGCGTGCGTAAAGGGGATAAAAATACGTTTACTTTGACCATTAGTGGTTAAAAGTGACCAACTTAATGATAGCATTCAGATGAATCTCAAGACATTACAATTGATACTCATCTCAAAAAGCGTTTCTTTTGTATTATCGGTTGTAATTTTATTGAATATTACGACAAGCAAAAGCCCATGCTCACAAGTCTTAATCATTTAACTTAAAGAAGAAGGCAGCGAAGAAAGAAGAAGAAGAAAGAAAGAAAGAAAGAAAGAAGAAAGAGAGAGAGAGAGAGAGAGAGAGAGAGAGAGAGAGAGAGAGAGAGAGGAGAGAGAGAGAGAGAGAGAGAGAGAGAGAAACAGACAGACAGACCGACAGACACAGAGACAGCAAGAGATGTAAGTTTTCAATAATTAAATTTGTGTTTTCAGTCTTCTTAAATGAAGTCTGTCTCAAGACTCAAAGACTCAAGAATACTTTAATGTCTCAACTAGAGAAATTATGCGATTTGTCTGCAATTTACTTCACAAAAAATGAGCAAAACCAAACAAACAACCACACACAGTGACAATTCGGGAAATACTTTTTTGGACATTAATTAACTCAAACAGATATGCACAAACAGTCTTTACAGCAGAACAGAGGGAGAGAGAGACAATCCGACATAATTGAATCCTCAAGCGCGCAGAGAGAGCTAGAGTACTCTTCTTATCTGGCTGGGCCAACACCATTGATGTTCACTTCGTGAATATTTAATGACTGAAAAGAGACTGCCAGGCCTGGTTCTAAATTCAGTGTTTTATAAGTTTTCAATTCCGTAATTATCAAAAGAGAAAGGAATACTGCTTTGAATCGTAAGTTTTTAGAATACTCTTTTTTATTATTAAGGCGTGAAACATTTGTAGTTGAAGTTTGAAATATCTATTAAACGGTCCTTCAATTTGAAGGACAGAGGAAAAAAACACCCCAAAACGTAGACAACTGCTGTTTATTTGAAAAACCTTTTAGCTTGATTGGTCTTCATATTTGTTTTGAGCTTTGTGTTCTTGCTTCCTTCTTTGTTAAACTCTTTTTAAGCTCTTCCTTGTCCTGCCTGTCCCTTCTTCCTTCAGTATTTTAAACGTCACGCGACAGAAGCTGTAGCCGAATGGTTAAGACCGTTTGACTTCACTCCCATGGGTCCATAAAGTCGTGGGTTTAAATCCCGACGGTGTCTGGTAAATCAAGGGTGGGGATTTTTACAATCTATCTATCTATCTATCTGTCCCGTAGTCTGACGACCATGGGGGCACCCTCAAAGACTCAACAACCAGTTCCCTCCATTCCTCTCTCTGTTCTGCCTTTCTCAGGGTTTTGTTGAGTTCTAGGCCTGTCCATTCGCTGATGTTATCCTCCCAGCTCTTCCTTGGTCTGCCTCTTCTTCTTCCTCCTTGGACAGTGCCTTGCAAAAATGTCTTTGTAATTCCTTGGGATCTTGTGACATGCCCATACCATTTAAGTTTACGCTTTTTCACGATCGTTAGAAGGTTCTCATAGGGTCCAATGGTTTGCTGGATTCTGTTATGCACGCTTTCGTTGCTTATGTGGTCTTTGTAGGAGATGCCAAGGAGTCTCCGAAAGCATCTCATCTCCACTGCCTGTACTCTTCTCTCCAAATCTGCAGTCAGGGTCCATGATTCACAGGCATACAGAAATATGGATATGACAAGGGAGCGCATTAGTCTGATCTTGGAGATAAGTGAGATATTCTTATCTCTCCAGATGGTGTTTAGTTTTGACAAAGCTGTTATTGTCTGTGCAGTCCTGCATACTACTTCTGGCTTGGATCCCTGGTCTGATACAATGGCTCCCAGGTACTTGAAGCTTTGAACTGTTTCCAGCTTCTGGTCATTAACCCTGATATCAGTGCTAATGCCGTTGGTGTTATTAGTCATCAGTTTGGTCTTCTCTGCACTGATTTCCATGCCGTATGTTTTGGAGGCCTTATTCAAGTGTTCTATTAGGCTGGCAAGCTCTTTTTCTGATCCTGCTATTCCATCAATGTCATCTGCGAAGCGGAGGTTTGTGATCGTTCTGCCACCAATATCCCACTTAAACTTTAAGGGCAGACCTGCCAGTACCTTTATTACCGTCGTGTATATACGCGTGCACAACCCAGGCACTTGCACACAACCGCGCAAATGGAGCCAGCTGGTGCAACGTTCGTCACTGCAGTGCCCCTACAACCCCGGAGGGGGTTATGGGAGCGGATGAGATGAGATGAGATGAGAGATATACGCGTGCAGAAGATGAAATATGCTTGTCAAAGATCGTATGATTTATGTCAGCGTTCAGTAGGTTACGACGGAAACATGAACATACCCAGCATGCATCCCCACAGTTGGAATGCGGCTACCTTCATGGTGGACAAACATGGCTGCATACACAAAACCACACCCTTGCTGAACCTCGGAGGTGTAGCCAAGGGAGAAAGAAAAAAATGTTACTGCTGGTTTTGTTTGTGGCTTGATTTTGTTGATTTTTCTCCCCCCATCCCCTCTTTTTCCAGCTCGGAACTAACCCGTTTTGATGCATACAACCCATGTGGTTAATGAACTTTATCCTGTTACATTCTTTTGTTTGAGATGCATGATTACTCTGAGGCTTTGTGATCAAGATAGAACGTCTTTTGTTGTTGCAGCGCTTTTGATGATTGTGGTTTATATAACGTAATATACTTTAGTCAATAAAACCTGTTTAAACCGAGACATTAGGCTGTAAAGTCATCGACATGGACACGAAACACAACAACAACAACAACAAATGTCTCCTGTAATCTACACTTTTACTGCTGATGTAGGCGCCAATGATTTCTGCAGTGTTTTCTTGCAGTAGCACTGCCAAACATATTCAGAGTCTTTGAAAAGCTGTTTTTCAACTGCTTGTGGCGGTGCTGTCTGAAGCTGTTTCCATGTTCAGGAAGTGTGGGAGACAAAGCAGTACAGTGGGCAGTGAATTCCAAGAATGTGTGTAATACTCTAGCAACCAAGGGATCTATCTATCTGTCCCGTAGTCTGACGACCGTGGGGGCACCTTCAAAGACTCAGCAACTAGTTCCCTCCATTCCTCTCTCTGTTCTGCCTTTCTCAGGGTTTTGTTGAGTTCTAGGCCTGTCCATTCGCTGATGTTATCCTCCCAGCTCTTCCTTGGTCTGCCTCTTCTTCTTCCTCCTTGGACAGTGCCTTGCAAAAATGTCTTTGTAATTCCTTGGGATCTTGTGACATGCCCATACCACTTAAGTTTACGCTTTTTCACGATCGTTAGAAGGTTCTCATAGGGTCCAATGGTTTGCTGGATTCTGTTATGCACGCTTTCGTTGCTTATGTGGTCTTTGTAGGAGATGCCAAGGAGTCTCCGAAAGCATCTCATCTCCACTGCCTGTACTCTTCTCTCCAAATCTGCAGTCAGGGTCCATGATTCACAGGCATACAGAAATATGGATATGACAAGGGAGCGCATTAGTCTGATCTTGGAGATAAGTGAGATATTCTTATCTCTCCAGATGGTGTTTAGTTTTGACAAAGCTGTTATTGTCTGTGCAGTCCTGCATACTACTTCTGGCTTGGATCCCTGGTCTGATACAATGGCACCCAGGTACTTGAAGCTTTGAACTGTTTCCAGCTTCTGGTCATTAACCCTGATATCAGTGCTAATGCCGTTGGTGTTATTAGTCATCAGTTTGGTCTTCTCTGCACTGATTTCCATGCCGTATGTTTTGGAGGCCTTATCCAAGTGTTCTGTTAGGCTGGCAAGCTCTTTTTCTGATCCTGCTATTCCATCAATGTCATCTGCGAAGCGGAGGTTTGTGATCGTTCTGCCACCAATGCTGACTGATCCTTCATGATGTTCCAGTGCATCAGCCATGATTCTCTCAAGGAAGATGTTGAAAAGAGTGGGTGAGAGTAGACAGCCCTGCCTTACTCCAACTGTTGTTCGAAACCATTCTCCAATGTTGTTGTTGTAGTACACTGCACTGGTGGCCTCGCTGTACAGCTGTTTGATGACTCTGATCAGGTTTGCATTGATGCTGTACAAATTCATGGTTGCCCACAAAGCTGCATGCCACACCCTGTCAAATGCCTTCTTAAAATCGATAAATACGTGGTAAAGGTCTTGTTGATGTTGAAGGTACCGCTCACATAGTATTCTGAGGTTGAATATCTGTTCTGTTGTGCTGCGCCCTGCTCTGAAACCTGCTTGTTCCTCAGCAATGATGGTCTCTGCTTGTGGCTTCAGTCTATTCAATATTATCTGCAGCATGACCTTGCTTGGGTGACATATGAGGCTGATTGTGCGGTAATTATGGCATTGTTGTAGATTTCCTTTCTTGGGGAGGGTGATGATGAGTGACTGCGTCCATGGTGTTGGCCATTTTCCTGTCTGCCAGATCTTGTTGCAGATTCTTAGTAGGGCGCTGATCATGGCTTCCCCTCCAGCTTGGACCAACTCAGCTGGAATGTTGTCAGCCCCTGCTGACTTCCCCTTTTTCAGCGATCTGACTGCTGTTTCCACTTCTTCTCGGAGGATAGGGTGACTGTCTGTGTCTTTGCTTTCGGGTACATTAAGGACTTCTGGATCTCCTGCGGTTCTATAGTTATACAGGTCGGAGCAGTATTCTGTCCATCTGTTCAGAATATCCTGGTCGTCAGTGAGACACTTCCCATTTTTG
This sequence comes from Rapana venosa, assembly GCA_028751875.1. Lineage (NCBI taxonomy): Eukaryota > Metazoa > Mollusca > Gastropoda > Neogastropoda > Muricidae > Rapana > Rapana venosa. The sequence goes on from CM054141.1 coordinate 56,722,419, forward strand.
TCTTGGATTGTTAAACCTTTTCTCTGTTTCGTGCTAGTCAGGTCTTTCACCAGCTGATATGCTTTCTTGCTATTGTTTTTCTTGATGTTCTCTTCAATGTCTTGGCACTGTTCACCGATCCATTTCTCTTTTGCCTCCGTCATGGACTTCCTGATTCTTTTGTTGACTGCCCTATATTGTTCTGCTCTTTCTTTTGTTTCATTTTTCTTTTTCTTCAACTCTCTACGCTTGTCGCATAGTTGTAGGATGTTAGGTGTGACCCATGGTTTTTTGACTGGTCGGCGTTTGCCAAGGAGCTCGCTTGCTGTTTCAGTCACTGCTGTATTGAAACTATTCGTCAGTGTATCTATGTCTGAGTCTATCTCAGTGAGTGCTGCGAACTTTCAACCTATCCTTGCTTGAAAAATTTCTAATACCTCTGGGTCCTTCATCTTCTCGAGGTCAAATTTGATCCTGATGTTGTTCCGCTTGTGGATTTTCTTTAGACGTAGTCGGAAAGTCATCATCACAAGATCATGATCACTCCCTATGTCTGCTCCTGGAAAACTTCGTGTCTGTGCGATGTTAACGCTAGACTGAAACCGTCTTTTCACCATGATGTAATCTATTTGGTTGTGGTGTTCTCCATTTGGGCTATGCCATGTCCATTTTCTGGATTTCTTGTGTGGGCCAAGTGTATTCACTAGCTGGAGGGATACGAACTATAAAAAAAAAGGGGGAGGTGTGACAAAACTAGGAAGGAAAATCAGTTTTATCTTTGTTGCTTGATGATGTCAGACTTGAACGAGTGTGACGATTAGTTCTGATAAAGAAGCGTTTAAGGGTTTAATCCATCCTTGCAGAAGAAAAAGAAGAAGAAGAAGAAGAAGAAGAAGAAGAAGAAGAAGAAGAAGAAGAAGAAGAAGAAGAAGAAGAAGAAGAAGAAAAAGAAGAAGAAGAAGAAAAAAGGGTAAGATAGATATATTGATAGTTAGTTTAGATAGATAGATAGATAGATAGATAGACAGATAAATAGATAGATAGAAGAGAGGAGAGAGAGAGAGAGAGAGAGAGAGAGAGAGAGAGAGAGAGAGAGAGAGAGAGAGAGAGAGAGTGAGAGAGAGAGAGTGAGAGAGAGAGAGGAGAGAGAGAGAGAGAGAGAGAGAGAGAGAGAGAGAGAGAGAGGGGGGGGGGAATAGAGACAGACAGACAGACAGACAGAGCGAGCGCGCGAGAGAGACTCTTAGTTCTTTGTTTTCGTGGTCTGTAAAATGGAGACATACAAGGCGATTCAAAATATACACTATCACATTTTATCACTGCTTTTGTTATCGTTTATAATGAAACAAACTGATGCCCTAAATTACCCACGTCAAATCTGGGCAAGCTTCATGTAGCATGGATACCCATCAAAGAAGTCCCTGCCCTGCAGATGAGCTTTAAAGGCCTGAAGAAACCCTACAACAACCCCCTCATTTCTCCATCATCTCATTGCCCCCTAGGGAGTTAGATCATCATGTGAATGTTTCTGCTGGTGAGGAAGATCAACAGAAACAAGCAGCCCCATGTGAGCGGTAGGGTACGCCTTGTGTGATTTTGAGGAAATTTCAATACCAGTAATGGCGATATCATTCTAGCGGAACTTTTGTTGTGGGAAATGCTTTGAAATTCTGAAGTGATCAATAGAATTACTGTCTCATTTCATTTGAATGAACACTGTTCTCGCTTGAGTCAAAAATAAAGGTAAAGGTATCCCATAACCTGTAAGGTCGTAGGGGAGCGAGGCGTCAGAGACTTCGCTTCTCTAGTGGCCAGCATATAGAGGGCAGCACCCATCTCCTCTCCCTCGTTGCGTTACATTCCCTGACCCTAAAGAAGCGGGTACCCATTTACAGCTGGGTGAACTGGGGGACTGTACTGATGCCAAGGTGCGCAAAGTTACCCATCCAATTGGTAACCACGCTGGATGATGCTTAACCTTGGGTGGGGGAAAGCTAGTGCTCCGACCACTGAGCTATCCCGCCCCCATCTCATTGAGTAGGTATACCAATATGTTTGGTAATTTCAAATTATGACAGTTTGCATCACACCTCAGAGTCATAGAAGAGGCAACTCGAGTTTGCAGAAAGTGTGCATGCAGTTCGTAAAATGTTTTTATCATGACTTCTTTAGTAGAAAAAAAGGACTATCAAACATGGCTGATTATCTCTGAAAAGCTGAATTCAGACCAGCCCTGGTGCAGATATACAAAGAAGACAAATTGCGAAGAAGAAGAGAAGAAGAAGAAGAAGAAGAAGAAGAAGAAGAAGAAGAAGAAGAAGAAGAAGAAGAAGAAGAAGAAGAAGAAGAAAAAAAAAAAAAAAAAAGAAGAAAAAGAACAAAAAGACCAAGAATTGCAAAGAATTGCAAAGAAGATGAAGGATGCGGAGAAGAATGCGAGGAATGCGAAGAAGAATGCGAAGAAGAATGCGAAGAAGAATGCGAAGAAGAATGCGAAGAAGAAGAAGAAGAAGAAGAAGAAGAAGAAGAAGAAGAAGAAGAAGAAGAAGAAGAACAAGAAGGAGAAGGAGAAGGAGAAGGATAAGAGAAGAGAGAGGCCGCGAGAGAGAGACAGAGAGAGAGAGAGAATCTCTGAATTCTTTGTTTTGCAGTCTCTAAAATCGAATCAGGCTGCAAATTGCTTTAGCAAACTAAAGCACACACAAAAATCAGACACACATCCAGATGCAATGACGATTCGGACAATGATTTTTGGACATTAGCTCAAACACTTATGGATGAACTGTGTTTGTAACCGCAACTTGGAGAGACAATCGGACATAATCGAATCTTCAAGAGTTAGGATAAAGCCTTTTCCTATTTTTGCAGGGCAAAAACTTGTGACGTTCACTTCGTGAATATTTGATGACAGAAAATAGACTGGCGGTGACGGTTCTGAAGCTAATGCTTTATGAGTTTTCAATTCCGTAATTATCTAAAGAAAAATAAATGCTGTTTTCAATCTCCATTTTTATTTTCTGTTCTGTTCTTCATTAAGGGTTGACATATTTGTGGGTTGAAGATTGAAATATTTATTAAACAGATCTTCAGGGGGAAAGACAAAAATGGAAGGCAACCCGACTTTATTTGAAAACCCTTTTAGCACGATTGGTCCTCGCATTTATTCGACTGTTGTGTTCTTCTTTCCTTCTTGTATTTCTCCTCTTTGAAGGTACTGCTTTGTCCTGCGTACCTCTTCTTCCTTCTGTGTTTTAAACTCTATATTACCTTTGTAGAGATATAGTTTTTGTTATTTTTCTCCTTATCCTTTCATTTTAACTTTGGTCATACACGTTTTGAC
>CM054141.1:56728237-56733237 GCA_028751875.1 Rapana venosa
TCCTCGAAATAAAAGAATTTGTCATTGTCATTGTCCACACACACACACGCACACACACACACTCACTCACTCACTCACTCACTCACTCACTCACACTCACATCACACACACACACACGCACGCACACGCACGCACGCACGCACGCACGCACGCACACACACACACACACACACACACACACACACACACACACACACACACACCACACACTCAGAGAACGCATAACCATACCAAAGCATTTTACGAAACCCTGCATCCAAAGTGGCAGACTCGCTTTGTAATCTCTGCCACTGACATTTCATGCTCACGGCTGTGGAAAAGCAGAAAGCATCAAGCCACACACGGGGTGTCGTTAAGTCTTTTTCTTGTCCTTATCTGGCTTAAAACGTTCAATTGCACAATCCCGGTCCAAAAAATAACTGAGAAATATTCTTAAAGTACTTAACACATCACTTCATATTAACATACACTAAAATATATTTCAAAATAACGGGAATAAAAAAGAAATATGGATATAGGACTCTGTTGAGACTGCCAACTTTAAACATTAAAAAAAAACAACCCCAAAAGAACATTAACTTTACTGGGAAACTTCGTTGAGTTTGATCCATTTTGCACGCTATTTTGTTTGGTTTTATTTAAATTCTTTTATATCGAGGATAATGGAATAAGCACTTATGTGTTTTTTTTAATCTAGTCCCCGTGTGTATGCAGTTTTTGTAAATTCTGTCATCTGTTCCCTCGGGCACACAATGGCCTACTCTTACGAAAAGCGGAACAGGAGTTAACGTGTACGTACGCAAGATATTCTGCGTGCATTCGCTCACGGGACCTCGGTTTATAGTCTCATCCGAAGGACTTTTGGGGAGAGTGGAGTCTTGTTTGTTTTACGATTTGGAGTCACTGCATTGGCTGTGGAGAAAAGGAGAACATATGTACGTTCATTTTAGGGTATTAGTAAATACAAAATACGTTCAGTTAAGAAGTAAATTATGTTGATCGTAAACACAGCCATGTCAGAGGAAACATCCTTGACCTTGCTCTAGTATCCGCTTAGTTACCGACAAAAAAAAAGTACGGTGCCCCGCAATCCGCACAGAGTTTCGAGACCTGTCCACTTTAAGACAAAAAACACTTAACGACACCACACACACACACACACACACACACACACACACACACACACACACACACACACACACACACACACACACACACACACACACACACTCGCACACACACGCACACACATACACTCACACGCACGCATGCACACATGCATACACACACAAACGCACACACACTCTCTCTATCTATCCCCCCCCCCCCCACACACACTCTCTCTCTCACACAACACACGCACACACACACACACACTCTCTCTCTCTCTCTCACACACATACACACACACAATATCTCTCTCTCACACACTCACACACACACGGGTTCGATTCCCGTTCAAGGGGATATATTCCCCTATAGTTAACATCAGTGCAGACTCCACTTTTCCAAAAGTCCTTCGGATGAGACTATAAACCGAGGCCCCGTGTGCGAACGCACGCAGAACATCTTGCGCACACGTTAAATCCTGTTCCGCTTTTCGTAAGAGTAGGCGATCGTGTGCCGGTGGGAACAGTTGACAGAATTGACACAACCGCATACACACGGGGAATAGATGTGAAAAAGCACACGAGTGCTTATTCCATTATCCTCGATATAAAAGAATAAATAAAAATAAAATAAAATACACACACGCACTGTCTCTTTCACACACTCACGTGCGCGCACGCACACACACACACACACACACACACACACACACAAACACACACACACACATTCTATCTCTCTCTCTCTCTCACACACACACACACACACACACACATTCTCTCTCTCTCTCTCTCTTCTCTCTCTCTCTCTCCTCTCTCTTCTCTCTCTCTCTCTCTCTCTCTCTCTCTCACACACACACACACAACGCGGAAGTTCAGAAGGAGACAACTGGGACGTTAACACTGACGCTATTGTCAAAAAGGGACAACAACGTCTGTATTTTCTGAGGAAACTGAACTCATTTTTTGTAGACAAAAAGATTCTTTCCTTGTTTTACAAGTCTTACATAGAGAGTGTTCTAAGTTTTGCTTTCATTTGTTGGTACAATAACCTTAGTGTTAAAAACAAGAATGGCCTGCAGAGAATTGTAAGAATCTGCTCAAAAATAATTGGAAAAGAACAAAGAGATCTCATGTCGTTCTGCAATCAGCAGCTTGTACGCAAAGCCACAGCCATTTTGGCTGATCCTTCCCATGCTTTGTTTCCAGAATTTCAAATGTTGCCTTCGGAACGCCGTTTTCAGTGTCCCATCAGCAAAACTAACAGAAAAAGACATTCTTTTGTGCCAGTAAGCATTCGAATTCTGAATTCACAATGATGTTGACTACCTAGTTTTTACATTTCTCTGAATTACTTGCCTGATTGTCATTGTTAGGAGTGTAGTCAATACATAATTATGTGTGTGTGTGGGTGGGTGCGTGGGTGTGTGAAATAAGTCTGTCTTCTAGTCAACGGTCTTAAAACATTGAATTCATATATTGGTGTATGGTGTGGGTGTGCGTGTGCGTGTTCGCACACACACGTACGTGCGTGTGTACGTGCTGCGTATATGCGTGCGTAAAAATAAGTTTTATGTCTTCTAGTCAATGGGTTTAAAATTGTGTTCACAATTGATGTGTGTGCGTGCGTGCGGGTGTTTGCGTGTGTGTGCGCATGCGCGCGTGTGTGTTGGTGTGTGTGTGTGTGTTTGTGACATTTTATTTGAAAACCAATATGAAATATAGCTTTTGTGTCTTTGATATATTTGATGTGTATCAATCTGCCTGTCAGTATTGTAATTGCCCTTCATGGGATGATTAAAGTGTTTTTGACTTTGACTTGACTTGACTTGGTGTTAGCAGCATAGAACGCATAAAGCACAGCAGTGTCAACAGGAAAACAGACCTAATTTTGGGCGAGAAGTCCAAAGACAAAGAACATGGATACAATTTGAAGAAAATACTATCGCTAGAGCGATAGATAGAGGTACAGACAGGTTGAAATACATGGTGCAATGTTGTAATGCGCACGCGAACGCGCGCGCACGCACACAAACACACAACACACACACACACAAACACACACATTCGCTCACACACACACACACACTCACACACACACCACACACACACACACATCACACTACACACACACACACACACACACACACACACACACACACACACAATTCACTCTCGCGCTCTCTCTCTTCTCTTATTTTCTGGTTTTGTCTGTACAAATGTACGGTTATGATATTTTGATAATTATGACATGTGTCTATTATCTTGTATGTGAGGAAATGTCTTGCGAATGGATATGTATCCAGGATGTGTGTGTGTGTGTGTGTGTGTGTGTGTGTGTGTGTGTGTGTATTATGTGTGTGTGAGTGTGTATGTGTGAGAGAGTGTGTGTGTGTGTGGTGTGCATGCGTGGCTATACGTGCGTAAGTGTGTGTGTATGTGTGTGTATGTGTGTGTGTGCGCGCGCACGCTTGTATTTAGTCTGGACTTTTGGGGGGTTGTTGTTTGTTTAGGGGAGGGGGTGGTTGGGAAGGGGAGTGTTTTGTGGGTCTTTTTTTCTTGTTTAATTGGTTTTGTTTATTCATTTGATTTTTCGATTTCTTGATTTTTCACTAATTGAATGGGAGTTTGAGTGAAATATTTCATTGTTATTTGAAATGATCTTGTTTGTTAATTAATTGATTTATAATTATGTGTAACAAGTATGTGTACCATTTGACAATGTGTAGATGTTTATCTTTATGACTTATTAAGTTTGGTTGTGTTATTTTTCTTGGCTCTGTTGTTGTTCTTGTTCTTGTTGTTGTTGTCTGTCTGTTTTTCTCTTTGTTATCATCTTTGTTGGTTTGGTTTTTCCTTCTCTTTTGTTTGTTTGTTTGTTTTGGTTAAGGTTTTTTGGGGGGTGGGGGTGGGTATTTTTATGGTTTTCTTTTATTTTCTTGCTTTGGGGGGGGGGGGGTTGTTGGGGGGGAGCTGTTTTGAAAAGGGTTATTTCCCCTTGTTTTTATTGTGAGACTGTATAAGTATTGGGTTATTATTATTAAGATGTATCCCTAACGGGCGGGGACTGGATGTAAAAAAGCACATGTGTGCTTATTCATTATCCTCGAAATAAAAGAATTTGTCATTGTCATTGTCATTGTCATTGTCATTGTCATTGTCATTGTCTCTCTCTCTCTCTCTCTCTCTCTCTCTCTCTCTCTCACACACACACACACACAACGCGGAAGTTCAGAAGGAGACAACTCTTCAGGCTGGTGTTAGCAGCATAGAACGCATAAAGCACAGCAGTGTCAACAGGAAAACAGACCTAATTTTGGGCGAGAAGTCCAAAGACAAAGAACATGGATACAATTTGAAGAAAATACTATCGCTAGAGCGATAGATAGAGGTACAGACAGGTTGAAATACATGGTGCAATGTTGTAATGTGTGTGTGTGTGTGTGTGTGTGTGTATTTTGTGTGTGTGTGTATTGTGTGTGTGTGTGTGTGTGTGTGTGTGTGTGTGTGTGTGTGTGTGTGTGTGTGTGTGTGTGTATGTGGTGTGTGTGTGTGTGTGTTTCCGAGCTTTGGAAGAACGTCCTAGCTCATGAATATTTGTATCCAAGATCCATGTACATATTTTGAAAGTTGTTCTCTTCTGACAAAAAGGCGTCATTAAAACTTAGAAAATTTATAGTCAATAGTAAAGTTGCATGACATTGATGAAAAGGTTGACTACATCTTTATTTCTGTCACCTGCAGTGTTGTAACCGTTATTATTAATGCAAATTCTACACGTTACAGTTGATTTTGTGCGCTGAAATCCTACATGCCCCAAGAGGGGTTAAAGGCGAATTAAATCTTGAATCTTGAATCTTGTATGTGTGTGTGTGTGTATGTGTGTGTGTG
>CM054141.1:56738237-56765737 GCA_028751875.1 Rapana venosa
GAATTTCAAATTCAATACAGTGTTAAACTACAATTCAGGATAAATATCTTTTTAAATTCAAATAAGCATTCACTGCAAATTCAGGATCTACATTACAAATTCAAATAGTATTAAATGCCGCTCAAGGCAAACAGCAGGTCAAGGTCAAAATAGTGTTACAACTCAAGGTCAATAGCATTCCTAATTATAAACAAACAGCATTAACCAACAACAGCAGCTGGTAATTCAACCATGTGCTATGATAGTTCTGCAACCAATGTGGTGTTGCGCTTACGGAATATCCTGTATGCTTAGATATCTCCTTGGCAGAGATCGAAGATACAAACTGAATTTTTATACCATCCTCTGTCACTGTTTCCAGCTCTCTCTTACCGATCTATTCTTGCTATTCTATTTTCATCTCCTTTTGCGTGGCTGCTCTTTCGGTGTTTCCATTAGCCCTGTGATGTACTCCTAGCGGAAAGCGAACCTGGAAACTTGTTGCATGTGAAGAGGTCTCTGCTTGGCCCTCTTGTGTCTGTTCAACTTTTCCACTGCATTTCCTTGCCATGTTTTCGTCTCAAGTGCAGCTGTAGGAAAAGAAGACAGGACGTGTTGAGTAATGGAAGAAACATCGGTGTGAAAGGCATCCTGCTTCCCCGAGTCTGTTGAAAAGCATTCTGGTGCGGTGTTCTGTGTTTAGCAACACAGTGGAGGTCTTGTCTAGTTGTCCGTTTTTCTTCTCTATGCAGTTTTGTCTTTCTCTCTGTTTCACTGTCTCTTCCTCATTCTATCTCATTCTTTCCCTTTATCTTGCATTTTCTTCCTCCTTTTCTCTATCTGGAAGGAAAGATCCTAGTAGTTTAGCGTGTCAAACTCTTGGTCTGACTGTAACTCAAGGCAAAAGTTCTATCCTCCTACAGATGTCAGAGGATATATGAGTAAAAGTTCCATTGCGCTGAAAGCTCTTGGAATCAGCTATAAATCAAGGTCATAATTATGAGCATACACATCCATACAACCTTGCACTCTTGTTAAAAGGCCACCCATCCATCTTTCGCAGAACGGCAGGTCTGTAGGACCAGTTGTATGACACGAACATACCCAGCATGCACCTGGCCTCCTGGAGAAGGAAAGAGATCTGCCAGGATAAGCTTACCCCAAGCGCACTGTCTACAAGAGTCAGTGTAGTATCCCCATTTACCAGAGCGATATAAAAAAGTTAGCAAGTCATGATATTCAACCCACCTCCCTATCCGTATTTCTCTGTCTGTTTCCCCCCTATCTCCTTTTTCATAGACCTGTCTCTCTTTCAGTCTTTTTTTTGGTTCTTCCTGTTCTTGTTTTTTTCGGTGTACATGCGTGTCTTCTTTGGTTTTTCTGTGTGCATAATGCTATTCGTTCCTATAGTTTGGTTGAAAACAAAAGCGAATCACTTTAATATTCGTTCACTTGAGCACGATCTCTCCTTGTGAGTTTGTAAGTCTGATATTTGGGACAGAGCACATCATTAGTGTAACGTCACACATTATTGTGTTTCAACTTTTTCTTGATGGTACAAAGAATATATATATATATATATGTATATATATATACATATATATATATATATATATATATATATATATATATATATATATATATATATATATATATATATATATAGTATATACATATATATATATATATATATATATATATATATATATACATACATACAAACACATGCACATACACACATTGATTTACATCAGATAATATTTTCTCAGGTGGGTGGTATAACATTAAAAAATGACCAAGATAAAATAAATACACTCCCCCTCCCCCAAATGTATACATGAAATAACAAATACATGCCATACTGACAGAGACAGACAGACTGACAAAATGACAGATAGATGAACAGATATACATGTAGTCAACAAATGGCCAAGAAGAATTCTTCATATAGGTAGTGTAGTGGGGAAAAAAGTACGCATAAGATACATACCATAACAGAGGTCACATTATATCACCCAATAATCCCATGGTCTTCTCGAAATAAAGTTAAACAAATTGCATGACCACTTTCTCTCTCTCTCTCTCTCTCTCTCTCTCTCTCTCTCTCTCTCTCTCTCTCTCTCTCTCTCTCTCTCTCTCTCTCCATCTTTCTCTGTCTTCCCTCTCTAGCGTTTCACTCAGCCTCAGACCTGTCCTGTCTGAGGCACTCTGGTGGCCAACTTCAAACCTAAACACCAGACCAGCTCCATCTCTCTCTCTGTCACTGTTTCGTGTTGCCTCTCACTCTGCAATCTCTTCGCCTCGTTCCTTCTGTGTCCTCGCTTCCTTGCCTAGCGGTTGTCTTTTCATGTCATCGTTGACCTCCTAGTGAAGTATCCTGTGCAGGAAATGAATCTGGAACTTGCTGCTTGTGTGGAGGGTCTGTCTTCTTCCTCTGTGCCTTTCATGTCTGTTAGGGTTTTACGCCACATGCGTTTTCCTTACTTGTCTTGTTTCCGTTTTTCTGTTCAAAGTGAGCTGCTGGAAAGAGAACAGGGTGTTTTGGTGATGTAAGAAACGTTTGTGTGAAAGGCGCCTGGTTTCCTTTCACGCTTGTTGACATGTTCCGGATGATGTTTTTTTTCTTACGCAAAGTACAAAGAGGGTTGGCGCATTATCTGTTTTCCTATTCTGTTCTCTGCGATTTTCTCATCACCTATTTGGGCCCCTTTTTCTTGTCTCCTTTTTTTTCATCTTGTGTGATTACACATAAACAGCCCAAGTAAACACAACACACACAACACACAAAAAACACACACACACACCACACACACACAACCCCACACACATACAAAACACCATACAATCTCACACATGCGCACTCATATATAGTAGACTTTACAGGCTTATTGAATTATTCAGCTGGTACAGCAAATGTCAAGATAACTTATTGACTGACATGTTGTAGATAGAAAATGTACGTGCAAGCTGCACACAATGATGCTCTTTTAGGTCGAATTACACCACCCCATAGTCCCTCAGTCTTCTCAACAGTAAGCCAAAATAGATTGCATGACAACTCTATCTTTCCGTCTTTCTCTGTCTTCCATCCCTAGCGCTTCACTCAGCCTCAGGCCTGTCCTGTCTGAGACACTCTGGTGGCCAACTTCAAACCTAAACACCACACCAGCTCCACCTCTATTTCTGTCACTGTTTCGTGTTTCCTCTCACTCTGCTCTCTCTTCGCCTCGTTCCTTCTGTGTCCTCACTTCCTTGCCTAGCGGTTGTCTTTTCATGTCATCATTGACCTCCTAGGTGAAGTATCCTGTGCAGGAAATGAATCTGGAACTTGCTGCTCGTGTGGAGGGTCTGTCTTCTTCCTCTGTGCCTTTCATGTTTGTTAGGGTTTTACGCCACATGCGTTTCCTTACTTGTCTTGTTTCGCGGTTTTTCTGTTCAAAGTGCAGCTGCTGGAAGAGAGGACAGGATGTGTTGGGTGATGTAAGAAACGTTGGTGTGAAAGGCGTGCTGGTTTCCTGTTCATGCATGTTGACATGCATTTCGGGATGATGTTTTATCTTACCCAGTGTAGAGAGAGCTTGGTGCATTTATCTGTTCCTATTCTGTTTTCTGCGATTTTCTCAATCAGCCTATTTGCCTCTTTTTCTTTCTCCTTTTTCAAAAATCTTGTGTGAATACACATAAACAGCCAAGTACACACATACATACACACTCACACATGCGCAATCAGATAGACTTTACAGACTGATTGAATTATTCAGCTGGTACAGCAAATGTCAAGTTAACTTCATGACAGACATGTTGTAGATAGAAAATGTACCTACAAGCTTCACACAATGATGCTCTTTTAGGTCGAATTACACCACCCCATAGTCCCACAGTCTTCTCAACAGTAAGCCAAAATAGATTGCATGACAACTCTATCTTTCCATCTTTCCCTGTCTTCCATCCCTAGCGCTTCACTCAGCCTCAGGCCTGTCCTGTCTGAGACACTCTGGTGGCCAACTTCAAACCTAAAAACCACACCAGCTCCATCTCTATTTCTGTCACTGTTTCATGTTGCCTCTTACTCTGCTCTCTCTTCGCCTCGTTCCCTCTGTGTCCTCACTTCCTTGCCTAGCGGTTGTCTTTTCATGTCATCATTGACCTCCTAGTGAAGTATCCTGTGCAGGAAATGAATCTGGAACTTGCTGCTCGTGTGGAGGGTCTGTCTTCTTCCTCTGTGCCTTTCATGTCTGTTAGGGTTTTACGCCACATGCGTTTCCTTACTTGTCTTGTTTCGCGGTTTTTCTGTTCAAAGTGCAGCTGCTGGAAGAGAGGACAGGATGTGTTGGGTGATGGAAGAAACGTTGGTGTGAAAGGCCCGCTGGTTTTCTGGTCACGCTTGTTGACATGCATTTCGGGATGATGTTTTATCTTTGGTAGTGAGTAGGGAGAGTACCTCTGCATTCCCTAGGGATTTTCTTATTCAGCTTATTGGTCTTTTTTGTTTGTTTCTTCTTTTTATCTTGCAGGAACACACACACACACACACACACCACACACACACACACACACACACACACACACACACACAACACACACAAACACACACACACACAAACCACACACAAACGCACGCACGCACACACACACGCATGCTCACACACACAAGCATACACACACACAGAGCGTCACCAGGAACTTGAGGCGTTGTGTTATGTAGCTGGTTCGACCTTCACTATGAGAATTTCTCACCAGATGTGGTTTATGGTAAAGAAATAGTCTGCTTAGTAAACCGACAAAGGTTATACCTGAGTGGACAGAACCCTAGATATTCATTCCATATGTTCATGAAGTTATGGGTTCGATTCTCGGCGGCAGTGTTTGGTGAATTAAGAGAAATGATGTTTACAATCTCTCAGGTCAATTTAATGTACAGACTTCCCACCATCTTTGTTCCCTTTGTGTGCACGTATACAGGAGATCAAATACGCAGGTTACAATCCTGTAATTCATGGTGGCGTCAGATAAGTTATAGAAACACAAAATGGTATACCCAGCATACATCCTGCGCTTAAATGGGATCTCACTGCGGCAGATTCAGCTTTCCCAAGAGACGCTGGACTTTCACGTTTTGACTACTGTCATTCTCTTTCGGTTGGTCTACCAGCATCATCTATCCAGTCCCTTCAACGCATATGAAACTCTACAGCTCGACCAGTTTTGAGAAAGAAAAATCTGAACACATCACTTCTCTTTTGCGATCTCTTCACTGGCTGCCTGTCTCACAAAGAATCAAGTACAAGATTAATACCCTCTGTTTCAAATGACTCTACAAATCTGCACCCTCTTATCTCTGCAACTGTCTTCATCTGTACAGTCCATCCGGTTCCCTTCGTTCAGCTGCAGATACGTTGTGCTTTCCAACACCCAGATTCAAACAAACCACTGTTACGCCGTCGCTTTTTTCTGTTTCTGGTCCGTCCACATGGAATGATCTTCCTCTCTGACCTAGCCAAAAGTCTTCATTTGATACTTTGAAATCCAGCATCAAAACGCACTTATTTCCTACCTGAGATCTTCCCCTCATGTTCATTCCTACTTTTCAACAGCTACCTTCATCTCCACCACCCCATCTAAGCGCGCGCGCGCGCGCATATGTGTGTGTGTGTGTGTGTGTGTGTGTGTGTGTGTGTGTGTGTGTGTGTGTGTGTGTGTGTGTGAGTATAAATTTGATATATTTGTGGACGGTTGCATGATTTGAATGCAAGTGTTTCGACTTGTTTGCTTTACAAGATTCAGTGCTATATAACTTGCATACATGATGATGATGATGATGATGATGATGATGATGATGATGAGATGATCATCATCATCATCATCATCATCATCACCATCACCAACATCATCACCATCACCACCACCACTTCCACCAACAACCACCACCACCGCCACCATCATCACCACTATCACCACTATCACCACTATCACCACCACCACCACCACCACCACCACCACCACCACCACCACCACCACCACCACCACCACCACCATCATCATCATCATCATCATCATCATCATCATCATCATCATCATCATCATCATCATCATCATTATCAACTTTACCACGACGACGACGACGACGATCACGACGACGACGACGACGACGACGACGACCACCACCACCACCACCACCACCACCACCACCATCATCATCATCATCATCATCGTCATCCTCATCATCACCATCCTCCTCCTCCTCCTCCTCCTCCTCCTCCTCCTCATCATCATCATCATCATCATCACCACCACTATTTAAACACAGCCTGAAATTTCAGCGTAGTTGCCCCAACAACTCTTCATTGGAGAGAAGGAAGTAGGACAAGCCCACATCTACATCACGACGACACTCTCTTGGCAAAACAGGAAAACTGAAAATGATAAGACAAAGCTGTCCTTTTGTGGCTGCTGTTATACTTTCTCTGTCGTTCTATTTCTTTATGTTCAAAATATATTTCTCCCCTCCTTCCGCCCCCCCCCCCCCCTTCCACCTCTTCTTCCTCCGGCGTTCTCCTTTCCTTTGCGTACGACATTCTTTTAACACATTCGGAGTGTATCATCTGTGAATCTGTGAAGTGGTGTTCTTAGCAGGAAGTGCGTCTGAAATCTTGTCGCTTGTGAATGACTGTTTTTTTGTGTGGTGTCTTTGCCTTCTGAGTTCTCCAAAAAGTTTTGATCTACGATGTCTTGACATACTCAAGGTGTTCTCTTCAAAGAAAGTTACACGTGAAGAAGGCGTTGTGTGAAAGACGTATGGATTTTTACTCTGAATTTATTTTGCAGTTTGTTTCCTAGGTTAGAGCTCTCTGATGTTCAACAATGGTGAGGTTTTGCGTATGCCACTGTTTGTCCACCAGTAAGGCAGCCGTATTCTGATTTCGGAGATAGGGGCTAAACACAATACAAATGTGTATGCGTTCTATGAAATATTGTCACACGTGCCTCAACAACAACGACAACAACAACAATAATACTAACAACAGCAACAACAACGTATTGTTGGAAAGCACCTGTCGAAAGAAGTTCTTGACAGATGTGGTAAAGCATAATTATGGAGAAGACATTGTTCACACTGTCAAATATCCTCCACAAAAAAAATCCAAACCAAACCAACATACACACATACATTTTCAAGCATATTACTGCTGTATCTTGCTGTTTCCTACTTTCTTCTTCTTCTTCTTTTCTCTCCTCCTCATCCCCCCCCTCTTCTCACCCCCACCCCCACCCTTACCCTCTTGTATCCATCCCATGTTCTTATCTCTCGGAACGATTGTTGGACAAGTATCAATGTCTTCAATGGCCTTGCGAAAAATTTACGGGAGACACTGAATCATGCAGCTTGTTCTTTATGTAGAGTGCTTCTTGTGGCCCGTGTTTTTAACTATTAAGAGTTTTTCGCTACACTTCCATGTCATGTTTGCCGCTTTCTTTTCAAGTGCAGCTGCTGTAAAAAGAAGACAGGACAAGTTGGGTGTGGGGTGGGGTGGGTGGGGTGGGGGTGGGGGGGGGGGTGGTAGTGGCTAAAGCATTGATGTGAAAGACGAGCTAGTTTCTGGCTAAGTTTCTTGGAATGCTTTCAGGTAGTAGGATGGTTTGTGTGTGTGTGTGTGTGTGTGTGTGTGTGTGTGTGTGTGTGTGTGTGTGGTGGTGCGTGTGTGTGAGTGAGTTGTGTGTGTGTGAGTGAGTTGTGAGTGTGTTGTGTGTGTGTTGTGTGTGTTGTACGTGTGTTGTGTGTGTGAGTGTGTGAAGTCAAGTCAAGTCAAGTGAAATTTGTATTCCAGATTGTTCATTGAATCAGCAATATATTTGCTTTTTTCATCATGTGTGAGTAGGTGTGTGTGTTGCAGTGTAGAGAAAATTTTAAAAAATCTATTTGTCCATCTTTTTACACATAATATCCCTGGTTTTTTGTGTCACTGTGCCTATCTTGCCCCGTCTGTGTATATGTCTGACTATAAACCTGTACTATATTGATGTCTTTTTTTTGTACAGTTGCTAGGAATGCCTTTTTCTCTTCCCATCTCTGTTTTCATTTTTTGCCCTATTCACTTGTTGATTTCTGTAATATATATATACACATATACATATATATATATATATATATTATCCCCCCCCTCTCTCTCTCTCTCTCTCTCTCTTCTTTCTGTGTTTGTGTGAGTGTGTGTGTGTGTGTGTGTGTGTGTGTGTGTGTGTGTGTGTGTGTGTGTGTGTGTGTGTGTGTGAAGTGCTTCTGTTTATGATCTCATGTCCTTCACCCCTCATCAAGCATCGAAACAATAAGAAAACTTTCAAACCTTTAAAATAATGAATAAAAAAAAATCAATCACCCAAAAATGGGGAAAAAAAAACAACAAAAAATTGAATGTAAAGACACGGGCAAATTTATGTCTTTTAAGCCCTTCACTTGTCCAAAATGGTACAAGATTTTTGACTAGCAAACCAGTCCAAAGCACCAGAATTTTTTTTTAAAACTGCTGCCCATTGTTTTATGTCAAGCAAGTAAGGAGGGCCCCAAAATAAGGAAAAAAATCATTAATCAAAACAAAAACTTAGTCAGACTGCGAACAAAAAAGGGTTTTCCCAATTTACTGTGTAAATTCCGTTGATTTTGCCCGTATTTGAAGATAGGGGAAAAAATACAGTTGCAGACGGAAAAAAAAAAAAGGGTGGCGCGCTTTGTGGGGGGAGAGCGCCCAAATTTAACGCAAAACTCGCCGTGACTGAAAGGGATGAAATAAATAAAAGAGTTCTGGAGGGTAACATCCAATGATAATTAAGGCCTATTGAATCGCGGTTAGAAAAAAGACAAAATTTAATATACTTTCATTACAAGCAAACGAAAAGCTTCCTCAAAAAGCCCCCAGACCGGGCGCTACCTTTTGTCTCGTCAAGTTTGCCCATTAAACAACGCCATTTAAAGACACCCGGCCGCGCGCACACCAACACCAAAAACACACACACACACACACAACACACACCACACAACAAAAGGGGGCTGGGGCGTCATGAGTATGTGTTGCATGAATTGTATATGGGGAAAATTTGTTTTTCATGATTCCTTATCTTTTTTTTTTCCCTTTTTTTTTTACGGGTTTAATTAACAGTAAATAGCAAAAATGAATGTTTTAGTTAATCTTTACGAAATTTTTCTTAGATAGATGGCTTGATAAAAAAAAAGAAAATGCATTGCTTATTCAATTACCACTGGAAAATAAAATTTACTTGACTTGACTTGAGACACACACACACAC
Source organism: Rapana venosa (assembly GCA_028751875.1). NCBI lineage: Eukaryota > Metazoa > Mollusca > Gastropoda > Neogastropoda > Muricidae > Rapana > Rapana venosa. The sequence continues at coordinate 56,747,513 of CM054141.1, forward strand.
CACAAACACACACCACACAACACACACAACAACACACACACACACACACACACACACCACACACACACACACACACACACACACACACCCACACCCCACACACACACACACAGAGTCGCACTGCTACAATACCCACAAATTTACGCCTTCCTAAAAAACTTTCATACTTTGGGTTTATTTTTATAGATAAAACACACAATTCATAGCAACTCAATATGTCGGGAAATTGGCTTAAAAAATTGCCAAGCAAACTGAAGTTACAGAAGCATTTTTACTCAAGGCCAGCCCACTCTCTGATGTTGCCCTCTCACTTTTTTTCGCCCCTTTTTCGTCTCCCTCCTTTACTGTTTTCCCTGTAAAAACGCTCTTGGACAGTCCAGATGTTCAGTGTTTTCAAAGCTTCATGAGAATAAACCGGGGGCCCCGTGCGAACGCATAAGAACATTTTTGCGCACAAAAACGTTAAACCTTTTTTCTCTTTTCGGAAGTGTGGGCCCATTGTGTCCGGTGGAAGCAAACAACTTTTAAAAAAAATCTCATACACACGGGGATGGATGTAAAAAAGCACAGGTTCTTACCCATTATCCCGTAAAAAAAGAATAAATAAATAAATAAATAGGGCATTATTTTATGAAGTTATCTTTTTTTCTTTGGGGCTTAAAAAAAAACAAAACCCAAAAGACAACTTTGGACTGACTTGGGGGTTTTTAGAGAGGGAGGAAACCTGAATCGTTCTGTATCATCGTGACAGCTAACGGAAAAAATCTGTCTTTGCTGGTGCTTTTTTAATTCGTATGTTCTGTTTTCTCTTTCTTCCGTCATATTGCGTTTTTCCCAAACAAGGATTCTCCAAATTCAGGCAGTTAAAAATTTAAATTTGAGCCCCCAGGAGAAGAATGGGGGGGTGTGTGTGTGGGTGTGTGTGTGTGTTTTGGTGTGAGTGGGGGTGGGGGGAGTGTGAGGTGTGTGTTGGTGGTGTGTGCGCACGCGCTGCGCGCGCTGCGTGGCGTGGCGTGTGCGGCGCTTGCAAGCGGTATGTATGTATGTATGTATGTACGACGTACGTAGTAGTCCTACATCCTAAATTATAATTTTTGTATGTATGTGGTGTACGGCAGGCGTGCGTGCGTATTGGTGGTGAGTGGTGTGTTCGGTTTTTAATGTACATAATATGTGAGGGTATTGTATGAGTTCATGTGCAGTTTACACGTTTAGATTTCTCACTAACATAGTACATTGTCTAGCTTACGACGCCATCAATATCAAAATAACGCAGGCTTCATTGGTAGAGTTATTTGTCTAAGCCAAACTTCTTACACAGTGGATTGACATTCTCTTCGTTTTATACGTTTCGTTAATTAAAACTTAATTTCACTGTGTTAGAAAATGAAATGTCACCGTCTTCTTTCCCTGTAGTAAAACTTCAAGATATGGTTTTTGGGTGAAAAACAAAAAAAACAAAAATAAAAGGGGCGGCGTTGGGTGTGTTTTGATCCAGTTAAGAAAGTTCGTTTTTGTTCTTTTTCTCTTTGATCAGGGCAAAAGGGGACATTGCAAAAGGGGGATGGCAAATGTCCGAGAGTTTGAATATCAAAAAGGGGGGACTGGATAACTGGGGTTAGAGCGGGGTTCGGATCTGAGGGCGCGGGTTCCCACCCACCGCGAGATACCCCCCTTTCAGGGGGACGGGTTCCCCTGAATAATTCATCAGCACTGATTCCACTTGCAGACAATTCAAAGGAGAGAAAAATAGCACATGTCCCGTGTCCCCAAAATTTGGCCCAGAAGTCTTACGCGATGATTGTGTGGTCTCTCCCTTTTGGAACAGTGGGCCATTACATTCTGATAGAACAATAACAAAAGAAACACCCCATGCACACAGGTCGTTTTTTTAGCGTTATTGGGGGTTAAATGGTCGGGGGTTAAAAAACCCTGTCTAGAAAGCGAAAAGCCCGGTCAAAGTGTGCGGGGGTTTCTTTACCCCGTTTTTGGACCGGGAAAATTTTCCCCCATCCATTAGACCAAAGTGGGGGTCTGGGCGCTAGTCTTTTGATGAGACATAACCGGGGGTCTCGGTGTTACACAAATTTATTTAGCGCACGTAAAAAAAACCCACGGAAAAAAATTGCTCTGGAAAAATTTCTTAGAAAAAAGCCACTCTGTAGGGAAAAAAAATACATTGCAGCTAAAAAAAAAAAGAAAAAGGGGTGGCGTGCGCGTGGCGACGCGCTCCCCGCCTCCCGGGGAGAGCAGCCCCGAATTTCACGAGAAAAATCTGCCGTGACTTAAAAGTGGATGAAATAAAATCTGAGCGTTTTGATTGTTGCTTTACAAGTTTTCGGCTATAAAATTCCATACTTTAAATTTTATTATTATTATTTTATTATTATTATTATTATTTTTAAAGACGTCACGTCAAAATGGGAAGGCGGCTCCTTACGGGGGACAACCCCTGCATACACAACATGGTAAAGCGGGGCTTTATACGTTTTCTTATTTTACCATTACGCTGGGGGGCCAGAAAAGGGAGGCTGATGACCGGGGCTTTTTTCCCACTCATGGATTTTCCACTTTTAAAAGCAGTCTTTAGTGACGAGGTGATCTTGTGGAGGCTTATTTACCAAATTTTAATTTTTCAAAACCCTGGGGGGCATTGGCCGGGAAAACATCTTCAACTGAGTTTAAGCCCATTGGCGAGAGAGTGGGGAGTACTGTGGGCAAGGCATTAAACAAAAAAAATTTTTGGGTTTTTTCCGAAAACGCTTTTTTATTCTTGTGAACCAGGAAAAAAAAATTTAATCATGTGAATTTAATTTTGATGGTTGTAGACCCCCCAATGTTTTCCCTTGGGTTTTTTTACTGAAAAAAAAAACCGTAGGAAAGACAAAAACCCAGTTTTTGTTGTTGTTGTTTCGAAGTCTGTTAACCCAGGAATTAAAGAAAAAAAAAATTTTTATACAAGGGTGTTTTTTGAGGGTTTTGGGGGCCCTATGAAAAATGCAGGGGAAAAATATTAAAATTTTGAAAGCGTAAAAAGCAAAAGTACAAAAAAAATTTAAAAAATTTTTTAAGAACAGTCTATAATAAGAAACAGTTCACTTTTGTTTCCCATCTTTAAAAATTGAAAAACTTCTGGGGAAACATCACAACCCAATTAGTACTTTCTAATGGTTTAAATTTTTAGTTTTTTTTGAAAGGTGAAAAAACCTTTTGGGTTGTTTAAGGGGGGTTGTTTTTTAAAAATTTGGGGTTTAAAAAAAAAAACTTCAAACATTGTTAGAGATTAATCTTTCAAATTTTCCTTAAAGGGGCAAATTTGTTTTTTGTTTTTAATTTTTATTCTTTCCAAATATCGTAGAGTGCTAAAAAAGGGAGCAAAGCAATGACGGGGGAAATTCACAAACTTGCCGACCTTTTATCAAAAAAGGGCACCTTTTGCAAAAAGGAAAAAAAGGTCCCCCCGGGGGGTTTCCCCGGGCGCGGCGCTTTGGTGGTTTTTGTTAAACCTGACAAATTTAATTAAGTTGTTTTTTTTTTGGGTGTTTATTGTTTTTGTTTTTTGGTTTTTTCTTTTTTATTCCGTGAAAAGGTTGGAAAAAAAAGGTTAGGTGATGTTGGGTTGTTCGGGGTTTGGGGCCGACTCGAAAAAGTGGCGCCCCATCCCCCCAAAGACAACAGAACCCAATAAGTGGGTTTAAAATTCAACACAAGTAAAATTTCGGTGTGTGTGTGTGTGGTGTGTGTGGGTTTGGTTTTTGGTGTTGTGTGGTGTGTGGTGTGTGTGAGTTTTTATTTTTTTTTATTTTTTTTTATGGGGGTGTTGTTGTTTTTGTGGTGTGGTTTTGGGGGCGTAATCGGGGGGAATAAAGGCTTTTACGAAACGCCAGACAAACTTGCAAAAATTTTTCTGTTTCCCAAACTTTTTGTTTTTTGGGTTGGGGGATTTTGGGTTTTGGTGTGTTATGGGGATTTTGTGTGGTGTGTGTGGTGTGGGGTTTTTTTTTTATTTTTATTTTATTTTTTTTTTAGGTAAAAAAAGCAAGTTTTTTTAAATATCCCCTTTTTTTAATGCGGTTTTAAATTTTATTGTTACACCAAGGTTTCTTCGAAAGGGAAAAAGGATTTAAGTGTGGGTGTTTCTTGGTTGAGGGGTTTTTTTTTCAAAAGGATTTATAGTGGAGTCTCCCCTGTGTTTCCGGAAAAATTTTGTGTGTGTGGTTGGTGGTGTTGTGGTGTGTGTGTAGTGTGTGTTTATTTCCTTTTCTTTATTCATATCGGGTTTTTTAAATAATGATTTTTAATGTTAGGGGAACATTATTGTACAGCAAATTCAAAAAGAAAAAGGAATTTTAGTGTTGGTATTCTTTTAGTTTTTTTTTCAAAAAGATTTTCCTGTTGTTTGTGGTTTCTGCCTTCTTTTATTTTGTTTATTTTTACTTTTTTTTGCGGAAACGAAAAGCTTCGGCCGATCTAAAGCCCCAGGCACTGGATGTCTGCCCTCTGTTCTTAAAAAAACACTTAAGCGTCCCGTTCCTCTTCTCTCGTCTTTTTCTCTCTGCTGTCGTTCTCCTCTCTTTTTCCTTTTCGTCTCCTTTTCTCTTCTTCATTTTTTTCCTTTTTATAGGTTTTGGTTTTCCTTTTTTTATGGCTATGTTTGATTTTAAGTTTCTGTCTTCTTCTGACGCCCCTCCCCCTTTCCTCTTCTCTCTCTTTCCTTTCTCTCTCTCTCCTCTTCTCTCCTTTTCACTTCTTTTTTTTTCCTTTCTTTCTCTGATTCCTTTTTTCCTTTTTGGGGTCTTTCTTTCTTTTTCTTCGTTCTCTTCCCTTTCGTTTTCCATGAAACTCCTCTCCCCCCCACTCCCCCCCTCCCTCCCTTTCCTTCCCTCTCTCACTGTTTTAGGTGTTTGTTTTTTGTTAGTGGTGTTGGGGAAAAGGGAAAATTTAAAAAAACCCTTGGGGGTTGAAAAAAATGGGGGTTTTTTTGGTTTTGAATTAGAGAGGATGGGAAAGGAGGGGTTTCGGTAATTTTGGGAAAAATTTTTTTCGTCCCGTTCTCCTCCTCTCCCCTTTCTCCTCTCCCCCCCCTTTTTTCTTTTTCTGTTTTGGTGTGTGTGTTGGTGTGTTGTGGGGGGGTGGGGGGGGGGGGGTTTTTTTGTTTGGTGGTTTTATTGGGGTTTTTTGTTTGTTGGTGTTTTTGGGGGTTTTTTGAAGAAAAGGGGAAAAAAGAAAAAAAAGGGAAAAAAAAATGAAAGAAAAAAGGGGGGGGCCACTCCTCTCCGGGTTTTTTGCCTGCTGGCCCCCCTTGGGGGTTTGCCTGTTTCTTTTTTTTTTGTGAGTTTTTTCGGGGGGGGGGGGGGGTTCTTATTCCTCTGTGCTGTCGTTGTTTTTTGCTGTTTGGTCTTTTATATTGTTCTGTTGTTGTTTTTTTTGGGTTTTTAAAAAAAATGACTGTTCTTTTATTAACGGTTTTTTAAAATGTCAATTTAAACCTTTGGGCCGTAACCCCTCTTGTTTTTTCTGTTCTGTCTGTTTTGTTGTTTTTTCTTTGGGGGTTCTTTTGGGTGGTTTTCTTACCTCTGCCTTCGTCTTTGTTTTCTGTCCTGTCTGAAACCTGTCTGTCTCCCTATTAGCTGTCTCAATATTGCTATTCTTGTCGCTTAAAATTTTTGTTTTGGTATTCCCGGTTTTTTCCCCATTTCATATTTTTTTTATTGCATTATTTTTTTGAGTTTTTTGTTGTTGACTTTTGGCCCTTTTAAAAAATATAAGTCGGCTTCTTTTTGTTTTTTTTTTCTTCTTGTTTTGTTGTTTTTTCTTGTTCTTGTTGTTGTTTTTTTGTTGTTGTTCTTTTTCTTCTTCTTCTTCTTTTTCTTCTTCTTTTTCTTCCTCCCCCCCTCTTCTTTGCTCGCTCACTTTTTCCCTTGTGTCTTCTCATCCCTTCCCTGTCTTCCCTTTATAAAACGATTATTTGAGAGGGTGTTTCAATTTTGGGTTTGTTTTTTCCCGTTGTACACTACGCCTTCCCGGGAATTTATTGATTTTGTTTTTTGGTTTCCCCTTTTTAAAGATATTATTGTTTGTTTCAATCGTTTATATTCCGGGTTTTTTCAACATCACATCCATTTTAATCTGGTATTCGTTGGCTTGCGTTTCAGGGGGCTCAAACCTGGGCCAAAATTGGGGGAAATTATGTCACGAGTAACCCCCAAGCTTTAACCACTAGGCTGTCCCGTCCCCAGAGGATAAGATAGATAGATAAAAGATAAGGGGAAAGAGAGAGAGAGAGAGAGAGAGAGAGGAGAGGAGAGAGAGAGTGTTTTTCAGCCCCCCTCAGACCTGATGACCCGTGATGCCGTGAACAATTTATGTTCACCCACAGAGGGCGCTGATTTGGCCTAGGGCCCGGACTTCACTATTCTTGACGGTGACATATTAAAAGTTCGTTTGGGGCAATGAGCAACGTGTTTTTCCCGCTTCGTGATATATTCCCATGGGGCCACAGGTGGTGTTTATGACTTTAAATTTATTTACTATAATTTTTCATTTTTAATATTTAACGAACAGGAAAAGCAAGAGATTTGTAAAACTGTTCCCCCTCATAAGGGGTTTTAAAAACCCAATTTGGGGAAAATTAGACCAGGTAAAATTTCTCACCTCCCAGTCCAAACTAGACTTTAACCGTTAGAATCGTTGCAAAATGACCGATTTAAAATTCATTTATACTAAAAAGTATTTCACTCTCCCGTTTTTGGGACTTTTAAAAAAAGTTATTTACAAACAACCCCCACAAAAAGTAAAGGGTTCAAGAAACCTGGTATTTTTTAAATATTTTATCAGTTGACGTATTGAAAATTTTTTTTTTACTGACAAAAAATTTTTTGTTTTTAATTTTGAAAAAAAAAATGTAAAAGGGAATGTGGAGAGTGAAGGGTTTTTATTGTTTAGATCTTTTATGTTTCTCCCCCCCCCCCCCCATTTCCCCTTGTTTTGGGCAGTTATGTTGAGCCGGTACGTGAGTAATTCAATATTTAAACATTTAAAATGGTGGAAAAAATTTTCCCTACCCAGTGAAATGTTCGTGTTCCTTTAAAAATGGACGATTAAAAATGGTTGCATGCCTTTTGCCGCTTTAAGCTTTGAGTGCCCCCTGAAGAAAATACCCACACCCAAAATCGTTTCACGGCGAACCTAACGGGTATAAAAGGCAAAAGGTTTCCCTGCCTTGAGTTTGCACGGCTGGTTAGTGTTCTCTGCATTTTTAAAAGAAGTTAGAATATGAGAGCTTTGACCAAAATACCCCCTTTTAACTAGGTAGGTACTATTTTCTTTTAAAAACCCTTTGTGAAAGCTTATTTTTGAATTAAAATTTAAACACATTCTTAAACACTTTTTTTTATTTCCCAAACTTTGGCCTGCCTTTTGAAAAAAAATTTACTTGTACAAAAATAATTTTTTTTTAAAATTGAAAGGGTCGAGAAGAAAGAATACTAGCCAATGCGAAGTGATATATATTTTTTAAAATAAAATTGTTTATGTGAAAAAAATTAAAATAGTAAAAGTAAAAAAAAATGTGTGTTCCTGTTCATGGTGAATGTTTGGGGTTATTTTTTAACAAATTTTGGGATGATGAAACACATGCGGCAATATGTTAGAAAGTTTTTTTGGTAAAAAAGGGGGAAAAGTGTTTTAGAGAAATGTTGAGAAAAATATAGAAAAATTTTTATACGGGTAAAAAGTAAATGAACCGGAAAAATGAGAGTTTAAAAATTTTACCTTGGATACCTTTAAATTTGGTGTGGGAAAAAGTGGTATGATGTACACACAGTTAGGGGTGAACTCCCTAAATTTTAATCCAGGGGAAGGGGTGAGCTTTGTGACAATGCTGCTGCTTGGCGATTGAAAGTTGATTTGGGGAAAATGGGGAAATTTTATTTTTTGTATTTAGGGTGTTTGGAGAAGTGGAAATGTGGGTACGTCAAAAAGGTTAAAGCCTTTGCTGTTTTTATGAAAGCTTTCAGCAATTGATCAGCGATTCATGGCCCCCAAAAATACAGCAACATTTTTTTTTTACAATCAGGTAACACATGTTTTTTTGCCCAGAGCTTGTGCTAAATTGTGAGCACAGTTGAAAATCATGCATCAAAGAACAAATCGACCTTTAGTCACACTTTGCTATAACTTCATGATTAAAAATGTTCGAAATATCAGACACTTTTTGCGTCTTCCCCCCAAAAAGTGCAAAAAAAAGGTCATTCAAAGGAAACAAAATCTGAAAGGTATCCCCTTGCTTGTGGTATCTCCCTTTCTCAATGAAAACAGCACTTTTTTTGTGCTCACGAAAAAATGTGGTAAAAATGGAAAAAAAAAAACATTTAACAAAACCTTTACACACACACAACCACACACCACACTTACACCCCACACACTTACACACACCAAACACTTAACACACACACACACACAATTACACACACCACACACAAACAACACAAAACACACACCACACACCCCAAACACACTCACAAAAAAATTTCTCTCTCTCTCTCTTCTTCCTCTCTTCTCTCTCTCTCTCTCTACACTACATAGACATTCACAAATGCCGTGTACTGTTTCCTTTCATTAGTAAAAGCCTTTAAACATTTGGAAAATTTAGTTGCCAGGTATTTCCCATCATTTTTGAACCTTCCCACTACAGATTTCAGGATGCTGCGAGACAAAAATTAACTTGGTTAGGCCCTTGCTTTTAAAAAGGATTAAGAGGGGATAGAGGAAATCCTTTTACATTTAGAATAATCTTTGGCTTCAAAGGGTGACACAAGCAAGGTATCAATTTTTTTGTCGTCTGTCGTAGCCAAGAAAAAAACAGCCTGAGCTAGAGTTGGGGTTGCAACCTCTCGGTTCGAAATACTGTTTGTAGGGGGAAACAGCAGTTAGCAATCGCAAAAATCCTGTTCAACATGGGAGTTATGTAGGGGCAGAGAGGGGCAATTTATTTGGCCAAGTAGTGCTCCATGTGGGTTGGGTTTATAGGCAGTCCAAAAGAGACCTGAAAAGGGTTTTCCGTCTCCAAAAAGAGGAACCCCAAACCCCCTTAACCAAACTTGTGGGGGTGTTTTGCAGTCTTTTCTGTGTACTTGCCTACGGTTTTTGGGTTTGTGGGGGTTTAAAGTTGACTTTTTTTGGGGGGGTACCTGTCCTGCCTTTTTCTGGGGTTTTTAAAAGAAAGGGTGGGTTGGGAGTTGTTTTGTTTTTCTGATTGTTTTTGGTTATCCTGTTTTTGGGTTTTTTGTTTGGGCAGTTGATTTTTAGTTTTATGTTTGTTGTTGTTAAACCCGTATTGTTTTTAGTTATTGTGTTTGCCCTTTTTTTGTTTTTTTTTTGGTGTGTTTTTCAGATTTTTTTGTAGTTTTTATTTTTTTGTAGTTTTTGTTTGTTTTTTTTTAATATGTATTGTTTTTGTAGTTTTTTCCCTTTTGTTTTATGTTTTACCCTGAGTTGGGTTTTTAAATTTAACCCCGAGTTCCTCTTTTCTGTGTATTTTGAGTGTTTTTCTTTAAAATTTTTGTAGTGCCTTTTTTGTGTAAATTTATTGAGGTGTTTTTCTTTAAATTTATTCTTCCCTTTTTGGAAGTTTTGTTTTTAAATATGGAAAGTTTGGGGTTGTTGTGTTGTAAAAAAATTAAAATTTGAAAAATTTTTTGTTTTTTTTGTGGTTTTAAAAAAGGGTTTGTTTTTGTGTTTTGGGGGGTGTGTTTTTGTAGTTAAATAAAATTGGTTTTTTTTAAAAAAAGGTTTTTTTTTTTGGTTAAAAAAAGTTTTTGGGGGGAGGGGTAGTGGGGGTTTTTGGTGATTTTTTTGGTGTTTTTTGAAAGTTTTTTTTTTAAAAAATATTTAGAGTGTGGGGAAATTAATGTTTTGTATAAATTTTTAATTATTTTTTGGTAGATTTATTATTTTTTCCTTTTTTAATGGGGGTAAATTAGTTTTATTTACTTTAATAATTTTTCCCGGGTTTTTATCAGTTCCTTGGGATAGATTCCTTTTCCTTTTTTTATTCCCAAGATTCCTCCTTTTCAGTTTTAGAGATTTCCTTGGATAGATTCCTTTCCCTTTTCCCGTTTTCATCAGTTCCCTTTGGGAAATTTCTTTTCCCTTTTTTGAAATTTCCCGGGGATAGATTCCCCCCATTTTAGACATTTCCTTTGGGATGACTCCTTTCCTAGTTTTTTGATATTTTCCTTGGGGTATATTCCTTTTTTTAGTTTAATCATTTCCTTGATAGATTCCCCCCTTTCCCCTTTTAGAATTTCCTTTGCATAATTCCTTTTAGTTTTTTTGAAACATTTCCTTGGGATAAATTTCTTTCCAGTTTTAAATTTCTTGGCATAGATTCCTTCTCCGTTTTAATCATTTCTTTGGCATAATTCCCTTTCCCTTTAGATGATTTTCTTGGGAAGATTTTCCCCTCCCGTTTTAGATATTTTCTTGGCTAGATCCCTTTCCATTTTTGTTTTCTTGGGATAGTTCCTTTTTCCAAATTTTAAAAAATTTCCTGGCTGATTCCTTCTTCCCCTTCTCAAGTTTTAGATGATTTCTTGGCCCTAGATTTCCCTTTTCCCGTTAAGATCATTCCTTGGCATAAATTCCTTCCAGCCTTTAAAACACCTTGCTTAGATCCTTTTTTTATACATGGATCCCTTCACCCAGTTTAATTTTCTTGGTAGATCCTCCTTTCCCACTCCATTTTAATTTTTTTCCTTGGCAAGACTTCTCCCTTTTTTTTGATGACTGTCCCCTCGCTAAAAATTTACCTCCCTGGGTCAATACCTCCTTTCTCTGTTCTTGGGGTCCAACCTACAGTTTTAATTCTTTTTGGCATAGATACTTCTTCTCCTTTTCCCTTTTTTACTGGTCCAACCCATTTCAATTAAATTTTCTTGGCAAGATCGATTTCCTTTTTCCTTTGCTACAGGGGGCCCCTCTTCAAGTTTCAATTTATTTTTTTGGCATAGTTTCCCTTTTCCTCCTCCTCCTTATCCTGTGATACTGGGTCCAAAAACCCGGGGGGTTAAAGTCATTGGGGTATCGTCATGGTCGTCCTTTTGGGTGGGGGCTCTGGGGGGAAAAAATTTCAAGGCCATCATGTTAAAAATAGAATGATTGTTCAAAAGGGGGGACAGCTGAATTTCTTGATTATCAAAAAATGGCTGTTTTGTGTTTTAAAAAAAAAATCCCTTAAGCTCATAATTTGCAAAGAGCTTGGTTTTTTTCAGTTGCTTAGAATTGGGGAGTACACTCGTAATGAGGAATTTGTTGGAAAGACTCCTCTTTTTTGCAAGTTTCTCAACGGTTTTTGTTTTATTTCATTGGGCCCTCATATAAACTTTTCTTTTAAAAACCCGTGGGAAATTTACTCATTCGTTTTAAAATAAATTCGGAGGACCAATAAATATGTATCTTTTTTTTTCATAAGAAGTATTTGAATTTTGGACTGAAGTCTTGTCTGAAGTATGTAACCAAATCATCAGTAACCAGTAAGTTGGGGTTACGATGGTGACCCTTTCGGGGTTTCAGGGGTTGTAGAATAAGAAAAAAAGTGCTGTGACCTGCCCCGGGAAGGCAGCAGCATGACCGCCTTTTCAAGTGCCTGTACCAAAAAGCCAGCATGACCTGCCCCATCAATGCCTTGAAAATGCAGCCAGCAGACTGCCTTATCAAAAAACCGTGACCTGCAGCCAGCATGACCTCTTTTTTAAATACCCGTGACCTGACCCGTAAAGGCAGTCCCCATGCCTGCCTTTTAAGGTGGACCTGGCACCCCTGACCCCCTTTCCAAGTGCCCGTGACCTGGCAGCCCCATGCCTGTTAAAGTTGGGGACCCGACGCCCCATGACTGCCCTTTTCAATCCTTGCCTGCCGTGAAAGGAGCCCCTATGACCCTTGCAACTGCCTTTTTGAAAAGATGAAGATTAATTTTTTTTAAAAGGTAAAATTTTAAATTTTTCATGTTTTCTGGGGGTGGATAGAATGGTTTTGATTGTATATAATTGAGGTGGGGTTTTAAATGAGATATTTGTGGGTTTTTTTCCCCGAAGTAAATATGCCGCTTTAAAGCTTAAAGTTTCAATGAGTAGAAAAGTAAATGCATAGAGATTGGACACGTTTGGAATATGATCTCCTTTCGGGAACTGGCTATCCCTGCGGTAGGAAGAAGACAAATTTATTAATAAAAAGCATGAAAGAGAGTGTTTGAGACCATTCCCCAAGTCAGAATGCAGCTATCTTATGGTGGGTAAAAAAGGTCCTATACGGGAAAAAACTCGCCTTTGATGACTTTTCTGTGCTAGGAACGAGAAAGAGCCCTTTATAACTTTTTTCTTGACAAAGTTCATTTTCATCCCTCTATTTTTGTTTTTGTACTTTTTCCATTGTTTTTATCATTTCCTTCTCTTTTATTTTTTTTCCCCCCAAACTTCAAAAAATTTGGGACTTTAAATTTTCTTATTTTAAAACTTTTTTTCTTTTTCTTATTTGTGACTCACTCGTTCTCTCTACTAGTCTTTAATTTTTTTATTTTAATAAAATTTTTCATTATGTCCAAACGTTTGTTTTTGTTTTCTTTTCCCCCTTTTTCCATTTTTTTTACTTTGTGGTGGCATGTTTTCCCAGGGGCCATGGAAGAGGAAAAACCACGAGTCCAAAATCTCCGGGGACGCTACGTGTTAGAGAAAAGAACCGGGCACCATTTTTTTTAAATGGTAATCTTCCCCCCGACCTGCTTTCCCGTTGAATAAGTTCCAGTGCCGTTTGTAGAATCCACACCCTTTTATTTCTACCACATAGTTTGAACTGCAAAAATTTGGAAAAAGTTTTTTAAAAAAAGCATTTTCTAAAATCCAGGGTTTTAAAAAAATTGCCCTATTTGACTTTAAAAGTCATCCATTCAGTCTGAAAAAAATAGAATGTTTCTCCATTGAGATAAATTGTGGGGTTAAGACCCCCTCACTCGGATAATCTGTACTTTTTGTTGGTGGTAGAGGATAATGTTGTAAAAATTTGGTTTACAGTATGGGATTACTGTGTTTAAGGGTTTAGAGATTTGTTTTAAAAATTAAAAAGGAAGTTGTGATGGTATTAGTTCAATTTTTTTTTTAGTGTGATTTCATAAAAATGCATTGCTGTTTTTATCAAACAATTTCTCTAAAGATTAAATTTAGTTCATTTTTTATTAAGCATATTTCAGAGAAAAAGGGTTTCCCTTCTCTTTTGACCAAAGTGTTTTTTTTATGCTTTCAAAAAATTCTGCCTTTTTGTTTGTTTTTCGTGAGATTTTTAGGTCAGGATAAAAATCAGCAATATTTGTGTAAAAAAACCCTCTCAAATCACCTTTTTAAAGTTTTTTAACCCTAGAAACTCCGTTGATTCAGGTTAATTTTTTGGGGGTTTTTGTTGTTTTTTAGTTATTGCCAACACTTGTTTTGGTACTGTTTTAGGTGTGGTAACTTACGGCCAAAAACAAAAAAAGTTATCTGCGTAAAATGAAACGGGCGCATGCTTTATGGGAAAAGCAACACTATACGTGTTGGGGAAAAAACCTTGATAAAACGGGGGTCGGGGAAAACTCGCGACCATTCACTTTTTTGCAGAAATTCCTTGACAGTATTGACCGGTTCTATATTCAGCGTTGATTTGGTTCTCAATCGTGCAAAGGTAAATTTTTTTATTGTTTTTTAATAATGCTGGTTTTTAAAAAAATTTGGGCTTAACACTTTGGAAAATTATTTTTTAATTTTTTTACGGGTTGACAAGGTCTTTTGGGGCATGTTTGTGTGTTTAAACTTGACTTTTTTCAAAATTAAACCTGATTCAGCAGGCAAAATTTTTAAAATCCTGCTTTTATTGCCCTTTGGCCTTGGGCATTTTTTAAAAAGTTTTTTGTATTACACTCTTACAGTTTTTTGTAAAGGTTGCCCCAAAAAAATAAAAACAAAAGAGTGCATTGAAATTTAGGTTTAAAAGTGGTTCATACCCCTCCAGTTAGAAATATAGTGTCAGAGACCCCAAAAGAAAAAGAAATTGATTTTTGGGCAGATTTGGAATAATGCCAAAGCCCCATGAGTTTATCTGGGGAAATATCCTTATCAGACTTTAAGCGTATTGTTCATTTGGGTTGGCAAATGTATATATGGCCACCCTACATTTCAAGAAAATGATAGAGCTTTGGTCATTTCAATTAAAAGCTATTTTGCACTTCGTCTTTTAGAAAAAAAAAACATATTTAACAAAACGCCAGATTTTAGGGGGGAGTTATGGGGGGGAGACATTTGGTAGAAGAGGCAAGGCGGAAAGGGTAAGGGGCGCATTGAGCAGTGGGATAGATAAAGATGGCTGGTAGTAAATTTTACTTTCATGGTATATTATGGTTCATTTTATAACGGGGTGCAAATTTTCAAAAACTTTAGTCCCCAAATTACTTGACGCAAAGTTAAATTTTGTGGATACCAAAATTTAAAAACACAGCCCAGCTGTTTTATTTTCCCGATGATTTCCCTTCAAAATTCTTACTGTTGCAAAATACTACCATTGGTTCAAGCACATGCCCACTTGTTAGTGATTGTGTCCCATGCAGCAACACTAAAGAACCAACCCCTGACAGACCCTTTCCAGAAAATAACTCTTTAACGCAACCCGGCACAAAACCCCGGCGCAACCCGGCCCACTTGGGACCCAAAGGCATGTAATTTTAAATGGTATTATCCTGAAAAACAAAAAATAATTTTTTTCCTTTTGGGGATAGTGGGATGGGGGTGCTGAATCTAAGGGGGAAAAGGAAAGCTAGGGGGGGGGTGGGGTGGGGATGGTGGTGGGGATCAGAGGTTCGATATAAAATGTTAAAGGATTAAAATGAAAGTGTAATGAGGACGGGATAGGGGGCAGACGAAATTTGAATGTTCTGGGACACATTAAAAAAAAGTATTTAAAGTGTACGATGGGATGGAGATAGGGGGCAGGCAGGACCCTTTTTAAAAGGTTCAGAGAAAGGTGAAGAGTATTCAAAAAGATTCTTTAAAAAAAAGATAGTGGTACTTTTAGAATCATTTTTGAATAAACATACAAAGGGGGTTTAATTTTGGAGAAAAGTATTTTTATTTGCCATAGTAGGAACATGCCCATTACCCAGGGGCTATATCTTACCAATTTTTTATTGCCCGAACAAATTACACTTTATCACGCTTTTTTGTTTTTTAAACTAAAAAAAAAATGGGGGGGAAAAAGGTTGGGGCCCAAATTTTTAGTCAAACCCCGAAAAGGGTAAAAATATGTTTAAAAAATCTTTTAAAAAGGAAAGTCAAAAAATGATTTCACTTACCTTCCCCCCCCCCCTCCCCCCAAGAAAAATATATTGGCGAAACTTAAATTTTTTTTTTTTTGTTTTTAAAGCCATCTATTGTATTCATTGCTGCTTATAATTTTTGCTTTTTTGCATTTGTACAACCTTTGATTTTAAAATTTTTTTGCCATTTTTGTGCTTTTTTCTGCAAAGTTTACCTTTTAATAATGAATTCTAAGAAGCAACATTTTTTTAACATGAATTATTCTAGCATATATGCGGTGATCAGTGTGGTATAGGTTTAAAAATTGGGCTTTCCCCCAGCCTTTTTTCTTTCTTCCTTTTTTGCTCATAAACATGGGTTTTTTGCAAAACTAGAAAATTGTTCAGCATGTTTGCGTTCTTTTAGTGGGGTTGAGACTATTTTAAGCAGAGTACAAAAAACTTGGGGTGTATCATTTTTTTTTGGCTTAAAAAACTTTGTTCAATAAAAAAAAATGCACTTCAGCAAGGAAAAGGGGGACAGCTATCTGTTCTGAAATACTTGGCTTGCCATTGCCCCTTTTTATGTTATCACCCTTATGACATTTTTTAAAAAACAAAAAAATAGCTTTTCACCTAAAACGACGTGATGTTTAAAATTTCCTTTTTTTTTTTCAAAAACTGAGCAAAGATTGTGGGTGTGCCCCCTTTTTTATTCTTTTAGAATTTTGGGGATTGCAAAAGCGTTACCAAAATTTTACTGCAGATTTTTAAAAAATAACAGACACAATTTTTAAGTTTTTAGTTTCTTTTTGCTTTTTTCTCAGAACAAATTTTTATTTTTAGACTTGCTCATTCCCCCGGGGAAGAATGATTTGCTCTGTGGTTTCTTCCCACCCTTTGGTTGCCCGTTCCCATTTTTTTTTCATATGATAAAAATGCTGTGGTGATCCAATAAAACTGTCAAATTTTTTGCAAACATAAATAGCCCCATTTTTTAAATAACTAAAAAAAAATTCAAAGCTCAAAATTTTTTTTTTTGCATTTAATTTTTATGTACTTTTTGAAATCTTGAAGGATCGGTTTTAACTGGGTTTTTGTAATTTGTACAGCTGCTGTTACCATTCAACAATGTCAGTTTTTGCTTTCAAAAGTTTGTGTATGTGTATTAGCATTTTGCTTTATTTCTTTCTTGACAAGCAACCTAAGGGCATCTTAGTGTCAAAACCCCTCCCGTTTATGTGAAAATTTATGACCATGGTTTTGATGGGTTTAAATTTCATTTTAAAATGGGGTTTTTTCCCCCTTTGATTGCTGCCCCCCCCTCTGTTTCCAGTCTTCCAGGGGCAAAATGTGTTCGTTTTAGAAATTTTTAAAATTTTTTTTCTCCCTGAAAGGGTGAGTAGGAAAACCCCTTTACCCAAATTTTTTTGCTTTTTGGTACAAATATTAAAAGTTTTTCCTTGCTTGTTAATACGTCATTTAAAAAAGGGTTGGGCCTAACCCCTTTAACTGGTACTAGGGAATCGCCAGAAAAGTTGGGTATATATCTTTTTATAACCATTTATTTATACCATTTAATGCATAAACCAAATTGCCTATCAAAAAAGGGGGGAGAAAAAAAGTTCAATGTTTTTTCAACAAAATAGTTGTCCCGCAACCAGTATTGCTTCCACTTTTCCATATTCAAACACCACCAAATTAATTGTAGAATTTATACCTGAAAAGTTTAAAAAATCAAACGGTGAGACAACCCCCCGGGATTGACTACAAACTGATTTTTTTCTGATTTAAAAAGCAAGCCTTGCCAACTCTTTTTTACAATTACAAACGTTTTTACATATATTTGTTCGGGGTCTGTACTTTCTGGTGTAAAATAAGGAGGAGGAATTTAGCTTTTTGTACACGCGGGGTTTTAACAGTTATTGGAATGAAGTTAGTAAGTTTTTGATATTTGGAGTGAAACTGTGATTTAAAACGTGAATAAATTCGGGGGTTGGGGCGTCACTGTGCCACTGCTGGCAGAGCAGGGAAAAGCCTTCCCCCTTCAGCCAAAAAAGAAAGGGTGGATTAGGGTTTGGGGAGCCGGCTCGCAGCTGAAATAAAAAATAAAAACACTTCAAAAGACAAACTACCGCCAAAGCTTGGTGGAACAATACAAATAACACAAAACAGGGGCATTGGAAAAAAAAGAAAATAAAAACTTAAGAAAAATTATTTCCCCCAATCTGAATGTGTGTTTTCATTAGAGTGCGTGATATCTCGACTAAATTTTTTTTAAACACCCTTTACATTTTTCTCCATCTGCACCCTCCTTTTTCTCTCTCGCTCGCCTTCCTTAATTCAAATTATGACAGTCCATCAAATTAAAAAAAACAACTCTTCAACATACTATCAAGCACCCTTGCACAAAGGGGTTAGTCCCCAAGTGCATGAATTTTAACATTATGCAAAAAATGATGCGAAGCCGCTTTTAAAAAATATTTTTTTTCTTATGAAAACCCCAATGGGGTGTTGCTATCAAAAATTTTTTTAAACGTTTGTACAAGTTTTACCGTTCATAAAAAACTGCCCGGAAAGGATGCCGAGCGGCATTTTGGGAAAATAAATCGGGGATAGTAGTTTCTAATTAAGACGGCTTTAAAGCTTGCTACAAGATTATACCACAAACATAAATTTCTTTGGTAGAAAAATTGTAATTAACAATGAAACCAAAAACATCCCTTTTTTCAGCAGTTACACTGAATCTCTTAAAACCAAAGATTTAGTGCTGGATTCATAATGGCAAACCTTTATATATTTTATGCGAGAGTGAAAAAACGGGGTTTTAAAAATTTTAGTGACTAAGTTTACAAAAGGGTGCCCCCTTAAAAGCATTGCAAAGAAGAAAGTATAACCATTATTTACATTAT
>CM054141.1:56770737-56798237 GCA_028751875.1 Rapana venosa
CGGGTTCGAGCTACCATCATTCAGACACCCGTTCGGGGGGATTTTCCCCCTAGAGTTAACATCAGTGCCCACTCCATTCCCCATGAAGTTCTTCGGATGAGACTGTAAACTGAGAGATCGTGTGCCAACGCACGTAGAACATTTTGCACTCGGAGTACAACTGCTCGGCCTTTTAGAAAAGTAGGTCATTGTATGACGGTAGGAATGGATGACAAACTTTACAAAATCTCATGCATACATAGACAGAATGGAACAAAAAGTATAGTCAAGTCAAGTCAAGTCAAAAACACTTTAATCATCCCATGAAGGGCAATTACAATACTGACAGGCACATTGATACCTATAATTATATCACAAGACACAAGAAAAATACATTTCAGATTGTTATAAGCATTCCAAGATAGCTTAAAAAAATTATCATACACAAACCCAAACCCAGGTGCGCGCACACACACGCACCGCGTACACACACACACACACACACACACACACACACACACACAACACACACACACACACACACACACACACCAAGTTAGGAATACAATGTTGTAAAAACCATTGATTGGAAAATATATAGACTTCTTTTTTCTACGTTTGCACGCACGTGCGCATTCACACATACGCGCACACCCATACATACACACACCAATATATGAACACAGTTTTATCACACATACACACACACGTGCACCCGCGCACCATAATGACCTCAGGATTGGAGGTTCACAGGTGAAGGCCGTTGGAGGGACGATGTGGTGGTTGCCACCCCGGTGGGGGGGGGGGGGGGGGAGGGGAAAGGGAGTAGGGGGCGTCTCACTCGGTCTGGCTTCGCGACTGAGCTATTACTGTTGTCCAGTGGAGGCTTAGTAGGTGGTGTCCTGCGTATGTTAGCTAAGAACAGGCACCACTGAACACCCCCAAAGTGGCCTAGAAGCAGTGCAGGGCTTCTCTGGCAGGTGGCACAGCGGTGGTCTGATATTGGTAGGCTCCCTGTGGACCTCCAACGCTGGGGATGATATAGCGAATCTGGGTAAGGCTGGTTTGGGGGAGATCAGAATGAGCTGCATGGGAGCAGTAGGATGTGACAGAATCTTCACAGAAGATAAGGCAGTATTAAACATCATCCACTGAGAGCAATCCAGTGTAGCTATCTCTATACTGCTGCCATTCTGAGCTACTAATATAATTATTTCTGAAGCTGCTGCTTTTGTGGACAGGACAAAGGGCCATCCCGATCGGAGCACCATCTCAAACACATTCGGGACAAGACAATTCGGGTCTTTTGTCAGTTTAGAAATGATGGGTGGCAACACTTTCATGACTGACATTCTAATATAAATGATTATGGTATTCATTGACCTTTTCCATTTCAAAAGCAATCAGTATTAAAAAAAAAGGTAAAGGTAAAGGAGTCCCATAACCTATAAGGTCGTAGGGGAGCGAGGCGTCAGAGACCTCACTTCTCTAGGGCCAGCATATTGAGGACAGCACCCATCTCCTCTCCCTCGCTGCTTTACCTTCCCTGACCCTAAAAAGGGCAGGTACCCATTTACAGCTGGATGAACTGGGGGAACTGTACTGAAGCCAAGGCGCGCAAACGGTCACCCATCCAACTGGTAACCACGCTCGACGCTGCTTAACTTGGCTGGGGGAAAGCGAGTGCTCCGACCACTGAGCTATCCCGTCCCCAGTATTTGCAGACTAGCTAATTGTGAGTAGGTAGTGGAGGACAGATAGCCTGGTGGTTAGAGTGATGCATTCATGATCTGACCTAGAATCGAATCTGGTTCAAGAGTATTTTTCCTCTGGAGTTAACATCAGGCAGACTCCACTGCCTTCAAACGTCCTTCGGATGAAACTATAAACCGAGGCCCCGTGTGCGAACGCACGCAGAACATCTTGCGCACACGTTAAAACCTGTTCCGCTTTTCGGAAGAGTGGGGCATTGTGTACCGGTGGGAACAGATGACACACTTTACAAAACTGCATAAACAAGGGGACTGGATTTATAAAAGCATATGAGTGCTTATTCCTTTATCCTCGAAATAAAAATAAAAACAACAAGAAAAAAGAATAGGTGAACATGTCTTTGGAAGTCTCCATACCATTGTGCCACGAGCCTTTACTTTGTCCTATTGGGTGTTTGTGCCATCAGTAGTGAATCGTGGTCTGCCTTTCTTGCTCTCAGAAGAGGTGGTATCACTCCAAAATCATATCCGGACGTTTGTTTGGGTTAATTTGTGGGTGAACAGACTGTTTCAAAGATACCGTTCTTCCATAGATGTGTATGTGTTTGTCAACTGTATGGGTCAATATGGCTCTGAAAAAAATGGACGTTTTTATCTGGCAATTGATGGATAAAAAATGGCAGTAAGAATTTTAATATTTTCACCCAAACTAGCCCAGCGTGTATCTAACCAGCACTGAATATTTCATTTCCTTCCTTTCGGAATGTTTTTTTTTAAATTTACTAGCCTTTACAAAAATGACCAGTTCTATAAAGGGAAATAAATGCCAGACCGGAGTGAGTTTTAATTTAAATTTCGCAAAAAAACCCACTTTTATTTACACCTAAAAATGAATTAGAAATCAAAGCGCATTGTAGCATCTGAAGTTCATGTGCAATTAGGTTATGGAGAAAATCTTGGGCTGTTTTGTCCTCTCTGCTTTGAAGGTTTGAATAAAGAACAAAAAAATGCTGAAGGAAAACAAAATTGACAGCAAACTTTGTATACAAAAGAGGATTTTTTTTTTAATGTGGATCTGGGTGTAGCATGTAGAGCGATGCATTGTTAATCCGTCAACTGGCTGAGATATTGAATTTGGTCAGTCAGCATGATAAGAAATTATGAGCGCGGGTGTTTTCAATCTTCATCTTTCATATGAAGTTTCGAGGATGTGTGTGTGTGTGTGTGTGTGTGTGTGTGTGTGTGTGTGTGTGTGTGTGTGTGTGTGTGTGTGTGTGCGCGCGCGCGTGCGTGCGTGTGTGTGTGTGTGTGTGTGTGTGTGTGTGTGTGTAAGTGTGTGTGCAAGCGCCACACACACCAACGTATGTCCATAAGTGTTTGCTGCCATTCGTGTGCATGTGTTTCCTAAGTGTATGCATGCGCATCTACGCGTGTAAGCACGCCAATATCTATCTATCTATCTATCTATCTATCTATCTATCTATCTATCTATCTATCTATCTATCTATCTATCTATATGTGTGTGTGTGTGTTTGTGTTAAATTTTTATATATTTCATTCTGTTATTTTAAGAATAATTGATGAATCACTCATGTACTTTTTTTTACATCTAGTCCACGTGTGTATGCAGTTCTGTAAATTTTGCCATCCGTTCTCACTGGCACACAAATGCCTACTCTTCCGAAAAGCGGAACGGGTTTTAATATACGCAAGATGTTCTGCATACATTCGCACACGGGACCTCGGTTTATAGTCTCATCCGAAGGACGTTTGGGGGCAGTGGAGTCAGCACTGACGTTAACTCCAGAGGAAAAATCCTCTTGGACGAGATTCGAACCTCGGTCCGCAGATCACGAGTGCAATGCGCATCATTCTAACCACCAGGCTATCCTGTACCCCCCTCCCTCCCCACCTGTGTGTGTGGAGGGGGGGGGGGTAGAAGTGATGAGGGGGCTTCTTTAATCGTTTAATTTTCTCAAAATCATTTCTTGTGTTAAGAGTTTTGTCGAAGATCACGACATAAAATTAAATGACGTAAGATCTGACGTCAATTTCTTTGATCAGGACAAAGAAGCCTGACAGTGTTCTCTGATCAGTTGTCTCTCTTTGTCTGACAAAACAAGAATAATTCATTCCTTTTCTCCCCATTTGATTTTAGCAGCTTGATTATATAGCCAGTGAACGAGGCTACCGTGTGGAGTATTAAATTTGACCGGTCAGAGAGATCTTGTGTGTGTGTGTGTGTGTGTGTGTGTGTGTGTGTGTGTGGAGAGAGAGAGAGAGAGAGAGAGAGAGAGAGAGAGAGAGAGAGAGAGAGAGAGAGAGAGAGAGAGAGAAGAGAGCAAACATTTGTCCATCAGTGCATGCACGCATGCATTTGTGTGTATATGTCGGCTTTATTTTATATTTTTATTTGTAAATATTCTTTTATTTCGAAGATAATGGAATAAGCACTTGTTCACTTATCCAGTCCTCATGTGTATGCAGTTTGGTAAATTTTGTCATCTGCGCGCCGTGTGTGTGTGTGTGTTCGTTTTGTGCGCATTCATGCGTGCATGTGTGTGCACAAATGTGTGTATGCATATGCGCGCGCGTGTGTATATGTGTGTGTGTGTGTGTGTGTGTGTTGTGTGTGTGTGTGTGTGTGTGTGTGTGTGTGCGTGAGTGTGTATGTGTGATATTTCTTTCATCTATTGAAATATCTCCAAAGTCCTTTTTTGTATGAAGAAAAAGTATGTGAAAGAAGACAGCATAAATCAAATGACGGAACATCTAACGTCAATCTGCTTTGACCAGGACAATGAAGCCTCACTCTGCTCTCTGATCAACTGTTGACATTTTTCTTCCTACAAAATGCTGTGCCATAAGCGTTTTTTTCCTTCTTCCCATTTTAGTTTTAGCTGTTTGATCATAGAGCAAAGGCATGATGCATTGTTAACGCATTAACTGGTTGAAATCTCTTTTTGGTTTGTTGTTGTTGCTGCCTCTTCTATGACATTCCTGTCCTATTTTTCCCACGCCGCTCATTTTAATCTCTCCGCACCAGCCATACCCAGATTGATTACATCGCATCCTCAGAGTCAGAACTCTACAGGCAGCCCATCAATGTCAGGCCGTCCTTATGCCACCAGCCAGAGGAGCCCTGCACTGCTGCTGGGTGGGTCATTTTGGTGGTGTTCAGTGGTGCCTGTTCTAAGCCAACATATAGAGGATACCACCTCCTAGCTACTTTAAAGACGACGGATGTAGCTAGCTCAGTCGCGGATCCAGACTAATTGAGATGTTCACTCGGGGTGGCGACCAAACCAGCAACCCTCCAACCACCTTCTCCAGTGAACTTTCAGCCCCGAAGGCTTGGACACAAACTCACTACAGGCACAGAAGTGTATGAAGAAACTGCTTCTGAAGTCAGCCTAAACCATCGAATCGGAGACAGTTTTCTTTTATTGCGTGATGATTAATGGGGATAAAGATCACGTGATGATGCTACTGTAGAATGCATGTGCTTTGAGACTTCGTGACGGGGCTATACTTCCCTATCACAATATATCCTGGCATCATCCTGGTCCAAGAGGTACAGACTCCTGCAGTGCTGGTCAGGACATTTGAGGAATGCACTCAAAACCGCCATCCATGAAAAAAGGGGCTTAAGTTCGGCTGAGGGCGGTCTCAGTGGTTCCAATGAGCCCGCAGCACACTCACTCCTGGTAGGAGTCAGAAAAAAAAATCTCCATGACTCTTGCGAGATTAGAACTCGCATCCTTCCAGTTCTTATTCCAATGCGCTAACCACTGTTCCACGGTGGCTGGCTGGTTAAAATAACAAATATATCAAGTCAGCATAATGAGAAATTATAATTGTGCGCGCAATAACGCGTGCACCCGCGCGTGTGTGTATATGTGTGTGTGCAAGCGTGCAGGACCACCTGGATGTGTGTGTGTGTGTGTGTGTGTGTGTGTGTGTGTTTTCTTCTCGGAAGCAGTTAAGCAATCCCCTGGTGGTCATTCGGTTAATCGAGTAATTAATTTGAAAGAAAACTTTCTCAATCAAGCCCCAAATTCGAAACGGATTTTGTGTTAAAAACTATAGAAAGGAGTAGCTGCATCGAATGACGCGATGTGGCATCTGACGTCACTGAGTTTAATCCTGGAGAAAGAACCAGGCCCTGTTCTTTCATCGTCCTTGACATTACATGTTGCTGAGGAAGATCCGTTAGAAGAATTTCGTTATCTGATTTTTTGTTTAGTTATTTCTAGCCCTTAACTTTGAAATTGGCCTGGATGACGCAATGCTAGAATGTGAGGTCTCAATGTTTTCACAGTTTTGTCCCTTAGGACGATAGGAAGCTAAAAGCTCCTGACTTCAGTGAACAAACACAAACTAAACGTGGTACAGGCACGTCACAAAATATATCTAAACTGGCCAAGACTGTCCTACAGGGAACAGTACAATGAGGGAGACGAAGAGGCAGACAGAGAAAACGATGGCAAGACAACATCAGAGAGTGGACTGGCCTTGAGTGGAACGATTTGCTACGGAAAGCAGAGGACCGCGGGGAGTGGAGGAAGATGGTTGCGAAATCTTCAGTGGTGCCCGCATCGTATACAAGACTATAGGATAGGAACGGAACGGTGTATGTGCACGCGCACTCGGTCGCTCGCGTGTGCTTATGTGCATGTGTGTGTGTGTGTACTCTGTTGAAGTTATTTTTTCTTTTTGGATTGTTTCTTTCCTTTATCAATGGGCTCCGCTGAATACGGCATTGTCAACATGTCAAGGGGCTGAAATATTAGATCGGACCTGTCAGAGATAACGACGGATTAAAGTGCGCGCGTGTGCGGGCGCTCGTGTGTGTATATGTGTGTGTGTTGTGTGTGTGTGTGTGTGTATGTGTGTGCATTGTGCGTGCGTGCATTGGGCGTGTGTGTGATCTCAGGCTTCGAAAATGTCACAGAAAGAGGAATGGGGAATAGAGAAAGAGACAGAGTAACAGAAACGAAAAACATCATTAACTTTGTTTTCGGAGTTTTGTTTCTGGTAGAAGCTGATCTGAGTTCTTTACAAAAGGTGTCTGCATTACAGCTTCTTTCTATTTTATACAAAATACTGTCGTGATTATTCAGCGTATTAACTCCAAGACAATCTATTCCACGAAGGGGCTTTTCAAAAAAGTGTGGCTTCAGATGAAAGAAAACCCCCCAACAAAATGGCTAACAGGGAAGGGATAGAGTTGAACTTTGCCTCGGTTATTAAAAGGTCCGACCAAAAAACTACATAACATAACTACGAGTAACCTAATTAAACACAATAAAGAATTCCCCTTACAAAATTAATGGACGAATGAATTCACGATCGGAACAAAAATCAGCAGAAAACAGAGTCACAACGGTAAGAATACCTAGACAGCGAAAGAAAATGTAATTGGCTGCTCACAGTGTTTTAATATATCTTTATATTAGTAATATAGACGAAATGGACAATGAAATATAAATAATACTACAAAAAAACCTTCGTATACACCATTGACGAGCAACTGAATATTGCTAGCAACAAAATGAAAAAGTACATATATGAACATAAGGAAGGCACATACGCAGTCAAGTTTGTGCCAATATTTTCATTTTTCCACTACACCATGAGTATGCAATTTAGGGACCTAGTGTTTCAAATGAATCAATGCTTTGAAATCTCGTAAGCAATATGCATAGAGTGCAAGTAGAACACCAACATCAACAAAAAAAGCTGTCCAAGCTAAATCTCTGTATAGAATTGCAACCTATAAGGGAAATATATGATTAGCACATACTGTTAAGTGGGAGTCACTGCCCTTGTGGTGACACACTCACATAAGAGAAAACATCACAAACTCCACTCATAGAGTTCTGCAACGACTGAAAGTGGTGCACACTTTAGTACAAAACAAAAACAACCGCAACAAAAATAACAACACACACACAGTGTGCAAATATGGATCGGTGGTCTAGAGGTAACGCGCCTGTCTAGAAAGCGAAAAGTCCGGGTCGGAAGTGTGCGGTGGTTCGTATCCCGTCTGGGCCCGAAACTTTTCCCCCCATCCATTAGACCATGAGTGGTGGTCTGGGCGCTAGTCTTTCGGATGAGACGATAAACCGAGGTCCCGTGTGTTACAGAAAATTATGCAGCGCACGTAAAAGAACCCACAGCAACAAGAGAGTTGTCTCTGGCAAAATTCTTAGAAAAAAGCCACTCTGATAGGAAAGAAATACAGTTGCAGACCAAAAAAAAAAAAAGGGTGCGCTGCTCTTGTGGCGACGTGCTCTCCCCGGGGAGAGCAGCCCGAATTTCACGCAGAGAAATCTCGTGTCTTAAAGTAGTATAAATAAATAAACCCCAAAAAAAAAATGTTTGTGCGTACGTGCAAAACAGCATCTTCATCAGCATCACCCATCTCTTGACCGAGATGATCATGGAAGGAAGGGGAGTGGGCGGAAGGATGCGGAACGCCTAGATCGATAGTACATTCCAACTTGAGCGTGCATAACCCTAGGTTTAAAAAGAACAAAAAACTTCAGATATAGACACTAAAAGACAAAGACAGAAAGACAGGGACCAGAATAGACGAACAGACCCAGAGATAGTTGTTTGTTCCCAAAGCAGCCACAGTATCAGGGGAGGCCATCAATTAACGGCTTATGGTGGCTGTCAACCCGTGACGGCACTATACCTCCCACTCACACCTCGCCCCATACTTTTCACGTCACATTAACCAGACATGGTAAACCATCGCCACCCTCATCACCTCTACTCTCTCTTCCTCCTCCTCAACCCCCCCCCCCCCCCCCCCCCCCCCACTTATCATGCTGGTTTTCTATTGGCTCTCTCTGCACAAACCACGTGACAGAAATGGATTGGAAAGTTGGTTTGTGTTGTTGGTAGGGCCATGATTGAACTGGATTGACCTGCGTTCTGTTTATTCAAACCAGTTAAGTCTGATGGAGCTTACCCTTTCAAGTTATTTCAGTGTCGGTTTGATTTGTTGACAATGAGCTCTGAAAAAGTATTAGCAAGTGGTACTGGGAAGTTTATGAAGGCATGTTTGAGTCCCTGTTGGTGGACTTACCTATGACTGAAAGTTGTAACCTACCAAAAACTGTTACTGAAGTTCAGTGTGTAATGACTCTAGCCCATGCTCGATAGTAGTTGGCAAATTGAATTATATCCTAAAAAACTACAGTAAAAAGATCAGTCATTGTTCTTTTATATCATGTTAATCCACACTTTTTCATTTCACAGCATAAGAGAACGACAAGCAAGGTAATCTCATTAGCGCAGTAATATGGATCTGTACTCATCTACATAGAAGACAGCCCATTTACAATTCTTCCATCATCTTTCTTTGCTTTTTTTTTCATTTTGAATTGACTCAGTCACTGAGGATCAACAATATATACGATAACAAAGTTCCATTGTGGTGTTCATTCATTGAACATCGTTATTTTGAGTAATAGTATTAATTAAACAGTCCGGCAGAGGGGGCTGCACTACCATTTTGGGGATAAAATACAGTCGGGTAGGGGGTAGCCTAGTGGTTAGAACAGGAGTTACGCTGACAACCATTTGATGAGACTTTTCCTTTTAACGTCAGCATTGACTCCACTATCCTGAAAATTCTTCGGTTGTGTGTTTTATTTATTTTATTTATTTATTTTATTTTTCTTTATATTATTCTTTTATATCGAGGATACTGGAGTAAGCACTTATGTGCTTTTTACATCCAGCCCCCGTGTGTATGCGGTGTTGTAAATTCCGTCATCTGTTCCCACCGGCACACAATGGCCTACTCTTACGAAAAGCGGAACAGGATTTAACGTGTGCGCAAGATGTTCTGCGTGCGTTCATACACGGGGCCTCGGTTTATAGTTTCATCCGAAGGACTTTGGAGGAGAGTGGATTCTGCACTGATGTTAACTCAGGGGTAAAATATCCCCTTGAACGGGAATCGAACCCTGGTCGTCAGATTGCGAACTCAATGTTCTAACCACTAGGCTATCCCGCCGCCTTCTTCGGATGTGTGTGTGTGTGTGTGTGTGTGTGTGTGTGTGTGTGTGTGTGTGTGTGTGTGTGTGTGTGTGTGTGTGTGTGTGTGTGTGTGTGTGTGGTGGTTTGATAGATCCACAGCTAGATAATAAATCTTCAGATTATCACTCTTGATAAAATTACCTTTATTTATCTCCCCCTTAACTTTGAGATTACACTAATACTGATGCACTTTTGAGCCAAGAACATCAGCTATCGAACAAATAAGTCATACGTCATAAGCAGAAAAAGCTGCAGGACATGTGAATCAATATTCCCTCTTTCTTTCTCGCCCTGAATGAATATTCGATGATTGGATCGAAAACGAAATAGGTGATTTTTTGCTACACAATCAGCCTTGTTACATTTCACTGTCAATGCTGAGTAGAGCTTTCCCCAAATCCCTGCCTCATAAATTGTGTAAAATTATCTTCTAGTATGTGAGTAAAATGTGCTACAGGATTAAAGGTAGTACAAAAAAGGGGACAGGTATACCTTGGATAAAAGAAAAATATGATATAATATGGCAAACCCAAAAGAAATAACACAATAAAATAAAACAGAAAGTCACAGTCCAGCCCCACCGACCACAGAGGCCATATCAGTGCTATCACCTCGTAACATTTTACATCTCATGAAAGTAACGGAAAAATGATGGTTAATAAAGACTATGCACAGAGGGTACCGAAAGGAACTGTTCATAAAAAAAATACACAACATGATCAAATAAATATTGAGAGAGAGTGCATTTTTTGTCCTGAATGCCATATAAAGTGACCACGATTGCTATCGTAAATAGATAACCTCTAACTCCCTTGACATTGAAGTACTACTGAATGGAATGCCAGTTTGGTTACATCGTTTGACCCTTGGAATTTTGACTGATCAAATTATCCTTGAAAGACGTTGACCTACAACAATCTCATTGACATTTAGCTATACAGAGTCCTGACATTTTCGTTCACGAGGTATGGGCAGAAGACCAATCAGAAATCAGGGTACCTAACCCTGTTGTTGGCTGGAAAAGTAGGGGCGGGGGGAAGGGGAGGTGGAGAAGGGATAATTAATGGGACATTAGCTTAAATGGTACTGCAGGTAAAAGTGTTATAAAAAGAGAAAGGGGAGGGGAGGGGGAAGGGCAGGCTGTTAGAAAGCTGACGCTCATTGGTTGTCTCCCCTATCATTAATTGTTTCCCCTGCCCTTAATTGAGGCTGAAGCTTCTCTCTCTCTCTCTCTCTCTCTCTCTCTCTCTCTCTCTCTCTCTCTCTCACCTTTCTCTCTCTGTGTGACCCTCCTCCCCCCTCCACATAACACACATTAATGTCGTTGTTTATCACTGAATAATCAGTCTCAAAATTTCAACACAATACTAGAACATTACACTATTTCACCCCAAACCCCAAGATGAAATACAGAAACGAGACCAATAAACACACACACACACACACACACACACACACACACACACACACACACACACACACACACACACACACACACGCACGCACACACACATACACACACACACGCACGCACCACACACACACACACACACACACACACACACACACCACACACACACACACAAGAAGAGCCTGATGATGCTGATGATGATACCACCTTGTCTGTCAGATCAACTGTCACTGGATGATGACAGAACAAAACCAGCCTTTTTGTGCATGCTTCTTCCACATCAAAGCACGCCTACATTAGACGTGTCCCCACCACTGTCATGCTTTCACTGTCATCATCTGCCTTCACGCAATGGACGAGGTGCTGGGGTCATTGCACTCGATTATTGTTTTGTTTTTTTCAGGCAGCGCGTGTATGGTTAAGCTGACCTGGCAGAATCCATCTCCTCTCCAGGTTATCAAGGTCAGTCTCTCTTCAGAGTTGCAGGGGTGCATAATAATAATAATAATAATAATAATAATAATAATAATATATGGAATTTATATAGCGCTGAATCTTGTAAAGCAACAAATCAAAGCGCTGTATACCGGGTATGAGAGGTTGGCGGAGGTGGGGGTGGGTGTGGGGTGGAGGGTGGTGGTGTTGGGGCGGGAAAGTCTAGTGGTTAGAGTGTTGATCTCGTGATCTGACGGCCTGGGTTTGGAGCGAGTACGCAGACACCCGTTTGAGGGGATTTTTTCCCCTTAGAGTTAATTTCAGTGCTGACTCTAAAAAAGGTGTCCCATTGTTTACTCTACTTTTCCAGAATTTCTTCGAATGAGACTATATACTGAAGTCCGGTGTGCAAGCGCATGCAGAATATCTTGCACATATGTTAAAACATGTTCTGCTTTTCGAAAGAGTAGGCATTTGCATGCTTGTAGGATCGGATGACGAAATTTAAGAATGAAAAAAAAAACCTGCATGCATACTAGTGTCGCGTTAAGACATACCCGAAGTGGAAACACAGCTACCTTAATAGTGGACAAAAAACGGTTGTCTGCTCATAAATCTCACCGTGGGTGAATCTCGGAGCTCTAGCCGAGGAACGAAATACAACAACAAATCCACTTTCAATATTAGAAAATCATATAAAAATGAATTAATTTGTTTACCAATTTTTTTGGTGCTATGTAGCTCGATATTCCGCCAATGCATTGCATTGTATTGTATTGTATTGTATTGTATTGTATAGCATTGTATACCACTTTAAGTCACGGCAGATTTCTCTGCGTAAAATTCTGGCTGCTTTCCCCAGGGAGACCTCGTGGCCACAAGAGCAGCGCCATCCATCATTTTTTTCTTTTCCTGTCTGCATACGTAGTTATCTTCCTATCAGAGTGGTTTTTTTTCTACATAATTCTACCAAGGACAACTTTCTTGTTGCTGTGGGTTCTTATTACATGCGATAAATGAGTATTGTACACGGGACCTCGGTTTGTCGTCTCATCCGAAAGACTAGCATCCAGACCGCTCACTCATGGATGAGTGGATGGGGGAGAAGTTTCGGACACAAAGGGGATCAAAACAACCACACACTTCAAACCCGGACTTTTCGCTTTCTAAGGAGATGCGTTACCTCCAGACCACCGATCCACCGATGCATCAATGATATAGTTTTCAGCCGAAAAACTCAATGGAATGTTGTCAATGAAAGAATCTATGGAACCGAAAAGCTAAATATGCACAGGCTGAACACATGCACACTGGCAAGTGCACAAAGCAGCCACATAGGCGTGAGAAGTGCACATCCAATGACCCCATCTTCACTCTACATCGCATGCAGTTAATAGAAACTTCAGATCAGATAAATAATGATGGGGAATTAAGCCACTGCTCTATAAGGTGTTTCAGACTATCTATCTATCTATCTATCTATCTATCTATCTATCTATCTATCTATCTATCTATCTATCTATCTATCTATCTATCTATCTATCTATCTATCTATCTATCTATCTATCTATCTATCTATCTATCTATCTATCTGTCTGTCTGTCTGTCTGTTGTGTGTGAGTGTGTGCGCATGTGCATGCATGCACGCGTGTGTATGTGCGTGTATACACTCATGTTTGTTTGTATGCATATGCGTGAATGCGTGTAATTATGTTTGTGTATATGTACAATGCGTACGTTTGCGTGTCTGTGTGCATGCGCGCATACCCACACGCTATGTACAAGAAAAGGCCAAGTCCAGAACCACTTCAAACTAATAGGCAAAAGATTTCCTGCATAAAAGAGCTCTACTAACAACACTGGCCTTTTTCTAAAGTGCCCCGTTCCCTGACTCCTGGCTGATCAATTTGCCCTTGAGACGCGATGACCTGCCGCTGACCTTGTGCCTTTGACTCTACCGTGATCCCTGACCTTTCTTTTTATCACGTGGCTCGGGCAGAGAACCAATCAGTAGCAGTCATAATAACCAGCGCTATCGGGAGGAAATTAAACAGAAAATGAGAATGAATGGCACGGGTGGTCACAGTGTCGTAAAAATGTACGGGTAGTGTATTGAGACGGTTGACATTAGTTTTTATTGCAAGCAAGCATTCTTTCCTTTGCCAGTGGTGGAGGCTGAAGCTTTCTGTCTGTCTGTCTGTCTGTCTGTCTGTCTCTCATTCTCTCTCTCTCCCCTCTCTCTCCCAGAAAACGCATGCAACAACACATAGGTGGACGAAAGTTCCTTACACCTATCTTATATTGCTTGTGAAAAAAGGATACTGAATTAGAATAATGGTCACACACAAACACGCAATTTACGGTATAAAAGTGTCACTGCTTGTTAAGAAAAGTTTTTTTTTGAATCTCTTTAACCAAGTACCACAAAAACAGAAATAAATCTATCACAAAACTTCAAAACAAGTCAAAGTTCTTAAATATCACAGCAGTTTTATATCAGAATTAAATCGTAGCAAGGCACCTTTACATATCTGTAGAACTATCGCATCATTGTTTTACAGGGTAAAAATGGACGCTTATAAAGCAAAATTTAGTAAGAATGTATCGTGTCCTTGTGGTAAAAAATTTACAAATCAGCATATGCTTTTTGAATATCCAGGTTTTCAAGAAATTTTACCTCCTTTTCCAGGCGAAAAAACATTATAGCACATCCTGCCCAAAAGTGAGTGATTACTTGAAATAACTTTTAAAAATTCAGTGTTCAGTAGATTCCTTTAAATTCTGTTTATCTTACTTGTTAATATGTAGTTATTTGTATGCATTTGATCTGTGTGTTTTGTTGTCCAATTCACATAACATGCATGGATGTTATTTCAAAGACTACTACTACTACTACTACTACTACTACTACTACTACTACTACTACTACTACTACTACTACTACTACTACTACTACTACTGCTACTACTACTACTACTACTACTACTACTACTACTACTACTACTACTGCTGCTGCTGCTGCTGCTGCTGCTGCTGCTGCTACTACTACTACTAAGCACATACACACACTCGCTTACACACACGCACACACACACAACACACACACCTTACACCCCTCCCCCACAAACACACACATACAAACACACACACATACAAACACATAGATACACTCACCCCCTCTCACACATGCACACACACATGGTGACACATGCAAACACATGGTGACCCCCCACCACACACCACATGCACACACATAATCACTCCACCCCCCTACACACACCATTCTTCTCCCTGACAGGTCTCAACTTTAATATTTCAACTGCCTGACATTCGGACAATACCTTGTTTGGCAAAAACGCAATATGGCGGAAGAAATGAGAAAACAGAACATTACAAAACAAAAAACCACCATGCAATGACAGCATTTTGTCCGTCAACTGTCACGACTGATGACAGAACAGTTTCAGGTTTCCTCCTCTCTTTAAAGACCACCAATGTCAGATGTTTTATCACGACTTTTGCGCACCCGTGTGTGTGTATTTTAAAAATATAATAACAAGAAAAAGAGTAAATATTCATTTACTACTGTTTATATCTTAAGTCAGAATGTTGCTACCTGAATAGTGCCCCCCCAAAAAAACAAACGGTGGCATACGAAACATCTCATTACTAGCAAAAACAGAGACACAAAAGAATCTAATGTTCCAGGGAGAAAGTCTTTCTATCATCAAAGGGAGTACTTTGACAAAATGTCACATGTAGCAATAGCTCACTGGCACAGGGCAGAAGGCGGAACTTTATTATTGCTTAAAACACAATCCTGGAGAACACTCTGACCATTAGCTAGTCTTCCAGTAGTAAGTAAAAAACTTCAATCGTCCAGCATATCTCAGGACAGCATCTCGAAGGCATCTTTTTTTCCCTCCTCTCCTGGTGTGGATTAGTAAGGTAAGGTAAAGGAGTCCCATAACCTATAAGGTCGTAGGGGAGCGAGGCGTCAGAGACCTCACTTCTCTAGGGCCAGCATATTGAGGGCGGCGCCCATCTCCTCTCCCTCGCTGCTTTACCTTCCCTGACCCTAAAGAGGGCAGGTACCCATTTACAGCTGGGTGAACTGGGGGAACTGTACTGAAGCCAAGGCGCACAAACGGTCACCCATCCAACTGGTAACCACCCTCGACGCTGCTTAACTTGGCTGGGGGAAAGCGAGTGCTCCGATTAGTAACGCCAACATAAACAGCCACTTTTTCTCATGCCTCTTTGGAATGCGGCTCCAAAACCTCTCCACCGCCACACATAGCTTCTTGTTTGAGGATGATAGAACATTTACAAGGTGACAGCCCTGTTATGGCCTCTGTGGTTGGCGGAGCTATAAACAACAAGGCTGGATTAGATTGGATTGGAGTGCTATGTACTAGTGTGGAGTTTTACCTGAAGCTGTAGTTTGTAGTCCTGTTGGTATGCAGTTGTTGTAAAGTCACCTGTACCTTATCGTGTCATGTGTTTTTGATGTACTGCTCTACATTTTTACGAGTAGTCTGCTTAAAAAGGATGGATGGACGAAAGGAGGGAGAAAGGCATGGAATGATGGACCGATTTTATCTATTAACTTTTTGTGCATATTTCAAGAACCAGATTTACATTGCAATCAAATTCATTACAGAAAGTTTTTCATGGAAATGTCGCGTTCCATCAGGAAATATGCCTGAATAGAATAAAGCATAGTAGACAACTGGCCACATAATGCATTATTTTTCTCCTGTCAAGACCGATGGAACTCAACAGGCTGCATCTCCTATCTATCTATCTATCTATCTGTCCCGTAGTCTGACGACCGTGGGGGCACCCTCAAAGACTCAGCAACCAGTTCCCTCCATTCCTTTCTCTGTTCTGCCTTTCTCAGGGTTTTGTTGAGTTCTAGGCCTGTCCATTCGCTAATGTTATCCTCCCATCTCCTCCTTGGTCTGCCTCTTCTTCTTCCTCCTTGGACAGTGCCTTGCAAAACTGTCTTTGTAATTCCTTGGGATCTTGTGACATGCCCATACCACTTAAGTTTACGCTTTTTCACGATCGTTAGAAGGTTCTCATAGGGTCCAATGGTTTGCTGGATTCTGTTATGCACGCTTTCGTTGCTTATGTGGTCTTTGTAGGAAATGCCAAGGAGTCTCCGAAAGCATCTCATCTCCACTGCCTGTACTCTTCTCTCCAATCTGCAGTCAGGGTCCATGATTCACAGGCATACAGAAATATGGATATGACAAGGGAGGCATTAGTCTGATCTGGAGATAAGTGAGATATTCTTATCTCTCCAGATGGTGTTTAGGTTTGACAAAGCTGTTATGTCTGTGCAGTCCTGCATACTACTTCTGGCTTGGATCCCTGGTCGGATACAATGGCTCCCAGGTACTTGAAGCTTTGAATCTGTTTCCAGCTTCTGGTCATTAACCCTGATATCAGTGCTAATGCCGTTGGTGTTATTAGTCATCAGTTTGGTCTTCTCTGCACTGATTTCCATGCCGTATGTTTTGGAGGCCTTATCCAAGTGTTCTGTTAGGCTGGCAAGCTCTTTTTCTGATCCTGCTATTCCATCAATGTCATCTGCGAAGCGGAGGTTTGTGGATCGTTCTGCCACCAAATGCTGACTGATCCTTCATGATGTTCCAGTGCATCAGCCATGATTCTCTCAAGGAAGATGTTGAAAAGAGTGGGTGAGAGTTAGACAGCCCTGCCTTACTCCAACTGTTGTTCGAAACCATTCTCCAATGTTGTGTTGTAGTTACACTGCACTGGTGGCCTCGCTGTACAGCTGTTTGATGACTCTGATCAGGTTTGCATTGATGCTGTACAAATTCATGGTTGCCCACAAAGCTTGCATGCCACACCCTGTCAAATGCCTTCTTAAAATCGATAAATAGTGGTAAAGGTCTTGTTGATGTTGAAGGTACCGCTCACATAGTATTCTGAGGTTGAATATCTGTTCTGTTGTGCTGCGCCCCGCTCTGAAACCTGCTTGTTCCTCAGCAATGATGGTCTCTGCTTGTGGCTTCAGTCTATTCAATATTATCTGCAGCATGACCTTGCTTGGGTGACTATGAGGCTGATTGTGCGGTAATTATGGCATTGTTGTAGATTTCCTTTCTTGGGGAGGGTGATGATGAGTGACTGCGTCCATGGTGTTGGCCATTTCCTGTCTGCCAGATCTTGTTGCAGATTCTTAGTAGGGCGCTGATCATGGCTTCCCCTCCAGCTTGGACCAACTCAGCTGGAATGTTGTCAGCCCCTGCTGACTTCCCCTTTTTCAGCGATCTGACTGCTGTTTCCACTTCTTCTCGGAGGATAGGGTGACTGTCTGTGTCTTTGCTTTCGGGTACATTAAGGACTTCTGGATCTCCTGCGGTTCTATAGTTATACAGGTCGGAGCAGTATTCTGTCCATCTGTTCAGAATATCCTGAATATCCTATTGTTTTTCTTGATGTTCTCTTCAATGTCTTGGCACTGTTCACCGATCCATTTCTTTTTTGCCTCCGTCATGGACTTCCTGATTCTTTTGTTGACTGCCCTATATTGTTCTGCTCTTTCTTTTGTTTCATTTTTCTTTTTCTTCAACTCTCTACGCTTGTCGCATAGTTTGTAGGATGTTAGGTGTGACCCATGGTTTTTGACTGGTCGGCGTTTTGCCAGAAGCTCGTTTGCTGTTTCAGTCACCGCTGTATTGAAACTATTCGTCAGTGTATCTATGTCTGAGTCTATCACAGTGAGTGCTGCAAACTTTCCACTTATCCTTGCTTGAAAAATTTCTAATACCTCTGGGTCCTTCAGCTTCTCGAGGTCAAATTTGATCCTGATGTTGTTCCGCTTGTGGATTTTCTTTAGACGTAGTCGGAAAGTCATCATCACAAGATCACGATCACTGCTATGTCTGCTTCTGGAAAACTTCGTGTCTGTGCGATGTTAACGCTAGTATGAAACGTCTTTTCACCATGATGTAATCTATTTGGTTTGTGGTGTTCTCCATTTGGGCTATGCCATGTCCATTTTCTAGATTTCTTGTGTGGGCCAAGTGTATTCACTAGCTGGAGGTGGTTGTTACTGGCAAACTCCAGGAGTCTCAAGCCTCTTTCATTTGATTGGTTATTACAATGTGGCCCACAAACGCCCTCCCAGTCTTTTCATGCATCTTCTCCTACATTGGCGTTCCAGTCGCCTTGCACAACGAGGATGTCTTTCTTGGGTGTTTAATTCAGAACCTCTTGTAGCTGGTCATAAAATTCTTCTATGGCTTCATCTGTGCAGTCTGATGTAGGGGCGTATGCCTGTACTATAGTTATGTTAAAGGGGGTTGCTCTCAGGCGGATGGTAATAAGTCTGCTGGACACAGGCTGACAGCTCATGACGGTGTTCACGGTGTCTTTGTGAACGAGAAACCCCACGCCATGTTCATGTTTATCCTGTTTTCCACTGTAGTATAATTTGTGGTCTTCCTGGGTCGTTGTTTCTCCATGTTTTCCACCTGACTTCGCAGAGCCCAAGGATGTGCCATTGATATCTGGACATCTCATGTGTCAGTTCTTCACTTTGCCTGCAGCTCTTAGTGTCCGTACATTCCACGTGCCAATGATGGTGTTGTTTCTGGCACGAATTTTGCTGCGTTTTACATCAGTAGCATACTTTCGACATCTGTCCTGATGAGCAACAGAAGGCGCGGTCCTTGGTAACCCGGGCGACGACGATCCGGTATGGAGATTCTGGCTGTCTTTGTCATTGGTGTATCTTGGGCAAATCAAACCTGGCGGAGCCCATCCCTCTCCAAGTCGGATTTTTTGGTTGGGTTTACTCCCCACATGTGGCAGGTGGTACTGGGTTACATGGTTACCAGTAGCAGAGGGAGTCTCTGACCTGCATCTCCCCATTGGTTAATAAGAAATGATCCGTGGAAGTGTTCTATAGTAGCCTACATGTGATTGGGTCACTAGTGCTCACACGGTCTCTTGACTATACAAAGCAGTTTGGAACGACCGTCATAATTTTACTCTTACTTATCATCAACTCGCTGGCTTTATTCTAGTAGCTCGTTTAACATTAACAGCTTCTTAAAAATGATCGACTAATACATTTTTACATTAGACCTTTGAAGGAGAACAAACAAGCAATACTCATGTATTGCATGTGGTAAATTTACAACAGGCGATACAAACTAGAATGGAAGAATAGTTTAAACCTGTTTGCTGCACTCTCGTCTTATAAAGCTGGACAACAAAGATGAACATTTTTCTCTTTGCAATTCTATCTGGTCCTCTTTCTTGCTGTGTCACCTTTTCCCGTTGCTTAGATAATTACACACTTTCTTGGCATTCACTGTTCATTGCTTGTGTCTGTCTGTCTGTCTTCTCCACTGTAAAAAATACACTTCAGATGTCATCACAAACAGTTGCACAACAGCTCTGTTAAAAAAACACTGACAACGTCTCGCAGTGTTGCTGCAAGAAATACTTGAAATTCTGTTAGCACCTGTATCAGCAGTAAATAAAATCGTAGGAGATGTGTTATCGCGATTGCTTACAACTTTTCAAACCAACAAGTCGCCATACTGCAGTGGTTAACGCCTTGGATTACAGACAAGGTCGCGGGCTCGAATCTCATAGCAGTTACAGAGATGTTTTGGACCTCCGCCGGCTCCTACCCAGAGTGAGTGTGCTGTGGGCTCAGTGGGAAGACTGGGACCACACAGTAGAGCTTTATCCACTTAACGGATGCGAGTTTGAGAGTGTTGTTCAAATTACCTGACCAACTTTGCAGGTGTCTGTATCTCTAAGACCCAGTTGTCAATGAGATACATTATGATAGTAAGCATAGAGTACGACACTGTCATTTAGTCTCAAAGCACATGCACTTCCAGAGCAGCAGCATCACGTCATCCTCACTGCCATTGATCATCGTGCAATAAAGGAACATTGTTTCTGATCTGGTGGTCCTAGCTGCCTTAGTCTCACTGTAGCCTTAGTTTCGGTTTTCTCATACACTTCTGTGCCTGTAGTGAGTTTTGTGTCAAAGTCTTTGGGATTAGAGGTGTACGGGAGAAGGTTGTTTGGAGGGGCATGGTTGTAGTCGGCACCCTGGGTGGGTGTCTCGGTCTTTCTGCCTCCTTGAGTGAACTACTACTGTTGGCACTTAGTAGGTGGTGTCCTGCGGATGCTAGCTCAGAACTGGCACCACTGAACACCACCAAAGTGATCCAGCAGTAGTGCAGGGCCCCTCTGGCTTTTGACCTCAAAGCGTCCTGACATTGATGGACTCCCTGTGTACTTCTGA
This sequence comes from Rapana venosa, assembly GCA_028751875.1. Lineage (NCBI taxonomy): Eukaryota > Metazoa > Mollusca > Gastropoda > Neogastropoda > Muricidae > Rapana > Rapana venosa. Next base: position 56,791,643 of record CM054141.1, read on the forward strand.
CCCTGAGGGTGCGACACAACGAATCTAGGTATGGCTGGATCAGAGAGATTGTGTATGGACGGGATAGCCTAGTGGTTAGAACATTGCGCTCGCAATCTGACGACCCGGATTTGATTCCCGTCCAAGGGGATTTTTTCCTTGGAGTTAACATCAGTGCAAACTCCACTTTTCCAAAAAGTCCTTCGGATGAGACTATAAACCGAGGCCCCGTGTGCAAACGCACGCAAAACACGTTAAATCCTGTTCAACTTTTTGCAAGAGTAGGCCATTGTGTGTCGGTGGGAACACATGACAGAATTTACAAAACCGCATACACACGGGGACTGGACGTAAAAAGCACATAAGTGCTTATTCAATTATCCTCGATATGAAATGAATAAAAATAAAATAAGTTGAAATGAAAAGCGTGGGAACAGTAAGATAGAACCGTCACAGAAGATGAGGAAGAAAACAAAGCATTAAAAAGAAGAAAAAAAACCTTGTAAGAACCAAACATAATGTAAACATAAACGTGTGACAAGTGCTGAGAAAATTTTGGAATAGAATGAACAATAACAACAAAATGGAGCTACACATGAAGCAGAAATGAACATTTAAATTGCTGAAGGAAGAATGGTACACAGAACAAAGCGGAATCTTAAAGGAGGAGGAACACAAAGGAACAGAGAGCAATATTTGATGTAGAGACCAATTATGCTAAAAGGTTTTCCAAATAAAGTTGATGCTGCTTACTTTTTTGTCTTTCACACTGTTAAACAAATGTTTCAAACTTCAACTGTCAAACGTACCATTTCTAAACGAAGAATACAATTACAAAAATGCAAATTGAAAGCAATACTCATTTTTCTTCAGATAATTACGGATTTTGAAAATTTATAAACCTTAACTTTAGAAGCACAGCCGACGATCAAGTTTCTTCATTAAATATTCATAAAGTGAACATCATTGGTGTCTGCTGTGCATTGTAACAGAAAACTGTTCTTTCCACACATTTGAATTCAATTATATTTAATTGTTTCCCCCTAAATCGGTACAAATACCGTTCATCTGTAAATCGTTGAGTTTATGCCCAAAAAAGATTTTTCGAATTGTCTAACTATATAGTTCTTTGTTGATTTTAATGAAGCAATTTGCAGGCACAATTGATTCAGAAGACTTGAAAGCAAAACAAAAAAAGTTCAAACTTATTCTCTATTTTATCTCTCTTTCTCGGTCTGTCTGTCTGTCTGTCTGCTGTCTGTATGTCAATCTGTTTTTCTGTCTCTCGTTTTTGTGGTATTTTTCTCACTTAAGGATTCCTTCTGTTTTTTATTTCCCCGTTCCTAATATAGAGCTCAGAGGTTCACCAATAGTGAAGTTTTAGCGTATGCGACCTTTTTTTTGTCAACATGAAAGTAGCTGCATTCCGTTCCTGGAGATATACTTTGTGATTTGTATGTCCTTAATCGGGATAGCTCAGTGGTCGGAGCACTCGCTTTCCCCCAGCCAAGTTAAGCAGCGTCGAGGGTGGTTACCAGTTGGATGGGTGACCGTTTGCGCGCCTTGGCTTCAGTACAGTTCCCCAAGTTCACCCAGCTGTAAATGGGTACCTGCCCTCTTTAGGGTCAGGGAAGGTAAAGCAGCGAGGGAGAGGAGATGGGCGCCGCCCTCAATATGCTGGCCCTAGAGAAGAAAGGTCTCTGACGCCTCGCTCCCCTACGACCTTATAGGTTATGGGACTCCTTTACCTTTTACCTTTACTAATCTGAACACAACAACAAAAGCGATTGTGTCAAATTTCCCTCTTTATTTTTATCACGTTGCTTGGTTACTTAACGTTGCTTGGTTACTTCTACACACACACACACACACACACACACACACACACACACACACACACACACACACACACACACACACACACACACACACACACACACACACACACACACACACACACACACACACACACACACACACACATACATACATATATATATATCGTAATTCTTTACTTATTGAAATAGTAACTGCTTTTTGCAATGTAACTTTCTACTGTGAGTAGAAAAGCACTTTAACTTTGAGAACTGGTTGAATCATTTTTACAGTATGAAGGCAAGACAGTGTGTTTTGATGTTTTAGAGTTAATCTTTTACCAGAAAAGTCATGACAAAGAAAACAATTTTATGTATTTATTGATTTATTCTTTTACTTCGAGGATAATGGAATAAGCACTCATGTGATTTTTTACATCCAGTTTCCGTGTGTATGCGGTTTTGTAAATTTTGTCATCTGTTTCCACATATGCCCTAGTTTTTCAAGACTCAAAAAATAACTTTCCTTTCAGAAGTACTGCAAAATGCTACAATCTTAAAATCACTAAAAGCAAATATGATTCCACATATTCCAGCCAGAGCAGCGTTCACACAATAGGCAATAGGAATAAGAGAGAATTTCTACTGACCAACGATAAATCCCACAGCATTCCCATAACAACATTTCCATAAGAATGATCTCGCCATTACTGGTATTGAAATCTCTTCAAAATCAGACAAGGTGTGGCCTACCGCTCACACCGGGCTGCTTGTTTCTGTTGATCTTTCTCATCAGCAGAGCGAATGCCCCTGTCTCGGAAGCATTCAAATGATGATCTAACTCCCTGGGCAGCTTACGGGTGATAGGAGAAAGAGGAGAGCCCTGCAAGGTTTTTGAAGTCTCTCATGGTTTGTTGTGGAGCAGGGATTTCAACAATGAGGATTCATTGATATTGAAGCTTACCCAGGTGGAAAACAAAGAATTAACTAATCGCTGTGTTTCATTATAATGATAACTAAAAAAACCACAACAACGAAAGCAATTTTTGTCAAGTTTCCCTGTTTATTTGTATCTTGTTGCTTTTTCTCCCTGTTGCTTGGCTACTTCTAGACACTTTGATTTCCCTGCCCACCACTGTGACCTCCCAGCTTAATCACTGTAGAAAATACACTTCAGACAGCGCAACAAGCAGCAGAGCAACAGCCCTGTCAAAAAGAAAACAACAAAACAACGTGAGGGTGTCTCACAGTGCTGCTGCAAGAAATATCTTTCAGAACTCATTAGCACATGTATCAGATGTAAAGTAGGCTACAGGAGATTTTCTGTCGTGCTTTTTGTTTTCCCCAGCCAATGGCTTTACAGCGTGCTATCTTGAGGAAAACAAATATCATGCAGCTTTAAGAAACACGTATGAGAGGTTCAACTTCTTTAATCAAACAGGCTGTACATACCAAGACGTGTCAGATAAGAGCTGGAAAAGAAGAAACACAATCAACATCAGCAACAAAGTTCAGAGAGTAATATTTAAGATAGTGAAGGAAGAATGGACGCGTAGAAGAAAGAAGAGCCTTAAAAGATGAAAACAACAAAAAGAAAAGAAGAACACAAAGTGCCAAAACAAATATGAAGACGAATCACACTTTACAGGTTTCTCAACTAAAGAGGTGATGTTGACTGTTTTTCCCTTTAAATTGAAAGAAATGTATAAAGAATATTTCAAATTTCAAATGTGCTATTCCTTTATGAAAACTAGACAATTATAGAAATTAAGATTAAAAAGCATTATTCTTTCCAGTTAAAACTATTATGGAGTTGACACTTGATAAAGGTTAACGTTTGAACAAGTGCTACCAGTTAACGTCGGTCATTTAATGTTCGCCAAGAAAACGTCACGAGTGTTTGCGCCACAAAAACCAAAACCAATAGCACGAACAAAATCACAAACAAAACCTTTTCCTCCCACAACAGAAAATTAAGTTATGTCTAATTGTCTCCCTTTGACTCAGGACAAGCACCGCTCATGCATACGTGTTTGGGTTAATGTCCCAAAAACGAATTTTTGAAATGTCACTACATCGATATTTGTTCATTTTGATGAAGCTGTTTGCAAGAAGACTTGACATATAAGAGACCAGAAAAGAAGCAGTTAAAATCTCTCTGTCTCTCTTTCTCTCTCCTCTCTCTCTCCTCTCTCTCTCTCTCTCTCTCTCTCCTCCTCTTCTCTCTCTCTCTCATCTCTCTCTCTCTCTCTCTCCCCCTTGAAATTTGGGGAACAGAATCTGCAAAGCGGTGACTTTTTGACATTATGCTAGACAAAATACACAACGAATAAAAATAAAAACAAATATTTTGAAACACACGTCCTTTGTAATGTTTTGTAATGGATGTGAATTTTCAGCCACTCGCAACACTTTTATAGAGATAGTTACTTTTATCACAAGTGTTGTAAAGATCAAAGGGACGTGCTTGTGTACACATAAACATATGCACTCACACATACACACACACACACACACACACACACACACACACACACACACACACGTACAAACACACACACATACACACACACGTACAAACACACACACATACACACACACACACACACACACAACACACACACACGTACACACACACACACACACACACACACACACACACACACACACACACACACACACACACACACACACACACACACACACACACACACACACACACACACACACACACACACACACACACACACACACACACACGAACACACACGTACAAACACACACACAACACACAGACTCAGACACACAGACACACTCACATACTTCAAGATCTGGAATTTGACAGGTTGAAATAAGTGTGAAAACATAACTTATACAGTCAACGGGGAGCGAAATGTCAAAGACCTCGCCTACTTTGGGGCCAGCATCTTAATGGCGGCACTGAACTCTTCCTTGCTGCTTTACCTTCTCTGTCCTTGAAGAGGACACAACAGAAACTTATTCACAGCTGGGTGAACTGAGGGACTGTGCTTAAAACCCAAAGGCATACCGATAGTCCTCCAGCTGCAAGACAAGCACGTTCAGCGCTAATAGACCACAGCTTGTAGGGGAGAAAGTGTTCTAACAAACGCATGTATCAGATTGGAATAGGCTCATGCTCTGCCTACCCGGAACATACTGTGTGCCTCCACATGTAGTGACCCTGACAGCTGTCTGCTCTGCTGTCCACTCTTCTCTGACATGTAGGGACACTCACCGCTGTCCACACTTCTCTGAATTTTAGGGACACTGACAGCTGTCCACACTTCTCTGACATGTAGGGACACTGACAGCTGTCCACACTTCTCTGACATGTAGGGACACTGACAGCTGTCAACACTTCTCTGACATGTAGTGACACTGACAGCTGTCAACACTTCTCTGACATGTAGGGACACTGACAGCTGTCCACTTTTCTCTGACATGTAGGGACACTGACAGCTGTCAACACTTCTCTGACATGTAGGGACACTGACAGCTGTATACACTTCTCTGACATGTAGGGACACTCACCGCTGTCCACACTTCTCTGAATTTTTGGGACACTGACAGCTGTCAACACTTCTCTGACATGTAGGGACACCGACAGCTGTCAACACTTCTCTGACATGAAGGGACACCGATAGCTGTCTCCTCTCTTGTCCACACCTCATACACGCTCTCTCAGGAAATCCTGCTGATGCTTTGGATTGGTGATGATGTTGGTGTTAGTGTATTGGCTTAGGTCTTCAGGGATGCAGAAATTGATTGTGAAAATTGCAGTTTTTTCACAACTGGGGCGACAGTGTCATGTGAGCAAACGTGAACGTTCTAGCGTTATTCTATCTTTTTGGCTTTCTTTTGGTTTTGATTGCAGTGTGTCTGTCTGTCTGTCTCTGTCTATCTGTCTGTCTGTATGTATGTCTTTCTCTCTCTTGCTCTCTCTCTCTCTCTCTATCTCTCTCTCTCTCTCTCTCTCTCTCTCTCTCTCTCTCTCTCTCTCTCTCTCTCTCTCTCTCTCTCTCTCTCTCTCTCTGCTTCTCCCATTTTGTGTGGAATTGTTTTTCCCATTGTTTCAAATGGCTTTTTTGAATTTTTCTGTCCTACACATGCAGCAACCAAAAATAAATGTTTCATTTTGACTATTTGAAATAGTAGTTACTTTACTGTTGTAATGTAAAAACGAAACCCAATTCAACTTAAAGAAATAGTTGAGATGCATCTACTGTTCAGAAAAAGATTGCGATGGTTTCGTGTCATAGTCATTATTTTCTTCTAAATATCATAGTAGTGAACACTTTAGATAATAATAATAATAATAATAATAAATGGAATTTATATAGCGCTGTATCTTGCACAGACAAATCAAAGCGCTTTCACTCAACTCATTCTCACAGTCATGGAACCAATAGCAACTAATAGTTCTAACAAGTCCAAATGCACACACACACGCACACACAGGTTATACACTTTGGCAGGGTTATGGAATTTTTGGCTGTTGAAAAGCAGGGATAGCTATGAAATGAAACATGAGAGGAAATTCTTAGGTTTGAAACAAATATGTCTTAAGGCCAGATTTAAAAGTGCCACACAAGAGGTCTTTGGTGAAGAGAGATAGAGAGGCCATTCCAAATCGATGGACCAGAAACAGAGAAAGAGCGACGGCCAACAGTGGACTGGCTGAATCTAGGTGTTCGTAAGCACAAGGAATCTGCAGCTGAGCTAAGGGAACGAGAAGGGGTGTACAGGTGGAGACATTCACAGAGGTAGGAGGGTGCTGTTTT
>CM054141.1:56803237-56815737 GCA_028751875.1 Rapana venosa
GAAACATAACAAGAAAATAAAAAAGTAAAGAGAAACTGAAAGAATACAAAACGAAATGAATACGCCCATTTTTTTTCTCTGCCCCCTCATCCACAACCATCATCACAAATGCAGTTTCGAGGCCATCATTGTCTTCCCATGTTGATGTTGGGCTTTACGTCCACAGGGAGATGCCACACTCTGCCGACTGTGGCCTTTCCCCTCTGTCCTCTGCCTCTCTCTCCCTGACACCTTGACACACCTGTGGGCATACATTGCTGTCTTACTGCCTGATCTCTGCAGTGACTAGTCCTGTCACAGGGGAGTCAGGCTGTTTTAACATTGCTACTATTGATCTTTCTAGTGTGCTTCTGACTTGTACAGTCAATACATTGAGGCTCCCACCCTCTGTGCGAACGCACGCTGAGCATCTCGCGCACACGTTAAAACCTGTTCCGCCTTTCGGAAAAGTAGTCCATTTGTGCCGCTGGGAACGGATGAAAATATGCAAATCACATGCACACAGGGACGTGATGTACAAAAAAGCATGAGCCATTATAATTAAAATAAAAGGATAAATGAAAAGAAAATACAACCCATCTACCAGTCTCTGATTATTGAAGTGAATGTGAATGTCAAGCTAAAATAATTGCGATGTAATATCGATTAAGATACATTTCTTTAAGTCATAATGCTTTCCCTACACAGGCAAACTATTACGAAACTTATGTATACCGATAACTGATCCTTTCTCCATTTCCTCTACTGTCACACAATCCCCAGATCTGCATTACAACGTGCCATCTTTTATTTTCTTTATTTCCTTCTATTCGTGTATTCCTTCTTTCCTTCTCACTCGCTTCTGTATCAGCGACTAGTGCCCTCAGACCCTATTTTGGTTACCTCTCTACTAGTGTGTGCTGTGGGAAGGGGAACAAGTTTGTGACAGAAGAGAAGGACTGCACCATCCCCTGGGAAAGAACTCCTGAAGTGAGAGTGATGAAGCAGGACAACCAGAAATCCGTTCTGGTGACTGTCTGTGACATAGGCCCCTGTAGACAAAAGAGGCTGAAGTAGTTGGAGCGACAAAAAAGTTCTGTCTGAGAAATGTCGAGCTTGTTTCTTTTATCCGTCCATCTAGAAGTGAGCAAGAACTTGCCAAGCTTTTCAAAGGCAGCTGAATCAATAATAAGGTATTCATAGCAAGGAAATCAGAAGACGGTGTTGGTAGTCTACCCAAAGTCCCAAACCTACCAACATAAACAAATCCATAGGCAAACTTAGAACTATTTACAGACTCATCTACCTGGGATCCATCATCACCAGTATAGAAATTCATGTAAATCTGCTTAAAGATATCGGGAGTAAGAACAGCATTATTCAGACTGAAATACAGCGTAAGGCTGTTTTATGCATATGCAGTGGAATAGGTTATCTTTATAATAGGTATTTTGGTGTCACAGTCTCTGGCCCCGACTGCATTGCACGAAAGCTAGATTGTTAACCTAACAATGAGATGATATGTGCGTTTTTGCACTCAGCATCTCGAATCAAGCGTCCAGCTATTGCCGACTTAAGCTGAATCACCATTCAACTTAACAGTTCAGCATCATCAATGAATCTTAGGCTTTAAAATAACCCTAGCCCGCCTGTCAAATGAAAGAGGTAAAGGTAAAAGGTAAAGGTGTCCCATAACCTGTAAGGTCGTAGGGGAGCGAGGCGTCAGAGACCTCACTTCTCTAGGGCCAGCATATTGAGGGCGGCGCCCATCTCCTCTCCCTCGCTGCTTTACCTTCCCTGACCCTAAAGGGGACAGGTACCCATTTACAGCTGGGTGAACTGGGGGAACTGTACTGAAGCCAAGGCGCGCAAACAGTCACCCATCCAACCGGTAACCACGCTCGACGCTGCTTAACTTGGCTGGGGGAAAGCGAGTGCTCCGACCACTGAGCTATCCCGTACCTTTACCAAATGAAAGAAAAAACAGGAAATCAAAGGCAGAGACACATTGGGGAAGAAAAATGGATAGTTCCCCAACAGTTCAAAGTCCATAGTTTCCCAACATTTCAAAGTCCATAGTTTTCCAACAGTTCAAAGTCCATAGTTTTCCAACAGTTCTAAGTCCATAGTTTTCCACAGTTCATAGTCCATAGTTTTCCAATAGTTCAAAGTCCATCAACAATCCTTAGTGACGTAGATGTGTCTGTGCCCTTGTAGTAGTCGTTTTTCTTTTCTAACAGTGCAAAGCCAGTCGTCGGTGTGAGCCTCGCTGCGGCTTGTTCACTGTCTGTCATTGATAGTTTCCATAGGTATTTTTGTTGTCTGGTCAATATTATCATTATTTCTGTTTTGCTCTATTTCTTATTTTTCTGTGACCAAAATGATTTACATGTTTAGATATTGTTCATTTGTATATTATCTAAATAATGACAAAGATTTTTTATGTGTCTTTTTGTTTGTTGCCTTTTTCGAGGGATGGATGAAGAAAACATGATTCTACTTAATCTTTTAACTGATGAAAAAAGTTTTCTACAAGCCTCTTACCCTCTGAAAATAACAATCTGTTCTGTTCTGTTCTCTCAATGACAGTTTGATAACACCGCAGATCAATGTCATCCTCACATTCTACTCTTAAATATTTTGCCTCTACACCCCCCTCCCTCCCCCACTCATTTTCAACCCATCAGTCACGCATTCCTCTGACTGTCAAGGGACTGCTTCCTCGTTTCTACGTTCAAAGAGCAGGGACATTATCTTCACTGATGTGGAAGATTAACAGAATGCAATAGTCCCTTGCTAGCAGTTGGTTACATGGAAGCCGTGTAGTTTTTGTGAGGAGATTTCAATGCAGTTAATGGCCAGACTACTCTCCTGGAACTGATGCCAGAGGGCAGCTGTGAGAGTTTGTGGAATCATTTTCACATTAGCCACTGGCTGAAAGCTGTTTGGGACATGCAGTGAGCTTAATTTTCACTTCTGTGTATTACGTGAGACGCCAGTGAAGCTATTGGAGTTGCACCGTTTGTTTGTACCTCCCCTCCCATCTCCCTATAACATGGTGTGTGTGTGTGTGTGTGTTGTGTGTGTGTGTGTGTGTGTGTGTGTGTGTGTGTGTGTGTGCGGCGCGCGCGCGCGCGCTAAATGGACATTCAAAAGCACAAACCTGCTTGAGACCTTGTTGACTAGGTCTATTTATAAGTATTTTCAGATACTATGTTTGTTTAGTGTTCTTGAGTTCACATGGGATAAACATGTCAGATATGAATAACAACAAGAAAAAGCAAAACAGAGCGTGAAGAAAGGACATTCTCGATCGCTTACATGCTAATTTTACACATTGAAATCAATACATCTAGACCAATCATGTATAATGCGTGACTCATTTTTCTACTCGAACAGGGTCGGTAGCTCTGAGTGGTTGTTATTGCAATGCCCGAGTCCCAAAGATCAATTGATAGCCTGTTAAAACCCTGCAGTGCCCCACACGTTTGCCGTCATCCCTGACCTAGTTAGAGCGTTTGGCCATCATTTGAAGTTTTGGAAAGCAGGGGCATTCACTCTGCAGATCAGGAAGATAAATGATAAACGATCGTTCCCCTGTGAGCAGTTGCATGAAGATTATGCAATGTGACGAAGTTTTGATACAGTAACTCCAAGGATTACTTTTCTGAAAGTGTTGATGGATGTAGGATGATATTCTCATTCCTAATGCAGGACTGAATGCTTTTTTTAATATAAATGTTTATAAAGTATTGTGTTTTTATTAATTTCCAATGCTGTACCTAAAATAATACAGAGTATCTCTGCTTTCTTGTCTTTGTTTCTTTGTGTTTCTTATGAATCTGATTAAATTCTTAATTCAATTATCGACTTAATTTATGCTGTCATTTCAAGTGTGAAGGAAAAAGCATACATGCACTTTTAGTACATGTAGTTCACATGTACGGGCGGTAGCATGAATTTTGTCATCTATTGACACAACACACGATGACTTACTCTTCTGGAAGAGGGAACGAGTTTTTTTGCTTTTAATAGGAGCGTAAGATGTTCAGTGTACGTTCGCTCACAAGAACACCGTTTACAGTCTCATCGTGTGTGTGTGTGTGCGAGTGGTGTGTGTGTGGTGTTGTGTGTGTGTGTGTGTGTGGTGTGTGTGTGTGTGTGTGTGTGTGTGTGTGTGTGTGTTGTGTGTGTGTGTGGTGTGGTGTGTGTGTGTGTGTGTGTGTGTGTGTGTGGTGTGTGTGTGTGTGTGTGTGTGTGTGTGTGCGTGCGTGTTTGCGCATTTATGTACGTATGCTTGTATATATGTATGTATGTATGTTTGTATGTTTGCATGTATGTATGTATGCATGTATGTATGTATTTTATTTTATTTATTTTATTTTATACCACTTTAAGTCACGGGATTTCTCTGCGTGAAATTCGGGCTGCTCTCCCCGGGGAGAGCGCGTCGCCACAAGAGCAGCGCCACCCATTTTTTTTTCTTTTGGTCTGCAACTGTATTTGTTTCCCTATCAGAGTGGCTTTTTTCTAAGAATTTTGCCAGGGACAACTCCCTTGTTGCCGTGGGTTCTTTTACGTGCGCTGAAAATTTTGTGTAACACACGGGACCTCGGTTTATCGTCTCATCCGAAAGACTAGCGCCCAGACCACCACTCATGGTCTAATGGATGGGGAAAATTTTCGGGCCCAAACGGGGTACGAACCGCGCACACACCCGACCCGGACTTTTCGCATTCTAGACAGGCGCGTTACCTCTAGACCACCGATCCACGTATGTATGTATGTAAAGAATGAAACAAACGCGGGATTTGACAAGCAGCTATTTTTCTGCTACTAAAAAGCCTTCGAAGACTTACAGAACCTTCAGTCAAATAGAAATAAAAGAGCGCACATTATAAATCACCCAGGAGAGAACGAGAGAGAGAGGAGAGAGAGAGAGAGAGAGAGAGAGAGAGAGAGAAGAGAGAGAGAGAGAGAGAGAGAGGAGAGAGGAGGAAGAGAGAGAGAGAGGATAGAGGGTGGACAAACAAGGAAGTTCTAAATAAGAACAGTGAAGCAACAAACCAACCCACGTATATCAAGTGAGAGCGCCAAGAAGAAACATGTTTGCTGGCATGGTTCCCTTTGAAACAGAAAATAAGGTTGGCTGTTTTTGTAGAATGAAATGGTATGTATGCCGTCTTGCTTATAAATAAAATATACATGTTTTATTAATGTTACATTGGTGGTATTTTTTGTGTTTTAGTTTGAGCAAAGATTTAGGGAATACACCTAAAAGACGAGAGAGAGCGAGAGAGAGAGAGAGAGAGAGAGAGAGAGAGAGAGAGAGAGAGAGAAGAGATAGAGAGAGACAGAGACAGAGAGATAGAGAGAGCGTTGTGGTGTGGTGTGGTGTGGTGGCAGTGGTGGTGGTGTGTGTTTGTAGAGTGTGGTGTGTATTTTATTTATTTATTTATTTTATTCTTTTATATCGAGGATAATGGAATACGCACTCATGCATGTATGTATGTTTGTATGTATGTATGTATGTATGTATGTATGTATGTATGTATGTGTATGTATGTATGTATGTGTGTGTGTGTGGAGTGTAGTAAGAGAGAGAGAGAGAGAGAGAGAGAGAGAGAGAGAGAGAGAGAGAGAGAGAGAGAGAGAGAGAGAGAGAGGAGAGAGAGAGAGAGAGAGAGAGAGAGAGAGAGAGAGAGAGAGAAACTGAGTGGGTGAGTGGGAGAGAAACAGAGACAGAGACAGGGTCAGAGACAGCGATCACACCAATAGAAAGACAGACTCAAAGGTTCAAGGCAATAACATGATCTGGTTAAAAAAAAATTGCATCTGTTATCTTGTTTCTTCACCTCACAGAACAAAATGTTAACAAAGAACAATTACTTAAGCCAAGGCATAATGAACAGGACTTCCTGAGTGACCATTAGATGTGAATGAAGAGTGGTCAGCAGAGGAGTCAACCGTCAGTGTCTCTGCAGGTGGGGGTCAGCAGGTTAAAATCCTGTGGTGGTCATTGTGTAAACGATGGAGCGTTCGCCTACCTCGACACTCTCTTTAGATGAAGACATAATGGTAATGATAAAAATAAATGGAATTTATATAGCGCTATATCTTGCAGAGACAAATCAAAGCGCTTGCACTCAACTCATTCTTACACAGTCATACAACCAGTAACAATTAATAGTTCCACCAAGTCCAAATGTGCACACACACACACACACACACACACACACACACACACACACACACACACACACACACACACACACACACACACACACACACACACACACACACACACACACACACACACACACACACTCACACACAGAGGTCACACTCCCTGGCTGTCTATTGAGCTTTGATGCTCCAGCATCTCTATGGTTTGCTTGTGCCAGTATTTATTTATTTATTTATTCATTCATTATTCATCGTATTTTGTCTTTCTTTTCTGTTCTTCATTCATGTTTTCTTTCTTTCTTTCTTTCTGTCTTTCTTTCTTTGTTTCTTTCTTTGTTTTTTAAAATTTCTTTCTTTCTTTCTTTCTCTTACAGAACGTTAAAATGAACAGTTGACCATAACTTATTACCTGCTGCCAACATCATCAGACATTCTAAAATATTTTCTAATATTTATAGCCTAATAACTTCGGGGAAAAACACTATCTATTCTAATGAAAAAGTTTAGAATAAGCAAGACATCGAGACCTGTTGGTACAATTTGCAACTTTAACAAATAATAAATATGGCTTCTTCTTAGTCATGCTTATTTATCTCATGTAATGAAAAGTCACGCCGCTGTCTAATTAAACGGTAGTGAGATAGGTTATGTAATAAAACACTGAATAGCTTCAAACATTTAAAGCAGAAAAATAGCAGTTTAAAAGGCATTAAATATTCAAATTAACAACGGCAAGTGATAAGTAATATTGTTTGCTACAAATTTGCACATTTGGAACAGACAAATAGCATAGCACCTTAAATCTTCAGATGAAGTAGATAGCCATGAAACATGGACAAGAAGGAAAGAGGCATACGGCCAGAGCCAGAGACAGAGACAGAGACAGAGACAGCGACTAGGACATCAGAGAAACTGACAGATCCATGGACAGAAACAGCGACAAGAGAGAGAGAGAGAGAGAGAGAGAGAGAGAGAGAGAGAGAGAGAGGAGAGAGAGAGAGAGAGAGAGAGAGAGAGAGGAGAGAGAGAGAGAGAGAGAGAGAGAGAGAGAGACTGAAACATTTAAGCTTGTTCGAGTGAAAGCGAGCAGTCAATCGAAAAAACAAAACAGCAACTTATCGTCACTTTTCTGCATCTCTCTGGGGACAAAATACAAACACACTGGCAGACAAGATCCTTCCATGGCATCAGCAGGATTTCCTGCGAGAGCGTTAAGGTGTGTGAGAAGAGTGGACAGCAGAGCAGACAGCTGTCAGTGTCCCTGTATGTCAGATGCACAGTGTTTCACATGGGGCTGGCCAATGTTGGATCAGTTGGGGCCAGTGTCAAGTCTACCTACACTCGTTCTACTGATGTGCAAACTGACAGTCTTGATGTACAAAGACATGTATCTGAATGAAGGTGGGTAGGTGATTGATTTGGACTTGATGGAACTATTAATTGTTACTGGTTGTAAGACTGTGTAATAATGAGTTGAGTGCGAGCGCTTTGATTTGTCTCTGCAAGATATAGCGCTACATCAATTCCATTTATTATTATTATTATTATTATTGAGAGGTAAGCCGCCTGACTGAAACGCGATAAGCGCGGATTTGATCCTTCTTTGTGTCTGAGCTTTTCCCGCATTCACCAGAACTTGAAATGTGGTTTTGGTGCTAGCCTTTAGCGTGAAATGACTGACCAATGTCACGTGTGAGGCACGTTTTTAGTGTTAGCAAAAGAACCCACGATAATGAGAGAAAGAGCTCACGATAATGAGAGAAAGAACCCACGATAATGAGAGAAAGAACCCACGATGATGAGAGAAAGAACCCACGATGATGAGAGAAAGAACCTACGATGATGAGAGAAAGAACCCACGGTAATGAGAGAAAGAACCCACGATGATGAGAGAGAGAACCCACGATAATGAGAGAACTGTCCACGGCAAAATTATGTAGGGAAAAGCCAGTTTTAATGGGACAGACAAACAAATGCAGAAAGAGCCTTTTTTTAAACGGGCGGTGCTGCTACGCTCGTGACATGTCCTATCTAGAAAGAGCATCCCGGATTTCACGCAGAGAAATCTGTTGTAACTGAAAGCAGAATAGAATCCAATCCAATGGAATCTAGAATTTTGTGTGTGTGTGTGTTTTAAGGGGGGAGGCATGCTACCCTCCCCCCCCTCCCCCCTAAATGTAGTTTCTGGCAAAATGCTTTAGCAAAATGAACAAGCAATCAAAAACAGCAAGATGCAGTGACAAATGGGAAAATAATGTTTGGGCATTTGTTCAATGACTTATGCAAACAACAACAACAACAACAACAATAACAAAAGAGTTCATACCTGATCAGAGGGAGACAAGCAGGCATAATTAAATCGTCAAGTGTCCGGAGAGAGCTGATTGTGTTCTTTTGTTTGTTTATTGCAAACCCTAGAAATGTTCACTTCGTGAATATTTGACGAAAGAAAATTGACTCGCATGAGTAAATCTTAAGTTGACTCTTTATAACTTTTCGATTTCATAATTGTTTTAAAAGGAATAAACATAACTTTTCTTCGTTATTTTGTTTTTCTGGTTTTACTTTGGAAATGGCACATTTGGAGATTACAGTTTTAAATATTTATCAGACAGTATTTGAGCAGAAAAGACTAACCCTTTGGAAAAGCTCTTAGCTGAATTGGCCGTTGCATTTCTTTGCCTTCTGTTTTCTTCTGTTCTTTCTAAAGAATTTCTGTTTTACTCTGTGTGTCTCTTCCTTCGTTGGCATTTCTGTTTTAGTATCTGTTCTTTTTCGTTGCTTTAATCTGTTAGTTTGTTGTTGTTGTTGTTGCTATTGTTGATGTCTTACTTGTCGTCCAATCCAGTTATATCGTTTATACCCCCACAGACCACAGAGGCCATATCAGTGCTGTCACTCCCGTATTCTTTTTCAGATCATTCTGTGCAAAAATTATACAGGTTAAAATAAAGATTTGAAACTAGTCTTCTGTTGTTCTTGTTATCAACGACCTAGGCAACTATCAAGGCTAAGGACGGTCTCTGCGTTGTGGGAAAACCATATGAAGGACATATAAAACGAGTTAAAACAAATACCTGAATCAGCTCCATCAAACTCGTTCCTAGTAACTGATAATGAAATGTTGACGTGACTCATTTTAGACGGAAAAAAGTATGATTTTCTCAGAAAGTTAAAATCATTTGGTGAAACATCATTTAAGCAGGACCTTGAAGAAGTCTACAGTAAAAGCCTTGTGCCTCACATCCTGGACATTTAGGCAATGGAGTAGCAGATGCTTAAAGGTTATTCACAAATCATAGAACACACACCATGCATGGGGTTCTATCACCTTTGAGCAAATGAATGTGAGAAGTGTAGGAGTGGCCTGTGTGTATATTCTGGTGAGCAGAAAACGCAAAAGACATTTTGAGGATAATAACAGCGAAGCATGGACACGTCTTTCATTTGTGCTTTTCACAAATAGAGCAATTTCCTTATTGTCATAACAATCAGAACTTGACAAAAAGGTACAGGGAGGTTTAATATGATTGTATATAATATATTATAGCATTTTTATTGAATTAAACTTTTTTTTTAAACTTTGGGGCCCTTCAGGGGGACCAACGCGCTTTGTAAGGGAACGAGAGGGGAGGGACATAACGCACTATGTCTCAAATTGTCAAATAGTGTGCTTGGGTTGTTAAGAAAATACACACACACATACACACACACACACACACATTAACACGTACAGAGAGAAAGAAAAGAGGAGAGAGAGAGAGAGAGAGAGAAGAGAGAGAGAGAGAGAGAGAGAGAGAGAGAGAGAGAGAGAGAGAGAGAGAGAGAGAGAGAGAGAGAGAGAGAGAGAGAGAGAGAGAGAGAGAGAGAGAGAGAGGCCAACACAATCTTCACAACTAAAACAACAAAAAATCACTGGTATCTCACATACTACTGCAGAACTGAAAACCATGTGCCTTGCATATCAACATTAGAGATCCACTGATGGGAAAAAACACAACCGGGGAAACATGATTCCACAAATCCTAGCGGTTCTCCTGCTGTATCAGTTCCAGTACAGTGGTCTGATCATTGACTGCATTGAAATCTCACAACATTACACAGGATGACTTGTGACCAACTGCTGGCATGGGACTATTGTATTCTGGTCATCTTCCACATCAGCGGGACAAATGTGTGTGTGTGTGTGTGTGTGTGTGTGTGTGTGTGTGTGTGTGTGTGTGTGTGTGTTGTATAAGTATGAAATGTTGGTTGTCGTCTCTTGTCAATCAGAAGACGTTGAGAGAGAGAGAGAGAGGAGAGAGAGGAGAGAGAGAGAGAGAGGAGAGAGAGAGAGAGAGAGAGAGAGAGAAAGAGAGAGGAGAGAGAGATAGAGAGAGAGAGAATTAAATCAAGTCAAATCAAATAACATTCTTTTATTTCGAGGATAATAAATAAGCACCCGTGTGTTTTTCTCATCTACTCTACCCCTCCCCCTCTCAAACACACAAACCCAGGGAGAGAGAAAGAGAAAGAGAAAGAGAGAGAGAGAGAGAGAGAGAGAGAGAGAGAGAGAGAGAGAGAGAGAGAGAGAGAGAGAGAGTCAGAATATAGTTTCTCTAAATAGAGAGAACGTTT
The DNA here is from genome assembly GCA_028751875.1 of Rapana venosa. Lineage (NCBI taxonomy): Eukaryota > Metazoa > Mollusca > Gastropoda > Neogastropoda > Muricidae > Rapana > Rapana venosa. The sequence goes on from CM054141.1 coordinate 56,814,020, forward strand.
AAAAAAACAAACAAACCCAACAACAGCTTTTGTGCAGTAGAGAGAAAAGAAGAGACTGGGGAAGAGAAGACAATCAGATAGATAAACAAGAGAAACAACCGTGACATTCCCCCAAAAAATAAACGAGAGGAACGACCTTGACATTCCACAGACAGAACCTGTCCCACTCCAACCAGTTCAACCATCTTTTCCCCTCAGACACCAATGTCACAGACAAGTCACCAGACCAGTCTCCTGACTATCCCCCCCCCCCCCACTTCATCACTCTCACTTCATGAGTTCTTTCCCTAAGCGGCGGGCGCAGTCCTTCTCTTCTGTCAACTTACCTACTTTCTTCTCTCCCTGCAGCTCCCCACTAGTAGAGAGGTAACCAGATTAGGGCCTGAGAGTGCCGTGGTGGCTGCTTCAGGGTAGGTGAAGGGAGGGGGGGGGGGGTGAGGGAGGGACAGACAGATGGTGGGGAAAAGAGTAAGGGTGAGAGGACTTGAGAACTAGCTTCTTTTTGGAATAGGGGGTGGGGTGGGAATATAGGACATAAAAAAGTCAAGGGAAAAGGGATCATATAATAATAATGTAGGGAATTTAATCAGTGGATTAGGCTTCATGATATTTGCGGGTGTTAAAAAAGCTTGCTTCCCAAACGATACTTTGGGTACATTGTGATGCTGTAATCATTAATTTAGTGGTATATTGGAATTATTTAAATGACGAGGGTCTGTTAAGCAAGGTATGATTTGGTTTGTATCATAATATGTAGTCTTTTGGTGAATCGAGGCAATGAACATATTGCAAGCATTTTCAGGTACTATAATGTTGTATCGCTGTGACAGGACTGGTCACTGCAGAGATCAGGCACTAAGGCAGCAGTGTGCACTGCAGGCCCCACAGGTCTGTCAAGGTGTCAGGAAGATGCAGAGGACACACAGGGAGTAGGCCACAGTTGGTAGGTAGAGTGTGGCATCTACCCGTAGACATGGGACCATGGCAGTGGAGAGGGATGAATGACCTCGTGGTCTGGTTGGTGGTGACGGCAGTGGTGGAACGTACTTTTTCTATTGCGTGGAGAGACGTAAATTTGTGTGCCCTACGTTTAGGAATATTTTCAAAGCGTTGCAAGGGAAAACACACACACACACACACACACACACACACACACACACACACACACACACACACACACACACACACACACACACACACACACACACAACACACACACACACTGACACACTACCACAATGCGCACAACCCCCTTCCCCCGAAAAATAATGTTTCTAAAAAAAGTCATTCTTCATCAAAAACATATTGTGAGTACATGGGTTTAATATAATCGTATGTTTGAAAATAGAGTAATATGTAGAGCAAAGAAGATTCAGACATAAAGAGAAACGAAGTTAGGAAGGAAGCCAAGCACACAGGCAGATAGATAGAGAGACAGACAGATAGAGAGACAGACACCCAGACAGACAGAGAGAACGGAACAGAGATAGCGGAACGGACATAAAACAAGGCCCGAGAAAGGACCAGAGTGACTAACTACAGAGAAGAGGCCTGCAGGGAATTATCCAGGCATAGGTCTGGCGGAAAGAACAAATCCTGAGACAAGATGGCGACCCTTGGGGTGGCGTGTTTCACATCGTATGTCCCAATAATATTGATAGATGAATGGTCTGGGGAAGGAGGAAGAATAAGAAGAAACGAGACAAAAGAACAAGGTT
>CM054141.1:56820737-56838237 GCA_028751875.1 Rapana venosa
CTGCTGCAAACTGTTGTCTCTTTTATCTTGATTTACACACCTGAAAAGTGGAGATTCGTGTATCAAAGTAGTTACGGATTTATTCCAAAATAAAATAAAACATTCTATTTCGTTGTCTGGCTGTCTCTGGATATGTCTGTATCTGGATGTGTAGTTTATGTGTGAGTTTTTATTTGTGTGTGTGTGTGTTGTCTTGTTGTGTGTTTTGTGTGTGTTGTCTTTGTCTTTTCTTTTTTTGTTGTTGTTTTTTTTTTTGTTGTTGTTGTTCTTCTTCTTCTTCTTCTTCTTCAATTCAACTAACAAAGTCAAAATAACAAGTTGACACACACAGAATTGCAATGTGGCGAAAACTATTAAACTTAATGACTTCTTTTGACGATTCGCTGCTGCAGTAATTTGTTAAATTAAACAATTCAAAAGCCTGTAGAGACAACACATCGAAACTGCCAACTAGACTAATGTCCACGCAGAGTGGATCATTTGAAAGAAGATAGGGCTGAGAGAGCAGTCATAAAGACGGCAAAATGTTGATCATGAATCTCTCTCACCTTCACCTATCCCGTAGTCCCGTGGACTGTGGGGGCACTAATGAAGATTTTGCAACCAGCTTCCTCCACTCTCCGCGGTCCTCTGCTGTCTGTAGCAATTCGTCCCATTCAAGGCCAGTCCAGTCTCTGATGTTGTCTTTCTCTGTCTGCCCCTCCGTCTCCCTCCTTGTACAGTTCCCTGTAGGACAGTCTGGCTAGTGCAGATGTTTGTGTGACGTGCCCGTACCACTTTGTCTGCGTTTTTTCACTGAAGTTAGGAGCTCTTTATATGGTCCTGTGGCATTTTAAATTATGGCCTTCACCTCTCCATTAGCCATGTGATCGCTGTATGAGATTAAAAAAATGCAAGCGTGAAATGATGGGGTTGAAAGAACATGATAAATGAGAACTTTTCAAAAAACATAAACTTGCAGGTATGCAGATCCTTGCTTGAAGAAAGTGCTGACATTAAAGTTAATTGCGATAGACTTTAAACATTGTTTTCTATCGTTGCTGTTGCGCACTGTTTTTGGATAAATGTGTGTTGGGGTGTGTGTGTGTGTGTGTGTGTGTGTGTGTGTGTGTGTGTGTGTGTGTGTGTGTGGTGTGTGTGGTGTGTGGGTGTGGTGGGGGCGTGGTGTTTGTGTTGGTGTGTGTGTGTGTGTGTGTTGGGTGTGTGTGTAGTGTGGGCGTGGTGTGTGGCGCGCGCGCGAGTTTTTTACTAAAAAAAATAAATCCAATCAGACGGAAAGACAGGGAGGGGTTAAGTGCATTTGGGGCCCCGGGAGAAATGCTACATGGGGGGAAAGTTTGGCGAGGTGTGAGAGGGGGAGTCACTCTCATTCCCTGTCAGGCGTGGCAGACGATCGCCTCCAGTTACAGTTCTTCCGCTACGTTGTAAAGTCCTGTTGTACACACTGGAGTCTGATGATTTGAGGAATTATGCCGAGCTTTAATTTTTATTTGTATATTTTTTCATGGCATCTGTGTGAGCGATTTTCAAGTGGATTTTTGTTTTTCTTTTATTTGTTGTTCATGTTGCTGTTGCTATTCGATTTTTTTGTTTGTTAGTTGGTTACCTGTCCCTAAATATTGTATTGCAATTATCTAAGAAACTTTAAATCTGGTTGGAATGCTTTCTTCATGAAGTTTTATTTGTTTGTTTCAGTCGTTAACTTGTGATCAACACATTAGATTTTTTCAAACATGGAAAATAGCTTTACATTTAGTTTTGCTGTTTTAGCTCCTATTTGTTCTGGTTTGTTTCAAGTTTGTGGAGAAGTCTATGATCGAAAAACTTTTAATTAAAAGTTTGTAATGAGGTGTACAGAACTTATGACTTTAATTGTTGTTTTGTTTGTTGTTTTCTTTTTTTTTGCTTTGTTTGTTTGTTTTTGTGGATTTTTTTGTCATTCGACAAGAACGTAAATGGTGATATTTTTGTCTGTACAACTTATGTGCAGCATCCAGTTCTAATTATCGTTGTGTATTTATACATGTTTCGATAAATCAGTGTCTACTATTTTGTAATGTAGTCTTTGTCTTCCTTACTGTCATTATACCCTTTCAAATTTCTACCCTATTTTCAGTATTAACATTTATTTATTTATTCTGTTTATTTCGAGGATAATGGAATAAGCACTCATGTGCATTTTTAATACAGTTCCCGTGTGTAAGTAGTTTTGTAAACTTTTCATCCGTTCCCACCGACACACAATAGCCTACTCTTCCGGAAAGCGGAACGGGTTGCAACGTGTGCGCAATATGTTCTGCATGCTACCTTCAATCATTTTCTTCTTCCTGCCCAATGTATTCTCTGCACATGTTAACTGATGAAATGCCTTTCTCTTTTACATGTTTTATCAGCCAAAAGACACACAGTTCATAGAAATGACAATTAGTATATTTGCAAGAAAATGACCTACACACTGTCAGCACAGCCTCTACCTGTTAGTAAACCGTAAACAATGAATTGCATAGCAATAGAAGTGTATAAATAAACTGTTATCTTATAACTTCATAAAACGGGTAGTGAAAACGAAATACATGGCAGTATGGAATGGTATGGTAAGGTATTATGTTTCAAAACCAAAGCAAGCTATGTCTTACCTTACAATACATTGAAGTTTTTCTCTCTGTCTTGTAACGACACACCTGTTTTCATCAGCAGAGTTTAAAAAAAAACAACACCAAAACCTATGAGACGTACCCGCACTTGTATCTGCCACAGATGAACAATCCCCAGGGCTTTTCTTCCATGTCATGCGGAAACATCTGTCACCAGACATTTCAAGACCTCAGGTCTAAAAAACCCTATACCCCCTCCCCTCCCCTCCCCTCGCCTCCATCCACACACACACACACACACACACACACACACACACACACACACACACACACACACACACACACACACACACACACACACACACACACACACACACACACACACACACACACACACACACTCTCTCTCTCTCTCTCTCTCTCTCTCTCTCTCACCTCATCATGCTTCCTTTTTTTCCTTTCCTGAATCTCCCATTGGAGTTACCGATATCAATCTCATTCTGTCTGTGTATCAGTGTCTATGTGTGTCGATCTGTGTCTGTCTGTCTTTTTGGACTCTACCTGCCTGCCTGTCTGCCTGTCTGTCTTTGTCTCTGTCTCTACCTGTTTCTGTCTCTCTCTGCCTCTGTCTGTGTCTCTGTCTCCCTCTGTCTCTCTCTGTGTATCTTTATGTCCTTTTCTTTCTTTCTTTCTTTCTTTCTTTCTTCCTTTCTCTCGCTCTCTCTCAATCTCGGAAAGAAATTGAACTTCTTGTACGCGCGCAAAACATATGCAAAAGAGAGAGAGAGAGAGAGAGAGAGAGAGAGAGAGAGAGAGAGAGAGAGAGAGAGAGAGAGAGAGAGAGAGGAGAGGGAGAGTGAGAGAGAAAGAGAGAGAGAGGAGAGAAAAGAGAGAAGAGAGGGAGAGAGGAGAGAGGAGAGAATAAAAATTTGTTTGTTTTTTACAAGATTCAGCGCTATATAAATTCCATATATTATTATTATTATTATTATTATTAAAAACAACAACAAAAACCTTAATGCGTCAGGATTTGTCTATCTACAAAGGGACAGTGGGGCAGGGACAGTGTACAATCTTAACATAATATAAATGAGCATAATACCATGGCATGTACCGCCATCATAACATTGTTACATTATCACGGAATGTATTAAACTACGTGATTTATGTAGAAAGAACAATCTAAATAAAGCAATGAGCATAATACCGTGGTATGCTCAGCCAAAGCGAACATTGTTACAATATCACGGAATATATCAAACTACATGATTAATGCAGAAAGAAGACACGCATATTTTTGCTGCTGTGAAATAGATTATATGGACATACAAACAAGATTCTGCAGAACAGGCTGTTTTCGAACAACTACAGCGCCTTCTGCTACAGTCTAAAATAAAATGTATTTAACATATCTGCCCTGCAACGACCCAAAACAAAAGCTGTGTTGCGGAGTAGATTCGCCAGTTCCAGTTCCACAGGCCTCAGTATTATGCCAAGAAACCTGTGACACAAACTGAAAATCTATTCCGATAAAAAAATATGACTCATAATCATAATATGAATATTGTTTTTAATTTGTGTACACGTCTGGATCACTCATAAAAATATATCAATATCCATTATTTATAACATTCATATAGGCTTTGCGAAAAAAAAATACCGAAGTTCTTGTTCTTTCCAAAAAAGAAGTAACCTTTACGCAGCACTACTTGGTTTTTGTGGAAGAAAAAGTTTACCTGGTTTTTAAGGCAAAAAGAGTTTATCTGGTTTTTAAGGCAGAAAGAGTTTACCTGTTTTTTAAGGCAAAAAGAGTTTGCCTGGTTTTTAAGGCAAAAATAAATTACCTGGTTTTTAAGGAAGAAAGAGTTTACGTATTTTTTGTGGGAAAAAGGGAAAAAGGCCGAACTTAATCAAAAGAAACCTTGGCGATAAATCAAAAGCAAATTCTCTTCTTACATAAATTTGATTTCTTGTAGAGCGTGTGATTTAAATTAGAATGAAGATCAGTACACTTGTATTGGTTGCTTTCGTGATCAACGTTAGCAAACATAACATGAGTTGTTTTGACAATAAACGCTAATGAAAACAGCCCCTCCCCCACGTAAAGTGTGTACACATACAGTAGACAACTAAAACAATCACCTCTATGCACTAGGAAGGAAAAATAAAGAGGCAGCAGAGGGAAAGGCAGACAGATAAACGTGTGGGACAAAGTCTATATTCTTCAGACAGAACAGTTTCTACGTTAACCAGTTTACTCATCTTCTCCATTTCCCCCTCCATCCCCACCCCACCCCACCCCCGCCCCCACCCCTCCCCCTCAGACCTGTGTCACAGACAGTCACCAGAGCAGTCTCCTGGTTGTCCCACTTCATCACTCTCACTTCATGAGTTCTTTCCCCAGGGATGGTGCAGTCCTTCTCTTCTGTCAACTTACCTACTTTTCCCTCTTGCTGCAGCTCCCCACTAGTGGAGAGGTAACAAGGTTAGGGACTGAGAGTGCCGTGGTGGCTGCTTCAGGGTAGGTGAGAGAGATGGGGAGAGGGAGGGAGGGAGGGAGGGAGAGAGAGAGAGAGAGGAGAGAGAGAGAGAGAGAGGGTGAGTGAGAGAGAGAGAAAGAAGGAGAGAGAGACAGAGAGAGAGTGAGAGAGAGACAGAGAGAGAGAGAGAGAGTGAGAGAGAGAGAGAGAGAGAGAGAGAGAGAGAGGGTTGGGAGGGGAAGGAAGACGCAGAGGGTGAGAGAGATAGAAGGTGTGAGTGTGGGAAGACTTGAGGGATGTCTTTTCAATGAGGCGGAGATGCAGAACAGAACAAAAGTTATAGAGGAAGGTCGTTGACTGGCATCTGGAGTATATGTAACAGCTGATTGTCTAACGAAATCTTGGTTCTATCAAAGACATTTGGATCCATCATGATAGTATCATAGCTCTTGTGCAGGCATTTCAGATCTATTTAAATAACTAAAATAATGTTCTAGTATGGTAAATTTTGAAGTGCATTCAAAAATATAAACCGTGGAATTAATCTTTTTGCTGAAGTGGCCTTATTTCTTTGTGACAGGACTGGTCAAACTCTATTGGGGAAGTGAGGCAGCAGGGGGCATTGTGTGACCTCCTGAGTCCAGCAAAGTATCAGGGAGTAGCAGAGAACAAACGGGGATGGCTACAGTTGGCAGTGCGTGTTCCCCTTCCCTCCTCTGCTGTTTGAGCGTGAGGCTGTAAAGGTGGGAAGACAAAGAGGCCGTCCTGCTCATTAGCTTATGAAGACGTCAGTGGAGGAATGTAGCTTAACTCTGTTTTGTTACTTTTTGTTTTACACAAAGGGGCATGATCTCATTAGGTTAAACATCATGGCGTTATATGCGAGAGGATGAGACGTTTCTTCTCTTTTGACTTTATTTATTTACAGTATAGATATATAATTATGCACAGAGAGAGAGAGAGACAGATACAGAGACAGAGATATAAAGACAGACAGACAGACAGACAGACAAATAAACAGACAGACAGATAAACAGACAGACATGTAAACAGACAGACAGACAGATAAACAGACAGACAGACAGAACAACAGCACACGACAAAACGCCTCACGGGACATGTCCAGACAGAGCCATAGCGGAAAGAACAAATGAATGTTCAGACAGGTGTGTCTGTCCCCCTCAGGATAGCGTAGTTCACACTCCATGTCACAGCAATACATGGCAGGAACGATGCTCCAGGGAGCAAGGCCAAGGAAAGACATCAGTTGGAAGGACAGAATTTTACAGACTGTAGTCATTGTTCGTGACTGACCTCACAGCGAGAAAACAGTTACGTGCACTGACTGATCTCTCTCCAGATTATCTTGGCCTTCATTTCTAGTTGTAAATTTATCAATCAAATGTCGTTGTCCACAGACTTTTCCTCCAGGAATCTAGATTCTGTGTTGCCTGATAGTCTGGTGGTTGAAGCGTTTTGCGCTCACGGTCTGTCCACCCGTGTTTGGGCCCTTATTAGAGCCACCACCGAGACATTCGTTCAAGGGGTTTATTTTTCACCCTGGAGATAACATCAGAAGCTACTGCAGTCCCCCCAAAATTCATTTGTATAAAACTACATAGCGATGCCATGTGTGCAAACGCACACAGAATAATTTGCTAACAGGTTCTTGTTCCGCCTTTCAGAAGACTAGGCCATTGAGTGCCAGTGGAAATAGATGACAAAATTTGAGAAAACAGCATCGACACAGAGACTGGATGTAAAAAGGTACATGAGTCCTTATGCCATTATCATCCCCGAAATAAAAGGATTTAAATGATTAAATAAATTAATGGAAAGCGACAAACAAGGCTATGACAACTTCAGAACAAAAACCACACCAATGACGACACCATTTCGTGCAGTTCGTTAAAATCATCATCACGATTGAATATTGTACTTTTTCTTTTGGCTTTTCAAGATAAAATCAAGATGTAATAAAATACATCTAGACTATCATCACAGCCATCAGACAGTTTAGGTCTAGAAAAAAATCTTCAATATTTTAGCTTTCATTTCTTTATTCTACTTACAGGAAGTCAGAGAAAAAAAAAGCACAGAAAGAAGAAAGATAAAAGTAAACTGTCAGTAAATCCACAAAGAATTCAAAGGAGAGGAAAGAGGTAGTGAGGGATGTTAGTCGTTGAAAATGTCAAGTGACAGACGTTTACACATGACGTAGCGGAAACACCCTATGGGATAGTCCAGTGGTACATGAATAATTCACACAAGCTGTCTCACAGTTTTGTAGTTCTTGTAAAGAACAGACACAACCTTCTGTGATGAGAAACTTTCAAGATCCTTTTTGTAGCCATACTTAAAGGGGGGGGGGGGGGGACACTGAATGAAATACTGGGACAGAATAAGAGAAAACTTAAAGAACTGGGAAATTACGATTGCATGAAACGAAAGAAAAACTTTGATTGCAGAATACTTCAGAATCGATGCTTAAATGCGAACTAAATTTCTTTATTTGTTGTTATTGTTGAGAATCTCAAATCATAAGCATCCTAAAGCTCACTCAAACTATACGTTTTATTTCACTCATCACATTTGAGAGTAACTTCGGGAACATTAGTACAAACTGATTGATAGTTTGTGTGTATGGCTGTTTTCAGTCACTCATTGTACAAACAGCCATACTCTTTGCTTCAGAGGCCATTTTGGTTTTGAGTTTGTTTTCTTTCGACTATTATTTCAGTGCTGCTACTCTTGTTTGTATGGGAACCCGAATATTTGAAAGTTACTTTCACATGGTCGGAATCAATCAATATGCATTCTAATAGGCCATATCTCAAGGAGAAATAGAAGAACAAGAAGAAAACGAACAATGTTTTGTCTTTAAATTCAAAGGGTCGATTGCAGCATTTAAAAGAGGAAAGAAATTAAAGAGGCAGATGGTGAAAAATAGCGAAGTGGGTGGAATTATCAACAACAAGAATATTGACACACGCGCAGTCGCGCGCGCGAACACACAACACACACACACACACACACACACACACACACACACACACACACACACACACACACACACACACACACACACACACACACGTGCGCGCGCGCGCGATCAGAGAAATAAGACAGACGGACAAACAAACAAACACAACAAACAGGCAGAGAGAGAGACAGAGAGAGAGAGAGAGACAGACAGAGAGAGAGAGAGGACAGCCAGAGAGAGAGAGAGTGAGAACAGAACTCAGAAATTTAATGTATCTCAGCCTCGGCCATAAATTCGAGTTCTGAGAGAGAGAGAGAGAGAGAGAGAGAGAGAGAGAGAGAGAGAGGAGAGAGAGAGAGAGAGAGAGAGAGAGAGAGAGAGAGAGAGAGAGAGAGAGAAGAGAGAAGAGACAGAATGAGAGAGAGAGAGAACTGAGATGTCTTCAGTGTTCAGCAATGCCAGATAAGCTCCAGAGCCAGAAAAAAGGCTTAAGATCCTGACAATGATACACGAGGTCACATCTCATAAGCGTGCCAGCTTTTATTTTCAGCCTGCTTCGCTTGCCAAGAAAAAAATCACTTTTTCCATTTCAGAAGGTGTTCATCATCATTACTGCCAGACAGCTTCTAGCCTTTCTTCTTAGTGCTACAATAGCTGCTGCATCGACTTTTTCTGCTTTTAGATATCTGACATCGTTGGTGAACTTGCTTTGTCTAAAGTGTGTTTAAAACAGTTTATTGATTTGTGGGGTGTGTGGGTGTAGGTGTTTTGGCATGATAAAGAATGATTGACTTGTGGTGGTGGTGGGTGTAGGTGTTTTGGACACGACGAGATAGAGTGATTGCTTTGTAGGGGTATGGGTGTAGGTGTTTTGGCAGGATGCAAAAAGATCAGAATCAGCATATCAGCTATCTTGGCTTTCACATAGCGGGAATATTCATGAGCTTCATCAGAAATAAACTGAATCATTCTCCCTCTCTGTCTCTCTGTCTGTCTGTCGCCTTCTTATCAATCGGCGAATTTTTAATTATCCCATAACAGTATTCATCTGTATCCCAATATTTACCCTCATATGGGTAGATTGAAATGTGTACATATAGGCTAAGAACTCATTAATTCTTGTTCATACCAAATACGAACTGATCTATTTCTAGAACCACCAGGAGTTAATGTTTCATTTTAGCCCCCACCCCCTTAAACACGACGAAGTCTTATTATAGCCCAGCCCTACAGCACAGTGACAAGTGTCTTGCATTATGGAATGCAAGGTCGCGGGTTCAAGTCCCATAACAGTTCAATAGATGTTTCGGATTCTGGCCGGCTAATACCAAGGATGAGGTCACCATGGGCGCATTGGGACGACTCCGGCTGGCTTCTGCCCTGTGTGAGTTGTCCTCGGTCCATTGGCACCACACACTCAGGCTTCCTTCACCTCACGGATGTGAGTCTGCGAGTGTTGCTTCAAGGACGCGGCCAACACTGCAGGCCTCTGCATCTTTCAGGCGCTGTTGATGTAAGGGTGTATCATGAGCGCTTCGATTTGTTTGTTTTACAAGATTTAGCGCTGTATGAATTCCATAAAATAATAATAGTATTATTATTATTAATATAATAATAATAATAATGATAATAATAATAATAATAATAATAACATTATGATAGGAAGCGTAGAGTACAGCTCTGTCACGTATTCTTCAAGTACATGCACTTTCATAGCATTATTATTATGATGATGGTGATAGTGATGATGGTGATGATGATGATGATGATGATGATGATGATAATGATGATAGGAAGCGAAGAGTACAGCTCTGTGCACGTAGTCTTCAAGCACATGCACTTGCATAGCATTATGATGATGATGATGATGATGATGATGATGATGATGATGATGATGGTGATGATGATGATTATGATGATAGGAAGCTTAGAGTACAGCCCTATTACATAGTCTTAAAGCACATGCACTTTCATAGCATGATGATGATGATGATGATGATGATGATGATGATGATGATGATGATTATGATAGGAAGCGTAGATTACAGCCCTGTCTACGAAGTCTTAAAGCACATGTACTTTCATAGCAGCACCCTTACAGTATGAACGTCACCATTGGTAATTGTGCAGTGAATGAAAATTACCTCTGATTTCATGGTCCCAGTTATTGTGGTCTCATGGTGACCTCAGTTCTGGTTTTGCCCCTCTCTTCTGTTCCACCGTTGAACTTGTGTCAAAGCCTTTTGAGGTTGGAGGCTCGCAAGAATAGGTCGTTGGAGAGACTTTGTTTTGGTTGCCATCCTGGGTGGGCGTCTCAGTCAGTTTTCCTCCATGACTAAGCCATTGCTGTTGTTTGTAGTGGGGTTAGTAGGTGGTGTCCTGTGTATGTTGGCTCAGAACAGACAATTGTGACTAGAGCAGAATAGACTAAAGTGACCTAGCTGTAGTGCAGGGCCCTTCTGGCTAGTGGCCTCATGGCGGCTTGAGATTGACAAGCATCTCGAGTATTTTTGACCCAGAGGATGTGGCGTGACGAGTTAGGGTGTAGCTGGTGCAGAGAGGTTGAAATGAGTCGCGAGGAAACAGCAGGGCACTAACGTCACTCAAAATGTGGCAACGAGAAAGTATTCCATAAAACAAAAACGTCCGTTACCAACACTGAAAGAACTTCCAACATTATAGATAAGAAAAATAAATTAAGACACGTAGGCTATGTGCTACGAAGCCATAACACAGACCTCACGAAGACCAAGACAAAAAATGAAAAAAAAAGTCAGACCACCAGTTTCTCTCATTGGCAACATCACCGAATCCTGTGGCATGAGAATCCACGAAGTCAGCAGGGCAGTACAGCGAAGACCGGAGGAGCAAATGGAGAAGGAAGGAAATTAATGTCTGTGTCATTGGGTGCAGCGGTAAACTATGTCCCCGGTGACACCGAGTTGTGAGCCAGGAGAGGTTGGTGGTTTCAGTCCCTAATTTTCCTCCTTTCCTGTTCCTCCTTGCTCCTGCCACACAGTCAGCCTCTAAACTCCTCGTCTCTGCTGCGTAATCCCGAGTTTTCTTCCAAATTAATTGCAGGGATGAAAAATAGATGAGGCAACGTCGGGGCCTGGACAGGGAGTGAGGACACCCTGCAGACGTGGGAGTGACAGTGGAAGACAGGGGGAAGGGGGGGGGGAGGAGGGGGAGGGGGCAGACTGCATTTGGAAGGAAAGTGATAGAGATGGAGAAAGGGAGGTGGAGGGAGAAAGTGGGTGAAAGAAAGTGGGAGGGAGAAAGGGGGAGGGGGAGAAAGAGGGGGATACAGAATTCCTGCTTTCTTATGGAAGGCTTGCAAAGTTCGAAAGTGGATGTTGTCTTCGTTCTGAGAGGTGAGACTGTCAATAAAGACATAGTAATTATGCACTAAGCTGCAAACTTATCGTAACCAAATTACATCTGTCATCCATGTTTATATCTTCATTTTGCATTTCTGTGTCATTGTGTTAAGATACTTCCAATGCTGTGTTTCACACCATCTCTGCTTCATAATATCAATGTTGCACCATACCTGTGTTCCAAATTCCTGAGATTTAGAAAAAATATCAGAATGCAATTTATTATCTATACATGGTACCATGGGGCTTTAAACTGATCACCGAAGTACCAGATTTGTTCTGGCATAAGGTCATGGCATTGCATTCTGGCTCATTTCCTAAGAGACAGACATGATTTCAGACGCACCCTAGTCTTCAAGAAACTACATGGTTCTATCAAGCAAACTGGCGATGACATGATTTCAGACGCACTGTAGTCTTCTAGAAACTGCACGGTACTGTGAATGAATCTGTATTTCTCAGCCATGTCTTATCTGCTCTGATCAGACTTAAACAACTACGAAGCTTCAGAGCACTTCAGAACAGTCCATTCCACAGGATCTATAGCTGTAAGCCTCACTGTAGTGTCTCCCTAAGTAGACATAAAAGACATAACTTGTACTCAAGGACTAAAAGTGCCATTCTCAAAAGGTGAAAGAAGTTTCGAAGAAGCGAAAAACGATTTTGAAAGGACGTTTTTTTCTCCGTATTGACGTGGCATGCACGCACGCTCGCACGCATGGACACAGACACAGACAAACACACACACATACACATACACACAGAGAAACACACACACACATACAAACACACACAGACACAAACACACATACACGTGCAAGTTTGCTTTAGCAGAGGACATGCAGCTCAATGAGGGTGATGACGTGGATGAAGATGAAGGTGATGCTGCTGCTACTGCTGTTGCTGGTCGTGATAACATAGAGAGAGAGAGACATAGAGAGAACAGAGAGAGACAGAGACAGATATAGAGAGAGAAATAGATAGAAGGAGACATGAACAGACAGAGACAGACAGAGAGATAAAAACGTAGAGGAAACAGAGACAGAGAAAGACAGACACGAACAAACAAACAAAAAGCAGACAGAGAGAGAGACACAGACAGGCACAGAAAAGACAAAACACAGAGACAGACAAAGAGTGAAAAAACCCCCAAGGTGTAAGAAAAAAAGAGAGAGCTACTCCGTTGCATATTCCATCTCTCATGGACGGAAACGCGACAAAGGAAGCAGCACTTCTCGTAAGAAGCAAGACACAATACCTGACTTTCCTGCTGAAAGCACTTCACCACAGCAATGAAGACAGTGAAAGAACAACTGCACCAGAGGATGGTGGGATGGTAAACATGAGGGAATCAAAGAAATGGGAGAAGAAGAAGAAGAAGAAGAAGAAGAAGAAGACGATGATGATGATGATGATGATGATGATGATGATGATGATGAAGATTTGAGTGTTTGGGTGTTCGTGTGCGCGTGTGTGTGTACGTGTGTGTGTGTGCGCGTGAGAGAAAGAGGAGAGAGAGAGAGGAGAGAGAGAGAGAGAGGAGAGAGAGAGAGAGAGAGAGAGAAAGATAGAGAGAGAAAGAAAGAGAGAGAGAGAGAAGAGAGAGAGAGAGAGAGAGAGAGAGAGGAGAGAGAGAGAGAGGAGAGAGAGAGAGAGAGAGAGAGAGAGAGAGAGAGAGAGAGAGGAGAGAGAGAGAGACAATGACAATGACAATGACAATGCAATTCTTTTATTTCGAGGATAATGAATAAGCACACATGTGCTTTTTTACATCCAGTCCCCGCCCATTAGGGATACATCTTAATAATAATAATAATAATAACCCAATACTTATACAGTCTCGCAATAAAAACAAGGGGAAATAACCCTTTTCAAAACAGCTCCCCCCAACAACCCTCCCCCCCCCCCAAAGCAAGCAATTAAAAGAAAATCCTAAGAATACCACACCCCTGCCCCCACCCCCCCAAAAACCCTAACCAAAACAAACAAACAAACAAACAAAAGAGAAGGAAAAACCAAACCAACAAAAGATGATAAAAAAAGAGAAAAACAGACAAACAACAACAACAAGAACAAGAGCAACAACAAAGCCAAGAAAAATAACACAACCAAACTTAATAAGTCATAAAGATAAACATCTACACATTGTCAAATGGTACACATACTTGTTACACATAATTATAAGATATTGAAATAGGGTACTCATTAAAACTTAAGTACAGAGGCAAGTCCAATAAAGTATTGAAAATATAAATATATATATATATATATATAGAGAGAGGGGTAGAGATAGATAGATAGATGTATTTATAGAGAGACAGAGAGGTAGATAGATTGATAGATAATAGATAGACAGAGAGAGAGAGAGAGAGAGAGAGAGAGAGAGAGAGAGAAGAGAGAGAAGAGAGAGAGAGAGAGAGATACAGACAGAGACAGAGAGACAGAGTGACAGATGGACAGACAGACAGACAGACAGACAAAACAAAAATAAAGATATTTTTGTCTACAGTGCTTAAGACGAGAGGAGCATTCATTATTTCTTCCAGAAAGAGAAGCCATCCACAAGCACCAGTCTGTTGCAGATATCTTTTTACATTACCCACCACTCATTGTGTTCCATTTCAATGATGCACACTGGAACGACAGCAAAGAAAACAGCAACAACCCCGCCAGAAACATTGCCACCAGTAGCATACACAGCAGCAGCGATGAATCTCAAATAATTCAAAATGGAAAAATTGAACATTGTGCCCTAAACACACGGACAGACAGGCAAACACACAGGCTCACTCACAGACACACAGACACATATCCACACATATTCACACAACATACAATAAACACACAAATTTACGCAATACGCACACTCATTCGCACACATGCAAACACAACAAACACACACAAACACTTACATGCACACACAACAAACACACACAAACACTTATATGCACACATAACAAACACACACAAACACACAAATACACACACACACACACACTAACAGACACAATACACACACAAACACACACACACTTACACACTTACACAAACACACACAAACACACACACACACAAGCACACACAAACACACACTTACACACACACACACACACCACACACACAAGCAAACACACACACACACACACACAACACACACACAAGCAAACACACACACACACACACACACACACACACACACACACACACACACACACACACAGAGCTACGACCAAGCCCGGGAGCACAACTCCAGTAGACAAGAGGGGACAACTCCATTACAGCATCCCTCGTTAATGGATACAAAAGCCAAGGGAAAGCACCCCCCCCCCCTTCCCCCCTCTTTTTTTTCCAAAAGCGACAAGTACAAGATCCACTTTTCGCTGAGAGCACTTCACCATCCCAGTCTTCACACAGAGAGAGCGACTACAAAGGGAGATAACGACTTGTCAAAAATGGGGAGAAGTGAAACATAGGCCAGAAAGGACAGAGAAGATCAATGTGATGAACATGATGAAAGACAAACAGAAAGGAAAGAAAAGAAAATGTCAAAAAGCTAAGCAGCACACACACACACACAAACGCACACACACACACTCACACAACACACACACACACACACACACACAACACACACACACACACACACACACACACACACACACACACACACACCACACAACACTCTCTCTCTCTCTCTCTCTCTCCTCACACTCACACACGACTCACACACACACACATACACACCACACCACACCACACACACACACACCACATACATGCACACACGTATACACAGTATTGTAAAGTACAAAAATATAGCATGGACTGCCAGCTTTTAAGTAGCGAAAATAGAATGTCTATACACATTAACATTTTGGTCATATTATCTAGTAGATTTTTTTCGCCTTGACATTTGTATAAAACAAAATTGTTATAACAATTATCTCAGCAAAATAGAATAGTAAATAGCCTTTTTGATACAAAAAATAGCGATGGAAAATCGCTTTACAAGTTACAGTAGGATAGAACGTTTCCATTTCTTTATAATTATAAAAAAAACTAACATCCCACACTTTAAATGGGTGGATTGAATGCAGTAGACTTACTTTGACAGACTTGTTGTTAAGTTTCTAAAAACAAGAGCTTTGTCTATCCAAAAAGAAGCATGCGTTGAATTATGCAATTTATATCCGTCTTTCATGCTAGACGCTAGCGCAGTAGATGTAAAAGGCTTTTGAGTTTAGTAGTCATGGGTTAGATACAATCTTACGGGTTTCAGCTGCTATTAAACGAAGTATAGTTTTGACTGAAGGTATTTTATCTTTATTTATTTATTTACACCAATTTAAGTCTCTCTTAAGTACTGGTGAGTTTTTTCCAGGAATGATTTATTTACTTGTATCAGTGAGCTGTCCAGGTTTTCCTGACAATAAAGATAAACAATGTGGTCATCAGTCATTTCTGTCCTCTTCTGGTTAGTTCAGTGAAAGGAGAGTAGACATTAAGTAAAGCTTTACTTGACTGCTTGTTTTTAAAACTTTAGGGGCTTTTTGCAGCAGCATTGGTGTGTGTGTGTGTGTGTGTGTGTGTGTGCGTGCGCGCGCGCGCGCGTGTGAATGTATGAATGTATCCTTCTCCTCCTCCTCCTCCTCCTCCTCCTTATGATGATGATGATGATGATGATGATGATTACTACTACTACTTTATTTCGTGGATAATACAATAAGCACTCGTGTTATTTTCCATCTAGTCCCCGTATGTATGCAGTTTTGTACGCTTTGTAATCCGTTCCCACCGGCACACAATGGCGTACTCTTCCGAAAATCGGAACAGGTTTTAACGTGTGCGCAAGATGTTCTGCGTGCGTTCGCACACGGGACCTCGGTTTCTAGTCTCATCCAAATGACTTTTGGGGAGAGTGGAGTCGGCACTGATGTTAACTCCAATGGAAAAATCCTCTTGAACGAGAATAGAACCCGGGTCAGCAGATCACGAATACATCACTCTAACCTCCAGGCTATTCTCTGTGTGTGTGTGTGTGTGTATGTGCGCGCGCGCGCGTGCGCGTGCGTGTGTGTGTGTGCTCGCGAGTGCGTGTGCGTTTGTGTCCCAGGCAAGTTGAATATAACCGAATCCATCTCTTTCTAGATCCAGGTTTACGATTGTTATCTTCATTTAAAAAAAAATCATGACAACAAGCAGAACTGGCGTCGTTTTCAACGGAAATGAGATGTTTCAAGGGAAAAAGACATATTCAGAGTCACTCCAGAGTGTCTGATATTTTCTCCTTCTTTTCTCTCTTTGAAACGTGCCATCGATGGAAGGCTTTACCCAGGTTTTTAATCGCTGCCAAGTAATTATCTCGCAGGTTTTCCTAATTACCTCCCCTGAACCGGAAAACTAGATAATTATTATTTTTTTTAGCAGACGTAAGAAGCTGTGTTCTTTGACAGGGATAGGTGAAGAAAAGAGAAAAAAAAAGTCGTGTGGCACATTTTGTGTGAAAAGTATTGCAAGGACGAAAAAAAGCTTGATATTGTAAATGTTTTATCTCCGTTTTTCGCCCTTTTTCAGAATCATTTTTGTACTTTCATTCATTGTTGCATCTTTACCCAGCGCGGGCATCACATTATCAACATTCGCTTGTTCTCTGAGAAGGGGGTGGGAGTGGGGTTGGGGGGATGGGAGGGATTGTTGGGGGGTGGAGAAGTGGGTGGAAACGAGGTGGTGAGAGGCTGTAGGATATGACAAGGCGAATTGCGCACCTCATCTTTTTGTAAGTGTATTGTATGTTATTTTTTTAGTGGGTGCAATTGACGGATTGTGCATGTCATCTTTGTAAGTGTATTGTATGTTACCGTTTTAGTGGGTGCAATTGACGGATTGTGCACCTCATCTTTGTAAGTGTATTGTATGTTAATAAATTTAAGCGGGTGGAACTGGCGAAACGTGCACGTAATCTTTGTAGGCACGGTATGTTATTAGTTTAGCGAGTGCAATTGAGAAATTGTGCACGTCATCCTTTGAGGTTTTTATAATTATGTAATTATTTTAATAGGTGCA
>CM054141.1:56843237-56845737 GCA_028751875.1 Rapana venosa
ACTGATGTTGCTTGACTTTTCTTGAATTGGAAGGAGTTTTGGTTAAAGGGGCAATACGAATGGGATGGGTGTGTAGGTGTGTGTGTGTGGGGGTGTGGAGGTGGGGGGGGGGGGTTAAGCCATGAGAAATGATATAAAAAGTAAGGTAATTATGTATTATGTATGTTATGTGTTTTATGTATGTTATGTTATGTTATGTTATGTATGTATATATGTATGTATGTATGTATGGATGTATGCATGTATGTATGTATGTATGTATGTATGTATGTATGTATGTATGTATGTATGTATGTATGTATGTATATGTATGTATGTATGTATGTATGTATGTATGCATGTATGCATGTATGTATATATGTGTGAATGTATATACGTATGTTTGCATATCTGCATGCATGGATGGATCGATGGATAACTAGACAGCTGGCTGGATTTTTGCCCCAAGAGCACACGTTTTTGTTGTTGTTTTTGTTGTGTTACTGTAAGCTCATACGATAAATGTGAGGGGACTGTGGAAAAACAGAAGGCTGGGGGAACAGGGACAAGACTAAGCATCCCCACTGACTCTTCAGCTGTCGTCTTGAAGTCGCTGAACTTGCTGTGACTGTAGTCATCAGGGTTGAAGGCTGCCACGCTGTTCAGCGATGTGACCATAGCCTCGCAGCTCTCGGACAGCTCAATAGTTCCGAAAACGTCCAATCCCAAAACTGCAGCAGACAGACACACAAACACACATGTATGCCGCAGACTTAAAAAAAAATGCATGCGCACATATATACATGCTCTTTTTTTTCCTCACAAAATACCAACACTGATGCTATTTCTTAACCTTTTCTCCTTCCACTCCTTCCTCTCCCTTCTTTAACTTCCATTACACTTTCTATTTCCCTCGTCTAATATCACTTAGAGTGAACAGACGTTAAATTGAAGACAAACAACAATACATGCTCGTACGCTTGTACACGCTAACACTCACATAGATATAACGCATACGTATTATGCACACAGATACAACACGTACATACATACATGTATGACACACAGGCAAATATGCGCGCACACACATACATAAGCTCGCAGGCGTGCACACGCTCAGTCATATACACATAGATAAACGCAATCGCATACGAACACAGACACACAGACACAATTATTTTTATTCTTCGTCTTCGTTTCTTCTTCTTCTTCTTCTTCGCAATTCTTTTTCTTCGCAATTCTTCTTTCATTTATGGGCATGTTTGTTTTGAACGGTGCCTAAAATGGTTGGGGCACCACACATTATTTTAGTAAACATTGCATCATGGACAAATTGAACCTGGCAGAGGCAACCCTGTGCAGGTAGAACAGTCATATACTTGGTTTTGTTCATACCACCCATGCTAGCTATCTGTTGTCCTGCTCTTTCTTGATCACATCGAACCTGGCAGGGTGGCTCCTTATCGAAAATTGATTGGAAGACAATCATACCACAGACAGTTTGAGAGGCACATCATTCTTATACATGTTGTTGTTGTTGTAGCAATTGCAAAACCACGCCCTGCAGCGTTGTTCAGACCACGTGACCCTGTCAAATCTTACAAGAGAGAGATAAAGAGAGAGAGAGAGAGAGAGAGAGAGAGAGAGAGAGAGAGAGAGGGAGGAGGAGAGAGAGAGAGAGAGAGAGAGAGAGAGAGAGAGAGAGAGAGAGAGAGAGAGAGAGAGAGAGAGAGAACACTGAACACAGTGTTCAGAGAGAGAGAAGAAAAGAGAGGAGAGAGAGAGGAGAGAGAGAGAGAGAGAGAGAGAGAGAGAGAGAGAGAGAGAGAGAGGAGAGAGAGAGAGAGAGAGAGAGAGAGAGAGAGAGAGAGAGAGAGAGAGAGAGAGAGATGGTCAGACAGCCAGCCAGCCAATCAGACAGACATACTTAGGCAGACAGACATAGTCAGAGAATCAGACAGACGGAGACAGAGACAGAGTTAGCCAGTCAACAAGGCAACCAGCCAGCCATCCAGCCAGAGAAAGACTTTTGGATCCCCCCTAGTCATTGTATTACTTACAGTTGAGAATTTCCTGCCGCACTGTGTTTGTGTCAGAGTTACATATAGCACTCGTTTTTTTAGCATAGTTCTGCACCGAGACCTGGTCAGCCTGAGGACAGCGTTGGATCGCGTTTGTGAAGCATTCCTCCACCTTTGGTTTGATCTCTCTGTAGACCACACAGACAGACAGATAAAGAAGTACACACACACGCACGCAAAAAAGCAAATGCATTGCTTATTCAATGTACCATCTGGAAATAAAATTTTGACTTGACTTTGACGCACACACGCACACACACACATACACACACACACACACACACACACACACACACACACACACACACACACACACACACACACACACACACACACACACACACACACACACACAAACACACACAAAACTCAATCATTCAAGAGCCAAGAAATTGAATTCTTCGGCGCCTTTTGGGGTATGGAGGATGATTATAAAGCAA
>CM054141.1:56857786-56876004 GCA_028751875.1 Rapana venosa
ACACACACACACACACACACAAAACACACACACACTTATATCACTTTAAGTGAACAGACGTAAAATTGAAGACACACACACACACTTATCCGTTTGTTATCACTTTCTGGTGGAAGGATGTTAAACTGAAGAACTAACAACACACACACACACACACACACACACACACACACACACACACACACACACACACACACACACACACACACACACACACACACACACACACACACACACACACACACTCTAATTATGTGTATGCTAATTTTCGAATAAATGGAGAAGCTCTAGAATACAAACAAGCAGTGAAATTCTTAGGAGTATTCCTTACTTCTAAGTTAACGTGGAATCAACATATTGAATATGTGGCAACTAAAGCTAAGAAAGTTCTTAACTTCTTAAAAGTTACTAGTAAACAGCCATGGGGACAAGATATTACTATATTAAAGCATCTGTCCTTGTCCCTTGTGCGATCAACACTGTCTTATGGACAAGAAATATTTTTCAGTGCTCCAAATTATTTGCTTCAGAAAATCCAGAGTCTTGATTGTAAAGCATTTCGACTTGCTTTAGGTGTACCAGCTCATGCCTCATCTATAGGTACATATAAGGAAGTAGGAGTTCTTCCTTTAAATGAATATCGACAGCTTGCTGTGGCAAAATATGTTTTAAGAAGTACAACAAATGACAGCAACGTTGAAAATGAAGTCCAGATAAAGCCTGACATTCACTTTCCGAAAAGAGCAAGAACTATCAGCTCGCTTACTACAATTAATACTTACACTTCTCCCCTTTTAAACATTCAGAAATTAAACCACATGAATTAGCAAAATCAGTACAGTCAGCTCCCTACCCACCTTGGGGACTTTTAAAAGCTCATTTTGACATCAATTATTCTTCTGTAAGAAAAGCTGAAAATGTTAACATTCTTACATCGCTAGTAAAAGAACATATTCAAACTACTTATCCTGATCATCTCAAAATCTATACTGATGGGTCCGTTTTAAATACTAATGAGGCTGGTGCAGCTTTCATTATTCCATCATTAAAAGTAGAACGAGCTGTCTACCTGGGAAAAAATAAATCTATATTTACAGCTGAGCTAACTGCTATAGTGTTGGCACTTAACTATGTACTTGACTTCCCTAAAGACATATTCAACATACTTTTGTGTGTTGATTCTAAATCGGTTTTACATGCTTTAAGAAAGTCTACTTTTAAAGTAAGAAAAGACCTAATCATTGAAATCAGGCATCTGGTACACTTTTTGATTTTAAGAGGTAGTACTGTTACTTTCTGTTGGGTTCCCTCACACACTGGTATCTTTTTTAATGAAAAAGTTGACAGTCTTGCAAAATATTGCGCGAGAAATAAAAATAGTTCTTGTGAAATAAACGTTGCCTTATCTCTGCATGAGGGATACAGCTTGCTACAAAACGCTTGCTGAAAGCACTTCAGAAAGAAAATATATGATTCTGGCTATTGTCTTTATAATGGCTGTACAAGCAATGTGATAGATTTTCGAAATGCTTTCATTTCTAACAAAGTCTGTGGTTGGTATAATCGTAGAAATATGTTATCCCTTATGTACAGATTTAAACTAAATGCTTTCAGGACAAAGTACGTGAAAGATGTAAACTGTATTTGTGGGGAGAAGATTACCAATAGTCATGTTATTTTTGATTGTGGACATTTTAAAGCATTTTTACCTGCTATACCAGGTTTATCACTGGATCAGATTTTGTCTGAACCATCGTTACTGTTGGACATTGTGTTAAGATTAATAAGAAGTCCGATAATTCAGTTTTTGTAGTATGTTAAAGTTAGTTTTTAAGTACTGTTAATTGACACTTTTTGTTATTGTTTGCATTCTCTTGTTTATATTACTTTTTCCCGTCTAAAATCACTAAATGTGAATAGACGTTAAACTGAAGATCACACACACACACTCCCTCTCTCTCTCTCTCTCCTCTCACACCACACACACACACACCACACACACACACACACACACACACCACACACACACACACACACACACACACACACACACACACACACACACATACACACACCCCCTCTTCTACACACACCACACACACACACAACACACACTCACCCCCCTCACACACACACACACACAACACACACACACACACACACACACACCCAACACACAACACACACACACACACACACACACACACACACACACACACACACACACACAACACACACACATGCGCACATACGCACACGTATACACAGTATTGTAAAGTACAAAAATACAGCCTGGACTGCCAGCTTTTAAGTAGCGAAAATAGAATGTCTATACACATTAACCTTTTGATCATATTATTTAGTAGATTTTTTTCGCCTTGACATTTGTATAAAACAAAATTGTTATAACAATTATCTCAGGAAAAATAGGATAGTAAATAGCCTTTTTGATTTAAAAAATAGCGATGGAAAAGCGCTTTACAAGTTTTAGTAGGATAGAACGTTTCCATTTCTTTATAATTGTAAAAAACCCCATAACACCCCAAACTTTAAATGGTTGGATTGAATACAGTATCACCAACAGCAGACGTCTAACACACTGTTGAACTTGTCCAGAGTAAGACTTACTTTGACTGACTTGTTGTTAAGTTTCTAATGAAAAATAGAGCTTTGTCTATCCCAAAAGAAGAATGTGTTGAATTATGCAATTCAAATCCGTCTTTCATGCTAGTTGCTAGCGCAGTAGATGTGAAAGGCTTTTGAGTTTAGTACGGGATAGCTCAGTGGTCGGAGCACTCGCTTTTCCCCAGCCAAGTTAAGCAGCGTCGAGCGTGGTTACCAGTTGGATGGGTGACCGTTTGCGCGCCTTGGCTTCAGTACAGTTCCCCCAGTTCCCCCAGCTGTAAATGGGTACCTGCCCTCTTTAGGGTCAGGGAAGGTAAAGCAGCGAGGGAGAGGAGATGGGCGCCGCCCTCAATATGCTGGCCCTAGAGAAGTGAGGTCTCTGACGCCTCGCTCCCCTACGACCTTATAGGTTATGGGACTCCTTTTTTTCCTTTCCTTAGTCATGGGTTAGATACAATCTTACGGGTTTCAGCTGCTATTAAAGGAAGTATATTTTTGACTGCAGGTATTTTATTTGTATTATTTATTTATTTATTTATACCACTTTAAGTCTCTATGAAGTATCTGTGGTGACTTTTTTCTCTGGAATGGTTTGTTTACTTGTATCAGTGAGCTGTCCAGGTTTTCCTGACAAATAAAGATAAAAATGTGGTCATCAGTCATTTCTGTCCTCTTCTGGTTAGTTAAGTGAAAGGAGAGTAGACGTTAGGTAAAGCTTTACTTGAATTATTTTATAAAGCTTTAGGGGGCCTTTCGCAACATCATTGGTGTGTGTGTGTGTGTGTGTGTGTGTGTGTGTGTGTGTGTGTGTGTGTGTGCGCGTGCGCGCGCGGGCGCGTGTGAATGTATGAATGTATCATCATCATCATCATCATCATCATCATCATCATCATCATCATCATCATCATCCTCATCCTCCTCCTCCTCCTTATTATGATGATTATGATGATGATGATTATTTTTACTACCAATTTTTTTCGAGGATAATACAATAAGCACTCGTGTTTTTTTCCATCTAGTCCCCGTATGTATGCAGTTTTGTACGCTTTGTCATCCGTTCCCACCGGCACACAATGGCGTACTCTTCCAAAAATCGGAACAGGTTTTAACGTGTGCGCAAGATGTTCTGCGTGCGTTCGCACACGGGACCTCGGTTTCTAGTCTCATCCAAATGACTTTTGGGGAGAGTGGAGTCGGCACTGATGTTAACTCCAATGGAAAAATCCTCTTGAACGAGAATCGAACCCCGGTCAACAGATCACGAATACATCACTCTAACCTCCAGGCTATTCTGTGTGTGTGTGTGTATGTGCGCGCGCGCGCGTGCGCGTGCGTGTGTGTGTGTGCTCGTGAGTGCGTGTGCGTTTGTGTCCCAGGAAAGTTGGATATAACCGAATCCATCTCTTTCTAGATCAAGGTTCACGATTGTTATCTTCATTTTAAAAAAAAATCATGACAACAAGCAGAACTGGCGTCGTTTTCAACGGAAATGAGATGTTTCAAGGGAAAAAGACAGATATTCAGATTCGCTCCAGAGTGTCTGATATTTTTTTTAAATTTTTTTTTCTTTGAAACGTGCCATCGATGGAATGCTTTACCCATGTTTTTAATCGTTGCCAAGTAATTACCTCGCAGGTTTTCCTAATTACCTCCCCTGAACCGGAAAACTAGATTATTCTTTTTTTTTTTAAGCAGACGTAAGAAGCTGTGTTCTTTGACAGGGATAGATAGATAAAGAAAACCAAATGGACGTGTGGCACATTTTGTGTGAAAAGTATTGCAAGGACCAAAAAAAGCTTGATATTGTGAATGTTTTATCTCCGTTTTTCGCCCTTTTTCAGAATCATTTTTGTATTTTCATTCAGTGTTGCATCTTTGCCCAGCGCGGGCATCACATTATCCACAATCGCTCGCTCTCTGAGAAGGGGGTGGGAGTGGGGTTAGGGGGATGGGGGTGCAGGTGGGGGGTGGGGTTGGAAACGAGGTGGTGAGAGGCTGTAGGATATGACAAGGCGAATTGTGCACCTCATCTATATGTAAGTGTATTGTATGTTACTGTTTTAATGGGTGCAATTGACGGATTATGCATATAATCTGTGTAAGTGTATTGTATGTTACCGTGTTAGTGGGTGCAATTGACGTATTGTGCATGTCATCTTTGTAGGTGTATTGTATGTTACCGTTTTAATGGGTGCAATTGACGGATTGTGCATGTCATCTTTGTAAGTGTATTGTATGTTACTGTTTTAGTGGGTGCAATTGACGGATTGTGCATGTCATCTTTGTAAGTGTATTGTATGTTACCGTGTTAGTGGGTGCAATTGACGGATTGTGCACCTCATCTTTGTAAGTGTATTGTATGTTAATAAATTTAAGCGGGTGGAACTGGCGAAACGTGCACGTAATCTTTGTAGGCACGGTATGTTATTAGTTTAGCGAGTGCAATTGAGAAAATGTGCACGTCATCTTGAGTTTTTTATAATATGTAATATTTTAATAAGTGCAATTGAGAAATGGCACGCATTTGAAGTTATTGTATGGTATTATTTTAGTGGTCCATTCACACCCAAACGACCGTTTTGACTTACGTTGAATCAAATAAATTATTTCCTTTCAACCCTGCCCATTTAACTATTTGTACGTAAATGAAACCGAGAATATGATTGTGACCATAATCATAAGCATAAATGGTGAGTGAATTGTTATGGGATCCAGTTTAATGAAAATATTACTTTTCGCTGCATATATTAAAAAACAATTTAAAAAAGGGTAGTTTCGAGTATTGGAGAGATCACGGGAAATAGCTGAGAAAGCAAAATACCACGCACGTACAAGAATATAAATGATTGCTCAGTTCTTCCCACAATTCCCCCTCCCTCTCTCATACTTTTCTTCCTCTCCTTTTTTCCTTTCATCTTTCTTCTTTCTTTTTCCCAGTAAATTAATGATGTGATCAATGTCGTCGCTTGTGGTTTATAAATCGTTCGTTTGACTGAAGCAATTTGACTTCTGTACTAACAGCTATATTGCTGATTATAAAGCACCCTGCTGATTTGTAACAATTGACTTTTGTGACTATCACTATATTGCGGTTTTTAACAAGCAGTCTGCTGATTGAAAAATTGACTGTTGTGATTACACTATATTGCTACACATAGACTCTAGCATCAAAACAGTTGTTTTAGACAAAATTTTGCTATGATTTCCAAGAAATTCTATACTTTAATATTGAACCCTACTGCTGTGACTGTATCTTCCTTTTTTAGAGCTTTAATAAATACATTTATTGGTTGGATTTTTATTGATTTTAGAAAAAAAAGAAGAAAGTTTTGTAGTATTTCTTTATCAAAATATCTACACTTTAATGTACGTGGGGTTTTTGATCCCATTAGTGATGAAATATAAAGGGACTGAATTTAATATGTGTTGATATAACAGATCGATTTTTGCAGACCCAAGCACTTTTGAAATTGACCTTAAATGTTTCGTTTTATTGGGTGTTCCTCATTCACATTATATTCTCCTGTTGTTTATTGAATAAAAACCTACAAAACGGTCTCTTTTATATTTTACTTAAACGACAGAACAAAAATAATACATAAATAGCCAATAAATCCTGACATTATTTCTCTAACTTCAGAAAAGTGGCAACAAACAGGGCCTCCGAGTAGGCTACCTGAATATCAACAGTGCAAAAAACAAAAAGATGACATTGACCTTTACTATACAATACATAAATCATTTTCATTGTTTGCCAGCTGATCCAAACTTTCTCCAAATGTTACAGATCACACATGAATATTCCCAGGTATCAAATCTTCCTGAAGATCCTCACAAACCCAAGTACACCGGTTACTTATATAAAAGCCTCCCGCTCAATTGAAAAGAATATAAAACAGGTTTATGACACTGAAACCAGGGAAATTGAATAAAATTAAACACAATAGACCAATATTAAAAGGGATTTAAAACAGAAATCCATCAGAACCAGAGCTGGCTAAAAATCAACTCCCTTATGGACGAGGTAAAACTTTTAAACAATGAAACAATTATTTTTGGGAATTTTAACATAGATTTATAAACCAAAACCCAAAATGGAGCCACAACATTACTAGTTTGGCTAGAAAAACCCTAAAGATAACCAATCGATAACATAAACCTAAAACTTAATAGATATTCACACTATCCCAAACAACACATAACAAATAGTGCCCCTCATGGGGAGCAGTGATCATAATCCAGTGTGCTTACTTGGTTTAAAATCGTATCAAATACTAAAGTAGGCAAAACTATTTTTACGGAAAATTTAAAAATTTAACACAAGATTTCCTTCAACTTGACAAACTCGCCATTACATGACATATACCAAATCCGAGACCCGAAGAAGCTGCTGATTTTGATTAAGGACATTTCTCAGTATACGAAAACAGCCCCTTTCATAAAAAAGATTCAAGAAAATCAAACCACCTTGGATAACAAAAGACATAGATCGAAATACACCTAAAGACATTTGAAAACACAGGGTTCAAATGAGCAGTCAGAGCACAAAGAAACAAAGTAACTTCCACTAAAACGCGATCAAAACGTGTTTACATTCAAAAGTTGTTAATTACAACTACCGACTCTCGACAATTATGAAAGCCACAATACATTTGTAATAAACCTATCAAAAAGCAACAAACAGTTAAAGATATATCAGCTGATGAATTGAACAACCCACTTCTCAAACTGCCAAACAAAGTAATATAAATACAAGTCAAAAAAATGATCTTCATTACTTAAACAATATATCGAAAAAAAAAAAAAATTCCCATTAAACTACTGCCAAGACAACACAACGTCTGGAAAGCTGTCTCTTCAAAAAAGTTCCAGAACACGTGGTTAGACAACTAGAGGGAAAGAATAAAAACTTGTGGTAAAGTTATAGCTGAACATAAACTACTTTAAAACTGTGCATAGAGAAAAAAACTTTCCTCCATAAAAAAAGGAAAAAATCAACAAGTCACAAATCGGGTGAAACGTGTCCTTCAAATTACAGCCCAAATTCAATTCGTCTTTAACTAAACCCTTTGAAAAACATATCAAAAAATCCGTATATTCTACTTTGTAAACAACAATCTATTAAATGAAGATCAGTCAGGTTTTCGTATAAACTATTTCTGTCACACAACTCTTACAAAATAAAAGACAGTCTCCTACACAACATCATTAAAAATAAAATATACAGGCCTTCTTTTTGTTGACTTTGAAAAAGCATTTGATGTAATCAATCATTCCCTATTATTGCGTAAACTTCACTTGTATAAAACTAACACCAGAAATGAAAATCTTTTGAAAAGCTTTTGTCGAATAGGCAGCAGCAGTAACTGCAAATAATCAAACATCAGAACAGTACCTATTAAACAGGGAAAGTACCACAAGGTCAATATGAATCCACTTCTATTTTTCAATCTATGAAAAAGACTTACCCCAATTTCTAGAATGTAGCTGTGAAATGTTGCTGATGACACATCCCTCTATTGTAGTGATTTGACCCCCCACAGACTTACAATCAAACTTCAACACAATATTGACAGATTGGTTACTTGGACTAAGCTAAACCATATTTTCGCTAAAACGCGAAAAACTAAGTGTATGTATGTACTAGCAAGACAAAAGAGACAAAAAAATGAAAGAAAAATTCCAACCTCTGTTGAAGATAAAAGAGTAATTGAAGAAGTTGACTCCCACAGAATTCTGGGTGTAATTATAGACAAAAATCTTACTTGGACCGACCCATGTGAAGGCGCTAGGAAAACGCCCTTTCTTACAAGCTACTTCAGTTTCAAAAAAAAAAAACATTTTCTGAATAACCACTCTCGCAAACTCTTTTTTTGCGGCCATATTTTTGCCTATAGTTGACTATGTTTCATCTTTTTGGACAGCTGCAGTGATACAAATGTAAAACTGATTCATAGATTATATAAAAGGGGCACTGAAACTTGTTCTACTAAAATCAAGCTCCCTAACCATCAACGTTTAAATAAAAAAACAAATATCCTAACCTTCAAAAGCAGACTTTATCTAAATAAAGCTCTATTTGTCCAGAAAGTTGTCAATGGAAATGCCCCTCCAAAATCACCAATAGCTTCAAAATCATGAACACAGACAAAATCATCTACTAACATTTCCGAGACTAAGAAATAATCTTTACAAAACAAGCTTCTTGTACTCGGGTAGTGACTTATGGAACAAGCTCCCAAAACGTTTAAAATGTATCAAAAACAAAAATCAGTTCAAGACACAGTTTAAAAAGCCATCTAATGCATGAATGCCTAGGGATTGACTAATAAGGCAAATCAACCATGATTAATACGGCAAAATCAACCATACTTACATTTACCAACACTAATGGTATTCCCTACAACAACAAAAAAAATCAAGAATATCTTACTGTGACTAGAAATTCTACAGTCACACACTGTATATGTGTGGAGGGAAGGGGAGGCAGGAAAGAGGCACACTAAATATGTAAAGAAGTAAGAGTAGTCTATGCAAGCTAGTAAATAATCTGCAATGTTGAAACAAGTGGAAAGGAGGAAATTTTTAAAAATCTTTTTATGGTAGCCCGATAGCTTGATAGTGTGTCCTTCTCTCTCTCTCTCTCTCTCTCTCTCACTCTCTCTCTCTCTCTCTCCCCCTCTCATCTCTCTCTCTCTCCCCTCACTCTCTCCTCTCTCTCTCTCCCCTCAGAATCAGGTATTAAGTTAAGTTAAGATATTGTATAAAGGATATCATGGGGGGATAGGGTTGTTATTTTCACATTCAAAGCTTTATTTAAAGACCTTATAATATGGCTGTCTTATGTCTGATTATGTATCAACGAAAATAAGACACTTGAATGTTTGTTTGTTGTACTTGTCATCAAATACATAAAGGTTGATCTCGGGTTACATTACTGTGTTTGTCTGCATTTTTTTTGGTTTTCTCCTGAGAACCTTGGAGTTTTCCTTGCCTTCTTGTACAGTATGAAAATATAACAGTTTTTTACCAGCAGAACCATTGTGCCAGAAGACTCATGGACTTGGACATTGACGAGCTTTAACCATTTGAATATTTTGTAAGGAAAGAACAGTCTCTCATGGAGGTGCTTTTGTACTTGAACTTGAACTCCCAGCTCAAATCTGCATGTTACTGAAGCTGACAGCTATTTTCTTTTCTAGTTTCTGATCTTTGCTTTTGTTTGGGTTGTATTTTCATTTTGAAGCGTGTGTTTTTTTATTCTTCTTTTTAAAAAAATTGCTGGTCTTTTTGTGATTAAACGGCACATTTATGTACAGTAGATATTTGAATATATTTTAATCTTTGTACTTTGCTCATTGTTTGTTGGTCATTTGGGGGGTTTTTGGGTTCTTGTTTTCTTTCTTTCTTACTTGGTACTTTGACATTTTGGGACCAACCCATACACAAGGTGATTAAATCGTGCTGTTTCTTTTTCTATTTCTGGCAACCTGGTTAGCAATGTCAATAATGATAAATGGTTGAACAAATTTGGATTGAAAGTAGGCTGTCTGAATATTTGTCATCTGTTGAATAAAGTAGCCGATAAAACTTCTATTTTACAAATGCAAAATGACCACTTTCCGTCTTTGTTTTTCTGAATCACGGTTATTTTAATAAAGTCGCTGACAATGTAATATCAATTCCTGAATACAATATCATTCGGAGAGATGCTAAAACGAAACTTGAAACTGGTTTGGTCATAATGTACACAGGTCTGTAAACTACTCCTTGTAAATTTTTCCGATAAATAAAGACATTGAATGTATCTGGTTGGAGATTCAACTAAAAGGAAGTAAACCCATTCTATTTGGCTTATATATAGAAATCCGAGTGAACGGATAAACTGGTTTGACCGCTTTGGTCTCATGTTGGATGAAGTATCCAATACTCAACTGAAATTATATTGCTTGGAGATTTTAACATTTTACCTAAGTAAGCCTCACAACAAATGGAAAAATAATGTTTGAAATGTATAATCTATCACAACTAAGTTGACACTCCAACCAGAAAAAAATCCATTCAAGATGCTTATTTATCATATTTATACCACCAACCCAACTAAAAATAATAGAAATGTCTGTACCTGTTGTTGGAATTAGTGGGGCCATTTCCCAATGTCTTACCTGGTCAAAAAAAGGGGATAAAAATTCCTAGATGTACCCACAAGTGTATATCCTTTTGAGCTATCGAACTTTCAATTCTGAAGATTTTTTGTCTGACTTATGTGCAGCCACTTTATTAATGTTTACCAAAATACTGATCCTGACAAAGCTCTGGAAACATGGTACCATACTTTTCTTCTATCGTTGACAAGCAGCAAACCCCTTAGAATTAAACGTGTTAAGCCAAAAAAATAAGCCACCATGGCTAACTGATGAAATAAATAAAGCCAAGCAATTCGGATAGATTATTGAAATCAACAGGAAAAAGTGATCAATTTAAACAACAGCGTAAACAAACTAACAGCTATGAAAAGAGCAGCCAAGAAAAAAATACTTTTTGAACTTCTGCATGTAAAAAGACCCTAACTCTAAAGGAGAGCAATAAATCAATTATCAGGTAAATTATCCACATCCTCCCCAATCAGCTACAAATTTATCTGTTGAACGTATGAACAAGCATTTCTGTACTATAGCTGAAAAGATTAATCAATACCGAAATTCAATAATAATGACTTACTTTTCCCCTTTAAAAAATACTGTGATTTAAAAGATATACATTCTAGATTTGACTTTTAAATTATCAGTGTCAACGAGGTGTACAGATATTTGTGTTTATTGAAACAGTCCAACTCTCGAGGCATGGGGTGATTTAGACAGTAAAATCTTAAGAATATCTGCCCCCATAATTACTGAAAAATCTACAAAATATTACAACCTCTGTATTGAAAAATGTTCTTAATCCGAAATGTTTAAAAAATTTCTAAAGGGATTCCAGTTTTCAAATCTGGGGATTCAAATGAAACCCCTCTAACTACAGGCCTATATCTATTCTGTCTACCTTGTCTAAACCTCTGGAAAAACATCTCAAGAACAATCTTCTATCACACTTTACATTACACAACCTGTTCCACCCAAATCAAAGCGGGTTTTAGAGAAAACCACTCTTGTCATAGCTCTCAGCAACCTAATAGAACAGTGGCACTTGAAAAATAAACAATGACCTTTTAACAGGTACAGTCTTTGTGGACTTTGCCAAAGCTTTTGACACCATTGACCACAATCTTCTTTTAAGGAAACTTACTATATATGGCTTATCTGCTAAATCTCTTTAAAATTTCTAACCTCTTTCCTAACAAACAAAGACAAGCATTTTCCAAGACTCATTAGTATCCTCACTCATGCCCATAAAAATATGGTGTTCCCAGGGTTCTGTTCTAGGCCCTATCCTATTTACAATCTACATTTAAAGATCTTCCTTTGTATCTTTCTTCTTGTTGTGAATTAATTTGCTGACGATACAACTTTGCACAGTACAGATAAAGATGTGAAATTAGTATATGAAAAATCTACAAAAAGATATAAATAAACTTGTAACATGGACTGATTATAACCACATGGGCCCTACATCCAAACAAATCTAAATTTATTTCTAGTTACAACACGCCAGAAACGTCAAAATATAAAAGTTATCCCAGTAACTTAAACATTTTAAAAATTTGCAATAATGTACTAGAAGAAGTAAATTCGCATAGACTGCTGGGACTTAACATTGACAATAACTTGTCATGGTCCAAGTCATTCCCACACTCTGTCCCAGAAAATAGCCCCAAAAGTGTTTTCAGCCAATAGAATTAAACATTTCCTTGATCTGCATACCAGAAAATTATTTTTCCATGCATACATTCAACCCGGCATAGACTATGCTTTAACATGCTGGGACTTGGGTAGTAAGAATTGCTTGAAACCCTTAGAAAGTATATACCCGACGTTCACTAAAGCTAATCCTTATAAGATCTTCTTCCTGAAATATGTCATTACAAAGAGCTCAATATTCTTCCTTTTGTTATGAGATGTCATTATAATAAAGGTATACAAAAGTATAAAATTATGACAATCTTTCCCCAGTATACCTTTATCAAAGATTTTCAGCCAAAAGCATTCGTGACAAAACTATCCTTGTTCCTCCTCGGCCAAGAACGGATCTATTTATGACATCCCTCGTTTACTCTGGTAGCAGACTATGGAATGAAATCCCTATATATATCAAAACAAAAGTTGCTTAAAAATCTTTCAAAAAGGCGTACTACAAAATCTAAATTTTAAATGTTTTTAAATCATTTTTTATGCAAATAAACATTATTTGATATGATTATAAATGTATTGTCCTGTTAATGTTTGCTGGTTTTTTGTTTTTTTTGCATTGCTCTGTGTGTGTGTGTGTGGTGTGTGTGTTCGCCCTGCGTGGTGTGCGTGGGCGTGTGTGTGTGTGTGTGTGTGTGTGTGTTTTTCTTCATGAAAGTTTGTGTGTGAGAGTGGGTATGGGTGTGTGTGTGCGTGCGTGCGTGCGTGCGCGTGTGTATGCCTGCACAAGAGTTGTATGTGTGCGTGCGTGTGCGTGAGTGCAGCTTGCAGGAGCATTTTGAAGATTTTGTGCATCTCTCTCTCTCTCTCTCTCTCTCTCTCTCTCTCTCTCTCTCCTCTCTCCTTTACCCCGCGCGCGCGCGCGCGCGCACGCACGCACATTCACACACTCCTGTGTTTTGATAGGGTAGGAAATCTTGGAGCTTTTGCTGGAGTGGTATGTTTGTGGCTTTGGGGAATCTTTGATGATGGTGTTTTGTGGTTGGGCCGCTTTTCTTTTTTTCTCTTTTTGGCCATTGATTCGGAACTTTGATGATTGTTGCGAAGTGGTTTTTGTTCAGCTGGCTATGGGTTTGTGTCTGTGTGTAATATGTCAATAGTGTCAATATGCTTTAGAAGATAAGAATAACATGTGCTTGACAATATGTACCAAATCTTTGTTTGAATAGCATTATGCATTTATTTAGTTTTTTAAGAGTCTATACTGTCTTTTATTTGATGAATGTTTTCTTATTGTTCATTGTCTTTTTTTCTCCTCTTGACGAGGGCCTGGTGTAAAGAAGCCACTGGCTTATCCATATACCCTCAATAAAAAATTCGAGTTCGAGTTCGAGTTCGAGTTCTCTCTCTCTCTCTCTCTCATCTCTCTCTCTCTCTCTCTCTCTCCTCTCTCTCCCCTCTCTCTCTCTCCTCTCTCTCTCTCTCTCTCTCCCCTCTCTCTCTTCCCCCTCTCCTCTCTCTCCTATCCTCTCCTTTCCTCTTCTCCTCATGCCCTTTGTCTTGGGCTAATTCAATAGATTTTATCGTGGGTGTTGTTTTTATTGCAGTTAGAGATGAGATTCTTAGTACTATTATAGCGATATTGTTTTAGTTTGATATTGTTTTAGTTTGATAGTCCAGTTGATTATGGGCTTTAGAATTCTGTATCGTATAGGGGTTCTACTTGTTTGAATAATTGGTTAAAAAAAAATTAATTTCTCTATTTGATTGAAGTTGTATTTCCCCTTCCCCCTTGATACTCTCCCCCCACCCCCATCCTTTCCAATGCTTTTCTGTTATCATCGTTATGTTGTTTTCTCGTGGTGATGGGGATCATTTGTTATATTGTTGTCTCATGGTGATGGGTGATTGTTGTTATAATTGTATCTCTATTATAATAATCATTATTGTCATCTTATTTGACTTCTCTTGCTTTGATAGTTATTGTGTGAATATGTCATTTTTAAAAAAGCGCTATTTGAAAAGTATCTATCTATCTATCTGTCCCGTAGTCTGACGACCGTGGGGGCACCCTCAAAGACTCAGCAACCAGTTCCCTCCATTCTTCTCTCTGTTCTGCCTTTCTCAGGGTTTTGTTGAGTTCTAGGCCTGTCCATTCACTGATGTTATCCTCCCAGCTCTTCCTTGGTCTGCCTCTTCTTCTTCCTCCTTGGACAGTGCCTTGCAAAACTGTCTTTGTAATTCCTTGGGATCTTGTGACATGCCATATAAACCCCTTAAGTTTACGCTTTTTCACGATCGTTAGAAGGTTCTCATAGGGTCCAATGGTTTGCTGGATTCTGTTATGCACGCTTTCGTTGCTTATGTGGTCTTTTTAGGGGATGCCAAGGAGTCTCCGAAAGCATCTCATCTCCACTGCCTGTACTCTTCTCTCCAAATCTGCAGTCAGGGTCCATGATTCACAGGCATACAAAATATGGATATGACAAGGGAGCGCATTAGTCTGATCTTGGAGATAATTGAGATATTCTTATCTCTCCAGTGGTTTTAGTTTTGACAAAGCTGTTATTGTCTGTGCGTCCTGCATACTACTTCTGGCTTGGATCCCTGGTCGGATACAATGGCTCCCAGGTACTTGAAGCTTTGAACTGTTTTTCCCGCTTCTGGGCATTAACCCTGATATCAGGCTAATGCCGTTGGTGTTTTTTAGTCATCAAATTTGGTCTTTTCCCGCACTGATTTCCATGCCGTATGTTTTGGAGGCCTTATCCAAGTGTTCTTTTTAGGCTGGCAAGCTCTTTTTCTGATCCTGCTATTCCATCAATGTCATCTGCGAAGCGGAGGTTTGTGATCGTTCTGCCACCAATGCTGACTGATCCTTCATGATGTTCAGTGCATCAGCATGATTCCTCAAGGAGATGTTTTAAAAGAGTGTGATAGTAGACACCTGCCTTACTCAACTGTTGTTCAAACATTCTCCAATGTTGTTGTTGTAGTACACTGCACTGGGCCTCGCTGTACAGCTGTTTGATGACTCTGATCAGGTTTGCATTGATGCTGTACAAGTTCATGGTTGCCCACAAAGCTGCATGCCACACCCTGTCAAATGCCTTCTTAAAATCGATAAATACGTGGTATAGGTCTTGTTGATGTTGAAGGTACCGCTCACATAGTATTCTGAGGTTGAATATCTGTTCTGTTGTGCTGCGCCCTGCTCTGAAACCTGCTTGTTCCTCAGCAATGATGGTCTCTGCTTGTGGCTTCAGTCTATTCAATATTATCTGCAGCATGACTTTGCTTGGGTGACATATGAGGCTGATTGTGCGGTAATTATGGCATTGTTGTAGATTTCCTTTCATAAAAAGCACACGTTTGCTGGGTGGAGGAGGAGAGGAAGGAGGTCATTGAAGATAATATTGTCAGTAATGACGAATGCCTAGTATTTTCTAACGTTTTATTCTTGTACCTTTTTATTATCTAAAGTATAAACGTGAAAAAATAGATGAAACAGTAAGTGAAGTAATTTGTTTGTCCTGACGTTTTATGATTTTCTTTTTTTAATTCTTAAAACATTTTTTATTTAAATGTGTGTATGGACGTGAGCACGAACGCGCTCAGGTGTGCATGAGTATGTGTGTGCGTGTATATGTATATGTGGTAATTTGTATTTTCAATGTATTTCCTTATCGATTTTTTCCTCTTTTTTCTCTTTTTTTTTCTTTACTGGTTTAATTTAATGGTAGATGATGCAATGATGTAGTGTCTTAGTATAATCATTACGAAACTTGTTCTTAGATAGATGGCTTGAAGAAAAAAAGCAAATGCATTGCTTATTCAATGTACCATCTGGAAATAAAATTTTGACTTGACTTGACTTGACACTCACCCACCCACCCACACACGCATACACACACATACACACACTAACACACACAAAACACACAACGCTTACACACATACACACACACTTACACACTTACACACACAAACACACACTTACACACACACACACCCCAAACACACACACACAAACACACACACACACACACACACCAAACACACACACACACACACACACACAAACACACACACACACCACACACAAACACACACACACACACACACACACACAAAACCAAAAAACAACACACACACACACACACACACACCACACACACACACACACACACACACACAGAGCTACGACCATGCCCTGGAGCACAACTCCAGTAGACAAGAGGGGACAACTCCATTACACCCATCCCTCTCTAATGGATACGAAAGCAAGGGAAAGCACCCCCCCCCCCTTCCCCCCCCCCTTTTTTTTTCTCCAAAAGCGACAAGTACAAGATCCACTTTTCGCTGAGAGCACTTCACCATCCCAGTCTTCACACAGAGAGAGCGACTACAAAGGGGAGATAACGACTTGCAAAATGGGAGAAGTGAAACATGGGCCCAGAAAGGACAGAGAAGATCAGTGTGATGAACATGATGAAAGACAAACAGAAAGGATAGAAAAAAAAATGTCAAAAAGCTAAGCAGCACACACACACACACCGACACACACACCGACACACACACACACACACACACTCTCTCTCTCTCACACACACGCACACAACACACACACACACACACACACACTGTACCTTTTTATTATCTAAAGTATAAACGTGTAAGAATGGATGAAACAGTAGGTGAAGTAATTAATTTTGTTTGTACTGACGTTTTATGATTTTCTTTTTTTTAATTCTTAAAACATTTTTTACTTAAATGTGTGTGTGGACGTGAGCGCGCACGCGCGCAGGTGTGTATGAGTATGTGTGTGCGTGTATATGTATATGTGGTAATTTGTATTTTCAATGTATTACCCTATCGATTTTTCTTTTTTTACTGGTTTAATTTAATGGTAAATGATACAATAGTGTAGTATCTTAGTATAATCATTAAGAAATTTGTTCTTAGATAGATGGCTTGATGAAAAAAAGCAAATGCATTGCTTATTCAATGTACCATCTGGAAATAAAATTTTGACTTGACTTGACTTGACTTGACACACACAAACGCACACACACACACTCACACACGGCCACAATTTCACTCATATACTCACACTTACTCATTCACACACACACTCACACGCACGCACGCACATACACACACACACACGCACGCACGCACGCACATACAAACACACTCATACATGCACACACATACATGCACGGACGTATACATGCACACACATACATCACGGACGTATACACACTCTCATACACTCACTCACACACATGCACGCACACACACACACAACACACACACACCCCATACACACCACACACACACACACACACACACACACACACACAAAACACACACACATATATATATATATATATCACTTTAAGTGAACAGACGTAAAATTGAAGACACACACAAACACACACACACATATCTATCTAATATCTAATATCACAACTGTGAAAAAGACGTTAAATGAAATTGAACAAACACACACTCACACACACACGCACGCACGCATACACACACACACACACACACACACACACACACACACACACACACACACACCACACACACACACACACACACACACACACAAATTATATCACTTTAAGTGAACAGACGTAAAATTGAAGACACACACACACACAACACACACTTATCCGTCTGTATCACTTTTTGGTGGAAGGATGTTAAACTGAAGAACTAACACACACACACACACACCACACACACACCACACACAACACACACACACACACCACACACACACCCCACACACCCCTC
>CM054141.1:56876504-56896504 GCA_028751875.1 Rapana venosa
AGCTCCCCACAGCTTTAAAAGCAAACGGTGGTAGAGAATCGGTTTGCAGTATCGGTTTTGGGAAGAAAAGAAGAAGATATATTTAGGATAAGTGTTTAAAAGTGGGGGAAAAGGGTGTTGAAGTGATGTTCAAAGCTAGAAAGAAAGTGTGTCTGTATACATGGTTGATGTACATTTTATTGACATGTATTAGTTTTTTTTTGTGTTTTATATCTTGCATCGATATGTAGTGTTGTAGGTGGTTATTATTCCCGTTCCTATCATCAGCAGCAGCAGCAGCAGCATCAGCAGCAGCATCAGCATCGTCGTCGTCGTCGTCATCGTCATCATCATCATCATCATCATCAGCAGCATCAGCAGCAGCAGCAGCAGCAGCAGCAGCAGCGTCGTCGTCGTCGTCGTCATTTGTCGTCGTTGTCGTCGACGTCCTCCTCCTCCCCCTCCTCCTCCTCGTCATCGTCGTCGTCGCTGTCATCGTCGTCGTCGTACTCGTCGTCGTCGTCATCATCATCGCATCACCTCCGTCATCGTTATCGCCGTCATCGTCATCACCGTCATTGACGTCGTTGTCGTCATCGCCGTCCTCCTCCTCCTCCTCCTCCTCCTCCTCCTCCTCCTCCTCCTCCTCCTCCTCACCATCACCGTTGGATGTATAAATTCACCAAACATGTACACTTTCTGTTTACTTTGCCTTTATGTATTGTTCTGTTGCTTTAGATACTAAGATGGAAGCAAATACCTCAGTTTAACGGACACCCCATTTCTAATATGTTTTTTTCTGTATCCTTCAATACAGATGTATTCGTTAGTACCTTTATTTTTTCATTCATGAAGCGAGGTTGTTTTTTAAATTATTATTTTGAATGAACAGATGTGGGAAAGGATAAGATTTTTTTTAAAAGATAGTACATTTTTGAAACCATTCAAAAACGATTTTGACATCCATCAGAGAAAAAAAATGCATTCAATTCAAACGTTAAAAAAAACCCTTAAAAAAACCTTCAGAACTTCAAAAACTTCAGATGTGGCACAAGAATAAGATTTTTTGTTAAAAGATAGTACCATTTTGAAACCATTCAAAAAAGATTCTGACATCCATCAGAGAAAACAAATATATGCATTTAATTCAAATGTAAAAAGAAAACTTCAGAAAAAAACAACTAGATCCCATTATAAAAAAAACACACTTTAGGAAGGCAAAAACCATCCACGCACAAAACACACGGGCAATTAGCAGAAATAGAAGCATCAAAGCATCGTTAAGATTCGATTGCAGATTTATATAACAAAACTCATTTCGTTAACTGCATATGTGGGCAATTTATATAAAAAGAAGTAACAAACAGCTTATTGAGGTAGACAATATGACTGAGTTATTGCTAAAAAAAAAAGCAATACCCCAATACCACACAACCTTGGTGACAGATATAGCAACAATCTATAGAAATAGTGATACAGGTAATAATAAACGGTAAAAGGATTGTCTTGGCCACCTGATAAAGCTAATAGCTGAACTGACGGCGTGATATTTTTTTAATTTTTGGACACGATTTGCTTGATGGTTTGGAATAGAGATAGTTGGTGGTGGTGTTCGTATTATTAATACCTAAGGGTGCACGAAACATTAGCTGTTTGGTTTGAATCTTGATCCTACTAGATAACATTTGGGTAGAAAATGTTGGCATGTCTCGTACTGACTTACGAGCTACGATGCCACCGAGTCTCTCTTCTCCTTATTTAATCAAACATATAGGAGACCAGCCATCAATGTTGACAAAAAATCACTGACAATTTCTCTGCGTTTATTTCGTTGTTGAACCATGGCTGGACACACACACACACACACACACACACACACACACACACACCACACACACACACACACCAACACACACACACACAAACCACACACACACACACACACAACACACACACACACACACAACGCATACACACACACGTACACACCACACGCACACACACAGAAACACACAGACAGCAGACAGTCAGACACACACAAACACAGACAGACACACATACACACAACACACACACACACACACACACACACACACACACACACACACACACACACCACACACACCACACACACACACACACACACACACACACACACACACACACCACCGCCCACAGTACACAGACACATTATGTGTGCGTAACTTCGTAACGCACGCTTACACATTATTTTTGTCTACTTCTCCTCTCTGTCTCCTGCTGTTGAGGACACTACATATAATAGATCTGAGATTGTTTTAGTGGGAGAGGCAGGGGGATGCTGACAGTTCCAATTTCAGAGTTAACACCTCCCTTGAGGGCTTGATGGGTCCCCCCCCCCCCCCCCAACTATTTTGCAGTAATCAAACACCCGTGTGTCTGATTCGCGATGTAGGGAAATATTTCGGCCTGGCCTTCGTTTCGGATTTGAACTGAGGACAAAATTTTATAGAGGGGACTAAACAGTTCCCACCGGTACAGGATAAAAAAAAACAGATTGACAGACGGACGGACGGGGACAGACTCACAGAAATACCCATACACACACGCTACGTAGCACCATACACACATAAACGCACACACATACACGCACACATAAAGCATTCACATATACACACATACACAAAACAAAAAACGCACGCCCGCGCGCGTTACACAGACACACACACACACACACACACCCCAAAACACCCCCAACACCTACAGACTGGAAATCTCCCCAGCCCCAAAATTTTTCAGCACTGTCTGCCCCCCATTTTAAAGTAATTCAAAGTACGGGTTTGGTTCGATCGTCAACAAAAACTTCTGGGTGAAACCCTGGGCCTCTACCTTCCCACTAGCCATGGCGTGATGTTTTCCCCTTTCCCTGTCTGGAAATTCTAGATCAATAGGGCCCACCGTCATCTTTTTTGCGGTATGCTCCCCCTCCTTGCTGGCGGGGTAGCTCGTGGTCAGTGTTCCTTAAGGGGGGTTGCTCCGCAGATGGTTGACCATTCGTGCGCCTTGGTTTTTTGTACAGCCCCGCCTCCCTCCCCTCCCAAGTTCACCTATCTGTAAACGAATACCTGCACTCCTCAGGGAAAGAACAGGTAAAGTAGCGAAGGAGAAGAGATGGGCACCACCCTCAATGTTGCTGGCCCAGAGAGAAGCTGAGGTCTCTGATACCTCACGTTCTTGACGACAGCAGATGTCATGGGAACCATCTTTTCCATTACCTGTGGCCATCTTTATACTGACTGTCTTTTGTCATTCAGGGAACAGTACAAGGAGGGAGACGAAAAGGCAGACAGAGAAAACAACGGGAAGACAACATCAGAGAGTGGACTGGCCTTGAGTGGAACGATTTGCTACGGAAAGCAGAGGACCGCGGGGAGTGGAGGAAGCTGGTTGCAAAAATCTTCATTGGTGCTCCCACGGGTCCACGGGACTACGGGATAGGAGAGGGTGAGGGTGAGGGGGGGTTGTTCTTCTGGAAGCTTCCGTAAGCCCACCTGCTACCTCTTGTCCCGTCCTGTCATTTTCTTATAAGGGATCTGGTGTGAGATTTGGCATCGAGTTTCCCCGAGTTGGGGGCAGGTTACACTTGTCTCTGAAACCCACATAGGTTGTACATACGTGGAGGTAACTTGTCAAGATGTTCGGTACTTGTGGGAGAATAAGTGAACATAAAATAGATAAACGATCTCGGTCTGTGCTTTGAAAACGATCTTTGAGTCTGTTTGACGTATCTGAACTTCATACATGTCCTTTGTTGCGCAGGACAGGTACGCTGGTGTTCAGGTACAGTTAGTGCATTTTGAACTCCGTCAAGCTACCAAACAGCCACCCAGGCAGCCACACGAGCAGGCAAGCAAACAACTAACCAGCCTACCAACCAGCCAACACACCAACCAACCAACTAACCAACCAACCAATCAACAACAAAAAATCAAACCAACCAACCAACAAAACCCAAATGCTTTGCCGACCCAAATCCTACCAACTGACAATTAGAAAGAAGATCACTGCACACACGCATCCTTTAAACAACAAACATACCATAACAACAACAAAGTGGCAAGAGAGAGAGAGAGGGGAGAAGAGAGAGAAAAGAGAGAGAGAGAGACAGACAGACAGAGAGACAGAGAGACAGAGAGACAGAGAGACAGAGAGACAGTGACAGACAGAGAGAAAAGAGAGAGAGACAGAGAAACAGAAAGACAGAGAGAACAGTGTAATAATAAGAAAAAGGTGGTGTAAACACAGAAGCGGGTGTTTGTGTGGTGTGTTTGTGTGTG
Organism: Rapana venosa; assembly: GCA_028751875.1. Lineage (NCBI taxonomy): Eukaryota > Metazoa > Mollusca > Gastropoda > Neogastropoda > Muricidae > Rapana > Rapana venosa. The sequence continues at coordinate 56,880,800 of CM054141.1, forward strand.
TGTGTTGGTGTGGTGTGTGTGCGTGCGTCTGTGCGTGCGTTTGTGTGTGTGTGCGTGTGTGCACGTGCGTGTGCGCGCCCGCGCGTGTGTGTGTGTGTGTGTGTGTGCGCGCGCGCGTGTGTAAGTGTGTGTTTTTAATTTTTTTTTTTTATTGTATTCTTTTATATCGAGGATAATGGAAGAAGCACTTATGTGCTTTTTTACATCCAGTCCCCGTGTTTATGCGGTTTTGTAAATTCTGTCATCTGTTCCCACCGGCACACAATGGCCTACTCTTACGAAAAGTGGAACAGGATTTAACGTGTGCGCGAGATAATCTGCGTGCGTTCGCACACGGGGCCTCGGTTTATAGTCTCATCCGAAGGACTGTGTGTGCGCGCGTTGTTGTTGACTTCAATTTTACGTCTGTTCACTTTTAGTGATATTAGACGCCCTCCCCCCCCCCCCCCCCCCCATCCCCTCCAAAAAAACAAACCAAACAAACAAACAAACAAAAAAAACAAAAACAAAAAAACAAAAAAACAAACAAACCGGGAGATGTGGATGTGGTGTTAAAAAAAATAAAATAAAAAAATAAAAAAATAATAATAATCTCGAAAAACTTGGCAATGCGACAGGAATTTAAAAAACAACAAAAAAACCCCCAACAAGTCATTAAATGGGACTGTAACAAAGACCTTTCACAATTTCAAATGCCAATTTTAAATTACTGAATATGCTGGTGAGGGAGTTTTCAGAAAAATGGGGCATGAAAGGTTTTACACTCTGGCAGTCAAAAAGTATATGAGTATTAGTGATATTCTCACCACACAGGCATTTACCATTTTTGCTGAATTTGGTTATCAATGCATTTAGTTTCATTCTATAGAATAAAGTATTAATTCTCCTTGACGTAAAAACACTTGTACTAACTTCTGAATGGTTCCCCACTGTTAGATTATGGGTATTGATTGCAGTTCTAGTTAAAAGTCTCTCATTTTGCTGATTACTACCAGTGACCTTTCTCCATGATTTTTGTTCTAGTAAGCTATACCCTTCTTGTAAGGATAAAGGCACATGCAATTCTATTGCATCCCGTCCATGTTTTGCATCCTTTTTGGCAGCTCTATCCGCCCACTCATTTGGAAAGAACCCAGTGTGTGAAGGCACCCAACAAAAATTCACACTTATGCCCTTTAAGGTTAAGAGATGTATGACATGCTTAATCTCTAATATGATTTTCGAAGTTTTCTTGTAACATGGGATTTTAAAGCATACAATGCCGATTTAGAATCAACGCAAAGAAGAATTTGAAATATACCCAACGGCAAATCAAAGATATAAGTAAGACCCATTAGTATTGCTACAAGTTCTGCTGTAAATATCGAGTGATGTTTACCAATATAATATGATTTTTCAATTTTTAACGCTGGTATAACAAAAGCAGAACCTGTTTCTTGATTATCTAGGCGTGACCCATCTGTATAAATTTGTAAATGGTCAAAATATTTATGATGGATGTGGGATCGGACATCAGCAACCATTATATTCTGGTTGTCATTCTTGTTTTCATTAGACACCTCTATATCAAAGTGTGCTTTATTCATCTCCCATGATGGCAAGGTAAGATTGCTTCTCGTGTGTCCATGCTGTGTTGATTGACTTCAGAGTTTTCTACCAGATCAGACACATATGTACTTATGGGCATTAAAGAGGATATATATTTCGCTCTTTTAGGAAAATTAAACTCTGATTTCACTTCTATTTCTTCTGAAATAAAGTTTTCTGTCGTTTTGTTTCTAAGCAAATATTTAGCACATGCCAGTTGACGGTAATCAGCTAAAGGCAATATGCCGACTTCGTTATATGTTCCCAGGGCTGAGGCGTGATAAGGCACACCAAGAGCCAGCCTGTATGCTTTGCAGTCTATACTTTGTAACTTTTTAAGTAAATACTTAGGCGCACTGAAAAAGACCTCTTGACCATACATAATTTTGAACGAATAAGGGATGTAGCTAAATATTTCAGATTTAATGTGTCTTGGCCCCAGAACTGTTTGCTTACCATCTTCAATAAGTTTAAGCCTTTCTTTGCTTTAGTTAAATTGTCTTCGATATGTGCATTCCAAGTTAGCTTAGAAGTGAGAATAACACCCAAGAACTTTACGGTGTCTTTATACTCAATCATGTTGGTCCCAATTCTAAATGCTGGTAGGTCATCTGGATTACTTCCATTGTTAAAAAGCACAGTGTACGTTTTTTTCTGTGGATAAAGTAATCCATTTTCGAGCATATAATTATCGATGTTGTTAAGCTGGTTCGGTATACCTTTTTAATGTGGTTTAACGCTCTTTTTGGTGTGTTCGTTTCATAGAAACATTCATCCACATACATATATCATCTGCATATTGTACTAAAAACGACTTCCTTCGACAATTTCATAGGAAGATCATGCAGCAAAACATTAAATAAGAGAGGCGATATTACAGAACCTTGGGGAAGTCCCATATGAAGAGATCTAAAACTAGAATATGATTTAGCTACTCTAACCTGTATACTTCTATTAGTCAAAAAACTTTTAATATAATTATAAAAATGCCCAGAAAAGCCCAGATTCTTAAGTTTAAAGTAGCAACTTAGCATGCCAAACTTGATCATAACGCTCTTTTTATATCAAAAAATGTTGCAAGAACGGTTTTTTCTTCTTGCAAACTGATTTTTATATGCGTTGATAGCTTAACCAAGTTATCTATGGCAATCTGTCTTTCGAAAACCCGCTTGATTGACCCGGGGTTAAATTTTTTTTTTATCACAGAAGTACATCAGCCTTTTAAGAAAAATTCTCTCCATTAGCTTGCCAGTGTGTGAGGTCAAAGCAATTGGCCTGTAGCTAGTTTTGTCTGTTCTGGGTTTTCCTTGTTATGAATAGAATGACAATAGATTGTTTCCAATCCACTGGCACAACACCTTCAATCCAACATTTATTGAACAATTTATGCAGTAGAAAAATAAAGTTTGCTGGTAGATGTTTTAGCATGTCATTAGAAACTGCATCTAGCCCGACAGATGTTTTCTTAGTAGAAAGAGACAGTAAAGCATCTCTAACTTCATCCACTGATATTGGAGCATTAATGCATAAACTGTTGTCAGAGATTGGGTCATTATACTCTGTTTTATTTTCCTCTTCTGTTCTATAGTTCCTACACTTAAGTGACAATCCTTCAAGACGCATCGATTTTGAAAACATATCTGCAAACGCCTCTGCCTTTTCTAAATTTGATGGGAATTCTTTGTTTTCCAGTCTCACTGGACAAGTTGGTAAACTAACGCCTTTTTTCATTTCATGAAATTTTTCCCAAACCTTTTTAAGGTCCTTATGATTTGAAATTTCGGTGGTACAAAAAGAAGTCTAAAACTGTCTCTTAGCCTGAGCTACAACAAGGTTACAATGAATTTTAGCTTGTTTCTGTTTTACATTATTTTCTAATGTTTTATCTTTTAGATAAATTTTATACATTGAGCGTTTATTTTTAACTGCTTCCTCACATGCTGGTGTCCACCAGATATTTCCCTTATGTTTATTTATTTTTACTGTATTAATTTTGGGGATAGATAAAGTGGCAGCATTAAGAATGGTCTCAGTAAAACTGTGCGCGCGCGTGTGTGTGTGTGTGCGCGTGTGCGCCTGTGTAAGTATGTGTGTGCGTGCATGCGTGTGTGTTTGTGCGCGCGTGTGCGCATGTGTGTTTGTGCGTGCGTGTGTGTTTGAGCGTGTGTGTGTGTTTGTGCGTGCGTGTGTGTTTGTGTGTGTGTGTGTGTGTGTGTGTGTGTGCCTGTGTCAACATTCTCTGCTTTCAGACCAGGCACTCCACCAACAAACACAACCCAAAGACCATGGCTGCACTTCCACGGAGAGACGCCACTTGCATCGTTCTTGAAGGGACGCGTGCATGATAAACTTTCTTTTCCCACTAGCGTTTCAACGGTTTATTCTCTCTCTCTCTCTCTCTCTCTCTCTCTCTCTCTCTCTTCTCTCTCTCTCTCCTTCTCTCTCTCTCTCCTCTCTCTCTCTCTTCTCTCTCTCCTCTCTTCTCTCTCTCTCTCTCCTCATCTGTCTGTTTGTCTGTGTGTCCGTCCATTTGAATGTCTGTTTTTTGTGTCTGTCTCTGTGTCTGTGTTTTTGTGTGCTTGTGTCTGCTTGTCTGTCTGTCTCTCCTCCCCCCCCCTCTCTATCCCTTCCCCTCTCTTTCTTTCCCTCTTCCCTCTTTCTCCATCTCTTTCTCTCTCCCTCTCTTTTCTTCACTCCATCCTCTCTGTCTTTCCCTGTCTCTCCTCTCTCTCTCTCCTCCTCCCCCCCTCTCTCTTTCCCTCCCCCCTCTCTCTCCATCTCTTTTCTCTCTCCCTCTTTTTCTTTCCTTCTCTCCATCCTCTCTGTCTTTCTCTATCTCTGACTCTCTCTTCATCCTCTCTCTCTCGCTCCATCCTCTTTCTCTCTCTCTCTCTCTCTCTCTCTCTCTCTCTCTCTCTCTCTCTCTCTCTCTCTCTCTCTCTCTCTCTTCTTCTCTCTCTCTCTTTCCTCTCTCTCTCTCTCTCTCTCTCTCTCTCTCTCTCTCTCTCTTTATTATTATTAAGATGTATCCCTAACGGGCGGGGACTGGATGTAAAAAAGCACATGTGTGCTTATTCATTATCCTCGAAATAAAAGAATTTGTCATTGTCATTGTCATTGTCTCTCTCTCTCTCTCTCTCTCTCTCTCTCTCTCTCTCTCTCTCTCTCTCTCTCTCTCTCTCTCTCTCTCTCTCTTCTTCTTCTTCTTCTGTCTGCCTGTCACTATATCTCTACCCATCTTTCTGTTTATCTTTTCCCATCTGTCTATAATTATGTGTAGGTCCGTCTTCCTCTCTTTCTATATCTGTTTTCTTTATCCTTCTGTCTCTCTTATTTTGTTTGTCCATGTTTGCATATCGGCCTGTACCTCTATTCCTCTCTCTCTCCTTCTCTCTCTCTCCCCCCCTCTATCTCGCTGCCACCCTCTCTCTCCCCCTCTCTCCCCCTCTCTCTCCCCCCTCTCTCTCCATGTGCTCTTACTTGTTTGTCTGCCTGCTTTTTTTATATTCTACTGTCTGTCTTCATGTCTGTTTATCTCGATATTCTGGGATCTTTTTTTAATGAAAAAATAATAACATTGTTTTATAAGATAGTTTAAGATAACACTTTAGTTGCAGGATAAATCCTTTGCATATTTAAGACAGAGGTTTTTGTATCCCACTAACTGATTTCTAAGCGAATTTAAAGAAAGAAAGATGGAAAGAAAGGACAGAAATGGATCGTCAGGTAGTTGAATAAACAACCAAACATGAAAGCAAACAAATAACCAACTAAAATAAAAGCAAAAATCAAACAAACACAAAATAAACATAAGATAACAAATAAACAAACTGAAGTCTCTTTGATCAGGCAAACAAACAGGGAAAAAAAACAAAAACAAGCCAATTCAAAAAGACATCCTTTGAACAGAAAATTATAAAGACAAAAAGACGAACACGATACGAGCTTACCACAAAAATAACCTTACTCAATTCCAGTGGGTTTCAAGCAAAAAATACCTTGATGTGTGAATGACAGAAAATTTGTGATAGGAAAATAAAAGACAAGTGGAATAAACAGCGCTTTGTGTGTGCGTTGTGCGCGTCAACATTTCCTGTGTTCTGACCAAAAACAAGTTGTTCACACCAAATGGTGATGCTGAAGACATTGGCCACAGGTCACCACATGCCACGTGTATGTGTTTTGAGGAAAGGATGTAAAGTACGCATTTTTTTCTCATTGGCTACAATATGGAATAGTCTTCTCTCTCTGTCTCTGTCTGTCAGTCTGTCTGTCCGTCGGTCGGTCGGGCGATCTGTCTGTCTGTCTGTCTGTCTGTTGAGGGCATTGTGTAAAAAATCCCTGAGCTTATCCATTTACTCTCAATAAACAGTTCCAGCTCGAGTTTCTTTTTCTCTCTCTTTCTCTGTCTCTGTCTCTGTCTGTCTGCCTGTCTGTCTGTCTGTCTGTCTCTTTGTCTCTCTCTCTCTCTCTCTACCTGTTTCTATACCGCTGTCTTTCTTTTCTTTTTTTCCCTTTTTCTGTTTTTTGTAGCTTTTCTTTGTATATCTTTGTTTTCCTTCATTCTTTCTTTCTTTCTTTCTTCCGTTTTTTCATTCTTGCTTTCTTTCCTTCTTTCTTTTCTTTCATATTTTCTTCCTATCTTTCTGGGTTTTTTGGTGTAAATTGATTAAAGTGAGAACCAATAGTGAAAAGACCACTAGACATCTTTTGCTCGTTTTCAAGCTTAGCGTGTTCCAAAAAACCCACAAAAAAACATGTGATGTTTGAATGACAAGGGATTGTGGTGAGAACAAAAAGACTGAAACACACAACAGTGCAAGTGTGTGTGTGTGTGTGTGGTTTGTTTGTGTGTGCCGTTATATATATATATATATATATATATATATATAAATATATATATATATATTTAGCCCAGGTCAAAATGATTTTTTATGGAGGGTAGAAGATTAAGCTTAGGCTTATTTTACCCTTCATATAAAATGAAAAAGATGATCATAAAAGCATTGTGAGTGTGTGTGCATCAGTGTGTATGCGTGTGTATGTGCGTATGTGTGTTGTGTGATGTGTGCGAGTGTATGTGTATGTGTGAGCGTGCGTGTGTGTAGTGTGCGTGTGAGTGCGTGTGTGCTGTGTGTATGTGCGTATGTGTGCGTGTGTGTGTGTGCTGGTGTGTGTGTGCTGTGTGCTGTGTCTGTTCTGTGTCGGTGTGTGTGTGTGTGTGTGTGTGTGTGGTGTTGCTGTGTTCTGTGTGTGTGTGTGTGTGTGTGTGCTCGCGCGCGTGTGAACATTCTCTGTTGTTTTCAGAGCAAACACTTCAACAATCAACAGCGTCAAAGACCACGGCTAGCTTGCTTCTGCACCAATACCACTGCCTGTGTCATGAGAACAGGACAGGCTGCAGGAGAGAGAGTCTTGTCTTCCTTGCCAATCAGCTGCTCTCTGTCTCTGACTCTCTGTCTCTGTCTGTCTGTCTGTCTCTCTGTCTATCTCTCTCTATGTCTTTGTCTCTGTCTCTCTCTCTGTCTCTCTCTGTATGCCTCTGTTTTTCGTTGTCTCTCTGTCTCTGTCTCTCTCTGTCTATATAGTTATTATCTCTCTGTCTCTCTCTCTTTTGTCTGTTGTCTATATATCTCCCACTCTGTCTTTGTCTATATCTCCCTCTTTCTCTCTGTCTGTCTATATCTTTCTCTGTGTCTCTCTGTCTGTCTCTGTCTGTCTGTCTCTGTCTGTCACTGTCTCTCTATCTCTCTGTCTGTCTCTCTCTGTTTCCGTCTGACTCTCTCTCTCCTTCCTCTCTCTCTCTCTCTCTCTCTCCTCTCTCTCTCTCTCCTCTCTCTCCCTCCCTCCCTCCCTCCCCTTGTTTTCTTTCGGTATTCTTTTTCCTTTTTTTAAAAAATTCTTCTTTTTCCCTGTCTCATCATCTGCCATCCTCTGTCTCTCTCGTTCTGTCTGTCTGTGTCTTTGCTGGTATCTTTTTGTGTTTACTTGTCATTTTCTTCTGTGTGTTTCGCTATTTTTTGTATAATTTTTTTTTTTCATTATGTTTCTCTTGTTTTGTTTGTTATTTCTATATTTCATTCTTTCTTTCTGTCTTTCTTTCTTTCCAATCTCTTTATTATTTCTTGTTTTTCTAATTTTTTTCTCACTATCTATGACAATATATATTTCTTTTTAGTAAATAACATTTTTTTTAATGCGGGAAAACCTCCTTGACAGTTTCCGATACATGCCTTTGTTTTGAACTGACGTTTAATCCTACAACGCAATAAAATGATCAAACAACAAGAAGTAATGTTGTTGTTTTTGTGATTGTTGTTGTTGTTGTTGAAGAGGCCTCCAAAAGAAATCATGGGCTGACAACATCAAAGAATGGACCGCCCAACCCCTGCAACACCTACTAGCCACACAGAATCGTGAAGCATGGAAAAAGATCTCTGTCGCGTCTTCTCTCATGTCCCCCCTACGTTCTTTGAGACATGGGACTGAGTGAGTGAGTTGTTGTTTTGCGTTCCCCAGCTTAACATTCTGGGGGTCACCCAGAATGTGCAGTCTGACTCACTCATCCCACCTAGGAATCACTGTGAGATTGAAATTGTACTTTGAATGAGAAGTTTGCTTGTAATATAGGACTGTTTTTCAGTACAACGCCAAATAGGCAGCCATACTCCAATTTCAGCAAATATTTTTGGGTCTCCTTTAAAGGAAAGTGTCTGTTTTTATTTTAAGAGCTAAACATGGCTAAAGGCAATAATGTCAATACAACATTTTCCAACACAACAACAATTTAGTGTAGGTCTTGACAGTTAGCTAACATCAATAACTGACACAGCTTTGAGCATTGGCCACAACAAGCAGTAATGAAACAATAAACATAAACAAACAATTAAGAGCTTAACATGGCTAAAGGCAATAAATATCAACACAACATTTTCCGACACAACAACAATTTATTGTAGGTCTTGACAATTAGCTAACATCAATAACTGACACAGCTTTGAGCATTGGCAACAAACAAGCAGTAATGAAACAATAAACAAAAACAAACAATTAAAATAAATTAACATGAAACAATGACAAATAATAAATCAAAACAACCAAAAAAACCCCCACTCCCTTACACATAACCATGCTTATTATAGCGTGTCCTCAACAAACAAACAAAAATTAACGACTTAATTAATAGATGACAGGAGATTGTAATGAGAACGAACAAGTTAAAAGACCAGCGCACGTGTGTGCTGTGTGAGTCAACAGTTTCTGTTTTCAGACCAAACTCCTCAACAATAAAACAACACTATAGAACATGATCGGTGTTCCATACCATCATGCCAGCGGCTATGTCTTGAAAACAAAGGCAGGCAGCAGGAAAGTTCAAGAGGATATTTCCTCTGGAGTTAACATCAGTGCCGACTCCACTCTCACCAAAATGTCCTTCCGACGAGACTATAAACCGAAGTTCTGTGTGCAAACGCACGCAGAACATCTTTGCGCACAACGTTAAAACCCGTTCCGCTTTTCGGAAGAGTAGGCCATTGTGTGTCGGTGGGAACGGGTGACAGAATTTACAAAATTGCATACACACGGGGACTGGATGTAAAAAGAAGCCCATTAGTTCTTATTCCGTTATCCTCGAAATAAAAGAATAAAGTAAAAAACAATAACCAAACTGTCTCTCTGTGTTTTTCGTTGTTTTTTTTCTTCGTTTTAATTCACTTGGCTGCTTTTTTCCCCCTTTTTCCCTTTCCTCATTCCTTTTCCTTCTTCTTTTAATCGTTTTTCGTCTTCGTTTTCACTCTTTTCTTTCTTTCCTTCTTTCTTTCATTCTTTCTTTCTTTCTTTTTTTCTTTCTTTCTGTCTGTCTGTCTGTCTGTCTGTCTTTCTTTCTTTCTGCCTGTCCGTCTGTCTGTCTGTCTTTCTTCTTTTGTCTTTCTGTCTGTCTGTCTGTCTGTCCTTTTTTCTTTCTTTCTTTCTTTCTTCCATTTCTACTTTTCTTGACAAAACTTCCATAGCAGGTAAATTGCCTGACATGCTTCGATAATTATATTATTATTCCTTTTGGCCTAAACTGACATTGATCTGACACTTTAGAATGGAGAAATCAAGACATGACAATAAACAAACAAACATAAAAAGGTGCACACGAAACCAGCAAGCATGAAACTGAATAAATAAGCAAGCAAACAAAATCCCTACAAACTAGCCTTATTTAGTTTAGCGCGCTACAAGCCAAAAAATATTTATGTGAATGCGTGAATTGGAAGGAACTGTGATGAGAACGAGAAAGAAAAAGTGGAGACAGAATATGCAGTGTGTGTGTTGTGTGTGTCAACATTCTCTGTTTTCAGACAGCACACTTCAACAACAAAAGCTGTCAACAACTATAGCCATTGCTGTTCTTCTTCTTTTTCATCGAACGCTCAGACAGCAACTATTGTCTGTCACATGAGCGAAAATGTGTTGCGCTGCCGTTAAGCGCCTGACAAATCAGGTCCAACACATCCAAATTCGGCGTGGGGGAGAATTGCTAGTTTATAAGTATTTTTGCAAAACAAGGCAGGAGAATGGACAAAGAGGGCAGAAAATAGACAAGCAGGTGGTGACAAGAACAAAAGGAACAAGACAGAATTAAAGAGAGGGATAGAAATAAGGGAATTTGTTGTACGGAAAGCCAGTATTCTACAAAATGTCAGTACCTGTGTGATGAAAAAAGGGCAGAGAGCATGGCAATCTTGTCCTGCCTTCTATTAGCGGATCTCTTCTTTTCTATTTTTGTGTGTGCTCTGTTTGTTGTTGTTTCTCTGTCTGCTGCTTGATTTTTACTGTTCTATCATTTTGTTGTCTCTGTTCTATCTCTCTTTGGTCACTAGTTCTCTCTATCTTTCTCTGTCAGGTTCTAACTGTCTCTATATTTGTTTGTTTTCTGTCTCTTTCTTTCTTAATTTCTCGTTCATTTTGTCATTTCTTTCTTTTATTATTGATTCTTTTTCTCATTCTTTAATTTTTGGGGGTCTGTTTTTGTTCTCTCTCATTTCTTTCTTTCTTTCTTTTTTCTTTCTTTCTTTCTTTCTTTTCTTCTTTCGTTCTTTCTTTTTGCTTTTTTCTTTCATTCAAATACTGTTGGTTTGCATCTTTCTTATTTTTTCATTCTTTCTTTTCTTCTCTCTTAGTCCCCATGAACAATGTAACATTTCTCATGTGTCTTATACAATGGGATTTTACTGAAGTTGGATGCAGTGGGACTGATTGTCAAGCCCTTAAATGCAGCGCAACGCATTTTCACTCATATGACAGACAACAGTAATAGTTGTCTGAGCATTCGGTGACGAAAAAAAAAGAAGAATAGAGAAAGAAAGGCAGACAAACAGAAAGAAAGAAAGAAAGAAAGGCAGACAAACAGAAAGAAAGAAGAAGAAGAAGAAGAGAAGAAGAAGAAGAAGAAGAAGAAGAAGAAGAAGAAGAAGAAGAAGAAGAAGAAGAAAGAAGAAGAAGAAGAAGAAGAAGAAGAAGAAGAAGAAGAAAGAAGAAGAAGAAGAAGAAAAAGGGAAGAGAGAAGAAGAAGAAGAAGAAAGAAGAAGAAGAAGAAGAAGAGAAGAAGAAGAAGAAGAAGAAGAAGAAGAAGAAATTTTATGCTGGAAAAGTGCTTATAAGTGTTGGATAAATGCCTTTGACACTGATTTTAAAGCCTATGAATTAATGAAACAACGATAAGCAATGCGGCATTTAGCCATTGAATCCATAACAAAATCGCAAGATAAATAAATGACAAAATAATCAAACAAAAACTCTGACAAGTTGTTTGTTTTCTTTTTTAAGCGTAATCCACACTACAACCAAAACATGTAATGTGTGAATGATAGTGAATTGCGATGAGAACAATAAAGTGAAAAGAACAACAGTGCAGTGTGTGTGTGTGTGTATGTGTGTGTGCGCGCGTGCGTGCGAGTGCGTGGGTACGTGCGTGTTGTGTGTGTGTTGTGTGTGTAAACACTCCCTTGCTTTCAGATATCACACACACACATACACACACACACACACACACACACACACACACACACACACACACACACACACACACACACACGCGCGCGCGCGCGCGCGCGCGCGCGCACTTCAACAACAAACAGGGAGTGACAGTGAGCATTACCAGAGTTCTACAAATGCCAGTGCCTGTGTCTTGAGAAGAGCAAGCAGAAAGCATGGTGACGCTTTCTTCCTGACAATCCGTTGCTCTTTTGCCTCTTCTCTTTTTCTGTCCTTAGCTTCCTTCTTTCTTTCTTCTTCCCTTCTTTCTTTCTTTCTTTCTTTCTTTCTCTCTTTCTTTCTTTATTTCTTTCTCTCTCGCTTTCTCTCTCGCTCTCTCTCTCTTTTCTTTCTTCCTTTTTTTATTATTTAATTTTTTTCTCTCTTTCTTTCTTTCCTTCTTCCTTCCTTCCTTCCTTTCCAACCTTCCTTCCTTCCTTTCTTTCTTTCGTTCGTTCTTTCTTTTTGTCTGTTTGTCTGTCTGTCTGTCTTTCTGTCTGTCTGTCTGCGTGTTTGTTTACCAACATTTGTTCATCTTTACCTCTCTGTGTCTCGTCTGTCTGTCTGTCTGGCTAAGTATTTATCAGCTTTCTGTCTGTCTGTCTGTCTGTCTCCTTCTCTGTTTTTCTGTCTGTGTCTTTTTTCTCCGTTTTGTATATTTTTCTGTTGTGTTCTCTCTTCTTTCTCTATTTGCTTGCCTCTGTGTGTGTGTGTGTGTGTGTGTGTGTGTGTGTGTGCACGCACGCGCGTGGGTATGTGTGCGTGTATGTGTTTGTGTCTGTGCGTATGCCTGTCTATCTGTCACACCCACGCACACACACACTCTTTCTCTAACATACACATATACACACGCACAACACACACATACACACACAGGCACACACACACATACACACACGCATACACACACACGCACGCACACACACGCACATGAAAAAATGCATTGCTTATTCAGTGTATCATCTGTAAATTTTTTAAAAAGTGACTTGACTGAACTTGACACACACCACCACACCACACACACACCACACACACACACACACACACACACACACACACACACACCACACACACACACACACACACAACACACACACACCCACGCACCCACCCACCCACTCACACACACATACACACACACGTACACTAAATACTTTTTTCTACTTAAGAGGTTTCAAACAAACGCATGCGATGTGTGAATGACAGGGAACTGTGATGAGAACGAGAAAAGGAGGTGGAAACAAAAGCGCAGTGTGTGTATCTCTCTGTGTGTGTATGTTTGTGTTTGCACGTGTGCGCGTGTTTGCGTGCGCGCGCGTGTGCGCGTGTGTGTGAATGTGTGTGTTGTGTATTTGTCAACTCTTTCTGTTTTTTCAGACCACACACACTTCAACAACAAACAGCATCATCGACCACCTGCAGAGCTCGACAGATGCACGTGCGCATGTGAGGGAGGCTTACAACAAACACCCTTTCCTGCTGGGCACCAGCCGTTGCTCTTGCTTTGAGAGAAGACGGGGGTCGGGGGACGGGATAGGCTGGTTGGTTAGAGCGTTGCGCATTGCGCTCGTAATCTGATGACTCAGGTTCGATTCCCGTTCAAGGAGATTTTTTCCCCTCTGGAGTTAACATCAATGCCGAGTCCACTTCCCCCAAAAGTCCTTCGGATGAGAGACTATAAACTGAGGCCCCGTGTGCAAACGTACGCGGAAAAATCTTGCGCGCGTACGTTAAAGCCTGTTTCGCTTTTCTTAAGTGTAGGACATTTTGTGTCAGGGTTGTCTGGTGGTTCGAGCGTTGCATTCATGATCTGATCACCCGAGTTCGAACCCCCACCCCCCCAAGACCTCCTTTTGAGGGGATTTTCCCCTGGAGTTAACGCATCGGCGCCAGACTCCACGCTCCCAAAAGTCATTCAGATGAGAATCCTGTGTCTTCTCTCTCTCTCTGTCTCTCTCTCTCTCTCTCTCTCTCTCTCTCTCTCTCTCTCTCTCTCTCTCTCTCTCTCTCTCTCTCTCTCTCTCTCTCTGTGTCTCTCTCTGATGCTACAAGACCAGTGGACACATGCAGGGCTGTTAATTAAAGAAGACAGCGTTGAATAACCAGTTGGTTTGGAATAATTAATTGTTAGAGGCTGACAATAGGGTCGCCAGGTTATTTTGCACCATATTAGAGATGCTTGAAAATGAAATAAAGGTTTCGAATGATCTTTAAAAAAAACCCACATGTCTATTGATCTCTGATCTCTGCTGAATTAGGTGTCACAGATGTGACAGACAAGACGTAAGTGTTCTGTTGATCTCTGTATCTCTTTCTCTGTGTCTCTTTCTCTGTGCATCTCTCTCTCCGTCCCTCTCCTTCTCTTCACCCCCCTCTCTTTCTCTCTCTCTTCTCTTCTCTTCTCTCTCTCTCTCTCTCTCCTCTCTCTCTCTCTCTCTCTCTTTCTCTCTCTCTCTCTCTCTCTTCTCTCTCTCTCTCTCTCTCTCTCTCTCCTCTCTCTCTCTCTCTCTCTCTCTCTCTCTCTCTCTCTCTTCTCTTTTCATTATTTTAGTTATTGCTTATTGGTTCCTATAATTCATCCTTGTTATTACTTTGTGTTCAGTTTGAAACTGAGTTTACGTCAAAGCTTAAAGTCGTATCCGTTCATAGAGAGCTCATTTTGGGGTTTTTTGTTTTCATTACGTTAAATGCATCATGTGATTTTTCTTGTATCAATTTGTATTTACAAAAGAAAGTCGTGTATAACCCCCCTTGTCAATAGGCCCCATTGGGCAATGACAATAAATTGGTCAAAGCGTCAAAGCGTCTCTCTCTCTCTCTGGCTGATGCTACAATACCGGTGTGCACGTGCAGGGCTGTTCATTACAGAAGACAGCATTGAATAACCAGTTGGTTTAGGATAACTAATTGTCGGAGGCTGACAAGAGGTCGCCAGGCTATTTCCACCATCCTTGAGATGCTTGAAGATGGAGTGAAGGTTTGCATTTAATTCCTTTTTATTTCTTTATGTTTTTTTAATCGATGTGTGATCGCTCAGATGAATTAGGTGTCACAGATGTCACTGAAAAGGCGTGAGTGTTTTGTTGATCTTCTTTCTCTGTGTGTGTGGGTGTGTGTGTGCGTGCGCGTGCGTGCAAGTGTGTGTATGTATGTATGTTTGTGTGTCTGCGTGTGTTCTATGTGTGCGTGGGTGCGTGGGTGCGTGCGTGCGTGCGTGTGTCTGTCTTTGTCTGTCTGTCTGTCTGTCTCTGTCTTTTTCTATCTATCTGTAAGTATCTCTCTCTCTGTCTGCCTTTCTGTTTCTGCGTCTGTCTGTCTGTCTGTCTCTCTCTCTCTCTCTATCGGGACACGGGATAGCCTAGTGGTTACAACATTGCGTTGGCAATCTGACGACCCGGGTTTGTTTCCCGTTCACGGGGATATTTTCCCCTGGAGTTATCATCAGTGCAGACTCCACTCTCCCCAAAAGTCCTTCGGACGAGACTGTAAACCGAGGCCCCGTGTGCTAGTGCACACATTAAAACTGGTTCCGCTTTTCGTAAGAGTAGGCCATTGTGTGCCAGTGGGAACAGATGACACAATTTACAAAAAATCGCATACACACGGGGACTGATGTAAAAAAAAGCACATAAGTGCTTATTAATAATAATAATAATAATAATAATAATAATAATGTATGGAATTTATATAGCGCTGAATCTTGTAAAGCAACAAATCAAAGCGCTCAGATTTTATTTCATACCACTTTAAGTCACGGCAGAGTTCTCTCCGTGAAATTCGGGCTGCTCTCCCCGGGGAGAGCGGGAGAACGCGTCGCCACTTAGCGCTGCGCCACCCTTTCACCCTTTTTTTTTTCTGCAGCTGTATTTGTTTCCCCTATCAGAGTGGCTTTTTTCTAAGAATTTTGCCAGGGACAACTCTCTTGTTGCCGTGGGTTTTTTTTACGTGCGCTAAATAATTACGTGTAACACACGGGACCTCGGTTTATCGTCTCATCCGAAAGACTAGCGCCCAGACCACCACTCATGGTCTAATGGATGGGGGAAAAAATTTCCGGTCCAAACGGGGTACGAACCGCCGCACACTTCAGACCCG
>CM054141.1:56906504-56919004 GCA_028751875.1 Rapana venosa
CAAATCAAACAAGAAAAGACAATAACATATGCATACATTGAATTAAAAACAAAACAAAAATCTCCGAACAATATTACACCTTACAATTCAAATAATTAAACAATCTTGAAAATATATCCACCATAATACAAACAAGCAACAAAGAAAAACCAAACTAAAACAAACAAAGAAGACAAAACAAAATAAAAAAGACACACCAACTGCTTCCCTCCCCCCCCCCCTCACACACACATACACACAAAAAGGTTCAACCATACAAACAACTGAACAAAACAAACAAAAAAGATAAACCAACAAGAACAACGACAACAAGCAAATATGCGTGTGTGTGTATGTGTGTGTGTGTGTGTGTGTGTGTGTGTGTGTGTGTGTGTGTGTGTGTCTATGTGTATCTGTGTCTGTGTGTCCTTCTACCTGTCTGTGTGTCTGTCTAGTTTTGTGTCTCTTTTACTTTCCTTGTCTGTCTCTGAGCTATCAGTTCCCTTGTTTTCTCTCTATCTGTATATTCTCCTCATTGTGTCTGTTTACATATATTGTCCTCTGTGTGTGTGTGTGTGTGTGTGTGTGTGTGTGTGTGTGTGTGTGTGTGTGTGTGTGTGTGTGTATGTGTGTGTGAGTGTCTCTGTGTGTATGTGAGTATACGCGTGTACATGCGTGCGTGCATGTGTATGTGTGTGCATGCATACGTCAGTGCGCACGCTAACGTGAGTGCAAGGGCGTGCAAAAGAGAGAGAGAGAGAGAGAGAGAGAGAGAGAGAGAGAGAGAGAGAGAGAGAGAGAGAGAGAGAGAGAGAGAGAGAGAGAGAGAGAGAGAGAGAGAGAGAGAGAGAGAGAGAGAGAGAGAGAGGGAGGGAGGGAGGGAGGGAGAGAGATAGATTGAGAGAGAGTGTATTGCATAAGATGACTGAAGTAATGAAAGCACGGACTGTAAAAACACTAAATATTATCAGTCAGGTTGAAATACAGAAGCATTTCTTTTACTCTGTCTTTGTTAACAATTCCAAGCAATATGAAAAATATACTGTTAATGTCAACAGCTCGAGATAAATACTTTAAAATATTTCCTTTACCATACAAAAAAGTAGTGTTAATGTGAAAAGTTTACGATGAAAAGTTTAAGAATGTTTTCTGTGCTATGAAAAAAATGATATCGTGTTAATGTGAACAGTTCATGATAAACAAGTAGAGAATGCGTTATATACTATGAAAAATTTGTGTGAAAATGAACAGTTGACGATGAACAGTTTAAGAATGCGTTCTATACTATGTAAAAAAACTAGAGGTAATGTGAAAAGTTCATGATGAACAGTTTTACATTTTTTTAGAATGCGAAAAGAAAACAGTGTTAATGTGGGTATTTCATAACGAACAGTTTAAGAATCTCTTATATACAATAAACAAATTGTGAATATGACAATTCCATGAGGAATAGTTTAAGAATGTTTACCGTACTATCAAAATGCAATGGCTAACATGAACAGTTCACGATGAACAATCCGAGAATGTTTTCTCTTAGCGTGCATTGCATTGTGCCGCGAATGTTATATCCAAAGACGGGGCTTCAATCAAAAGATTGAGAAGATCCGTTACCCAGTGATTGCTCTTTAAAATAGCGAATACAGGCCAATCATAAAAAGTCACTTTTCTTTTTTTACAATACATCAAAGAAAGGCTTATAGGAGAACGAAAGTCTGTTAAGGTCTTTGTCCGATAGAGCATATGGCTTTTAGACATTGTGGAGAGAAAGGAAGTCTGCTGGAAATGCTGTACTTTTCCGTTAATGAGAGAGAGAGAGAGAGAGAGAGAGAGAGAGAGAGAGAGAGAGAGAGAGAGAGAGAGAGAGAGAGAGAGAGAGAGAGAGAGAGAGAAAAGAGAGAGAAAGAGAGAGAGAGAGAGAGAGAGAGAGAGAGAGAGAGAGAGACAGAGAGAGACAGAGAGAGACAGAGAGAGAGACAGAGAGAGAGACAGAGAGAGAGACAGAGAGAGATAGAGACAGACAGACAGAGACAAAGATAGACATACATACAGAGAGAGAAAGAGACACAGAGAGAGAAACAGATATACAGACAGAGAGAGACAGAGAGAGACAGAGACAGAGAGAGACAGAGAGAGAGAGAGAGACTTCAGACTTCAGACTTCAGACTTTTACTGTACATCGGCCTTAGGCCACAATACAAAGGAATGACGGGTGTGTGGAGTGGACATATGACACGAGTGTTATAAACACATTGCTATCAATGTATATAAATATGAAATGATATATCAGCAATAATAAAGAAATTACATCACCCATTTCTTGAATATTCATCACAAATCAATTCACGTTCGTCATAATCGACAATGTTTTGAATGTAGTTTTCATCAATATAAGGATCCATTTCTATACAGTTATCTTACTTCTTCTGTTGGTTGCATGAAAAATAAATCGTGATAAATTATGTCTATCAGTAGATATTGTAGCTTTGAGTAGCACGTGCAAAGGAAGTCTCTTCGCATCTTTAAGAAACTTGTGTCTCAAATCTTCATAGACAGGGCAATTAAATAAAAAGTGTTCTTCATTCTCTATTTGGTCTTTACAAACAGGGCACTGCTTATCTTTATTTGAACTACTATAGCGATGTGTATTATTGTTTAGTGGTAGCGCATTCACTCGTACTTGAGTAACTGCAACGCGAAAGCAATATGTATCCATTTCACTAATATACTTCTCTCTTTCAAAAACAATCTTAAAGTTTCTGTAACTATCATATCTACTGCGATCTCTGATGGTGCCAGTCCATTCCTGGGTAAACCAATCTACAAGTCTTTGTTTAAAGGCACGTAAGAACATTTTTATGTCTCCTACTCCTTGGTTTAACCAAACGATATTAAACCCAGTTATGCAGAATATTTCCCTGATTTTAGAGACCCAGCATTGTTTGCCCTTTTTATCTAATTCTAACAACATACAATAAGCTTTATGTGGCAATCTTTCAGAATCCATATGTAATAATTTAAACCAAAATCTTACGCATGCAACATACGTATTTACATATAATGGGTACCTGCCCAGATCTCCATACACCATTTTATTTGGTGTCTTGACAGGAACACCTAAAAATCTTTTACAAGCGATTAAATGTACTTTTTCTAGATGCTCTAGTCTATTCAATCCCCAAATTTCAGCTGAGAGAGACTCATGACTCAAGACTCCAGACTCAAGAATACTTTAATGTCTCAACTAGAGAAATTATGAGTGGCATTTTAAAATTACAATTACACAGCATGCATTATTTAACAATACAGATAAAAGAAAAAACACAAGTAAGAGAGAGAGAGAGAGAGAAGAGGGAGAGAGAGAGAGAGAGAGAGAGAGAGAGAGAGAGAGAGAGAGAGGAGAGAGAGAGGGAGAGAGAGAGAGAGAGAGAGAGAGAGAGAGAGAGAGAGAGAGAGAGAGGAGAGAGAGAGAGAGAGAGAGAGGTTGTATAAGGCAAGCAACACACAGAAATAAAAACGAAACCACACATTTTTTGTTAGGATAATAGAAGTTACACGAGTCTGCCTATGTAAACAACACACAACGAAATAATAAACAATATCGCTAATGTCAAATTGTTAGATGACCAGTTTTAAGAATGCTTTCATTTTTGTTTCACATTGTTTTTAAAAAAAATGTATACCACTTTAAATCATGAGATTTCTCTGCGTGAAATTCGGGCTGCTCTCTCCGGGGAGAGGTGGTCGCCACAAGAGCAGCGCCACCTTTTTGTCTGCAACTATATTTGTTTCCCTATCAGAGTGGCTTTTTTCTAAGAATTTTGCCAGGGACAACTCTCTTGTTGCTGTGGGTTCTTTTACGTGCGCTGATAATTCTGTGTGATGCACGGGACCTCGATTTATCGTCTCATCCGAAAGACTAGCGCTCAGATCACCACTCATGGTCTAATGGATGGGGGGGGGGGGGGGGGGGGGGGGGGGGGGGGGGGGGGGGGGGGGGGGGGGTTTCGGGCCCAAACGGGATTTAAACCACCGCACACTTCCGACACGGACTTTTCGCTTTTAAGACAGGCGCGCGTTACCTCTAGACCACCGACCCACATGTGGCATCAACGTTACGACCAAAGTTATTAATTTCAAAAGAAGTACAATAGCCTGGCATCAATACCTGGTTTTGCTCCATTATTTCAGAGCTCTGTGTTCTTTAAAATGACCAGTCTTGGCTGATGGAAAACGGTCAGTTGGAAAAAGGAACTTCAAAGGGAGTCTTAAACGAGAAGGTAATGCCTGCAAGGGCTTTGACCTGGAGGACGACAGCGTGCGTTTAGAAACTAATAGAGAGTCAGGCGGCTTTGTGGGAAATATCGTTTGTTTCTGCTAAAGAAAGAAAGAAAGAAAGAGAGAAGAGAGAAGAGAGAGAGAGGAGGAGAGGAGAGAGGAGGGAGAGATGAGAGAGAGAGAGAGAGGAGAGAGAGATGGAGAGAAGAGAGAGAGAGAGAGAGAGAGAGAGAAGAGAGAAGAGAAAGAGAGAAGACAGAAGAGAAGAGAGAGAGAGAAGAGAGAGAGAGAGAGCAGAGAAGAGAGAGAAAGAGAGAGAGAGAGAGGCAGAGAGAGAAGAGAGAGAGAGAGCAGAGAGAGAGAGAGAGAGAGAGAGAGAGAGAAGAGAGAAGAGAGAGAGAGAGAGAGAGAGAGAGAGAGAGAGAGAGAAAGAAGAGAGAGAGACAGAGAGAGAGAGAGAGAGAGAGAGAGAAGAGAGACAGACAGAGACAGAGACAGAGACAGAAGAAGAGACAGAGAGAGAGAGAGAGAGAAGAGAGAGAGAAGAGAAGAGAGAGAGAGAGAGAGAGAGAGAGAGAGAGAGAGAGGAGGAAGAGAGAGAGGAGGAGAGAGAGAGAGAGAGAGAGAGAGAGAGAGAGAGAGAGAGAGAGAAAGGAAGAAAGAGTTTGTCATTAGATTTATGCGCACATGCACACACAAACTCACACACGCACATACACACATAGAAAGAAAGAAAGACAGACAGACAGACAGACAAAGAGATAATGACAATGACAAATTCTTTTATTTCCAGGATACTAAATAAGCACTCATGTGCTTTTTTACATCCAGTCCCCAAGAGAGACAGAGAGAGTGAGAGAGAGAGTGTACATTGTGGATCGGTGGTCTAGAGGTAACAACGTACCTGTCTAGAAAGTGAAAAGTTCGGTTTCTAAGTGTGTGGTGGTTCAAATCCCGTTTGGCCCCAAAACTTTCCCCCATCCAATTGACCGTGACTGGAGGCTTGGTGCTAGTCTTTTGGATGAAACGATAAACCGAGATCCCGTGTGTTATACATAATTATTTAGCGCATGTAAAAGAACTCATGGCAACAAGACAGTTGTCCGGGCAAAATTATGTAGAACAAAGCCAGTCTGATAAGGAAACATATACAGTTGCAGACAGGACAAAGAAGAAAAATGTGGGTGGCGCTGTTCTTGTGGCGACGCGCTCTCCCCGGGGTGATCATCCCGAACTTTGCTCAGAGAAATCTGCCGTGATTTAAAGTGGCTAAACAAATGAATGTGTGTTTACGCGTGAGCTTGCGCGCGCGCACGTGTGTGTATGTGTGTGTGTGTGTGTGTGTGTGTGTGTGTGTATGTGTGTATGTGTGTGATATGCGTGTAAACAGTTGTGTGACTGAGAGTGTGTTGTAAACTTTTGTATTTTTCTAAACAGGAGCTGAGGGTTGAACATGAGACTTGAAAACTAGTAGGTTTCACAAAAAAACACACAAAAACAGCCACCAAGAGGGTAAAAACAACATCAGTACTGGCGTGATCAAGTGTGTATTGTACAAACCTTCCTGTTCACCCTAATGATTACTAATGTTGTTCCCTTATATTTCTTTACTTAATTTTATTAAGCTATCTATTCTTTTATTTTGAGGATAATGGAATAAGCACCCATGTGTTTTTGTTTCATCCAGTCCACATGTGCATACAGTTTTGTAAATGTCGGCATCCGTTCCCAATGTCACACAATGGCCTACTCTTCCAAAAAGCGGAACGGGTTTTAACGTGTGCGCAAGATGTTCTGCGTGCGTTCGCACACGGGATCTCGGTTTATAGTTTCATCCGAAAGACTTTTTGGGGAGAGTGGAGTCGGCACTGATGTCAACTCCAGAGGAAAAATCGTCTTGAACGAGATTCGAACTCGGGTCAGCAGATCACGAATGCATCAATCTAATCACCAGGCTATAGAAGTGGAAAGGCCTGGTTTCTGAACTATGATACTGTCTCCAGGACAAAGACAATGAAGAAAAAGATACAGAACTGTGTGGAGTAGACTGTACAGCCACTTCGAACTCTGACTACTAGCACTTGAGTTGTAAGAGCTGTGTTTTAGTACTGCCATGGTGATGGATGTGTCTGAATTATCTATCGTTGTTGCTATGATGGATTCACATACACTCTTCCTTTGGGAAGATAGAAAAATCACCTACAGGTTATAAGATTGAATTTTATTTATTCTATTTATTTATTTTATTCATTTATATTGAGGATAATGGAATAAGTACTTATGTGCTTTTTTACATCCAGTCCCCGTGTATGCGGTTTTGTCAATTCTGTCATCTGTTCCCACCGGCACACAATGGCCTACTCTTACGAAAAGCGGAACAGGATTTAATGTGTGCGCAAGATGTACTGCGTGCGTTCGCACACGGGGCCTCAGTTTATAGTCTCATCCGAAGGACATGTGTGTGTGTGTGGTGTGTGTGTGTGTGTGTGTGTGTGTGTGTGTGTGTGTGTGGTGTGTGTGTGTGTGTGTGTGTGTGTCTGGACACATGCATATTTTTTGTCAGAAAGAGCTTAACTTTGCTATTTGATAATGATATGAACCATGATGGGTTACGAAGCCAAACTCATCTAACAGGAGTGTCAAAATCAATACAGGCATAATCCAAGGTGTGTTGCACGCTTCCTACCTATCCCACTGACACTAGATGTCTTTCCCCAAATAGTTTTTATTTTCAATCAAACGCAACTGGGAGGACCGGATTTTCAAGCTATAATGATGATGATGATGATGATGATGATGATGATGATGATAATGATGATGATGATAATAATAATAATAATAATAATAATAATAATAATAATAATAATAATAATAATAATAAATAATAATAATAATAATAATAATAATAAAAATAAATAATAATAATAAGAAGAAGAAATGGAATTTGTATATCGCTATATCTTGCAAAGACAAATCAGAGCGCTTGCATTCAACATATTCTTACAGAGTAATGCAGCCAATAACTATCAAAAGCTTAAACAAATTCAAATGTACGCACCTATACACACACACACACACAAACACACACACAAACACACACACACACGCGCACACACACACACACACACACACACACACACACACACACACACACACACACACACACACACACACACACACACACAGAGGTTGTAGGCTTTGGCAGGGTAATCGGATTTTGGCTGTTGAAGGCAGGGGTAGTTTTGAGATGAAAGAGGAGGGGTAAAGTTAGGTTTGAAATGAATATGTCTTGATGCTGGATTTAAATGTCATATGTAGGCTTTTGTCGAAGAGAGAGAGGATGGTCGTTCCAGATGGATGGAACAGAAATAGAGAAAGAGTGACGACCAACAGTCGATTGGTTGAATTTAGGTATTCGTAAGCACAAGGTATCTGCAGCAGAGCGGAGGGAACGAGAAGGAGTATACAAGTAAAGACATTCACAGAGGTAGGAGGGTTATAGTATATTCAAGAAAGACACCGTAAAAACAACCCCAACGGAAAAGTCTACACACGTGCAACAAAGTGCATGTACAGTTCTCTTATCTCACCAGTGCCAGATAAGTCAAGAGCCTGTCTTGGTACTACAGTGATGGCGGATTAGGTTTGGCTGACTAATCCGGCATTGGTGTCAGGGTGGATCGACGCATGCTCTTGTAGCCATACTAAGATGCATGTATACGATCAGATAAACTAGATGCGTGTGTATGAGTGCGAGTGTGTGTTTATTATTTATTTATTTTATTTATTTATTCTTTTATATCGAGGATAATGGAAAAAGCACGTATGTGCATTTTTACATCAAGTCCCCGTGTGTATGCGTTTTGTGAATTCTGTCATCTGTTCCCACCGGCACACAATGGCCTACTCTTACGAAAAGCGGAACAGGATTTAAATTGTGCCCAAGATGTTCTGCGTGCGTTCGCACACGGGACCTCGGTTTATCGTCTCATCTCAAGGACTTTTGGGGAGAGTGGAGTCTGCACTGATGTTAACTCCAGGGGAAAATATCCCCTTGAACAGGAATCTAACCCGGGTTGTCAGATTACGAGCTCAATGTTCTAACCACTAGGCTATCCCGTATATGTGTGTGTTTGTGTGCGCGCGTGCGTGTGTGTGTAATGGCCAGGCCATAGCTTTTGAAACAGGACAATGATCTCCAAGATAAAGACAGAAAACAAAGAAACATTTGTCTGTAGAGCAGAGTACACGCACGCTTCTCTTCTCTCACCAGTGCCAAAACTCCAAACAGCCTGTTGTGGCACTACCACGGTGAGGGCTAGGTCAAAATAATCCATCAGTTTTGTCAGGGTGGACCATTCCATACTCCTCCGTTGGGAGGAGGGACAAAAATCACCTACAGATGATGAACTCAAATGTCACGCAGTATTGCAGCCAAAAAAATCGTCCATTTAGAGTGAGCCACGTGTCCGAATATCGATTAGAGACGATCCAACACACATGATGTGAGATAATAATAATAATAATTAAAAAAAATTATGTATGGAATTTATATAGGGCAACAAATCTAAGCGCTCAGATGACCTTTTTTTTTAATCGAGGATAATGAAATAAGCACTCATGTGCTTTTTTTTTTACCCCTAGTCTCCGTGTGTATGCGGTTTTGTAAATGTTGTCATCTGTTCCCACCGGTATACAATGGCCTACTCTTTCGAAAAGCGGAACAGGATTTAGCGCGTGCGCAAGATGTTTTGCATGCGTTCGCACACGGGCCTCGGTTTATAGTCTCATCCGAAGGACTTTAGGAGATAGCAGGATTGTGTGTGAAGGAAGGTAGCAGAGTGAGAGAGAAAGCTGGTGATGATGACATAGTGGAGGAGGGTGTATAATTATAGTAAAGGGATGTGTGGTCTACATGTATCGTGTCTTTTGAACTGTGTGCTTAGATGAGTAGGTCTGTGCTGTGATATGTTGTTAGTTACTGTGTGCATGCATAAAATCTGTCTGTCTGTCGCCGTCTCGTCTGTCTGTCTGTGTCTACGTCTCTATCTGTCTGTATGTCTCTGAATGTCTGTCTGTCTGTCAGTCTCTGTCTCTCTCTCTCTCTCTCGGATGGCAAAATGTTCAAAACTACGTACACACATGGACTGGATGAAAAAACACATGATGCTTATTTCATTATCCGAAATAACAGAATAAAAAAATCTCTCTCCCTCCCATCTCTCCTTTCTTTTCTCTCTCTCTCTCTCTATCTCCCTCCTCTCTCCTCTCCCTCTCTCTCCCCTCTCTCTCGCCTCTCTCCATCTCTCTGTTTCTCTGTCTGTCTGTCTGTCTGTCTGTCTCTCTCTCTCTCTCTCTCTCTCTCTCTCTCTCTCCTCTCTCTCTCTCTCTCTCGTCTTGGCGCCCTAAAGATGCGACATGATGATCCTAGGTATGGCTAGGTTGAAGACAAACTGAGACGAACAGCATAAGAATGTCAGGACAGGAAAGCCACAGAGGATGAGGCAGAAAACTGTCACACACAAAAAACATCCTTATCTAGTGCAATCCAGTTGTTCAGCTTTCATCCTCCCCCAGACAAGACACCAAGCCTTAAATATCTCAAAACAGTGTTCTCACAGAGACAGTATCAGTATATTGCAGGGACGGGATAGCCTAGTGGTTAGAACATTGCGCTCGCAATCTGACGACCCGGGTTCGTTTCCCGTTTAAGGGGGATATTTTCCTCTGGAGTTAACATCAGCGCAGACTCCACTCTTCCCAAAAGTCCTTCGGATGAGACTATAATTCGAGGCCCCGTGTGCGAACGCACGCAGAACATCTTGAGCACACGTTAAATCCTGTTCCGCTTTTCGTAAGAGTAGGCCATTGTGTGCCGGTGGGAACAGGTGACAGAATTTACAAAAACCGCATACACACGAGGACTGGATGTAAAAAAGCACGAAAGTGTTTATTTCATTATCCTCGATATAATAGAATTAATTTTTTAAAAGTACCAACAACAGCAACTTTGTAACAGCATTCTTCCACTCCGTTGATGGTCCAATGCCTTCTTCTTTGTCAGCTTGTCTGGTTATATGTTTATGCCTCATCACTTCGGGACCCCCTCCACCCTTTTCCCCTCTGATTCTGGAACCTCCCTTCTGTATTCTGTCCTTGAGGCTAGTTCTCACTTTGAGCTTCTTTTTTATTTTCTGAATGTGTAGGTGTCTGTCTGTTTCTCTATTCTCTCTCTCTTTCTTTTTCACCTTTTTTCTGTACAGGTGTTTGAGTCCTGTTCCTCTTCCTGTCTGTCTCTACTCACTGTGTATGTATGTATGTACGTACGTATGTATGTATTTACGTACGTATGTATGTACGTATGTGTGTATGTATGTATGTGTGCATGTATGTATGTATGTATGTATGTATGTATGTATGTATGTATGTATGTATGTGCATGTATGTATGTGTGCATGTATGTATGTATTATGTATGTATGCATGTATGTATGTATGTAGTGTGTGTGTGTGTGTGTGTGTGTGTGTGTGTGTGTGTGTGTGTGTGTGTGTGTGTGTGTGTGTGCATGTTTCTTTGGAGAGAGAGAGTGAGAGAGAGAGAAAAAAACATCACATTTAGTTATCAATGTCTGCATTTTGTGGAGTAAGGTTGGAGGCTTATGCCCATGCCAAGCCAAAGAATGATCATCTCTCTCTCTCCCTCCCTCGCTCCATCCATCTCTTCTTCCTCTCTGTCTGTCTTTCTGCCAATCTTGCAAATAAGGAGTCAGGAAAGACAATCTTTATTAGAGGTGAAAAAAGCAGAGCAATCCATACCAAGTAATCAAAAACAAAGAGAAGCACAAACATACCACCACCACCACCACCACTCCCTCACCTACCCCCCCCCCCCTCCCCGGCCCAATCTTCAACAAAACAAAGCAAACAATCCCACTCTCACTCACAAAGCTGTGGGATTTGCAATCAAACATTCAAAAGACTCAATGAACACAGAAAAAACAACTTAAAACAACAACAACAACAACAGCAGCAGCAGCAAGAGCAACAACAACAGCAACAACAACAGCAGCAACAACAACAACAGCAACAAAAACAACAGCAACCACACACACACACACACACACCACAACACACACACTCACACCTCCACACCCCACCCCCCCCCCCTCACACACACACACAACACACACTAACACTAAAAAAAACAGAAAACCAAACATCTTCCAAATTTTCTGTCAGTCAAGTGAAAAATGGCTAATTGTTGTTTTCACGCTGCATCTGCCAATGTGCACGTGCGCACTGACAGGGTCTGCGAGGGCAATCGTGACCAGGCAAGGAAGGTCACCATGACCTGCTGACAGGCGGGTGACAGCACAGCTGACAGCCAATGAGAAGAGGTGTTGGTGGGCACCGCTTTCGGTCAAAATCATGCACGTGCTTCCTGAGGCTTTCTGCCATGGTCATGGACACTGTCGGTGTGTTTGTTGATGAAATGTCTGGTCTGCAAAAAAACTACAAGAGAGACATGTTGGTACACGTCAACACACAAAGAGTCTTTTATACTTCTTTTTGGTGTTGTCATCGTTTTGTGTTATTTTTGTGTATTGTATTTTGTGTATTGTAGTTTTTATTGTGAATGTTTTTATTGTGAAATCATTTTTAATAAAATCTCGCGTATCTTCATAACAGATTCAGAATGTATACTTCGAAAAACAAAGTTCAAGCAGGTTCATAAAAAGAAGCCAGCAAACAATTAAAAAATAAAACAAAAACAACAACAAATAAGAGACAGAGAATTGAATAAATGTAAAGGAGAAGAAAACCCACGGAAAATGATGAAGAACATTTGTCTACATAATAATAATAAATGGAACTTATATAGCGCTAAATCTTGCAAAGACAAATCAAAGCGCATGCATTCAACCTAATCTTACATAGTCATACAACCAATGACAAATAATCAATAGTTCAAACAGATATTACAAACATGGTACGCTGCAGACCAAATCTATGAAATAACATTGCAATAGTCAAGTGGTTTTTTTTAAAAAGCACACACACACTCACACACTCACACATGTCATATACTTTAGCAGGTGATAGGACATGGGTTAGTGATAGGTGGGATAGTTCTGATATGAAACAGGAGGGGGGGAAATCTTAGGTTTGAAATAAATATGTCTTGAGGCTGGATTTAAAAGTGTCATGGCTAAGCTTCTGGCGAAGAGAGAGAGGGAGCTCATTCCA
>CM054141.1:56924004-56929004 GCA_028751875.1 Rapana venosa
ACACGCACGTACGGACGCGCGCGCACGCGCACCAATCATTGTCTAGGTGATACCACCGCCATGCTAGCACACTGCCATGATAATGGGAACCATACCGCGACCCACAACTGCAGTTATTCTTGATGGGATGCTATCCACACAAAAAAGATGGGATGCTATCGATCTCCTCACCCTTTCTGCTGTGTGTTAGGATTCAACATTCTGTGGCAGAGTGGATAAAACTGTGGCCCGCTAACGCGTTGTATTTACCTTGTAGGCTTGATCCCCAGTGTTCATGTGCAGTGTTCTGGAACCAGCTTTTCAAGTATGTCAGGCATTCGAAACGGTCAAGTCTAAACTGAACTGCAAACTAATGAAGTTTGAAACAGTTGCAACAGTATGGGTTTTTTTCTTCTTCAATGGTCGTAGATGCTGTCAAAGAATGTCCATACTTTGAGATTCCAGCTAACACGTACAGACTGTATTACAGTATGGTGAAATAATTATACATAGCAATGTGCCTGTCAGTATTGCCATTGCCCTTCATGTGATGATAAAGTATTTTTGACTTTGACTTTGACTGCAAAATTGATTTGATATATTTTCTGTTTTTCTCTCTCTCTCTCTCTCACATGCAAACACATTCGGACGCACATACACATGCGTTGAAATAATATAACACATGCAAAAATCAATCAAAGAAAAACTCCAAAGAACACTCACACACATATACACACACACAGTCACGCACGTCAACACACTAACAGGCAGACAGACGCACAGTATAACACACACACACACACACACACACACACACACACACACACACACACACCAAACTCTGATACACATGTATGTGAGCACACACATACATGCACAAGCACATCACACACATGCACACACACACACACAAACACACACACACTTGAAAACACACAAACACACACAACTCACACAAACTCTCATGCACATGCATGTGCACACACATACAACCACACACACACACACACACACACACACACACACACACACACACACACACACACACACACACACACACACACACACACACACACACACACACAACACACACACTCGTCACCTAAATCAACACTAATGAGTCAACAACAACAACAACAACTAACAACAACAACAACAAAACAACACAACAACAACAACAACACACAACAACAACACAACAGCACACACACACACACACACACACAACACACACACACACACACACACACACACACACACACAAACACACACACTTGAACACTCGCGCGCATGCACACACACATACAGAGCCCCCCCCCACCCCCCACCCCCCTCTCCTCCCCCCACACACACATACCGCCGTGCCGGCGATATCTAATCATTGTGGGGAGGCCTCCATCGCCCTGTCAGACTAAGGACATTATGATGGGAATATATTCCCTGTAAGATGACCCTCCACACTGCAGTTATTCTTGATGGGACAGTATCGATTTTCTCTGCTGCTTCTCTGTGGGGAAGAAAGAATCCATTTCACACTTGTGTGTGTGCGCATAGTGCGCGTGCATGCGTGCTTGAGTGCGCGTGTGCTTGTGTGAACGTGCGCGTGCGCACGCGCGTGCTTTCGTGCATGCATATTCGCACGTGTGTGTGTGTGTGTACATGTGTGTGTGTGTGTGTGTGTTTGCGCATGTGTGTTTGTTTGTTACTGGATAGTGCAGTCTACTTCTTCTCTGGAAGGTATTAGGCTTAGTTGTGATAGATGATTTTTCTTCTGTTTGCGTGTGTGTATGTGCATGTGTGTATGTATGTATGTGTGTGTGTATGTGTGTGTGTGTGTGTGTGTGTGTGTGTGAGTGTGTTTTGTTTGTATGTGTGTGTTCGAGGTGCAAGTTTAGGGGTGGAAATAAGGAATATGGTCAGATTCCTAAGAGACCTAAACAACAGCTGTGCCTTCAGTGGGATGACCAGTGCCACAGAGTTAACAATGATCACTGGTATAATGCAGTTCTCATTGTTCCCTGAAATGCTCTACCCAAATTGCATCCAGGAGGGTGCAATGGCTGCCTTCCTCTGTGTCAGTGGCTCCAAGATTGCAGGTAAAAATCCTACAACTCCCCGAGGGTATGCTTGGACCCGTCAGCATAAATACCATTCCCACCTTCTTGAAAATCTTCTCTAGGAGTTCCTTCTTTTCTATCCCTCTCCTTGTTTCTGTCTTGTTTCTTGTCTTCTTGTCTCCTCCTTTTTATCCATTATCTTTCTTCTTGGTCTATTCTCCTGTCTTTTTTTCCCTGAAAGACTTTCAAGATAACAATTCTCCATCATGCCGAAGACGGATGTGCTGGGCCTTACTTGTCAGGTGCTTAACGATTGCAATCGCATTTTCACTCATATGATAGACACCAACAGTTGCTGTCTGACCATTCCACAAAGAAGAGGAAGAAGCCTTACAAAAGGAACAGGTTGGGTTTTTTTTCCAGATTCTCCGCAGCCCCTCCTTAGGCTCATTGGAAAGTCTGTGACTAAGCGTTGAGATTCATCTCCTTTATGGATGTGATTTTAAGAGTCGCTCATATCACTTGACCAATACTGCAGATGTCTGTATCTCTCGTGCTTGTTCACATCCAAGGTATATTATGATGATAAGCATAGAGTACAGCCCTGTCAAGTTGTTTCAAAGTACATACACTTCCACAGCAGCAATACAACAGCCTCTTGGTCAGCATGGATTATTCCGCATTAAAGGAACATTGTCTCTAACTGTGTGACCAGATTGCTTTCAACTCATTGTGACTTAAGTTTTCTTTTCCCATAATTTTTGTTTGTTTGTGCCTGTGATGAGCTAATGTTAAACTTACTGGATTTGGGGGTTCACAGGAGAACATCTTTGGAGGGTTGTTCTGGTGATCATTGTCCCCTGTTGGCATCTTACTCAGTATGGCTTCGCAACTAGGCATGTTAGCTCAAAACAAGCACTATTGGACACCAGCAGAATGCAGGGCTCTTCTGGCTGGTGGTCCCGCAGCAGCCTAACACTGATAAACTCTCTGTGAAATTATAATACTAATAATGATAATGATAATAATAATAATAATGTATGGAATTTATATAGCGCTGAATCTTGTAAAGCAACAAATCAAAGCGCTCAGATGACTTTTTTTCCAATCGAGGAAAATGGAATAAGCACTCATGTGCCTACTTAAATGCAGTCCCCGTGTGCATGCGGCCCTGTAAATTTTGTTATCTGTTCCCACCGGCACACAATGACCTACTCTTTCGAAAAGCGGAACAGGATTTAACATGTGCGCAAGATATTCTGCATGCGTTCGCACACGGGCCTTGGTTTATAGTCTCATCCGAAGGACTTTGACATTCAGTTCGATTTTTTTGTCAAAGTGGGAAGAAAGAGTGAGGCTAGGAATGGAACCCAGAACCTCACGGTTTACTTGTTGGCAGGCAAACGTCTTAACCATCCTGCCCTTCTTCCTTTCCTATTTAATTATATCCCTAAAGATTCGACACGAAGCATGTGGATATGGATGGAATGAATAGATTTAAAGAGGTACATGGAAAAAGCAGGCTAGAAACAAAACAAACGTAACACCAAAAAAAGAATTACAGGTAGCTCCATCTTTTCAGGCTTTTCGGGCTGCATCAAGAGTGCATACGTATGCAGAGAGGTAAGCATCAAAGAAAATGATTGGTGAAAAATTCATGTGTGTGTGTGCGTGCGTGCATGCGAGCATGCGTGCATGCGCGTGTGTATGTGTGTGTTTGTGCGCGCGCGTGCGCGCGCGAATATAGCTGATCAAAACAAACCTGAGAGGCAATAACAATGATACAGAGAGAGAGAGAGAGAGAGAGAGAGAGAGAGAGAGAGAGAGAAGAGAGAGAGAGTGAGAGAGAGAAGAGAGAGAGAGAGAGAGAGAGAGAGAGAGAGTTACAGACAGACAGCCAGTCAGCCAGACAGACAGCCAGCCAGAAAGACAGGAAGACATACAGACATACAGAAACAGACACAAGCAGAGGAAGAGACAGAGAAAGAGACAGAGAAAGAGCTAGAGAAAAAACAGGGGAGAATTAAAGGCAGAGTTATAGACAAGGTACACCCAAACAAACATATACCCACACACACACACACACACACACACACACACACACACACACACACACACACACACACACACACACACACACACACACACACACACAACACACACACACATATGCAAATAGATACAGGAACAGGCAGAATAAACAGACACACGGATACAACTAAAGGGACAGACAGACAGACAGACAGACAGCCAGCCAGAAAGACAGGAAGACATACAGACATACAGAAACAGACACAAGCAGAGGAAGAGACAGAGAAAGAGACAGAGAAAGAGCTAGAGAAAAAACAGGGGAGAATTAAAGGCAGAGTTATAGACAAGGTACACCCAAACAAACATATACCCCACCACAACACACACACACACACACACACACACACACACACACACACACACACACACACACACACACACACACACACACACACACACACACACACACACACACACACACACACCACACATGCAAATAGATACAGGAACAGGCAGAATAAACAGACACACGGATACAACTAAAGGGACAGACAGACAGACAGGCAGGCAGACAGACAGAGACAGACAGACAGGCAGGCAGGCAGACAGACAGGCAGACGGACAGACAGACAGACAGGCAGACAGACAGACAGACAGACATGAATGCAGAAACCCCCAATGCCAGAAACAGGAATGGGAAGATTGTCAGATTGCAATCGATCCTGCCAGAAGCAAGGAAGCGTGAAACCAGTCAGACAGGCTGACAAGAGATATGTCTTCCAGAATCAACACGGCAAAGAGGTGCTGTCACCATGGTGCCAGCATCATCGATTCCCTGCACAATAAGAACGCTTTGTCAGAGAACAATAACAATAGAACTTAGTGGTGCTGAATAACTGGGACGAAGCATTGATAGGGGGGCTGTTGTTCTGC
>CM054141.1:56934004-56939004 GCA_028751875.1 Rapana venosa
ACCAACAAGGCAACACAGCATCCAACCAATCAGCCAGTACCAACAGTTAACCAGCAAACCAACCATCCAACCAACCAACTAACCAACCATCCAACCAACCACCCAACCGGCCAACCAATCAACCAATCAACCAACCAACCAACCAACCATCCAACCAACCAACCATCCAACCAACCATCCAACCAACCACCCAACCAACCAACCATCCAACCAACCACCCAATCTCACACACACACTCACGCACACACACAAACCAACGCACACACAAACACACTCACGCACACACATACTCGCACACACTCACATACACGTGAGTGCATATTCTATTATCCTCGAATTGAAAGAAAAAAAATAAAAGAATAAATAAAATAACACGCACACACAAACACTCACACACACACCAACGCACACACAAACACACTCACGCACACACGCACACACACACGTACACACACATACTCAAACACACTCAAATACATGTGAGTGCTTATTCAACTATCCTCGAAATAATTTTTTTTTAAAATACAAGAATAAATGAAATAAAATAACACGCACACACAAACACACACCACACACACACACACACACACACACACACACACACACACACACACACACACACACACACACACACACACGCACGCACACACGCACGCAAATTCATCCGTGGGCAGCTCATGCACTCATCATTGCGCACGTTAGAATACAAAAGCTAGACAAAACAATTTCTTCACTAATAATTATCCTCTCTCACATGTTCCACTTTGTTTAGTGAAGTGGGTACTTGTCCCTTTCTCTCCACCACTCTCTCCTCTCTGGCGGAGTGTACACGTGAGCTTTGATCAATACTGGGATGCCGCCTGCATTCTACCAGGACAATTTATGGGTCAAAACCATGTGCTGGGGGCTGATTTAATATCATTTATGTGATATTCGTCATCATCCCAGTTCCATTATAACCCACAGATATGAATTATTCAGATAATTATGATCATTTCCCAACCCGTGGAAATGAATGCCTGGGGACTGTCAAGTATAAATAGCATCCCTCCCCCCACATTCTGGAAATTCTGTGCTAAGAAATTCCCTCTTTTCTATCCCTTTCTTTGTGGCTTCTTTCTTCGTTTCTTCCTGTGTCCTCTTTTTTGTCTGTTGTCTGCCTGCTTGGTCCATTTAACTGCGGTTTTTTTTCTTTCTAGAAAACAGACAACATTTCTCTCCCATGCTAAAATCAAAATGTGCTGGGCCGTCTTTGTTAGGTGTTGAACGGCAGAGTAACGCATTTTCGCTCATTTGACAGACAAGAATGAGTTGCTAACTGAGCATTCAAAGAAGAAGAAAAAGAATTGCGAAGAAGAATTACGAAGATGAAGAAAAAGAATTCAGAAGACGATGAAAAAGAATTGCGAAGAAAAATTACAAAGAAGAATTGCGAAGAAGAAGAACGCGAAGAAGGAGAAGAATGCAAAGAAGAAGAATTGCAAAGAAAAATTGTGAAGAAGAAGAAGAATTGCGAAGAATAATTGCACAGAAGAACAAGAAGAAGAAGAAGATATGATCATTGCCACGACAATGATGTAACAGATTACAGAAAATTCTTAAACAGGACCATGGGCGAGATTTATCTACCTCTCCTAATGTGAACAGTCCTACCAACAAACGCAGTAGGGATGGGTTTTAAATGCTGTTTTAATCCGTAAACTGTAGCACACTTTTATTGTTAGATTTCTATATTTCACATAGTGACAGGCCCAGCATAAGTCTCATTGGTCAGCAGGGCTATACACAATACGATTGGCTTAATTGGTATCAATCATTAAGAACTCATACATTTGAAAGCTACACTGGAAAAATGTGTACTGCCAAGTTTCAAAGGAAACCTGTTGTTTATTTCTCTTTGCTCTTTCGAAAACTTGCTAGCTCCCTTTTCAGTTCTCTCTTTTGATGTCTTTAAAAGCAGACAGCTTTTGAAAGATGTGACACATCCTTGCTAAACGAAAGTTCAAAGAAGTGGGATGGATGGAAAAAAGCTCATCAATAATCAGACTACCTGCTTTTATGATCAAGATTTTTTTTGTTTAATATGTGGCGAAAAGATTTATATTATGTTGACGTTTTCCTTACTCCAGCTTTGACAAAAACATAATGTGTGATTTTTGCTGCGTTAGACTTGTTTTTCCTTTGAAGTACCATTTACAAAACATGCGCTCTTATCTCCATCCTCCTCTGTTATTTCTAAGCTTTGTGGTTTCATCCGTGTGCGTCTGTATATCCGTTTTCATTCACTGTTCAAATTTATTTAACGTCTTTTCACAAGTTGTGATATTCTTTCACTGTGTGTGTCTGTCTCTGCAACGTTCTGTGTGTGTATGTGTACTTGTGTGTATGTGGGTGAGTGTTATTAATTTTTTTTAAAAATTATTCTTTTTAGTGTGTTTGTGTGAGTGTCTGTGTGCGTGCATGTGTGCGTATGTGTGTGTGTGTGTGTGTGTGTGTGTGTGTGTGTGTGTGTGCGTGTGTGTGTGTGTCAAGTCAGGTCAAAAATGATATTTATTGATGGTAAAAGATCGAGTTTACATATTTATTTTTATCCTGCCTCCCCACAAAAATCTAGAAAATTGACACAAAAAAGCACATACAAATGTTTATCTATGTTTAAAAAGACAACAACAAATGATATTTTTTTTATATACACTCGAGCCTCACAATACAAGATAAAAAACAAATTCCCAGACAGTACAACATAAGCGTAAAATCATACAGACAAATAATTAAAAAAATACAAAAAAATAAAAAGGGAAAGAATAACCGCTTACAAGCCATCCAGATGTAAAGTAACATAGAGCATGAAAGTGAACTTACAATATGTCCATCCCTTGTCTCTTCAGGTGTGTGTGTGTGTGTGTGTGTGTGTGTGTGTGTGTGGGTACACGCGTGTGTGTGTGTGTACACGTGTGGGTTCATGCCTGTACAATAATCGATACTCGTTCACACTCAGCAAGAAGCGAATACTTGAGATAATTGACATGATAGTTTCTTTCCCGGCGTCTCCAGCGTCTTCTCTCTCTCTCTCTCTCTCTCTCTCTCTCTCTCTCCTCTCTCTCTCTCTCTCTCTCCTCTCTCTCTCTCTCTCTCTCTCTCTTGGCCACACACGTATGCACGCACCCACCCACAAACAGACGCACGCACACACGCAATCTCACACATACACGCACGCGCATTTTTTCTTTAAGAGAGAGAGACAGACAGAGAGACAGAGTGACAGACAGACAGACAGACAGATAAACATAGATAAATAGACGGACAAACAGACAGACAGACAAACAGGTAAACAGACAGACAAATAGACAGACAGATAGAGCAGAGCAGAGTCGAGCAGAGCAGAGCAGAGCAGACCAAAGATAGAGTGTCAAATAGCAGCATACACGAAAAAAAACCCTGAAAAAGATACTTGGGTTCGTTAAGAGTACACCTTCAAATCTGGAGCGCTGCCTTACAACTTTCCATCGATGAAACCTTATAATGACATCGCTCCAGATCTGTTTTTTCTCGGTTTTTTTGATGATCGATTTCCTGTCACCTGCCAAAGCTCTTTGATCTGCTCATGGACAAGGCCGTGTCAAGTTATTAAAATAGCTCTCCATCAGTGATAGCTATTATAAAAGAGAGGCAAACATGTAAGCACTTACACTGCATTTTCAAAGAGCTAGGAAAGATTTCAACACATTTTTTTTCTTCGAGCCACCACCGAGGCTACCCTTTGATGGGACTTTTTCCTTACGGTAACACCACTCCCCTGAAAGTTCTAAAGATCAGTTTACAAGCGGATATCCCATGCGCAAATGCACGCAGAATAAACTGTTCTGTCCTTGGAAGGGTAATAATAATAATAATGTATGGAATTTATATAGCGCTGAATCTTGTAAAGCTACAAATCAAAGCGCTTTTTTATGCGTGTGTATGCGGTTTTTTAATTTTGTCATCTGTTCCCACCGGCACACAATGGCCTACTCTTTCGAACAGCAGAACAGGATTTAACATGTGCACAAGATGTTCTGCATGCGTTCGCACACGGGGCCTCGGTTTATAGTCTCGTCCGAAGGACTTTGACATTCAGTTCGATTTTTTGGTCAAACTGGGAAGAAAGGGCGAGGCTGGGAATCGAACTCAGAACCTCACGATTTACTTGTTGGTAGGCAAACGTCTTAACCATCCTGCCACCGTCCTTCCTAGACACAGAGAGAGAGAGGTGGGGGAGTGGTAGAGAGAGAAGAAAGGTGGATGAAAAAGGGTAGGCAATTTCGTGCCCGTAATTACGAAATAAAAATATACACATAAAAACGAAAAAAATCCATGCGAATTGTGTCAACAACGATTGCATGCGCAAAGGTTTCACCACTGGTAAACCAGGGAGCTCTACCCCAGGAAAGAAAAGAACAAACCAACTAGCCCACATGCATATAATCATATTGTGTTGTCAAGATCTTCCCTCTGCACCTTTTTATTTCACAGCTTCGCGTTGTATTTTCTCCTCTCCAGCCATTCTCATCATCTTCTGTCAAATTTCCTCGAAAGCTATGATCAATAGTGTAAACGTCATGCATTTTTAAAAGCCAGTTGTTGTAGCAATGCCGCGTATCATTTTGATTTAATGACTAGGAGGCGGCAGTGGCATCTCCTTAGAAGAGAATGTAGATCTGTCATGACACCAAAAAGGAAGTATTCATATTTAGTCATTTTGTGGTTTTAGTACTGGAACTCCTCCATGGGCATACCGGATGCCTGTCAGTATAAACAGCATACCAATCTTCTGGACGTTCTGTGCTAGAAATTCCTTTTTTTCTGTTACTCTCTATGTTTCTGCCTTGTTCCTTTTGTTCCCGTCACCTCCTTTTTGTCTGTTTTCTGCCTTCTTCATCCATTATCCTGTCTATTCTTCAGAAAAAAAAACATTAAAAGAGAGCAATTCTCTCCAATGCCGAAGTCGGATGCGCTGGGCC
>CM054141.1:56941504-57014004 GCA_028751875.1 Rapana venosa
ACACACATACATACATACACACAATTACATACATACACACACGCACCAACGCACACATGCATATGTGTATTTTCTTATTATATTATTCGAGTGAGGGACAGCAGCGAGGAACGAGCCAGGGAGATGGAGCAAGGGTGAGAGCAAAAGCTAGACAGAGAGAGAGCGGGTGAGAGAGAGTGAGAGAGAGAGAGAGAGAGAGAGAGAAGAGAGAGAGAGAGAGAGAGAGAGAGAGAGAGAGAGAGAGAGAGAGAAAGAGAGAGAGCGAGAGAGAGTGAGAGAGAGACAGTGAGAGACAGACAGTGAGAGAGAGAAAGAGAGAGAGCGAGAGAGATTGAGAGAGAGACAGTGAGAGAAAGACAGTGAGAGAGAGAGAGTGAGAGAGAGAGAGAGAAAGAGAGAGAGCGAGAGAGAGAGAGAGAGAGAGAGAGAGACGAGCGAGCGATAGAGAGAGAGATGCAGACAGAAAGACAGGCAGACAGATAGATAGACAGATTCTAATATCAATAAATAACGGAATCGTGTTCTGATACACGACATTCAGATCTTAATCAAAGGTAACTTTGCCAAGAATCATGCAGTATAAGAATGCATCAAACGTTGTCATGTTATTGCGCGCCTTTGTACTCCTTGTTGATAAAGCAGACATCATTAACGGATACCTCCTTGACTTTCCATTTTATCATTGCCATCCCCCTCTCCTTTTCCCCACCATCATCCATCATAGCTCTTTGATTCCCACCTTCAGAAGGCCATGTCATACAATTGAAAACCGTCTGACATCACAAACTTCAAAGGAATTATTTTAAAAAAAATAATGGACACGTAACCTGCAATTACAGAGAACATGTGAATAAAGTGAAAGCTCCTGTTAGAAAGGATTGATTAAGAGAGTTCATATTGTTTCAAGTGCTTCCTTAACATGCTTAAACATGTAAATCTTTTAAAAATCACAGTTCAAATTTGTATTTTTAAATCAAACTAAGCATCAGCCGAATGACCTGTCAACTGAAAAGTGTTTTTTTTTAAAGAACTATAATGGGTTTTTCTTCTGTTTTAAAGTTAAACAGGGATACAGATGTACAAAGTGTGCCTAATTTCAATGGAAAAGGACAACAGGTCATGCAATTAAAAGTAATCGACGAAGAGGCATGCATCACATTGCGTTGTTTCCTATAAAGAATCTAAATCCTCTTTGTATGTCCCTGTTTGTGTTTCTCCCTTCCTCCCTCTCCCTCTCTCTTTCAAAACACACACACATATCTATCTATCTATCTATCTATCTATCTATCTATCGAGAGAGAGAGAGAGAGAGAGAGAGAGAGAGAGATGTACGTATATGTACAGATGTATGTACGTATTATAATTATCTATGTGTGTATGTATATCTATCTATCTATGTATCTATTTATCTCTCTCTCTCTCTCTCTCCCCTCTCTCTCTCTCTCTCTCTCTATATATATATATATATATATATATATATATATATATCTACATACATACAGACAGACTAGATATTTATGCCTACATCTGCTGGGCAGTGAGTGCATGGCAGAAGAAACGCCGGTGACCTCTCGGTCAGGCAGAGAGGGGTGGCAAGACAACAGGTGACTCTCACTCCTTTGCTCTGCCCAGTGGGCAGTACATCAACCATTGCTGAGTAACTCCTCCTCTTTTATCAAACACAGGCATCTCGCATAAGTACACATACGCACATACACATACGCGCACGCACACATATGCACGTGTGTTTCTCTATTATTATATTATTTCAAAGAGAGAGAGAGAGAGAGAGATTCGGATTCGGATTCGGATGATTTATTCATAAAGGCCATTGCCCCTTAGAAGGGGTATATATACAAGGTAGAACACACACTTTGTAGGTTTTCACAGATTAAGACATCTCATGTTGACAACATACTGCGTACTTTAAATGCTTTGTGTAGATATACAACAAGCTTTTTTGCAATTGTTACGTTAGAAGTTGTCATCAGCATAATCAATTTGAACAAAACAGGCTGCCGAAAATACTTTAAAGGAATCAATTGTTCTCGTAGCTCTTTTAGCTTAGGGCAAGACAAAACAAAATGGAGTTCATTTTCAAGAGCATCATGACATAATGGACATATCAAAGTACGATAATTGACAGATTTATAACGATAGGAATGCAAATGTATATCAGAAATACCAAATCTAAATTTAGTCATTATTCGTTTCAGATGTCTGTCTATGGGCATTGATACATAGACTGGAACACAATGCAAAGGATTCAACATTCTATACATATCAAATCGATCACTCTCCTGAATATGTGAAGACCATGTCTGCCATCTGCAATCCACCAGTCGTTGCCGAAATGCATAAATAAACCCAGTTATGTCCCCTACACCTTGATTTTCCCAAACGAAACCAAAACCATATTCATATAATTTTAGTCTTATACTCGATACCCAGTTTTTCTTACTTCTGGCATCTAAATTCATTAACATTTTATAAGCTTTATGAGGTAATCTATGTGATTCCATTTGTGTGAGCTTTAGCCAATAACGAACACACTTGACCATGGAAATTAAACTAATTGGATACCTGTTAGTTTCCCCATAAACTAAGTCATTAGGTGTTTGGATTGATATGCCTAGAAATTTCTTCAAGGCATACAAATGAATCTTTTCAATTTCCACAACACCTGCATCTAAGCCCCATAACTCAGCACCATATTGCACCATAGGTTGAATTTGGGCATCAAACAACTTCAGAAATAACGTAAGAGAGTCATTATTTAATTGCATTAGTTTTCTCAGAATACACAATAAAGAATACTTTGCTCTACTTACCAAATCTCTACAGGCAAATGAAAAACTTAGTCGTGTTGAAAAATATATTCCTAGATACTTATAGACATTCACAACTGGCATAACGCTTCCATTATAAGTCCATCTTTCCCGCTCTGCAAGATACCCCCCTTTTCTAAATACTATAATGTTACTTTTTGACATATTAACCTTTAACTGTAGTGAACCTGACGCTTTTTCTAAACTATTTAATTGTCTTTGCAGCCCAACAACTGTTTCTGAAATTAACACTACATCATCAGCCAAAAGGAGTAAAAATATTTCTAAAGTGTCATCTATGAATCGTGCACCATGTCTACCATTACGAATAACTTCCAGAGTCAACTCATTGATAAATAAAGAAAACAAAATAGGACTACACACATCTCCCTGTTTAACACCAGCTGTACAGTTTATATAATCCGTCAATGATGCACCACATCTAACTCTAGCATTCACAAATTTGTACATGCTCATTATACATTTAAACAATTTCCCCCGAATTCCATTCTTAAACAAAATAGGCCACAATATGCTTCTATTAACAGAATCAAAAGCTTTTTCAAAATCAATGAAAGCCACATATAATTTCCGATTCAAACAGAACTGTTTTTGAACAAAGGCCATTAAAGTAAACATATGATCTACAGTGGAGTAATTTCGTTTAAACCCAGCTTGAAATTCGCCCGTTATGTTATTCTCCTCTACCCATTCCTGTAGTCTTCTGTTAATAACTGCACTATATAATTTACTACTAATATTACACAAAGAAATTCCCCTATAGTTATTTGTATTGTTAACATCGCCCTTTTTGTATAAAGGTAGAACAATTGACTCAGTCCAACTATCTGGGTATATACCCTTATCAAATAAAAGATTGAAAAATTGTACAAGAAAGTTCATTATCGACTCTACCTTACAAGCACTTTTTATCATCTCTCCAATAATACCATCTGGGCCAGCGGCTTTTCGATTTTTTAATTTCCTTAAAGCTAACATTATTTCTTCTTTTGAAATTGGACGATTAAAGTCATCATCGCAATAATCACCATTATCAATTCCTTCTTCCCTATCTGTATCATTATGAATACCATCATTTGTTTCAAGCAATTTCTTAAAATGTTGAAACCAATCATCTAGACTAACATTATTTACAGGCTGATTTCTTTTACTCTGTACACTACGCATTACATTCCAAAACTCTTTTTGGTTATCAACAGAAGCAATCAATTTATCCAGCAGTGCATTATTGAACAGTTTACGTTTTGTCTTTAAAAGCTGTTTATAGTCACGCCTAGCTGTACGGTATAAATCACGATCAAACAGAGATAAAGAGCGACGATATTTGTTTAATAATCTACGAACATTTCTTTTACATAAACGACATTTCATATCATACCAATCACTGTAGCCATATTTTTTATTCACACTTATCTGCTTTTTCATGCAATCAGCACAATCTGTTATACAACTGTTAAAAATATCAAGAGCTTGGTTAATATTAACATCAATCAGATCACTAGCCATACTTAATCGTTGTTGCGTCTCATCTGAGTCCATTAACCTATCAAACACTTCACAATATGTTTCATTCCAGACAATCTTTTCAACTATACACGTATTTATGTTCCCCTTTTCATTCTCTATGTTTTCATTAGGAAAACTGATATAAAGCACTAAAGGCATGTGGTCAGATTCACATCTTTCAAGAACATTCATCTCACAATCCTCAGAGAATTGTGCGAACATGTCTCGTGACATCACAAAATAGTCATTGACACTGCTTCCAGTCTCAGATATGTATGTGTAGCAACCCTGACGGTCGCCATGACACATTCCATTCAAAATATATAAATCTAAAGCAGTGCACATATTCAAGAACAATTTTCCATAATGATTTAACACATTATCTTGTGACTGTCTGTTCATATGCAGAGGTCCACTTGAATGTTGATTTGTGAATGGTGTATGACTGTCCTCAAAATCTAAAGAAACATTGGATATTCTGCTGTTAAAATCCCCTCCCAATACAACATAAACATCACCACAAGAAAGCATACAGTCGCAAAGAAAATCTTCTAGAACCATTATTCCATTTTCAATATCATACGTTCTGTAATATGGTGAATCAGATGGTGGTACATAAATGGCCACGTATAAGACATCTTTCATTGTACCAAACAACGATTTATTAATAATGAATGCACAAAAAACATCTGATTTAATATCCAGTTGCTTCACAAAGGGACATAGCTCCCGTCTAATGAGACACAAAAGACCACCTGATCGTCTCCCTTGGGCAGAAAGTTTAGTAGCAGGTTTACAAAAAGTCTCATA
This sequence comes from Rapana venosa, assembly GCA_028751875.1. NCBI lineage: Eukaryota > Metazoa > Mollusca > Gastropoda > Neogastropoda > Muricidae > Rapana > Rapana venosa. The sequence goes on from CM054141.1 coordinate 56,946,670, forward strand.
CCCAACAAACACTGAAGAGTGAAAATCTTCAACAAACGTTTCAACCAGACAAATAAAATCGAAGGAACAAACATATGACACAAAATCCATATCACACAGTTTAGACAATAATCCATTAATATTCCAGTGTAAAAAAGAAAACAACTTTGAAGTTTTACACAAAGGGGAATAATTCATATTATCATCATCAATAAGTATGAAAGAGGAAGTACACACATCTTGCAACCCATCTTTATTCACAATATCTGACACACATTCATTCATGCACACAGTGTTTACACTTTCATCCTGGCTTTTGGCTACACTCAGATCAGAACACTCCATGTTGACATCTGTCCCATGACTAGCACTGCTAACTTCGTGTTGTTGACACTACACTGTGGCTGCAAAACCGGTGCTTTCCTAAAGTTTGTCCCCTCATCAAAAAGTTCCCCAAATGTAGTAAAAAATGTCCTGGGGCGGCCAACACCCTATTTTACTTCAACTAAGTGACTGTCCTGATCAACAGTAAATTTCTTCTGATCAATGACCAGATGATCAAAGATCATTGTTGCCCTCTTTCCCTCACTTTTAGCTTTCTTTAGGTGTGGAGTCAGCCTTTTCCTTATCTCCCTAACACGTCTGGAGTAATCTTCACCGATAAACACACCAGATCCCCGTAGTTTGCCTTTAGCTTTCAGTACAGTCATTTTCTGTTTATAAAAAACACATCTAGCAATCACGGGAGAATCGGCCTTAGAGTTTATGCGATGAACTCTGTCGAACTCAATGTCTTCTGAGAGTTCAAGCGTGTCTGTAAGGAGGTCCTTTACCCTACCTTCACACTCAGCAGGGGTTTCGCCATCTCTCCTCGGCAGACCGAAGAAGAGGAGGTTGTTGCGTTTGGACCGTCCCTCCAGGTCGTCTGTCTTCCTCTCCAGTTCCTCCACCCTTTTGGTCAGGTCCTCGTTCCTCCTCTGCAGCTCCTCGTTCTCCTGGCGTAACCCGTGGATGACCCCCGCCAGTCCCTTCAGCTCGTCCTGCAAGGCCTTGTTGTCTTCACGCAGAACCTGCCTCTCCTGCTTCCCCTCCTCGAACCCGGTGTCCATACTGGTGCGCATGGAATGCAGCATGACCACCACTTCAGACAAGGTGGGCTCTCCTCCTCTGTCACTGGAAACACTGCTAGGAGAGTGACATGTCTGCTCCGTACTGGCCCTGGTGCTGGAAGACCTGGCGTTGGAAAGCCTCGTCTGCTTCATGTCTTTGCTTGGGTTGGGCCCAGGGTTGCTCTCGATGTCGCCGCAACGTAAAAGTAGACTGCCCCAAAATACATAGGAGAGGAGCAAACCCAACACGACACCGTCTACTTTCCCTCTTGCTTTCAACATGGCTATGTGTGAAGCTTTCTTCATCTTAGCTCTCCTCAACATGAAGTTGATGTAGACTGCACAAAAGCAGCCACATGCCAACCTAAAAGTCAGTGGAGCCGATGGCATGGTCACTTACTGGTCTGTCTGCGCAATATGAGTATATAAATCCCTCTGTAGTCGCTGTAGTTGCTATTGAAATGGAGAGACCAAAATACACAACCTAGTGTGAGCATTCACATTTCATGCCCCGAGAGAGAGAGAGAGAGAGAGAGAGAGAGAGAGAGAGAGAGAGAGAGAGAGAGAGAGAGAGACAGAGACAGAGACAGAGACAGAGAGACAGAGAGACAGAAACTGACACAGACAGACAGACAGACATAAAGACAGAGATGCAAGGATACAGAAAGACAGAGAGACAGATAAAGAGACAGATTCTATTATCAGTAAATAAAGAAAACGTGTTCTGATACATGACATTCATATTCTAATCAAAGCTAACTCTGCCGATAATCATGCAGTATAAGAATGCATCAAACATCATCATGTCATTGCACGCCTTTCAACTCCTTATTGGAAAAGCAGACATCATTAACGGATACTTCCTTGTCCTTTTCATCATTGCCTTTCCTCCCCCGTCTCCTCCGACACCCCCCCCCCCCACCCCACCCCATCATCCATCATAACTCTTTGATCTCCACTTTGAGAAGGTCATGCCATATAATTGTAAACCGTCTGAAATCACAGGCTTCAAAGGAATTATTTTTTAAAGCAATGGACACGAAACCTGTAATTACAGAGAACAGGTGAATAAAGTGAAAGCTCCTGTTAGAAAGGAATGATGTCTACAGAGTTCATATTGTTTCAAGTGCTTCCTTGACATGCTTGAAATGATGTAAATCTTGTGAAAATCACAGTCTAAAATTTGTTTAACCTGTGAATCAAACTAAGCATAAGCTGATGGGCCTGTCGACCGAACACTAAATTTTGATAAAGATCTATAAGGGGTTTGTGTTTTGTTTTTTAAAGCTAAATAGCGATACAGACTGTGCCTAATTTCAATGAGAAAGAACAACAGATCACGTCATGCAATTGAAAGTAATCGATAAATATGCATGCATCACATGCTGTTTCCTATAGTGATCCTAAAGCCTCTGTCTCTTTGTCTGTCTGTCTGTCGATCTATATGTCTGTCTGTTTCTCTCTCCCTCTCCCCTCCCACCCTCTCTCTCTCTCTCTCTCTCTCTCTCACTTTCACCTGAAACATACGCTTACACACACACCACACACACACACACACACACACACACACACACACACACACACACACACACACACACACATACACACACACGAACGCACAAACACACACACGCGCACACGTTGTAGAAGAGAGAAAATAACTGAATTGGAGCTAGGGATATACAGAGAGACGGACGGACAGACAGACATACATACAGATAGACAGATAGACGGAAAGTTTTGCAGAGAGGCATGCTTAAAAGAGTTATAGAGAGGAATGTATTGACCACGATATGGGATCTGGAATGTAAGCTAATAAATCAATGATGCCAGAAGCCATCAAACATAACAATGCCAGATATGATGACAAAAGATAGTTCTATACCACCAAGGAAGCATAAGTAATCTGCCACCATATCGCCAGGGTAAATGTTCATGTGTGTTCTTTACAATCGCCAGGACAAAAGGATATGACACTGCTGTAGCTGTTTGTGTGTGGCTTTTTTACAGTGTGTTTGTTTCATCGCGTTTATGCTCGTCTGCTTTTGGGTTTGTTTGCTTGCTTGTTGCAAATCGTCTGCGCAAATGAATATTGGCTACTTCCATGTATATAACATTACTATCACCTATTCTTTTTATTGCCAATAGCGCAAAGAGTAATCACTTCGTATGTGATACCCTTACTACATAATGACTTTTATTCCATTCAATCATCATAATGTAGGTGATAGTGATCCTGAGATTTTTTGTTAAAAAGTCACTTCATCTAAAAGTGTTTTAAATATAATATGGAAAGACTGTTACCTTGCATTAATAAAATAAAAACAGTTATCAGAGATGGCTGACGTAGCAGGGCAATGGCCATATTTTGTTTTAACAAAGTAAAGCGAGAGCGCAAACAAACTGACAAGGAAACTTGTTTCTACGCATTCTCACGCGTCTGTAATGCAAAACAATACTGTTACCGTTGTATCATGTTACGGTGGAACTTCAAGCTTACAAACGTGGTGGTCGAAAACATGTGACAGCATACTTTGGTGAGTGGAAAACGTGGACACAGAGGGATAACAAGTCAGTTATTCTACAGAAAAAAGCAAGAACAGCAACTATGATATTCCAAGATGAAAACACTCACGTCCATACAGACACACACATGCAAAGACAGGAGGAGGCTTTTACTTGAGACCAGGAAACTGTAAGTCGCCTACACACCTATCAAGTCATTCTATGCAAACACGCACCCGCATACACATATGCACATGCATGCATGCATGCAGGCACACACAAAAACACATGAACACAAACATGAAAACGCACACACACAAACACCAAACACACACACCACCACCACCACCCCTGACACCCACGCGCCCGACATCCCCCCCCCCCCCCCCCCCCCCCAGTCACACACATGACGCAAGCCATCATTGTGGGCTATCTGCAGTGACCTGTAGAAATAACGACATTTTGATGGGGATAAACTCACTGTAAAATGACCCTTCCTGCACTGCTATTCTTGATAGGACCCTATTGATTTTGTCTTTGCCATTCTGAAGTGCAGCCTTCCTGGGCATTTTCTGAGGAGAAAATTATCGTTTACACAAGAGAGAAGGCGTACAATCATGTGCCTGTGTACTGTCAGCTATGCACGTAGCTGAGCATGCATGCACACACACACACACAGAAACATATACACACATTGACATGAAAGAGAGAGTGTATGTGTGTGTGGTGTGCTTGCTTGCTTGCGTACGCGCGTGCTGTAGATATACAGCAGAGCGGACTTGCAGATAGAAAACAAACAAATATAGAAATAATTCAGTTATTACCAAAAAAATAAACGATGCGATCAGAAATAATGACAACTGCAAACACGGTTTAGAAAGAAAAATACATGCAAAGTCAGCAAGGTAAAAAAATGGCCCCTATGTATTTTGAACCTTGTCACCAAGCACCCAAAGACCAAGACCTTATCACACAATGATTCTTGTCTCGTAGGTTTTCTTTTCTTGTTTATCTTCCCCTTTTGCCATCACATATCTCTTTGATCTCTATTATTTCACAAAGCCATTCTAGGTCATTGGAAATCGTCTGTTCTTAAGGGACAGGTAAAAGAGAGAAGCACGCCATTGCACTGCTTTCATTTTTTGAAAAGAGGTATTGAGGTATTGGCAACTGCAGATGATTTTCTGGGGAGAAGCTGATGACTTCCGTACTGTTTTCATCTTTTAACTTCGGATCATGGTATTTTCGAAGATCACTTTCATTGAATTTACCTTAAAGTCAAATGAAATTTGATTGATTCCCTCGTTGACACTATAGGGAATAACAGTGAAGATGTATGCTTTAGTGAATTTGAAAGGTAAAATCTGGTTTAGCGAAAAGGTGTGTGAACACAATACATCCATAGTGCCAAGAATAAGCACAAAATATATATATAGAGATTCCTTTTGATTTGGCGCGTCCGAACTGGCACTGCAAACGATAGTTCCAGCGGTTAAAAAGTACACTTTAAATTGGGACATAGACTGGTCTGAGTTTACACACAGTCACAGACACAGACACACAGATACACAGAAAAGTTCACAGACACACAGAGGCACAGACACAGACACAGCCATACAGACACACACAGAGACACACGCATGTACGCAAGCATATACACACACACACACACACACACACACACACTTACACAGTTAACAATGCATTCTGAATAGCATTATTGTACATATCTATAACTTGTCAGGCTAGTATGCTGGCTATTTATGTTTTTTTGTTTGTTGGAAATTTTATGAAGATGACGAAATATATCCTTCTGAAATTGCGGCAACTGTAAATGACTTTCAATGTTAACAGTCTGCAATCGTATTTTGATCAAGCCAACGAGAAAACAAATGTGTTTAAAAGCACGTACCTTTGTATGTACATAACTGATAGTCTGCTTCACTTTGATTTTATGTTCTACACAGGATTGTTGCTACATTGTCAGTCATTGTTGTTTTATTACATGTTTTGTTATCTCATCACAAAGGGCTGGAGGTTAAGTGAATAAATGTATTCCGCTGCACGTTTGATGACTAGCTTTTGGGTAGGTAAAACTAAATGAGTCGCGTGTGATGGCAAGAATAATATTCTTTTTCCTATTGTATTATATTGTGATGATGAGTGACTGCGTCCATGGTGTTGGCCATTTTCCTGTCTGCCAGATCTTGTTGCAGATTCTTAGTAGGGCGCTGATCATGGCTTCCCCTCCAGCTTGGACCAACTCAGCTGGAATGTTGTCAGCCCCTGCTGACTTCCCCTTTTTCAGCGATCTGACTGCTGTTTCCACTTCTTCTCGGAGGATAGGGTGACTGTCTGTGTCTTTGCTTTCGGGTACATTAAGGACTTCTGGATCTCCTGCGGTTCTATTGTTATACAGGTCGGAGTAGTATTCTGTCCATCTGTTCAGAATATCCTGGTCGTCAGTGAGACACTTCCCATTTTGTCTTGGATTGTTAAACCTTTTCTCTGTTTCGTGCTAGTCAGGTCTTTCACCAGCTGATATGCTTTCTTGCTATTGTTTTTCTTGATGTTCTCTTCAATGTCTTGGCACTGTTCACCGATCCATTTCTCTTTTGCCTCCGTCATGGACTTCCTGATTCTTTTGTTGACTGCCCTATATTGTTCTGCTCTTTCTTTTGTTTCATTTTTCTTTTTCTTCAACTCTCTACGCTTGTCGTATAGTTGTAGGATGTTAGGTGTGACCCATGGTTTTTTGACTGGTCGGCGTTTGCCAAGAAGCTCGTTTGCTGTTTCAGTCACCGTTGTATTGAAACTATTCGTCAGTGTATCTATGTCTGAGTCTATCACAGTGAGTGCTGCAAACTTTCCACCTATCCTTGCTTGAAAAATTTCTAATACCTCTGGGTCCTTCAGCTTCTCGAGGTCAAATTTGATCCTGATGTTGTTCCGCTTGTGGATTTTCTTTAGACGTAGTCGGAAAGTCATCATCACAAGATCATGATCACTCCCTATGTCTGCTCCTGGAAAACTTTCGTGTCCTGTGCGATGTTAACGCTTAAGACTGAAACCGTCTTTTCACCATGATGTAATCTATTTGGTTGTGGTGTTCTCCATTTGGGCTATGCCATGTCCATTTTCTGGATTTCTTGTGTGGGCCAAGTGTATTCACTAGCTGGAGGTGGTTGTTACTGGCAAACTCCAGGAGTTTCAAGCCTCTTTCATTTGATTGGTTATTACAATGTGGCCCACAAACGCCCTCCCAGTCTTTCCATGCATCTTCTCCTACCTTGGCGTTCCAGTCGCCTTGCACAACGAGGATGTCTTTCTGGGTGTTGATTCAGAACCTCTTGTAGCTGGTCATAAAATTCTTCTACGGCTTCATCTGTGCAGTCTGATGTAGGGGCGTATGCCTGTACTATAGTTATGTTAAAGGGGGTTGCTCTCAGGCGGATGGTAATAAGTCTGCTGGACACAGGCTGACAGCTCATGACGGTGTTCACGGTGTCTTTTGTGACGAGAAACCCCACGCCGTGTTCATGTTTATCCTGTTTTCCACTGTAGTATAATTGTGGTCTTCCTGGGTCGTTGTTTCTCCCATGTTTTTCCACCTGACTTCGCAGAGCCCAAGGATGTGCCATTGATATTGGACATCTCATGTGTCAGTTCTTCCACTTTGCCTGCAGCTCTTAGTGTCCGTACATTCCATGTGCCAATGATGGTGTTGTTTCTGGCACGAATTTTGCTGCGTTTTACATCAGTAGCATACTTTCGACATCTGTCCTGATGAGCAACAGAAGGCGCGGTCCTTGGTAACCCGGGCGACGACCGATCCGGTATGGAGATTCTGGCTGTCTTTGTCATTGGTGTATCTTGGGCAAATCAAACCTGGCGGAGCCCATCCCTCTCCAGGTCGGATTTTTTGGTTGGGTTTACTCCCCACATGTGGCAGGTGGTACTGGGTTACATGGTTACCAGTAGCAGAGGGAGTCTCTGACCTGACCTGCAACAAGATCTGGCAGACAGGAAAATGGCCAACACCATGGACGCAGTCACTCATCATCACCCTCCCCAAGAAAGGAAATCTACAACAATGCCATAATTACCGCACAATCAGCCTCATATGTCACCCTAGCAAGGTCATGCTGCAGATAATATTGAATAGACTGAAGCCACAAGCAGAGACCATCATTGCTGAGGAACAAGCAGGTTTCAGAGCAGGGCGCAGCACAACAGAACAGATATTCAACCTCAGAATACTATGTGAGCGGTACCTTCAACATCAACAAGACCTTTACCACGTATTTATCGATTTTAAGAAGGCATTTGACAGGGTGTGGCATGCAGCTTTGTGGGCAACCATGAATTTGTACAGCATCAATGCAAACCTGATCAGAGTCATCAAACAGCTGTACAGCGAGGCCACCAGTGCAGTGTACTACAACAACAACATTGGAGAATGGTTTCGAACAACAGTTGGAGTAAGGCAGGGCTGTCTACTCTCACCCACTCTTTTCAACATCTTCCTTGAGAGAATCATGGCTGATGCACTGGAACATCATGAAGGATCAGTCAGCATTGGTGCAGAACGATCACAAACCTCCGCTTCGCAGATGACATTGATGGAATAGCAGGATCAGAAAAAGAGCTTGCCAGCCTAACAGAACACTTGGATAAGGCCTCCAAAACATACGGCATGGAAATCAGTGCAGAGAAGACCAAACTGATGACTAATAACACCAACGGCATTAGCACTGATATCAGGGTTAATGACCAGAAGCTGGAAACAGTTCAAAGCTTCAAGTACCTGGGAGCCATTGTATCCGACCAGGGATCCAAGCCAGAAGTAGTATGCAGGACTGCACAGACAATAACAGCTTTGTCAAAACTAAACACCATCTGGAGAGATAAGAATATCTCACTTATCTCCAAGATCAGACTAATGCGCTCCCTTGTCATATCCATATTTCTGTATGCCTGTGAATCATGGACCCTGACTGCAGATTTGGAGAGAAGAGTACAGGCAGTGGAGATGAGATGCTTTCGGAGACTCCTTGGCATCTCCTACAAAGACCACATAAGCAACGAAAGCGTGCATAACAGAATCCAGCAAACCATTGGACCCTATGAGAACCTTCTAACGATCGTGAAAAAGCGTAAACTTAAGTGGTATGGGCATGTCACAAGATCCCAAGGAATTACAAAGACAGTTTTGCAAGGCACTGTCCAAGGAGGAAGAAGAAGAGGCAGACCAAGGAAGAGCTGGGAGGATAACATCAGCGAATGGACAGGCCTAGAACTCAACAAAACCCTGAGAAAGGCAGAACAGAGAGAGGAATGGAGGGAACTGGTTGCTGAGTCTTTGAGGGTGCCCCCACGGTCGTCAGACTACGGGACAGATAGATAGATAGATAGATAGATTATATTGTGGCCCAGAGTCCGATGTACATTTAGCAAATTCTCTCTCTCTCTCTCTCTCTCTCTCTCTCTCTCTCTCTCTCTCTCTCTCTCTCTCTCTCTCTCTCTCTCTCTCTCTATCTCTCTCTCTTTCTCTCTCCCTCTGTGTGTTTCTCTGTGTCTCTGTATGTATGTATGTATATATGTATGTATGTATGTATCTCTCTGTGAAAAGTCTTATAGGGTTGTGTGAATTATGGGCACGTCAGTAGTGGGTCTATGTGTGTGTGTGTGTGTGTGTGTGTGTGTGTGTGTGTGGGATGTGTGGATGTGTGCAGTGACTGCTGCTTTATGTCTGCTAGTCAATTGATTTGCTGGGCATGAAGTCAGCTGCAGACTGTTGTATATCTTCTCTTTGGTGGAGGGGAATGGGTGAAAGAAGGTGCTTGATGAATAGATAAGCCGTTGAAATGAATGCGAATATAGAGAACGAAATCGCGAAAGTTCGAAAACTCTTTCCCTTCATCTATGTGTGTGTGTGTGTGTGTGTGTGTGTGTGTGTGTGTGCGCGCGTGCGTGCGTGTGTGTGTGCATGTGTATATATCTGTGTGTATGTGGTGGTGGTGTGTGTGTGCTGCATGTTTGAGCATTTCTCTATGAAGGGGTGCCCGTATACATAAATGAAAGCGTCTGAATATAGGTAGATTGCTTAAGTGTGTTTATATATATATTCTTTTGCAGGTTTGGCTTGTTCCTATGTTTCTGAATTCGTTATTTTGTGTGTGTGTGTGGGGGGGGGGGACTGTGTGTTTGTTTTCTGCAACTTGTATAGTCTTTTTCGTTCCATCTCTACTAATTGCTGTTTCTGTAATTCAACTGCATAGTATGGTCATGTGTGTATATGATTGTAAAACTGGTTAACGGGAACCTCTGGCACTTGTAGATAATAGTATCTACTAATACAAATGCCAAGAGATACTGGATATAATAATCTCTTCGCCACAGTTCTATGTTCCTGACGGGAGAGTTTTGATCCATCGTGGCAACATCAATCGGCCATTTCGATGCTATTAATGTGTCTGCGTGGGATCTCATTTCACGTCTCTTTACAAAAATATAGGGTAACAGACATATGAAAATGCACATACACTTGTGTGTGTGTGTGTGTGTGTGTGTGTGTGTGTGTGTGTGTGTGTGTGTGTGTGGTAACGAGTCTGAGTCTGTGTGTGCCCTGCATATATTATAGATGCAGCACAATTATAATATCGTTGGCAATAGAGTTGGAAGACTTTTATTCCAGTTGTATTGTAGCAATGACCATGACTGAATAATTCATCACTGTTGTCTTGATAAGTCTGATCTGTGTATTTGGGAAGATGGAACGACTGGTGATGCATCACAAAGTCAAAACACGCGCTGTGTACATAAAAGGACGACCCCATAAGGTTTTGCGGCACGTTATATACTGGGCAAACCCACCTGTATGTGTGTTGCTGGGGAGAGGGAGAGAGAGCATAGAATATAAAGGTGCCCAGACATGGCATGAGACAGGAGGAGGCATGGCAGGGAGGGTTTCTTTCTGATGAGCCACCTTAGATTATCAGATGATAGCTGTAATCCTTTAGTATACTCATTAACTTATAGAAACATGCATGCCATGCAGGCATAACAGTCCAACACACAACTACGTTTGTGTATGGCAAACAACCAGCTAGCTGCAAATAGTAAATTAATATGCAATTGCTGCTTTGTGGGCATGCATGCATTGATACATCCTATTGAGCACGTGCACACACACACACACACATACACACGTCCGCGCGCGCGCGCTCGTGCGTGCGATATAGATTTTATTTATTTATTTATTGTTTTATTTCGAGGATAATGGAATAAGCACCCATGTTCTTATTTACATGAAGTCCCCGTGTGTGTGCAGTTTTGTCAATTTTGTCACAATGGCCTAATCTTCCAAAAAGCGGAACTGGTTTTAACGTGCGAGCAAGATGTTGTGCGTGCGAACACACACGGGACCTCGGATATAGTCTCACCCGAAGGGCTTTTGGGGAGAGTGGAGTCGGCAACAGTGTTAACTTCAGAGGGGAAAAATCCTCTTCAAGGAGATTCGAACTCAGGTCAGCAGATCTTGAATGCATCACTCTAACCACTAGGCTATTCCGTCCGCTAGAAAGAGAGAGAGAGAGAGAGGAGAGAGAGGAGAGAGAGAGAGAGAGAGAGAGAGAGAGAGAGAGAGAGAGAGAGAGACAGACAGACAGACAGACAGACAGAGAGAGAGAGAGAGAGAGGGGAGGGAGAGAGAGTCAGACAGACAGACATACAGATAGAGAGAGAATTAGAGAGACAGAGAGAGGGAGATAGAGAGACAGAGAGGGAGTCAGAGAGAGAAGGAGAGAGAGAGAGAGAGAGAGAGGAGAGAGAGAGAGAGAGAGAGAGAGAGAGAGAGAGAGAGAGAGAGACGAGAGACAGAGAGACAGAGAGAGACAGAGAGATGCTAAATTCTGTAACTTTTCCGCCCTATTTCAACTCCGGGCAAACTGTTATCAAAACAACATACAGTTTATTTCCCCACAGGACGAATACGACGATTGACAAACGGCGCAATATCCTGCACAGCACCCGACCTCCAGGCCTGCAGACAATAACCAGCATTGCATGCTGATGGCCAGATCAGTACAGAGTCCAGTTTCCACGAAACCCCACACATGGGACTGTTGGATTTTCAAGCTTATCTGACAACAACAGCGTCATTTTATTTCTGCTTTATTTCCTCCCACAGACACAGTTTCTGCAAATGGTGATAAAAAGTTTACGTCCCTGTGTGGATATGCGTTTGCCACTGTTTCCATTTTGATCACAATCGCCCGATGTTTTGTGCGTGAACTGGTGGGTAAATGCAGCTCATAATCTGTGTGTCAGAATGGCAATGGGGGTGTTCCAGCCAAATGATAGCAATCACCGTGTCTGAACTCTTCATCACTGTTGTCTTGGCAGATCTAAACTTTGCGTTCGGGAAAAATCGATCCGCCTGGGAAAAGGACCCAGGCAGACAACATAATATATTGTATAAATACACAATCCGCGATATAAAATATGCAGCATCCAACGCACGGAATGATAGCGGCAATAAACTCGTTTGAATTTGGAATATGTCTAGCTACATGGCGAGGCACGTGAACATATTTACGCCTGCAAAATTGTCATTGTGTGTGTGTGCTTACGGTCTGATAAGTCTTACACTGTGTGATACGTGAGACAGCAGCATGTTCTAGGTGCTCCACACAGGGTTGAACCAGGGAACGTCCAATTCTAAGAATCACAGAATGGTTTCAAATTATGGCAGATTGGTTTTAAAAAAAAGGCATGTTTTAAAAAGTTCTATGTCTGGCACGTCCATATACACACCAAACACTTTTATTTCTCCACAAAAAGAACGGAACAGTTTATTCTGACTTGATATTCTGCAAATCAACAGAACCCCAGAGACACAGACAACAACAGTTCTTACACACCAGTAGAAACTTTTGTTCAATGTTTGCTATCTCTAAAAACACACAAGACCTGCTAAAATAATATCAATGTTCATTCAACAAAACTGGTGTTTGGTCTCTGCTGATTTTCCCAGGCAGACACACTCAGCTGTTAGAAATGGCGCTTAAAGCTCATGACCCTGTCTAGCTAGAGTGTTTTCATTCGAAACATTTTTAAAGAAATTTCTTCATGTAAAATTACGCGTACATGTAGTTGATAATATCTAGAACTGCATTGCTGTCACAGCAATTACCATGTCTGAATTATTCATGAGTGTTGCTCTGAGTTTTCTACTGGGAATGATGAAACAACTCGGGATATATCATGAAATCAAAATATACATTGCGAACCATTCGTTTCTGCACAGCGTATCAGAAAGTGGACAGTAACGCTTGTGTGCACGTAATGGAAAGGAATTGGGGGGAGGGGAGATAATTAAGTATGAAAGGGAATGCAGTAGAAGGGAAAGAAGGAGAGAATAATAATGAAGATATGATAGCATAAAGCACCATTATTCCTTATGCAGAAGGACTCTTACAAAACTGTACCTATATTCGCAGAGACAAACCTGTTTAAGACACATCCAAACATTAACCTCTGTGCAAAACAATTGCATACGCTTATTCAAGAAGGCGCATATATACACAAGTACATTTTTGACAGCCACCCCCTCTCTCCTCCCCCACACGCCTACAGATATGGATACATAATAAATACATACATACACACGCACGCGCGCACACCACACACACACACACACATACACACACACGCGCGCGCGCGCGCACACTCACACACACATACACACTACACAGGATTATTAATTGGCAGAGGGAGAGAGAGAAAGAGAAAGAGAGACAGAGACAGAGACAGACAGAAAGACAGACAGAGATAAAGAGAGAGAGAGAGAGAGAGAGAGAGAGAGAGAGAGAGAGAGAGAGAGAGGGTAAAAGAGAAGCAGAGACAGAGGAACAGAGAGAATTCAACAGAAAGTCTTTAGTTCTTCTTTCTCTTGCTCCACTTTAGGCAACGTTTCATCAAAACAGACCACACGTTTATAGTAGTAGCCACGGAAACAGTATAACACATTGAAGATGACACTGTATTCTCCATAGCAAATTCAAATTCAAATTCAAAAGCTTTATTATCTCAAAGACAGAGAAATTCTGGCGGGTTACTCGCCATACATAAAAATAATAAACATTTAAACATAGTGTTTAAAACACACACACACTGTCCAACATCAGCACGCACCCATAATGAGATAAAATGCATCCACAAATCAGCAATATCTCAGCCAGCCACAAACCCACCCCAACAAAAATCACTTTACTCATGTGCGCACAAGTAAACCCGTACGTCCGCACATTCACAGTCACTCGCGCACGCGCACGCATGCTCGCACATTGTAAACATTCGTACCCATGCTCACGCATTTTAATAATATAAGTCAAATTGTTATAACATGTTGTATAAGACAAATATTAATTAAATTAATACTATGTTCTTTTAAGATATTGAACAGTCTAAAATAATATGAACCTATGAGCAAGAACCTTTACCTATATGAGCAATGAACCTTTACACATAAACAATATGCACGTTACGTAATTACGATGGTAAGACAACATCAGGGAGTGGACTGGCTTTCAGTGGAACGGTTTGCTACGGAAAGCAGAAGACCACGGGGAAGGTAGGAAGCTGGTTGCAAAATCTTATCGGTACCCCCACGGTCCACGGGACTACGGGATAGGTGAAAGAAGGGCGTAGAAGGTACTAATGTAGAACGATTACAAACATACACAATTCATAAAAAGAGCCAGAAAGAATTGCAAATTTGCCCAGCAGTATTGGCTTTTCTTCTGCATTTTATGTACAGAGATGCTGCTTCAAGATGGTGCTGGAAGTGATGTGTCTGTCTAACCGCTCTGCTATTACAAGGACGTGCGTTTTGTCAAAATAATGATGTGTGCATGCCGCACGTTATCTCTTGGGCATCAGGGCTGGAGAAGTTTTTATGCCAGTTGTATTGCAGCGACGGTCATGTCTGAATAATTCATCACTGTTGTCCTGATAGATCTGATCTGTGCATCTGGGGAGATGGAACGACTGATGATGGATCACGAAGTCAGAAAGACATAATGTGTATATAAAAGACGATCTTGTAAAAACGGGCAGAGTGATCGGTAATAGATAATGGCGCCGGAGTGCATATTGCTTAAAATTTTTCAGAGAAAGGAATAAGTGTATTCAATATCATGTAGCAGGAGAGGCGATGGAATATGAAAGTGTATTTAATAATTATCATGTTAGAGGAAGGGAGATGGTGCAGATGATGATGATGACCTGGCTTAACCCACAAGGTCATGAACCTAAGATTAAACAACTGACACCACCTGGCTATACAACTCTTTCTTTCCCCCGACCTTCCCGTGGAGGTGGCATTGCCATAGTTTACAAAGACACACTGCATCCAGCTCTTTTTTTCTGCCACTCTTTACCTATCTCACCTGAATCTTTTGAAGTCTGTGAACTCAACCTCACCTTACCCGGTCATTCTATTACTTTCTGCTGCCTTTACCGCCCACCTCCCAGCCGTAAGAACAAACTGACATCTTCAGTTTTCCATCAAGAATTTCAATCTCTCCTCGATCACTACAGCCTCTCTCCCAAGAAGCTTATCATTCTTGGTGACTTTAATTTTCACTTCGACAACCAATCTTCTCCTGATGTCAAGCGTCTTTCTCTTTCTTTGTCAAATCACTCTCTTTCCCAGCTGGTGAATGAAGCAACACACAGATCAGACTGGCTCATCACTGATGTTCACAAGATCTTGTCACCTCTATCTCCGTCACTGACCAACTGCTTTCTGATCATTCTGTCATTCTTTTCTTCCTTAACATTGCAAAACCTATCAAAAAGAAGAAGTGCATCACCCGTCGTAACCTCAAGGCTATTGACATTCAAACTTTCTCATCACAAGCTGATGAACGCCTATCACAACACCCTGAAGACACTGACACTTCTAAACACTATAACGCTATTCTCAGCCAACTGCTTGATGAGCATGCACCTCCCACTGACAATATTCTGCCTGATAGGCCTTTCGCCCCATGGTACACCCATGATATCCTGGTGGCAAAGCGCAAACGCTGACAACTAGAACGGCAGTGGTGAAAAACAAAAAACTGAAATAAACAAAAAGCTCTTTCGAAAACAAACCAAGAAAGTAAAAACCTTAATCCACTCAGCCAAGACAAACTACTACTCTGCTCAAGTTCTCAATGCAACATTCATGAAATCTCTTTTTTCCCTCACCTCAACTCTTCTTGGATCTGCAAAGATAAGCCCTCTGCCTACTGGTCACAGTCACTCTGAACTTCCTGATATATTTTCTTCGTTCTTTTCAGACAAAGTCCGTAACATTCGCTCCAGACTGGATCAGACTCCCTTCCAATCTGTACCTCCTGATCCCCAATTCACTGGCACTCCTCTCCTCTCCTTTCAGCCAAAAAGTGAGGCAGAAATGAGGAAAATTATAAATGAAATGACATAAAATCATGAGATCTTGATCGTATGCCTGCTTCTCTTTTCACGCAGATCCTTCTGCAGCTTATACCAACTATCACGAAGATTGTAAACTCATCTCCTCTTTCGGGAATTTTTCCTTCAGAACTCAAAACTGCAATAGTTACACCTCTACTAAAAAAGCACGACCTCGACCCTAACATACTGAAAATTTACAGACCTGTTTCTAACCTACCTTTCATCTCCAAAGTCCTTGAAAAAGTAGTTCTGAAACAACTCAACAGCCATCTTTATTCAAATAGTCTCCTTCCCGCATTTCAGTCTGCCTATCGCGTACACCACAGCACGGAAACCACCCTAGTCCACACGTTAAACACGCTTTTAAACGCTTCTGACTCAGGGAAAATCTCCCTTCTCACTCTTCTCGACTTATCTGCAGCATTTGACACTATAGATCGCTCTATCCTTCTCTCCCGTCTCCAAAAAACGTTCGGTGTTACTGGCACAGCCCTTACCTGGTTTCGATCATACCTCACTGATCGATTCCAGACAGTCACAGTAAACAAAATTCAATCAATTCCTGCAAAACTAGAATGTGGAGTCCCAGAAGGATCAGTTCTGGGCCCTGTCCTGTTCACTCTCTACACTGTTCCACTCTCATACATAATAAACCGCCACCAGATCAACCATCATTTCTACGCTGATGACTCTCAGATTCAAAGCTGTGACACTCCTGAAAATCTGCCTTCGGACAAAAAAAGGCAAAACAAAACAAAAGCAGCAACAACTTATCTCTTGCAAACCTACAACACTCCACCGGTACACGATGGCCTGCTCTTCTTAAAAGCAGAACGGATATTAACGTGTGCGCAAGATGTTCTGCGTGCGTTTGCACACGGGACGGCGGCTTATAGAGGAAAGACAGAGATTGAAGCACACACACACACACACACACACACATACTCACAATCACACACACAAACACACACACACACACACACACATACACAAAACGCTAGCGAGAGAGACATAGGGAGTTCAAGAAGCTGTGCACACGTTTAGAGTTTCTCCTTCCCTGTTTCCATTCCTGGAAACCGTGTAACATCACAGCAGATACTGTTACTCCAGAGACATAATGTATTGTAGCTGATGACACACGACTTTGGTATTTTACAGAACAATGCATATACGCAATACATATACATAATCACGTTCATCGTGCATAAAATAGGAAGGTAAAGCAAAAATACCCAGTATTCATAAAACCCACATGACCTCCCGGATTCATATGTAATGTTATCACAAGAATGGTGATATTTCATTTCTTGCTGAATTTCCTGTGCAGACACATTTCTCTGAGAATAATGCTGGGAGTTGATGTCAGCACATAGATCCTCTATACTGGACGCTTATTAACGGGGTATATGCGTACACACTGGTCTGTGCATGCGCCTAACAATCTTCATGGCACCCGAGTTGGCGGGGGTATATAATATCGCTATTACAGTAATCGCCATATCTGAATAAGTCATCGTCATTGTCATGATAGATCTTAGGATTCTATTTGTGAATGTGAGACAACTGGTAATGGGTAGATGACCCATTACATATATACATATATAGATTCGATTTACAGCGTAATATTAGGCAATCAATACTGGTGCCAGAGTCTACAACACTGGAAACAAAACAGAGTGGTGGATAAGGAGAAGTATGTAAAAGAATACAAAGGATGATAGCATATAGCAACAGAATTATGATTTTAGCTAATCATTGCCCTTCACACTAACTCAAGAACATGGAAATAAAACACTATCACGGCCAAGAAAAGCTAACGACCATTTCGTTACACTCAAGCAAACAAACGAAAATGCAATACACACGAATACACGTTTGCATGAACAACATTTGTGCACAGTAGTCTATAATTGCTTCTCTGTGTGCATGTATGCATTAGTATCACATAGTGCAGTGGGTCCGTGTGCGCGCGAACGCACGCACACGCATACACATACACACACACACACACACACACACAACATAGAGAGACAGAGACAGACAGACAGACAGATAGACAGATAGAGAAAGACAAAAAGAGACCAACAGATAGAGCGAGAAACAGACAGAGAAACAGACAGACAAAAAGACAGACAAAGTTTTCAAAGTTTTAAAGTTCTTCCTTTCTTTGATTCAATTTCTGGCAAACTTTCATCAACACAACAAATACTGCTATTCCCATCAGAAGAACGAGTTTAGCTCACGTATCATCTTGCAGACTACCAGGCTTTCTGACTTGAATAGCAATCATTGCACATAACTACGTAGGTTCCTGAAATGTACTATATTTTAAAAAACCCAAAGGATTTGTGAGATGTGTAACCTTATCCAACAATAGTGTTGATTTCTTCTTCTTCTTCTCCTTCTCCTTCTTCTTCTTCTTCTTCTTCTCAGGACCAGCGTATCTGATGTCCTCGTGGGATAAAATTGTTATCTTTTAAATCTTCCTGGGAAAAAAGCATGAGCATGGACCAAGAAGACATCAAAATAGACAATAAGAAGGTTGCAGAAGGAACAGAATAAGGCAGAAACAAAGAGAGAGAGAGAGAGAGAGAGAGAGAGAGAGAGAGGAGAGAGAGAGAGAGAGAGAGAGAGAGAGAGGAGAGATTTAGCAAAGATTTCCAGGAGTGGAGAGATGCGAATTTTATGCACAAACTCCTTCCGGCGGTGTGAAAATGTATTGTTTATCTGACAATCCCCTTCCCTGGATCCGTTTGAATATTTATTGTTTATTTCTGCACGTTGCGTCTGGTTGGTGTTATGTGTGTGTTGTGTGCGACGGCGTGCGTGCGTGCGTGTGGTGTGTGTGGTGTGTGTTGGGGGGTGTTGCGTGGTGTGTGTGAGTGTGTTTTGGTGTATGTATGTGTGTATAAACATATTATGGTTAAAGGGTATAAACTATAGAAAATCGATATGGTTATTTAAAAAGAAAAGTACTTCAGCAATACATATTTAAGACATATATTATTGGTTAGTTATGTATTCAAAGTTTTTCTTTCGATGATAATCAATAAGCACACGTATGCTTTTTTTCACATCCAGTCCCAATGTGCATACAGATTTACAATTTTTGTCATCCGTTCCCACCGACACACTAAAGACTTCCCTATCAAAAAGCTGAAATGGATTTAACGTGTACGTAAGATGCTCTTCGTGCGTTTTCACAAGGGACATCGGTTTATTTACGTTCATATCCACGACAAGAGATTCATCAAGGTAAATTTGTATGTATATGCAGCGTATAGAGCCTCTAACTGTAAAAACGAAAGGTTCCAAGGGTCTGTCTATTCCGGCGTTATCATAGCAATGTGATTGTCAATATAATTATTCCATAATGTCACAATTTCCTTTTGAAAATATAGAACAAGTGTAGTGGATAATGGAATCAAAACATGAATTGTATGTACAGAAAGTATCATTTGGCAATAATTATGCGTAAATTGCCGAGTAAACAGCTATAGCGCTATAGTGTGCACGTTAGTGGACAAGCTAAAAGGTTGCAAGTAGGAGGAGGAGGAGAAAAGGCAGAAATAGGAATGAAGGTGAGGGGTGGTCGGGGGGAGGGGGGTTGAGAGGGAAGAGTTTAGAAAACATAGTACTTTGAAATTGGACATGTTATTAATAACAAAAAATTCCATTCGATTGCCTGAACATACAATTTTACGTGCTTGCATCTAAAAGCCCACACTGGCTCACGTGTATACCGCCCCCTCCCCCCCCCCCCTACACACACGAGGGAGAGAGAAGGAGAGAGGGAGAGGCAGACAGACAGGCAGGCAGACAGACAGACAGACAGACAGACAGACAGGCAGACAGATAGAGAGAGAGAGACAAAGAGGGAGAGAGAGGGAGAGAGAGAGAGAGAGAGAGAGAGAGAGAGAGAGAGAGAGAGAGAGAGAGAGAAGATAGATAGATAGATAGAGAGAGAGAGAGAGAGAGAGAGAGAGAGAGAGAGAGAGAGAGAGGAGAGAGAGATAGAGAGACAGACACTAGATAGAGAGAGAGAGAGATAGAGAGACAGACAGACAGACTCTCAGACACAGAAACACACACAGAACCACACATTGACACAGACAGGCATGCTTTGCTCAAAACTTGAGCAGTTTGTTTGGTGTGGGTTCCTATTCCCGCACCCCCCCCTCTCCCCTTCCCAAACTAACTGATATAACTACACAGCAGACACTTTTATTTCCCCAGGGAGGGAGAAGGTAGCAGCTTACAGCGGCCCAATATCCTGCAGAACAAGGAGAGCCCAAGGCATAAAACAACGAGCCAGGCATGTTGACAGACAGATCAGTGCCACAGCTCATATCCACAAAACCATTGCGTCTGCTGAAGAAATCAAGTTTACTCCGAAAACTTGTGTTGATTTTGTTTGTTTGTGCTTAGTTGGGTTTTATTTTTTTGCGTGCTTGTTTTCGTTTTTAGAAACAATCGTTTCTCGGACAATGTGGACAATGAAGTTATATATAAAAGCTGAATGCCGGTCAGGAAGCGACTATAATGCAAGTGTTTTCACTAAGCAAACAGAGCATGTTTGTATGTGGAAATGCAGAAAATCCCATCCATTTACATCATTTAACGGGAGCCAGAAGGAGAAGGTGTGTAATCGAGCACCACCATCCCGTCAATGACCATATCTGAATAATGCATCACTGTTGTCATAATTGACCACACCGGGGTTGGGGTGGGGGTTAGGGGGGGGGGGGGTGATGGGGCGATGGGGGGAGAATTATTCCCGTGCTTTTGTCCAATATGTGGTTCCATCAACACGCTTAACTATACATGTGTATATGCGTATAAAGCGCTTCGATTTGTTTGTTTTTTACAAGATTCAGCACTGTATAAATTCCATATATTATTATTATTATTATTATTATTATGTATGCATCTATATAAATATATGTGTATATATATGGGTGTGTGCGTGTGTGCATACATACATACATATCTATACACATATATACATGTATATTTAAGCGTGTTGATGGAACCACATCTTGGACAAATGCATGGAAATGATTCTTCCCCCATAGAAATAAAGACCAAAAAAGGCAAAAAAGATGAACTCGTAAATAAACACACCCACAAACTGATATATATATATATATATATATATATATATATATATATATATATATATATATATATATATATATATATATATATATATATATATTGTGTGTGTGTGTGTGTGTGTGTGTGTTTGTGGAGAGAGAGAGACACACAGACAGACAGACAGAGACACAGAGAAATACAGAGACAAAAAGAGAGAATGAGACAGAGAGAGAACCATGAATTCTGAAATAGTTTAATAAATAAATCGGCCTTAGGCCTCAATACTCCAAAAGGGAAGAGGGGTGGAGAGCATGCTTCTCAAACTGACGCAGTTCCTTTGTGCGTGTGTCCATTCTTGACAAGCCTTCATCCACACAGCCGACTCGGTCATTGCCTGCTGAAAGAAAGCAAAATCAAGCAGCCTGCAACACGATAGGCTTCCAGAGAAAAAGACAACAGTCTGTCTACCATGATAGAGAATAACAGTAGATACAAAGAGTCAGTGTACGTGTTTCATCTGACTTGTCAGACTCTCAACTTCTCTAGCATCACAAGCAAGGCATTTCTGTGTCGTTGTTGTTTTCATTTCTTCTCGCAGACACAACTGTGAAGAACGTTGTCACCAGTTTATGTCCTTGCCTAGCTCTGACAGTTTTCATTTTCATTGTCATACCACTTGAAGTCACGGCAGATTTCTCTGCGTGAAATTCGGGCTGTTCTCCACACGGAGAGAGCGCGTCGCCACAAGAGCAGCGCCACCCATTAGTTTTTTTCGGTCTTCTCCCCTGTCTGCAGCTGTATTTGTTTCCCTATCAGAGGAGCTTTTTCTACAGAAGTTTTGCGAGGGAAAACTCTCTTGTTGCCGGGGGTTCTTTTACGTGCGCTAAAATAATTGATTTGTTGCTTTACAAGATTCAGCGATATATAAATTCCATATATTATTATTATTATTATTATTTATTATTATTAATACACAGGACCTCGGTTTATCATCTCATCCGAAAGACAAGCACAAAGACCACCACTTATGGTCTAATGGTTGGGGGAAACGTTTCGTGCCCAAACGGGGATCGAACCACCGCACACTTCCGACTCGTACTTTTCGATGTCACAGATTTTTGACAGATACGCAGAATAGACAGAGAAAGACAGAGACAGAGAGACATAGAAAGAGACAGAGACTGACAGAGACAGAGAGACAGGGCATGTTATAGAACTTACGCAGTTATTCTGTCCGTGTGTCCATTCTTGGCCAGTCTTCATCCACACAGCAGACTCTTTTATTGCCCAGAAAAAGAACATCCTGCAATACGATAGGCTTCCAGAGACAAGACAACAATCTTTCCACGATGATAGAAAAAAGAGTTAAAGCAGAGAAATATTGAGTGTACTTATTGCACATGGTCTGCAAGGCAAACACGATTATCTAGCAATATAAGCATATCTGTTTTGCTCTTTTTTCTGCACAGATACGGTGTTTTTGTTGTTGTTTTTTTATAAAAGAATATTGTTAAAGGATTGTGTTCTTGTCTAGCTGATTATTTTCAATTTTCTCCATTCTGAATTGTTTTTGTAATTTCTTTGTCGTTCCTCTTCTAGAGCTCCAAGGTTCACCAGTGGTCACATTTTGCGTAGGCGACGTACCACGATGAAGGTAGCTCCATACCGACTTCGGGAATATATGCTGGGTATGTTCGTGTTTCCGTAGTCCACAGAACTTTGATATACATCGAGTCATCTTTAAAGTGCACATTTTATCTTCTGCTTGCGCATAATAAACAAAGGGAACTAAGGAAGTGGCAGGTTTATGTTTTAAATCAATCTGGGAGATCGTAGAAATCCCCACCCTTATTTCACCAGACGCCACGGAGATTTGAATTCCTTCAAGGAACCATGGCAATGACGTTCCACGGTCTTCACTACTCAGCTATGGCGTCTGCCATTTTTGTGAATGAAATGAGGAATACATGCAGTCCAAAGCCTTTTTGGCATCAGAGATAGAAGCAGTTTAGTTCAGCGCTAACGTAGAAATGACCATGTCTGAATGCTTCGTCACTGTTGTGCTCATAGGTCTGAACATGCCAGTTGGGAAGATGGAACGACTGGTGATGTATCACACCAGTCAGAATATACTCGGTCAACAAAATGACTCGATCTAGATTGCATGGCATGTCAGGCAAGTGAAAATGGTACATTACAGGAGAAAGTGGCCATCAGACAGTCCTCAAGTCTATGTCCTTTCTCATTCCTTACTCTTACAGCTGTAAAACTTTCATATACATACCAAAACTTATTTCCCCACAGAGAAACGGTAGGCTAACAGCCTATAACTGATTGTGGGAGGACATTGAACATGAAATAAAGTCACAATGTACTGGTTGACAGCGTATAACGTTCTCGATGCTCATAAAACTGTCAGTGTTTTCGGAATATACAATTATGTCCTTCAATGAAACTTTTCCTTCTGCATTTTTTTTTGCTTTGCAGAGACCTGCAAGTCTTTCATAGTGGATCTGAAAGCGTGTGCCTCTGTATAGCTATTCATTCGGAAGTGGAGGAGGATGGTCTCTGCAAAAAAGACATAACAGCATAAATTACTGTCTTTCCTATATGCATGCATACATAGATACACATACAACATACATGTATGTGTATTACCTGCGCCAGCAGCCTGATTGTCAGGCAATATTTGGGTTAGTATCTACTTAAGAGCGACGATTTGATTGAACACACACTTCATATCGTCTCGTGCATCCTTTTTTACGACACATCGAAACACAAGGAACTATGATTTCCAATATTGTTTTGTTCGCTATATAATATATTGTTTTGTGCACCATACAGTCTGAGCATACTTGCTACGTCTTTCTATTACCATCTTTCAATGGCAGTTTTTAGAGACAAAAAGGATATCGAACATTCTTGTGGATGCGATTCCCACTTCTAAATAATAATTATGAAACAGATTCAACTGGGACCTCTGACCACAGCTTATCTAGCAGTCAAAGCTCGAGTCAGGTCAGGATGAAGTGTAAAAAAGTGTCATTGAACAGTTTCATTTACTAATACTGTGTTGCTGCATTTTTTCCTAACAGCTTATTATTTTTCATGGACATTTTGATGATAATTTAAAAAAAAAGAACAAATTGCAACTGGTTACTTGCTTCCATGTACCTCTACTAGGTTTATTTCTTATTATATTATATATATATATATTATATATATATATATATATATATATATATATATATATATATATATATATATATATAATTTTATGTATCTCTCTCCTCTCTCTCCTCTCTCTCTCTGTCCACACACACACACATACATACTAAATTTTTAGATATCAGAAGTAAGGATGTTCACCTTACATGAAAGTATATGATTAACTGAATTAAAATTAAATTAAAATTATTGTCATTGTATTGTTATTGTTATTGTTATACAGACACGCACGCACGCACACACAGAGACGTATGTATTATATATATATATATTATATATATATATATATATTATATATATATATATATATATATATATATATATATATAAAATATATTATATATAAATATATATATAATATATATATATATATATATTATATATATATATATAAATACAGAGTCACAGACAGACAAATTGACACAGACTGGCAAAAACGAAAGCAGAACAAAGAAATTCACCTTACCCCTTTCCCCCGATTGTTCTGTTCCTATTCCTAGAACTATTATAACCACACATCAGACAGATTTATTCCCCGCAGGGACAAGGTAACGGCTAACCATGATTGAATCTCCTGCAGAACAACACACCCCAGACAACTAACTGCGCACCAAGAGAACTGTTCGTGGATATCTAATATCCACAGTATGCAAACTCTTCCAGAAAATCAATTTTACATTTCCATACCCACACACAGCTGTAAATGGGTACCTGCCTCTTCAGGGTCAGGGAAGGTAAAGCAGCGATGGAGATGAGATGGTCGCCGCCTTCAATATCCTGGCCATTAGAGAAGTTGAGGTATATGATGCCTCACTCCCCTACGACCTTATAGGATATAGGACACTTTTACCTTATTTAATCACACAAGTTTTGTTGTGCAAATTATATATCGTTTGTGTTTTCAGAGTGAAGCTTAACTATATGATGTCATACTAGTTTTGATTGTTAAATCTGAATAACAGAAGTGAATGTCTTTGATAAAGAAACCCAAGCTTTTAAAACTGTGTACGCTTGTGGTAGCAGAGATAAACATACGCGACCTTGACCTTTCCCCCCGCATCATCTATTTATAGTGCCTTAGCAAGTGTGTGCTCCCGCACCATCTCGACAACAGTAGTATCTGAATAATTCATCACTGTTGTCATAATGGACCCCACTTTCTCTGTAGGACAGATGGAACCGCCGTAAATGGATCATTAAATCAAAATATATGCCGCAGTGGGCGCGACATGTCAGAAAATCGATCACATCATTTCTCTAAAAGGGGGATGGGGGTGGAGGGGGAGGGGGTAGCCTGGGGTCAGAGTGTTGCCCTCGTGAACAGATGGCCCTCAGTCGAGCCATCACCGAGACAGCCGCTGGAGGGGACTGCCCCCCTGGGGTTACATCTGGGCCGACTGTACTCCCCCCGAATGTCTATCAGAGTTCTTCTGTGCAGACACACGTAAAATATCTAGCACACACGTTAAAACTCGTTCCGCTTTTTGGAAGGCGGGGCTATTGTGTGCTGATGGGAAAGATGGACAAAATTTACAAACCTGCGTGTGCACTTGCGTTTATAGGCATTATCCCTGACGTTGAATCCGGATAAACCAGCAGTGAGCAAGCAGTCCTATACTGAAGATCTCACCATGGATGAGCCTCGACACGCTAACCGAGAAACGAGAAAAAAAAGTATTATATATTTACTACCTCCAGCCTATTGAGACATTTTCATTTTGCTCATTCTATTTTTTTATATCCAGGATAATGGAATAAGCACTTATGTACTTTTTTGCATCAAGTCCCCATGTGTAAGCTGGTTTTTTTTAAAATCCTGTCATCTGTTCCTACCGGCACAGAAAAGCCGTACGAAAAGCGGAACAGGATTTAACCTGTGCGCAAGATGTTCTGCGTGCGTTTGCACACAGGGCCTCGGTTTATAGTTAACAGAGGTTGGGAAGATGAAAGCACATGGAAAGAACAAAGGAGAACGTTGCGTGTAAAAATAACACACAAAAAACCGAAGGATCTTCAAGAAAAAGCATTCTTTTCATAATCGACTTCACCTGTATGCACAACCCTCATCATCATCATCATCAGACCCGTGACCTTGGCGGTCGTGGGGGAGACATGAAAGACGATGCCGTGGTAAGCCTCCTCCATCCATCTCGGTCCTCGGCTCTGCGCAGTAGTGCCGAGTCATTCATCCTGGTCCATTCTCTGATGTTGTCCATCCATGACTTGTTCTGTTTCCCCTCCTTCTGCCACCTTCGAAGTGTTCCCTGCAGTATGTTTTGGGCAGAGTGTTGTGGCGGGTGACGTGGCCGAACCATGTCAGCTTTTTCTTCTTGACGATGGTGAGAAGGGGTTCCTGTGGACTGCCGCCGGTGTTATTTGACTCTTGACAAATTCTTTGGTCTTTCGTTCTCTCCAGGATATGCCCAGTAGTTTTCTATGGCATTTTGTTTCGAATGACTGGATTCGCTTTGCTGTTTCAGCAGTCAATGTCCAGGTTTCACTTCCGTTACAGCAGGATCGACTGAATTTAGGGCTTGTAGAGCTTTAGTTTGATTGGGAAACTGATCCTTTACTTTTCATATGGTGGTGAGTTTGTCAATGGAGAGCTTGCCAGGCTATTCGACTGATTTCTGTCAGTCGATCGCCGTCCTTTGTGATTGTACGCCGAGTATTTAATTGCGTTCTATTCTTCCTCCAGTTGTTGCCGTTCATGTAATTTTGCGTGCATTGCCTGCTGTTCACAAGTACTTTACTTTTCTCCGTCATGTCAGGCAAGAAGTTCTCTGCTACTGCTACTGTAGTCCGAACCAGTACAACCTGTCGCATGTGGGGAGGAAACCCCAATAGAAAAAACCCAAAACATATGGAGACTTGGAGAGGAGATTGGGGCCACCAAGGAATATCCTAAGCCCACAGAAAAAACATGAAAGACAAATGCACAACCCTACTAATAGTGAAAAATGCTGATGTTTATCGCTTCATTTTATTTTTGCGCTGTTCATGAACTATTTGGTGACGCTATAAGCAGTCATGTGTTTGGGGTTGTTTTTTTAAAGCTGCGATACTAAGACTTGATTTTTCCTCAAGTGGTGGATCGTTCGGGGCTTTGTTATAAAAATGGCATCCTACCTTCTGGAAAGGTTGTGGGAATTCTGTGTTTTGGGGCAGTTCCAGCCTGTGTTCTCTGCCTCTTCATTCTTCCTGTCAGTTCTTTTTTTCTATTTAGTCCTTCTTGCCCTTTCTCATTTCCCCCCCCCCCTTTCCACAACAACAAACGAAACCAACTCACCAAAACACTCAACACACACACCAATAAAAAACAACAAAGCAACAAAACAAAGAAACAAAAAAACTTAAAAGAGAACATTTCTTTCTCATGCCGAAGTCGGAAGGGCAGGGCCTGACTTGTCAGGCGCTTTACGGCAGCACAACGCATTGCCGGTTATAATTATGACACACAACGGTGATTGCTGTCTGCGCGTTCGACGACGACGAAGAAGGAGAGAAGTATGCATTCCGGTATAATATTGTGATGTTATGTAACATGTTCCCTACACTTGTTATGATGGATGTGCGCTCTAACTTTGAGAAAATAAACTGTAACCAGTGGGTAGCTCATCATTATGCTGTATTGCTAGATACAGTGTCCCTTGTCTAACAGAAAGCTGGCGAACATGTGTGCAGAGGCTGCTTAAGGGAAGGAGAGCGAGAGAGAGAGAGAGAGAGAGAGAGAGAGAGAGGGAGGAGGGAGAGAGAGGGGAGAGAGAGGGGAGAGAGAGGGGGAGAGAGAGGGGAGAGGGGGAGAGAGAGAGAAGGAGAGAGGAGAGGGGTGGGAGGAGGGAGAGAGAAGAGGGTGAGTGAGAGAGAAGGGGAGAGAGAAAGTGGAAGAGAGAGGAGATGAGAGAGAGAGAGAGAGAGGGGACAGAGAGAGAGAGAGAGAGAGGAGAGAGAAGAGAGATGGAGAGAGAAAGGGGGAAAGAGAGAGGGGAGAGAGAGAGAGATGAGAGAGAGACGTACATACGCACAGTCAGACTGACAGAGGGACTGACAGACAGACAGACAGACAGAATATTAGAAACAAGTAATTGTTTTTCCACTCCATTTAAAAAAAAGAAGAAATTTTCTACAGAATGAAATCATTGGTCTTCTGATGAAGTTCAATAATAGCTACACCCCGATATCACTTTTGTTTCTGCAAGTTTACAAGGAATAGAAGTTATGCGAAACTGAAGCTTGAATCTGTTATTGTTTGTTGTTTTTTCCTTTCTCATTTTTCGCTCAACAGAAATAAACATTGTCCCCAGTATTGAAAGGTTGGTTCTGTTTTATCTTCTTCATCATTTGAAACTCGAAGAAAGAAACCTAACTTCAAGACAGCCGGAGAAACATACTGCGTATGGTGCAGAAAACACAAAACGCTTTTTATGTAACTATTCCGTAAATAGTTAGAGAGTCTGGTATTTGTCTGGTGCCAGATTTGCTAAAAGGGACAATATCTGCATCGTAAAGATCTCTCTGTCTGTCTGTCTGTCTATCTGTTTGTCTGTCTGTCTGTCTCTCTGTTTCTCTTTCTCTCTCCCCAGAGAAAAAAATAGAGTGAGAGTAAGCGAGCGAGCGAGCGAGCGAGCGAGAGCGAGAGCGAGAGAGAGAGAGAGAGAGAGAGAGAGAGAGAGAGAGAGAGAGAGAGAGAAGAGAGAGAGAGATAGAAGTAGGAAAAGAGAGAAGAGAGAAAAGAGAGAAGAAATACAGAAGTCAGACAGATAAACAGACAGAAGACAGACTTTTCAGAGAGAGATATAGAGAGATAGAAAAAACAACAGGCAGACACACTGATAGACAAATAGACAGACAGACAGAGAGAAAGATATATATATATATATATATATATATATATATATATATATATATATATATATATATATATATAGATATATATAGATAGTATAGACAGACAGGTAAGTAGGTAAGCGCTTCGATTTGTTTGTTTTACAAGATTCAGCGCTATAGAAATTCCATTATATTATTATTATTATTGTTATTTATTATTATTTATTATTAGATGGATAGATAGATGGAAAAGTAGATAGATAGATAGAGAGAGAGAGAGCGAGATAGAATGAGAGAGAGAGCGACAGACAGATAGAGAGATAGAGAGACAGATATATAGATAATAGATAGATAGATGAATAGATAGAGAGATAGAGAGACAGAGAGATAGGGAGACAGAGAGATAATAGAGATGATAGGGAGACAGAGAGATAATATAGAGATAAATATATACGAATAGACAGATAGACAGCTAGACAGATAGATAGATATGTGTGGCCATGCCTGAAATGATTCCTTACTGTTTATATGCTACATTCACAGTCTCTGGAAAGTTTTACCTATTGCCAAAATTGATGAAATAAAAGCTGTAGTCTCTACCACTGTAGGCAGAACTCTTTTCAAGTTCATGATTGCAACATAGTTAGTTAGCTGTGCGTGTTACTGCTTCTGATTCTTAATATCAAAGTCAGCAGTTTGTTTTTGCTTCATGTTCAATTCTCTGTAAACCTTTCTTCTGAATAACAGCAACCAAAAATATAATAGTGTGTGCTTTTCGTGTTTTTTCCTCATTATCTGTATACTTTCACATACTGCAATTAACCAGAAAGTTTCCGAAAACACTTTTGTTATGTTCTCTTTTACAGTGTCCAGACGCTTAAATCAGACTTAACAGTTTCGATTCTAACTTGCAACTTATTTGATTAGATTTCGGAGTCATTTTATTTCAAAATATATTGCTTCACATAAAGAAAGGGGTGTTAGGCTAGTAGGGGGAATCTGAAATCAATTAACTTTTTTTCCCAAACAAAAGTTAAGCAGCAAGTTCAAGTGTCCTAAGATGTTAGTTTTATGTTTTTGCTAGAGATTTCCTGGTTTCAAAAGATGGAACAAGATTGTATTGTCACTAGTTCCAGATGCAAAGACGAGAAAACTTGCACGATTTCCTTTTGCAGTCAAATACTCTATCACTATTGATAACAAGGATTTCACTCTAAGGTTGAAGGCTAGTAAAGGCATCTCCTGTACAGATAATGAACGATCTTGGAGAATACTTGGTGATAATCTTCAGCTTCACTTTGCCAGGTCCTTCGACGATTTATCGACGACTGAAGAAACTATACGGCAAATTAGTGTGGACAGAAGAGAGGAGGAAAGCGGAGATGCCGCATCGATCTGAAACTAGGTTCAGGGGTAGGGGTGAGGATGAGGGTGCTGGATAACTAGTAACATTGGTGGAAGTAGCACTGGAATGAAGGCCAAGTTATTAATATTGGATTGGATCGTAAAGGATAAAACAATGACTGGAAATATCCTCCTCCTCCTCCTCCTCCCCCTTCCTCCTTCTCCGCCCCCTCCTCATCGTCATCGTCATTGTTATCGTAGTCGTCGTTGTCGTGATCATCATCATAAACCTCATCACCCTCATCGTCGTCGTCGTCGTCGTCGTCATCATCATCATCACCACCACCACCACCACCACCACCACCACCACCACCACCACCACCACCACCACCACCACCACCACCACCACCACCCACCACCACACATCATCATCATCATCATCATCATTCATCATCATCATCATCATTATCACATCATCATCATCATCATCATCATCATCATCATCATCATCATCCACCACCACCACCACCACCACCACCACCACCACCACCACCACCACCACCACCATCATCATCATCATCATCATCATCATCATCATCATCATCATCATCATCATCATCATCATCATCATCATCATCTGTCTCTGTCTCTCTGCATGTCTCTCTGTGTCTCTGTCTCTTTTTGTGACTCTCTATGTCTGTCTGTCTGTTTGCCTGTCAGTCAGTCTGTCTGTCTGTTTGTCTGGCTGTGTCTCTGTCTCTGTCTGTTTCTGTTTATGTCTCTATCTCTCTTTCTATTTATCCCTGTTCGTCTGTCTGTCTGCCTGTCTCTGTCTCTCAGCATAGTTGCCTGCATGTCTGTTTATATGTCTGTCTGCATCCCCCGCACCTCTCTCTCTTTCTTACTCGCTCTCTCGCTCGCTCGCTCGCTCGCTTTCCCTCGATCTCATATCTAATTCTACTTTCGCGCAGTAAGCCAAAACTTGTCATGACATTTGACACTAAAACACTCAGACAGTTCATTTTGAGCCAGTAATATAGCGAGCTGTCATTTCTCCCTTATTATTTTCTTTTTTTATATTCTTCATCCTCGCGTTAAATTCCAAGAAGAAAAAGCGTCAATTTTCCATTCCCAGTTATTTTCAGAATGACGAGAATTGAAGAACAGAGAGTGTGACCTTTGGATAACCATCTTCTTTAGAGTGTGTGTTCTCAGATGACAGTCGGGTTTCTTGTTGGAGATTTCTATGCCAGAGCTGGGTGAAGTTTTGTTGGTCATCTGTCTGTTTTTCTTTTCGAGTGTTGAGCTGTGTGTCTCTCTCTGCTGGTGCCCTTCTGATTATTGAATATTCTTGTGTATGATGGTTACTCGACTGCATGTTACTTTGTATTTATCGATGTTTTTGTTCATTCAGCGATTCATTTATTTGTCCTTTTTACGATCCATCTATCCATCCATCCATCCACCCATCAATCCATCCAGATATCTATCCATCCACCCATTTACCTAACACCCATCCATCCACCCATCTACCTATCACCCATCCATCCATCCATCCGTCCATCCATCCATCCATCCATCCATCTATCCATCCATCCATCCAACCATCGAGTACCCATTCACCCATCTATCAATTCAATATCCATCCATACATCTGTCCTTCCATCCGTCCATCTATCCCCATCCATCCATCCATCCATCCATCCATCCATCCATCCATCCATCCATCCATCCATCCATCCATCCATCCATCCATCCATCCGTTTTATTCATCCTCTGGTCTCTTTCTCTTTCTCTGGCTGGCCGTCTGTTTATTTGTCTCCGTCTATACGCGTCAGTCTCTCCTTTTGTCCTTTACCGTCAATCTGTCTGTCTCTGTCTGCTCGATTGTCTGTCTGTCTTACTCTCTGTGCCAGTATCTCTCTGTCTCTGTATCTCTGTATTCTGCTCTCTCTCTCTCTCTCTCTCTCTCTCTCTCTCTCTCTCTCTCTCTCTCTCTCTCTCTCTCTCTCTCCTCTCTCTCTCTCTCTTCTCTCTCTCTCTTCTCTCTGGGGGTGGGGGTGGGGCGGGATAGCCTGGCGGTTAGAGTGATGCATTCGTGATCTGCTGACCCGGGTTCGAATCTCGTTCAAGAGGATGTTTCCTCTGGAGTTAACATTAGTGCCGACTCCACTCTCCCGAAAAGGCCTACGGATAAGACTATAAACCGAGGTCCCGGGTTAGAACGCACGCAGAGCATCTTGCGCACACCTTAAAACCCGTTCAGCTTTTTGGATGAGTACGCCATTATGTGCCGGTGGGAACGGATGACAAAATTCACAAAGATGCGTGCACATGTGGACTGGATAAATAAAAGCACACGAGGGCTTATTCCATTATTCACGAGATAAAACATTAAAATAATGATAAAAAAAATCTCTCTCTCTGTCTCTCTGTCTCTGTCTCTTCTCTGTCTCTCTCTCTTTCTCTCCTGCTTTATGTCTGTTTCTATTTGTCTGTTTCACTCTCTTTGCCACTGTCTCTGTCTCTCTGTATCTCTCTGTATCTCTCTATCTCTATCTCTGTCTGTTTGTATGTTTGTCTGTTTCTGTCTCCCTGTTGTCTCTCTCTCTTGTCTCTCTCTGTCTCTGTCTCTGTCTATGTCTTTCTTTCTTATTGTGGTGCATTTAAAGCAGCCCGTTTGCCTGTTACATAATAAAATGAACGCTTAAACACAAATTGTTCATATATGTATCATGTCAAAATGTGACTTGACATTTCGAAGTTTGTAACCTTGTCGTTATAACAAAACAACTTTTTGTCCATCTAAGAAGGTATTGCAAAATTCGAAAGTGAAGAATTACTGTATGGCACTGACGTGACTTCAAAAGGCTGAGAGTGAGAGTATGATGTTTTCAAGATAAGCTTTATAAATAGCTTTGTCAGTTTTGAAAAATCGCTCTCAAAATCGAACATTGTTTCTAGAGTGCTAAAACAAAAACCAGGATGAAAAAAGTTAGACTAACTAATATCGTACTTTGAAGGTTCAATTGTATGAACGTTAATGTGTGTGCTTGTATATATATTGTATATATATATATATATATATATATATATATATATATATATATATATATATATATATATATATATATATATATATATATATATATTATATATATATATATACGCACACACACACATATCTATCTATCTATCTATCTATCTATCTATTATATATATTTTGTATGTATATATATATATATATATATATATATATATATGTGTGTGTGTGTTGGGTTTGTGTGTGTGTGTGTATGTGTGTGTGTGGATGATCACGCACGCACTCGAATAAACGAGGATGCAGGTGTGGGTGTACTGTTAATTTTTGTTTCTCAATTTTTTCCAGCCTTTACTTCAAAAATGAAATGACCTCTGAATAAAAACAACCACAAAGAACCAGCGTTAGGCTAAACCCCTTCTCACCCTAAGGCTTATCAGCTCTGCGTATGACAGAGTCAGGGAAATTTACGATCAGGTTTAAGAAAGCCTACAGGTCAATGTATGCATAGATCTGTCAAAGAAGGAGGACATTATAATCCTATGATATTTATGTCTATAATCTTTCTCGTATTTAAGTTATTTGTCTAATCAGTTGGCACTGTAATAGACATTGTTTTATCGCTGAAACTGTGCATTGTTCAGACACACAACACAAGCAGTTTAAAGCCAATACCGAGATACCCTTTCGTGGGGATTCTTCCCCTGAACGTAACATCTCTACACTTTTTCTGAAAGTCCTTCACATGGAGCCATCAACCGAGACCCGATTTGCAAACACACGTAGAACACCTTGTACACACGTTAACACTGTTCTACTTTTCAGATGAATAGACCTTTGAGGATGGAAAAAAATTGACAAAACTGCACGCACACTGCTGTTGTCTTCAAACATCGTCCCTGAAGTCAGAATGCGGCTACCTTAATAGTTGGGAAACGCAGTCGCGTGTAATCGCATAATCCTACCACAGATGAACCTTGGAGCTCTAGCCGTGAAACAAAAAATGGAAAGGAAAAGAATAAAAATCGAAAACAATAGAATACAAGATAATCGGGGGGGGGGGGGGGGGGGGGGGGGGGGGGGGGGGGAGATTACCTCTAAAAGAAAACACGAGGCACTAAAGATATACAAACTTTCAGTACACCGCTTTTCTGCAAAACCAAGCAAACAAGGTTGGGTTGGGGGGGGGGGGGGGTATCTAACTAGTTGAAAACCTAAGCACACATTTAAAAAATATTTTATTCTTTTATATCGAGGATAATGGAGTAAGCACTTATGTGCTTTTTTACATCCAGTCCCCGTGTGTATGCGGTTTTGTAAATTTTGTCATCTGTTCCCACCGGCACACAATGGCCTACCTTTACGAAAAGCGGAACAGGATTTTAACGTGTGCGCACACGGGGCCTTGGTTTATAGTCTCATCCGAAGGACTTTTTGGGGAGAGTGGAGTCTGCACTGATGTTAACTCCAGGGGAAAATATCCCCTTGAAATGGAATCAAACCCGGGTTGTCAGATTGCGAGCGCAATGTTCTCACCACCAGGCTATCCCGTCCCAAAGCAAGCCCAAGAGTGTTCTCAAGCAAAGGAGATGGTTTAAAAGGAATGCGGAATTTCAAACGGTATAAACTGTATTGGAAGATGTGATCGCAGTAAGTAGCGAAGATTATGCAACCGATATCGAAAGTCATCTAGCTCCCAATAGACACGTAATGAACGGCATTTTGGAACCCTTAACAAGAAAGATGTGTATAACTTTGTCTGACAGTATATTGATGGCTGAACGAGTTATCTTACAAATTGATACCAAAAGTCAGACAGGGATTAACTGAAATGCGACACCGATCTGACAGTGGAGAACAAGTTACGAAAGGATTACGATATTGTGAAGGGTAACAGACAAGTATTAAGAGATAATTTTACCTCCAGCTCTGAATAGGAATTACCATCGATAATAATTATTAATATGAATGGCAGTTCTAACTAATCTTAGAGAAAAAGAGAAAGAGCGAGAGAGAGAGAGAGAGGAAAAGAGAGAAAGAGAGAGAGAGAGAGAGAGAGAGAGAGAGAGAGAGAGAGAGAGAGAGAGAGAGAGACAGACAGACAGACAGACAGACAGACAGACAGAGACAGAGACAGAGAGAGAGAGAGAGTCCTCCGTTGGGATGCCGTGGGATTGTCTGTATGAATAGCGTCCCCACCTTCTGAAAATTATGTGCTAGAAATTCCCTTTTTTCTATAACGCTCTCTGTTTCTGACAGTTGTCTTTTCTTCTTTTCATTTCTTTATTGTCTATGTCCTGCCTTCTTGGTCTATTTTCCTGCCTTTTATTTTAAAAAAAAGACTTAAAATATAAACACAAAAACATTATCCTACTCCGAAGTTGGATGTGCTGAGCCTGACTTTTCGGGAGCTTAACGGCAGCGCAACGCATTTTCTATCAGAATGACAGACAACAGTAGATGCTAACTGAGCGTCCGACGAAAAGGAAGAATTTTTATTTATTTATTTATTTATTTATTCTTTATATCGAGGATAATGGAATAAGCTTTCATGTGCTTTTTTGCATCCAGTCCCTATGTGTATGCGATTTTGTAAATTTTGTCATCTGTTCCCACCGACACACAATGGCCTACTCTTCCGAAAAGCGGAACAGGATTTAACGTGTGCGCAAGATGTTCTGCATGCGTTCGCACACGGGGCCTCGGTTTATAGTATCATCCGAAGGAAGAAGAAAGATGGAGTTCTATGCGAACATTTATTCATCCTACTGGAATCAGTTCAATTGCGGGCCATAAATCGCAAGAAAATGCGTGTCAATTCCTCTACATGCAATTACGCCAAGAGGATAGCTTGTAGAGTAACCATAACATCTATTAGCCGGTTTCTTTTCTTTATAGAAAAAAGGTGCTCTGATTTTTTTAAACATACAAACTGCATTACATTTACTGTTTCAAAACTCCTTTACTAGGCAATATCGTATTATGTTTGCTTTCTCAATATGGAAGATTGCTCAGACAATAAAGAAGCGTTATTTATGTTTAATTTTTTATTGTAAACCTAACATACAGGTTTTTTATTTATTTTTGTTTGTCTCTTTTTCAGAGCTCCATGGTTCACCAATGGTAACATTTTGCGTATGCGACCGTTTTTACCCACAATTAACTGGCCGCATTGCTATTTCGGGGCTACACTTTATTAAGCGCAGTGTATCCATCAACGCTTGCTTCTGATACTGTGCAATCAACTAACTCTAGTATGATATGTTGTTGTTGCTTCCGTTGTTGTTGTTTTCGTGGCACAGTCTTAAATTAATTACAATGGGAGTCATCATGGATATGCTGTCTACCTGGTTTATGACAAAGGTAAATCTTCAGTGTGTACCTACACTGGATGACATATCTCAATACATGACGGTTTTCCATTTGCTCATCCATACATGAAGGCATGTCCCACTTAAGGGGTTGTTTTTTCTTCTCTTTTTCTTGAAAAACGTACGTACGTACGTGCGTACGTACAAACAAACAAACAAACATACATACATTCATTCATGCATGCATGCATACATGCATACAGACGGACGGACAGACGGACAGACACACCGGCATAACATAACATTTCATAACATAACATAACATACATCATATAAAATAACATAACAAAACATAACATATATAACACAAACATGCAATAATGACATATAATAATAATAATAATAATAATAATAATAATAATAAAATGGATTTTGTATAGCGCTATATCTTGCAGAGACAAATCAAAGCGCTTGCACTCAACTCATTCTTACAGTCATACAACCAGTAACAAATAATAGTTCCCATCCAAATGTGCACGCACGCACACACACACACACCACACACACACACACACACACACACACACACACACACACACACACACACACACACAAACACACAGGTAACACACCCTGGCAGAGCAATAGAATCTTGGCTGTTGAAGGCAGGGAAAACTATGAGATGAAGCAGGAGAGGAAAATCTTAGGTTTTAAATAAATATGTCTTGAGACTGAATTTTAAAGTGTCATAAGAAAGCTTTTGGCGAAGAGAGAGGGGGAGGTCATTCCAGATCGATGGACCAGAAATTGAGAAAGAGCGACGGCCGATGGTAGATTGGTTGAATCTAGGTATTCGTAAGGACAAGGTATATACAGCAGAGCGGAGAGAACGAGAAGGAGTGTACAAGTGAAGACATTCACAGAGGTAGGCGGGTGCTGTTTTGTGGAGACATTTGTAACAGAGGGTACTGATCTTATAGTTTACTCTCTGTGGCACAGGCAGCCAGTGGAGAGATTGCAAGAGAGGGGTAATATGCTCAGATTTTTTCTTTCTGAGGATTAGTCGAGCTGCAGAGTTTTGTATACGTTGAAGGGATTGGATTGATGATGCTGACAGACCAACCAACAGAGAATTGCAATAGCCCAGACGTGAAAGAATGAGAGAGGCAACAAGTTTGGATGTTGCATCGGTGGACAGGTAGTTCCGAATTGCACTAATACGCCGTAATTGATAGTAGCACGACTGACAGGTCTGGGTATTAATTTTTGCATAGAAAGTGTGTTGTCAATAGTGACCCCTAGATACTTCACGGCAGTGAATAAAAGGACTGATGCATTGCAGCTGTCTATAAAGAAAACAAGAACACTTGCAAGATTCTCTTCACAGTCAACTATTCTAGCACTATTAATAACAAGGATTTTACTCTAAGGTTGAAGGCTGGTAAAGACATCTCCTTTACAGATAATGAACGATCTTTATGAATACTTGGCGAGATATTCAGCTTCACTTTGCCAGTTCCTCCGACAAGTTATCGACGACTGAACAAATCATTCGGCAAATTAGTGTAAGGAGGAGACAGGAGGAAAGCTGAGATACAGCATCGATCTGAAACTAGATTAAGGGTAATGGTGAGGATGAGGGTGCTGGATGATTAATACACTGTGGAAGGAGCGCCGAACTGAAAGGTTCTGTGTATGGCAAAACAGCGTCAACTACTGTATGCATGACAGAACGACATTAACCGTGTCTGTATGGCAAATTATACCGTCTGTATGGCCGAACAGCATCAAATGTCGTCTGTTATTACAAAGCAGCATCGGTTATATAACAGTATGTGCTAGTTTTATTTCAGGTGCCACATAGCAGATGTCGTTTCAACTCAGTTCAAATCAATTCGGTTTAAGATACTTTAATCATGCTATGAAAAGCAGTTAAAGCCCTGAAAGGCAAAACTACAACACTGGAATTAATAAAAACGATTATTAAACCGCTTCATTTACCTTACACTTTAACGCAGAGACGCCGTTGAGCTGATTTTGTTTTGAGTTAGAGGAATGCCATTCTTTCTTTCCAGAATTTTAGTAAAATACTCGTTACACTCACTGACTATAGATTGTTTAGCTAACCAGTGTAAGGAGGTATGATCGTATATTCTATAGTACTGTTCATGGTTCAGTTATTAAAGAAGTCCTGAGAATGCAGACTTATCGGTAGGAGCATGCATAACAGAACCGACTAGAACAACACAGACCAGCCCGGAGTTGACCAGATGAGGCTCCACTCGATCAGACTAGACGAGAACTTTCTCACAAATGCCAGTCATTATAGCTTTAGCAGCTCGATTCTGAGCAAAGTATGATTACTTTTTTAAACAGTGGTCGAGAAGACAATGGTTTTTAGGTAGAAGGCTATATATATGTATCTATATCTCTCTAACTATCTTTCTATAGAGATTCATATCTATATAGCTATAAATATATACATATCTATCTATCTATCTATCCATCTATCTATCTATCTATCTATCTATCTGTATATATATCTATATCTATCTATATCTATCTGCCTATCTCTCTCTCTATATATATATATATAAATAGGGAGTAAAGGAGAGAGAGAGAGAGAGAGAGAGAGAGAGAGAGAGAGAGAGAGAGAGAGAGAGAGAGAGAGAGAGAGAGAGAGAGAGAGAGAGAGAGAGAGAGAGAGAGATGTTAACAAGAACTAAGGTCTGTCTTTTAACACCCCAGAAACTCTCTGTAAGGAAATAGGTAAAATCACACACAAAAGTAATGCAATGCTTATGTTTTGCACAATGTTGAACAATTGCGACAGTACATTATTAGCATCATATCTGCATTATTGATTGAGGGAGTTTTTAACGGGTTCTTTCAATTGCCACTGACTGCAAATTCTGGATTTAAATTTTCTCAAAAAAGTGACATTCTTTAAAATAAAATTGAAGTCTTACAGTTGAAACACACACACACACACACAAACACACAAACACACGCACAAACACACACACACACACACGCACACACACATGCACACACACACACACACACCAGAGAGAGAGAGAGAGAGAGAGAGAGAGAGAGAGAGAGAGAGAGAGAGAGAGAGAGAGAGAGAGAGAGGAGAGAGAGAGAGAGAGTATAAACCGAGGCCCGTGTTCGAACACATGTAGAACATCTTGCGCACACGGTAAATCCTGTTCCGCTTTTCGGAAGAGTAGGCCATTGTGTGCCGGTGGGAACAGATGACAACATTTACAAAACCGCATACACACGGGGACTGGATGTAAAAAAGCACATGAGTGCTTTTTCCATTATCCTCGATTTTGAAAGAATAAATAAAATAAAATGAAATAAATGAATAGAGAGAGAGAAAGAGAGAGACAGGCAGACAGACAGATAGACATGTATATATGTGCAGATAGTAAGATTTGAATACCTACATGAAATATAAACACTGCTACTAAAAAAAGTTTCTCTTTTAACAACAAAACACTTTTTTGACGTTAAAAATAAATGATACATCAGCAATGCTGTGCGCGAGTGTCCTTAAAAAGTAGATCAGAATAAACTACGAACAATAAAAGACCAGTCATTAGGATTGGTGAAACAAGCACTGAAAGTATTCAACTAAAAAAACAATGCTGTTCAAGTCAGGGAAATGTTCGCTAAATGGACAAAGTGCCAGACACTTTAATTGTCTAGTTTGTGTTCTCAAGTTCGATCTATCAAAAATACATTGCTTGTGTCTGTTTATGCGTGTAATATAAGACATAAGGACTTCTTTTTAATTCAATACTTAAAAAAATCAATTTCATGATTAAAGTATAAAACTCTTGTGATAGTTGTAATAAACATAGTTTATTTTACTCAAAGTAATAAGGAATGGATTAAACAGCAGGTCAACAAATAAATCATTTTGGATTGCCATTCTGTAATCAAGTATCCTCAATAGTTTCCAACCTAAGATTTTCCTCTCCTGCTTCATTTCATAACTATCCTTGGTTTTCAACAGCCACAAATTCCATCACCCTGCCAAAGTGTATAAACTGTGTGTGTGTGTGTGTGTGTGTGCATTTGGACTTGTTAGAACTATTATTTACTATTGGTTGCATGATTGTGTATGAATGAGTTGAGTGCAAGCGCTTTGATTGGTCTGTGAGAGATACAGCGCTATATAAAATCCATTTATTATTATTATTATTATTATTATTATTATTATTATTATTATTATTATCATCATCATCATCATCATCATTATTATTATAAACAACAAATCAGATTTCTCAGTGGAGAGAGAGAGCACTGATGAAGTGTTTATTTATATAAGCTGTCCCATGAATAGACTAAAGTACAAAGTGTGCAAGACGATATGGCCATCCATCTCTTACTATTACCTCGCTCAGGTCGAAAGCGAGCAGCAATAATCTATCTGCCACGCCGGCAAGAAAGGTCTGCAAGTACACTCTTTTTCAAAAACATGTCAGAGGAAAAGCTGAAAAAATCACATTATTGTTGGTATCCATCGTTGGTACCTTTTGTTGCTAATAGGTGACGTTTTAAATTCCCTCCCCTGGCAAAAAGTCCACTGTTGCCTTCTTTAAAGCTGTTAAATTTCATAACAGCTCGTCAACCCGACACATTGATTTGCCTCCCTTGACAAACAACACCGTTGCCTTTTTCTTTGCAGATCAGACATTCTAGTGTACATGATGATGTATGCACACGATTCAGGGGAGGGAATAAGCACAGACGTACAAAAGAGTTGTCTGGCCGTGAATAAGTATACGCTGGATGATGCATGGACAACGAACATTGGATCTGTATATTGTCCATGCCTTGGCAAATGTGCGCTTATTCATGGCCAGAACCCAGTAACCCCCCCCCCCCCCCCATCTCCCTTCCCCTCTTTCTCTCCCCTCCCTCCTCCCTCCTGCCTCTATGAAACACTGCAATGTCAGTTCAGCTTGTCTGTGGCACACTACAATGTCAGTTCAGCTTGTCTGTGAAACACTGCAATGTCAGTTCAGCTTGTCTGTGATCTACTGCAATGTCAGTTCAGCTTGTCTGTGATCCACTGCAATGTCAGTTCAGCTTGTCTGTGATCTACTGCAATGTCAGTTCAGTTTGTCTGTGGCACACTGCTATGTCAGTTCAGCTTGTCTGTGATCCACTGCAATGTCAGTTCAGCTTGTCTGTGATCTACTGCAATGTCAGTTCAGCTTGTCTGTGATCCACTGCAATGTCAGTTCAGCTTGTCTGTGATCTACTGCAATGTCAGTTCAGCTTGTCTGTGAAACACTGCTATGTTAGTTCAGTTTGTCTGTGGCACACTGCTAAGTTAGTTCAGCTTGTCTGTGGCACACTGCTAAGTTAGTTCAGCTTGTCTGTGGCACACTGCTAAGTTAGTTCAGCTTGTCTGTGGCACACTGCTAAGTTAGTTCAGCTTGTCTGTGGCACACTGCTAAGTTAGTTCAGCTTGTCTAATCTATGATGCACTGCCAGAACAATTCAGTAGAGTGCCGCAATGACTCAACATAGTGAAGTGAATCAGGGCATAGAGTTATGACAGAAATATGGAGTGTCTTGAAGAGGAACATTTGACCATGTCCATTCAAATCCTCTGTGACATTAACAGAAACAACAGCAAATAGTTTAGTAGTAGTAGTAGTAGTAGTAGTAGTAGTAGTAGTAGTAGTAGTAGTAGTAGTAGTAGTA
The DNA here is from genome assembly GCA_028751875.1 of Rapana venosa. Lineage (NCBI taxonomy): Eukaryota > Metazoa > Mollusca > Gastropoda > Neogastropoda > Muricidae > Rapana > Rapana venosa. Next base: position 56,989,329 of record CM054141.1, read on the forward strand.
GTAGTAGTAGTAATTACTCACTTATCATTCAGGATTGTTTTGGGCAGTGTGGTAAGAATGGTTTATTCTTTAAAAAATTATTTGAATGAAATCAAGCAAAATAAAATGGCAATGAAATGAAGTTTAGTGTGACTTTCTAGTGGTGAAGAAGAGTGGGTACCCATGTGGAGACACCAAGGGCCTATGAGGATAATAGTATCCCCACCTTCTCGAACTTATGTAATATTAAAATTTCATCTTTTCTTGCTTTTGCCTCCTTGTCTAGTTTTGCCTTCTTGGTCCAATCCACTGCCTTTTTTCAGAAAGCCTTAAGATACAGTAATCATCTCCATCTTCTGAAGTTGGATTTGCTGGGCTAGAATTGTAAGGTGCTTAATGGCAGCGCAACGCAGTTTTGCTCTGTTGACAGGCAACAATTGTTGCTGACCAGGTGTTTGCCATGGAAAAGTCAGACAATTGGGTTCTAGAAAATACTGAAGATTGGGCATCTTGGTGGTGGATTCAACCTGGGCCATTAGCTAAAACCATCAAAATTGATTATGCCATATGCTTATTATCTAAAAAGATAATTTAAGTTGTGTATACTTTTCTTCGATATAATTTTGCTAAAATTGTTTTTTAAAGCTTACAGTCTGCAATGTGGTCAGGTATGGCGCTAAAGGGGAATTGCCTGCTCATCAGCACTTATTCTATATGAGAGAAAAAACGTTTTTAAACACACAGTACTGTCATTTAGCAGCGAAGAATCACTGAGTTCTTTTGTAGAACATTTCGTTAATAACAAATGCTCAGACATCTGATAAGTATCATCATTCTAGCCTGTCTAATCCATGTTCATGGTAGTTCAAATCCTTAAAAAGCATGCACACACACATAAATCCTGTGATAACTTTGAGAAAGACAGAAAAATGTAGTCAGAGAAACAGTAAGCAGAACTATCACTAAAACCAGCATGCAAATCTACTACGTGGCAGCAGGTTAGTGTTGGAGGTAAAAAAAAAAAAAGTTAAACGGCAAAACGTTCGCGTCTAGCAGAACTGAACCTTGAAATTTGACAGTTGCTCCACACGTGCAAATCATGTCTCTGTTGGAGTAGCCAAGGTGAGCTGTTTTGCTCTTGTCTTGTCAAACGGCCAGATACTCCACGCAGTACAGACGAGTTTCACTGTTAGGGATGTAAACAATCCCTGAAGATTTGAATACCGAGCCGGCATTTGATAAGGACTTTCACGAACATGCAGAATGAGTGAGTATTTGGTTTTAAATTGAGAAAAGAGACATACTAGCTAGTGTTCATTAGTATTTCTTAGATTCCGAAAAATGCCTATTCAGAAAGAAATGTCAACATGGGCTCAAGGGTTTATGAGGTACATTTACAAATCGAGCTCTGCTTAGAGTGTGCTTTTAGTAATGTCATGAATTAAATGGCCTAACGGTTCACGAGCGGAAATGTTTTAACGCCAGAAGGTACACTTTGGAAAACAAGGTGCAGAAGGAAATCATAGGCTGCAAGGCTTGTTCATATATTTTCCTTGAGCAGTTTTTTGCAGAGTAGTTTTATGTGTGAACACTATAAGATTGACCGCAACCTAAGATCTTGCCTTTAGTTTTGTGTGTGTAACATCTGTCTACCAACGATTAACCGGCCTATGTAGGCAAAAATTTACAGCACACGTAGGTTGTAGAAATTTCTTCTTGCAGATATTCAAGTTAAAATTCAAGTATGAATGAATCTATAAACAAGTTTATATTTTAAATAAAAAATTACATTATTTAGGAGAGTAAAAAGAGCAATGTCCATTTTTTTCAGTAGACTCTAGCTCACATTGTTAGACTTTTATTGATTCATGTAGTGTTCCAAGTGCTTTTAATTTAAGAATATAGATATTAGCATAACGTGTGAATGAATAAATACTTAAGCACATGGTAAAATACAGGGAGGTGGGATAGCCTGGTGGTTAGGGCGTTGCGCTCGCTCTCTGATGGCCCGGGTTTGAGCAACCACCGAGGCTCCCGTTTAAGGGGATTTTTAGCCTGGAGTTCTCAGTGCTGACTCCAATACCATGAAAGATCTTCAAAGGTGGCTATAAGCCAAGATCTCATGTACCATTGGACGCAAAACATCATGCACATAAGTTAACACCCACTCCACCTTTCGGAAGTGAATGCTATTGTGTGCCGGTGGGAAGGCATAACATGTACCAAACCACATAATTATACACTTGGTTAAATGTAAACAAAAAAAGACTTGTGGTTATTCATTACTTCAGAAAAAACCATAACTGAAAATAATTTCTACCTCAATTCCTGGCAAGTAGTTTTAGTGAGCCCTCTTGATTATGTCCCACGGCTGTACTAACGTAGTTTTCTCCAGATCTGTGCACAGACGTTTGTGCTGTATGGTACACTTGCGGTTGTTGATACGGTCTGTCTGTTTTCTAGATTGACCAACAGTTTTCCTGGACCAAGACAAATCAAGATCGGGCACAGAAGTGACATCAATCAACCAACACGAAAATGGCACAAATATTGTCAAAGCCACATCTCCTCTCGTGCAACATGAAACTAAAACTACGAGAGCACGCTGCAAATCCATCTTGCTGGCAACACATCGTCCATCAGGCCTCTGCTAACTTTGAAAATACCTGGCGCCAAAGATTCGTGATTGCAAGAAAATGATGCCACAATCTACATTTGACTGTGGTAACAACAAATGTTCAGTTCTTTGCCCCCCCACCCCCCACCCCACTGTGACTTCAGATGAGGGGTACGGAGCCACCTCCACGAACACAGATGAATTTGTGAATGTCTACTTTAGACTCAAATGAAGTCCATCAGGTTTTTTCTAAGCAAAAGCAGACACAAGCCTGCCACTCTGGTGCCTATGACAGAAGACAGCAAGACCTGGTGATCTCCAGCAATCCAACCTGGCGATCATCATAGCTTCTACAACGTCATACGATAAAATGGTGAGTGGCAGTTGTTTTTTCTCCTATATAGTGCATAGTTTTTGAAAGGCGAAAAAACCCGTTAGTTTCAAACTTGTCATCTAAAGGCAAAATGTTTTTCAATGAATGTCTATTCACTTTGTTGTATATCTCCAGAAAGCAATCGCAATAGGAAAGCTAAAAAACTGTCTAGCTGTAATACAATATTATTTCACCTAGAAATAACTGTATAATTAAAGTACATTTCAAAAGTGTTCATTGTGCAATAGGCACTGTACAACATAAATGATTTTTAGACATGTGGTGTGAACAAAGCGTGTGCCTAAATTCACCTGTACTATAGCCAATGAGTACAACTCGGCAATAAAGCAATTTCACAGAGCAATTTAGTTATCTAAAACATCCACAGATTGTTGAAAAATGATAGTAAAATGTTTCTTTTTCTGACTCGACATTTAAAAAATGTTTGAAACTACCCTATAACACACAATGCACATGCTTAGAAAAAATGTGTGGAAAGCACTTCACTTAGATCTGTTTAATAAACCAACAGAACTTTGACTTGCTTCTGTTATGATTTATTACACTTAAAACAAGAACAGAAAATGCGATTTAGGTCATAACCAGAAGTGGTGCAATTGAAATACTCATTTTTAACGTCCTTCCAGTAAGCGATTTTCATCTAGTCACAACTATTATGAACAAGCATTGGTGTTTTGAAGATGGCATGGCAGTATGAATGTGTTGCCGTATGTCGCAGATTTATCAACCTTTCCATTAGAAAATACTGCATTGAGATGATATTCAGCAAAGGATGGCACTTATGCCTCTTAAATGTTTGATTAATTTTAGTTCATATATGTACAATTTTAGTCAACAAATATTGATGTTATGAATACAGTTGAGCTGTTTTATTTGAAGGGATTTTCCCTCTGCTGTAGAAAACGTTTCAGCTTCTGGGCTCTTTACTTAGGGGGATTTTGCCCCTGCAGTTGAATGTTTCGGGCTGAAGGATGTAGCCTAGGGGCTAGAGCATTGAGCTTTGCTTTGTGTTTGGACCACCACTACAACACCCGTTCAAGGTGACCTTCTCCCCGGAGTTAACAGTATCCATTATCCTCGATATAAAAGAATATAAATGAATAAAGAATATCAGTACCGATTTCACTCCCCCCCCCAAAAAAAAAGTCCTTTGGATGACATAGAGGCCCTGCGCGTGAACGCGCGCAAATTATCTTGTGCACACGTTAAAACGTATTCTGCCTTTGAGAAGAGTAGGCCGTTGCGTACCTGTGAGAAAGGATGACAATATTCACGAAACGGCATGTACACGTGTGTCGTGTTTAACAAACCTCCCTTCAGTCTGAATGCAGCTACCTTAATAGTACGTGCATGCATCCTCGCCTGCACTGATTCTCACCATTGGTGAACCTTTGAGCTCTGGCTCAGCAACAACAACAAAAAAAGAAATCAGCATAACGCTTCTGCTACTGAGCTGTGGTGTTTGAGGGGGTGTTTAAAGTAAGAGTATACAATGCCTCCAACTCCTCTCCCCAAGTTTGGTTGATGAAAAGCAGGCTAACTATGGCCTGCAAGAGTAGCTGATACAACTTGGAGAGGGAAAGAACGCGAAATGATCACCATTGTTGAAATTCCGGAGGTCTGAGGAACGAAAATAGAAGTGTTGTGTACATTTATAACCTTTACATTTCTATTTTTTTTGGTAAAAGTTTAGTGCATTGAATATTGTGTTGTGTTATTGCGTTGCGTTTGGTTTTTTGCGTCATGCCAACTGGGACTTAATGACAAACTTAATGTTTGATGAGCTTCATAGGTATATAATGAGCGGGACTATTTCGTTAAATTATTAGGCACACTTCTTGTATCATTGACAAAAAAACCTTTCACCTTTGGATATATTTCACATGTTGGCACTACAATATACATAAGGTAGAAAACATTTAAATGAATTCAAGTATGCACACATACAAGCGGACACACGTGCGCAATCGCCCCCGCCCTCTACTAACCCCCCCCCCTCTCCCACACACATATGTGTATTTAAAGAATGTGGGAAAATGTACATTCATTCACCATCGGAAAGTAGATATCGCTTTGACATTAACAAGCGCGTTTATGCACGCTCTCATTCACTCACATAACACAATAACTCTGCTTTCTTCTCTCTCTCTCTCTCTCTCTCTCTCTCTCTCTCTCTCTCTCTCTCTCTCTCTCTCTCTCTCTCTCTCTCTCTCTCTCTCTCTCTCTCTCTCTCCACGCTTCTACTCCCCCACACCCCTCTTTCCATCTCTCTCTCTCTCGCTGTCTTTTTCTTTTTCATTAAGTTTTATTTGGGACAAGCTGTAAAGAGTGTACTTCATTTTTGACCTAATGCTGTCCATTACATCTAGCAGCTAGCCAGCATGTAGCATGTTTGTGTTATGTGCACAGATCCACAGTTACTGATAAAACTACGTCTTCTTAAGATGAGTAGCTGCTCAGGAACATTGTTTGAAATATTGAGATCTTGAACATAACATATAGCAGAAACTCTGGAAGAACTACAAGAAAGCTTGTATGTATTCTCCTGCAATTCGGTGGCACATAACTAGTTGTCAAAAACATGCAATTTCGGAAACATAACGATGAGTGTTAGAATTAATGTTGCTTTGAAAGAGTTACAGATGGAGCTTTGCAGCCAAGTATAACATGTGATATTAGGTTAAGCTTTGCGGCATTGTATAAAATGTAAAGTAAAATGTAAAGCAATATTTTAAGAAATAGAATAAATCTCTGGTTAAAATCCATACTTTTCTTTGCAGTAGTCTTGATTTAAACTACATGGAAGTTGGTTTGTTTTTTTATCACCAGGTACTCTCCATCCCCTCTTGGACCTTCTTACTGCAGGTCCTGAAGATGCCAGTACCTCGATGCAGGAGCACAAGACCCGTTGAACTTGTCCACACCCACACGACTTGACTGATGTTAGGCTGATAAGGAGTTAAGGCCAGAGAACGGGAGATGGAGTGAAATGTTCAAATCCTGTAGAGTTATGTAGGCAAATCTTTAAATTGCTAAAGGACAGAATCCTAAAGTGTAGAGCTCTACAAAGACAAAATTATTGAGTAAAAATCTTAAAAACAAAACCCTGAAGGGTAAAACTTGAAAACTTAAACCTCAAAGGCTTAAACTAAAGAAACTAAAGCCCTGAAGGGTAAAACTTGAAAACGAAACAAACTAAATCCCTGAAGGGTAAAACTCTAAAACCTAAAACACTAAAGGATGAAACTAAAACCTGAAATCCTGAAGGGTAACATTCTAAAAACTAAAACCCAAAATGTTAAAATTCTAAAAATACGACTGTGAAGGGTAAAACTCTAAGCCCTAAAATGTTAAAACTCTAAAAATAAAACCATAAGGAATAAAATTTTAAAGTCTAAAATTCAAAAAGATAAAAAATAAACATTTCCTCAATTTTCTAAGTTTCTTCCTTCTCGAAAAGATTCCTTAAAAGTCTAAGCATAGATGTGAAAAGTCATGTGGGTTATCTTAGTTCAATGGCATTGTCTCCAAAATTGTGGCTGGCCAAAGTTTCAACACCTCACAGAGGTAAGTACACCTACATTTTGGTTTGGTGTTTTTATCTGACTTTTACTGTTAGTGGACCGCTGTAAATGTATGCTGGATGTTTTCTGTATTTCCACATCATACCAAAAGTGACTCCAACAGCTTCCAGTTCTTCAATACACATAGGTATTAATCGTCTAAAGGCCTATATACAGCAATAAGTGAAAAGCATTAGCCAGAGTTACTGTATTTTATGAAAGATGATAAACATTTCCACCATGAAGTCAACAAGCACTGGCAAGATTCAAGTCAGTGACCTTTGACTATTGAATAATGGCAAATAGAAACATGTCACCTTTTCCCCCTTGGCTGTTACACCTATGGGGACACGATTAAAAATAGATACAACCTGTACTTGATTGGATACATATTATCTTTCATGAAGTTAGGAAAGATGTGAATTGAAAAGAAAGTGGCATTTTTGTTTAAAAATGTTGAATATTTTGATCTTCAGTTTAATAAATGGATATCTATATAACAGCAGCAACAATTTCTCTCTCTCTCTCTCTCTCTCTCTCTCTCTCTCTCTCTCTCTCTCTCTCTTCTCTCTCTCTCTCTCTCTCTCTCTCCGGTGGGAACAGATGACAAAATTGACAAAACCGCATACACACGGGGACTGGTTGTAAAAAAGCACATGAGTGCTTATTCCATTATCCTCGATATAAAATAAAATAATAAATAAATAAATAAATAAATCTGTCTCTCTCTCTCTGTCTCTCTCTCACTGGCTCTCCCCGTATGTGATCAGTCAATATGTATAGAATGGCTGGTTTATTATATAACTGACTGATAATGTGAGTAGTTGATTGCATACACGATTAGGTTTATTATTAGCTTTATTATTGTGTATATTATGTTATATATTTATTTGTTTGCCGTTTGGTTTCTTTATTTCATGATAGCCTGGTGTAAAAAAACACTCGGGCGTAACCATTTACCCTCAATAAAACATTCTAGTCCCTCCTCCCTTTTTCTCTTCCCTTCTTCCCCGCTTTACTGCTTTGGGCAAGTCAGTCTCTTGCGGATGTTCCATGTGAATCGTAGAAAACTTAGTCCAGGGCAGTAGTGTCTAAAAAGAATATATTCGAATTTATTCTTTAACCCCCTTCTTCCTTTTCAGGTCCTGTATATGCCGTGTAGGCCAACTGTGTAGTCAGCAGCGCCATGGAAAACTGCACAAAAGAAAACTACAGAAAGACTACTCCTTTCAATAGAGTAACACCGTGACAGACATTGGAAACACCATGGAAGACATTGGAATCTCCATGAAAAACATTGGAAGACAACATTGGAAACTCCATGGAAAAATTGAAAACATCATACAAGACATTAGAAACACCATGAAAGACATTAGAAACACCATGAAAGATATTAGAAACACCATGAAAGACATTGGACACACCATAGAAGGCAACATTAAATACGCATGACACACATTGGAAGCACCATGGGAGACATTAGAAACACCGTGAGAGACATTAGAAACACTATGAAAGACATTGGACACACCATGAAAGACATTAGAAACGCCATGAAAGACATTAGAAACGCCATGAAAGACATTAGAAACACCATGAAAGACATTGGAAACACCATGGAAGGCAACATTAAAAACGTCATGAAAGACAAGATTGGAAAAAATAAAACCAAAATTGGATACACTATGAAAGACAACATTGGAAACGCTATAAATAACGAAAGGAACATCTGGAACACCATGGAAGACAACGATGAAAAACACATTTAAACATCGGAACGCCATAAAATAAATCGGAAACGCCATGAAATAAAACGGAAACGCCATGAAAAACAACACACCAGAAAACAACCATGAAACACTGCACGTTGAAAATCTTGACCCTGGAAGACTGCATCAATCGACACGTGGAACACTTCCCCATGGAACACTTCCCCATGGAACACATCCCCATGAAACACTTCCCCATGAAACACTTCCCCATGAAACACTTTCCCATGGAACACTTTCCCATGGAACACTTCCCCATGGAACACTTCCCCATTAAACACTTTCCCTGGGACACTTTCCCATGGACCACTTCCCCGTGGGACACTTTCCCGTGGAACACTTCCCCATGAAACACTTTCCCATGGGACACTTTCCCATGGACCACTTCCCCATGGAACACTTTCCCATGGAAGACTGCTCAAGTCCAAGTCAACGACGCCATGATTGTCTACACCACAGAAGACTGCACGGGTCAAGTCACAATCAGATTTCTACCGCATATCTGCACGTCAGGATAAAGGAACTACGGGACTTCATTTTGGGTCTGTCTTGTCAGTCATTGGATTTGTGTGTTTCTGTCTACTTGTTGTTTGTCTTCGTGTCTGTATGTTTGCCTTTCTGACACTGTCGAGCTCTGTGTCTGTCTGTGTCTGTGTCTCTCTCTCTCTTTGTGTCTCTGCCTCTGTCTCTTCTTTCTCTCTCTTGCTCTGTTTCTGTCTTGCACGCAGAAATTAATCTTTTGCTTACGTTAAAGCCCGTTTCACCGTTTGGAAGAGTAGGCCATTGTGTGTTGGCAGAGATACATGACAAACTTTACTAAAGCGGTTGGTTAGGGCGTGGATGTAAAAAGAACGTATGAGAGCTTATGCTATTATCTCTCGTTGGGAACAGATGACAGAATTTACAAAACCGCATACACACGGGGACTGAATGTAAAAAAGCACACAAGTGTTTATTCCATTATCCTCGAAATAAAAAAATACATACAATACAAAATAATTAAAACAATCTCTTTCTCCCCTATCTATCTCTCTCTCTCGCTTTTTCTCTATCTCTCTCTCTCCCCCCTCTCTCTCTCCCCCCTCTCTCTCCCCCCTCTCTCTCATGCTCCCCCTCTCCGTCATCTCTCCCCTCTCCCTTCTCCTCTCTCTCTCTCTATCTCTCTCTCTCTTTTCAAGGTTAACGTCATGTGCAGACATGCTAGTGCTGTAATTGTCTTTAAATCTGTTTTAAAACTTTCCGAAACTCGGGCACTCGGTTAGAAATCCAGATTTTACCAATAGTAACATTTCTGCATATGCGTTTTTGACCACGGTTTAGTTAGCCACATTCTGACTTCGGGAATATTAGGTATGATGATAATCGTGATCTTTAGTCACGAATATGAGTCGAGCGTTTCGGAATTTTGTTTCATGTAAAAGTAGTGCGCGCGCGCGCGCGCGCGCGCGCGCGTGTGTGTGTGTGTGTGTGTGTGTACATATGATTTAAAATGTCTGGACTTTTTGTGCAGAATCATTGTCAACAGAGAGGCTGCATCGACCCCGAATGCCTATTGACGCACAAGCACGATAGAATTCAAAGCGAAAAACCGGCAGAGGAAAAGATATCTAATAATTGTTTGACACAATTTGACAAAGGTCAGTCCAATGCCAGAACAAAACCCAGAGCATATCAGACTAGGATCACTGGCTTGTGCCCCAAAATATCAGGGCCTGGATTCAGCTAATATATAATTTGGACATGTTGCCTAGCACTTCAGCTTAAATTAAGTTTTCCCGTTAGTTTGGGAACTTTGAAGGAAATAGCCTATCATGTGAAATGAAAGCCTGATTAAGACGGGAAAGCTTTTACTGAAACCAATCAACTGTTGAGACAGGTACCATGAATATGGATAAAAAACCCAACCTGACAGCAACAAAGGCAGTACTTGGGAATTAAATTGCAAAGTGGATGTGCAAGACTGGGATCTTTGAAACTTAACGATGAAGGTACTACTGCCATCAAAAATTTGAAAGAAGGTAAATCCCCTGAAAGAGATAACATCCCAAGTGAACTTTTTGAACTCTGGCCTATCCAGTTTTACAGCTTTACACCATCATCCATGTACAGGACTTTGGGAGACCTGCCAATGGTCCAGTGAGTAGAAGCAGCAGGAATGCGACATGATTAGCAAGATTGGGGATACTAGAAACTGTTGCAATTACAAAGAAATTGTAAGAATCCCCACGTGTAACATTGTTCTGATCGTAATAGAGTAGAAAGTTATGAAATGTCGGGCAGAATACAGACGACGCTAGAATCAGTGTGGCCTTAAGATGATTCAGGTGAAGATTTGCAAAGACAGAGCCATACCAAAAGGTCTATTATTCAAACACTAATCTGGCTTACATGGCTAAATTGGTCAGAATACTTAATACTATCAACACTAGAAATAATGAATAACAACGAAGACGAAATGCTCCACATGCGACTTCGATGTCAAATTATCGAACAAGAAAACAACATATGAAAGCATTCCAGAAGTACAGTGCAAATAAAAAAGCAGCATTCCAGAAGTACAGTGCAAATAAAAAAGCTAAGTGGATAAGCGCAGACCGAAACATTTTGACCATGCAAAGAGAAGCTCAGAAACGAATCTGACAATGACGGTTCTCCAAAGCAAGGTTGAGGGCAGGAGGAAAAGAGGCAGACCACTTCCATCCCACATCGCCAGCTTCATTGAGGTCAGCGGCCTGCGACGACTACGGGAGACAATTCAGCAGCGACAAAGATGGCGAACCGCGGCGGCATTACGTGGAGCTCCTGTCATCGACAGTGGTGATGGAGACAGTTGATACAGTGTAATGTTAATGTTAAGATTATGTCATAATTATGTATGTGTGTGTGTGTGCTTTTGAAAAAAAACATTTGACCTTGCAATTTTATTTCATAGATTTGGTCTGCAGCGTACCATGTTTGTAATATCCGTTTGTTTAAACTATTATTATTTGTCATTGGTTGTATGACTGTGTAAGATTAGGTTAAATGCATGCGCTTTGATTTGTCTCATCAAGATATAACGCTAGATAAGTTCCATTTATTATTATTATTATTATTATTATTAGTATTATTATTATTAAATAACTATTATTATAATTATAATTAGAAAGAAATCTCACTATACTTCAAAACATGAAAATCGACTTTACGAAATGGTAATTTACTTACAGCAATAAGTGATATTTATTGATCTTAAGCATGTAAACATTCATTTCTTTACTTAAAAGTTTACATTTGAAAGTTCACATTTGACATCTGAGGAGATCCAGCATTTTTGATGAGATACATACTTGTATATATAGTAGTGCATGGTGCCAGTTTTGTTTTTTAGCTAAGCTAGGACACCCTTTTACAGCCCTCAAATCATCGGCCCTGCGAGCCTTTTATCGCATCATGCTTAATTTTAAAGTCATGTATCATCCCTTAACTCAATTTAAACGTTCATAAAATTCTTGAATTTTAAAATCGGTCAAGTTTGTTGGTATGAACGTATCGCCGAATGAGATAGATTCAAGATATAAGTTCGTCCTTTGTCTTAGTGTCGAAAGTATTCATGTTTTTCATTCAAACTGAATTTGTATTAAAGAGAAAAGCGAAAAGCACCTTAACTTGTTCGATTGGAATCCGAACATTTAGTTGCGCTCTTAATAATGCGTTAATTGATAGTTTAGTGGTGTGCTTCATAATATGAAACTAGTTCTTATCAAGGCATGAATCCACTTCCGTAATTTGAAGTTAGTTGCATCAAAGGGCACTATGTCATTGAGTTGATTGTATCCAAGTATACAGCTTTTATGATTTTTCGTAGCATCAAAGCTGGAAGTTCTTTCCCTGATTTAAGTAGAGCCGAAGTATTTTTTTCTTATCTAGCTAGTAATACATATTAAAACATATACTTTGCAATAGCTGTATGGTATCAAAGTTCCTTTTCTTCTCTCATGCAGAGTTGGTTGTTTTTAAGATGCAAGGTCTACTCTTCATACTGGGTCTGTTGGTGTTCACGTATCGACTTCTTTCGCTTTTGGTAGACATAAAAGTATATAGTAATTTCCTACACATTTTATTAGATGGCATTGAGCTATACATTTCTTTTACTTGATATTGAGTTTGCAATAGAGTCTTTTCTTCACAATAATTGGGTTTCAAATAATCTCTCTCCTTCAGATTGAGTTTCTTGGTAACACTGTATACAAAGCTTTCTTTCAGAATGATTCACTAAGTATAACGTTCTGTCCCTGATGTGAGCTAGGAGGCGTCAAACTAAAGAGGCTCTATTTTCATAATCATTGTCAGTTGGCACACAGACCAAAAATATCCGTTCTAATTGGTTGCTTTACAAAGGTCTAACAATGCCATTACTGGCTTATAGCAATATTATAGAACGGTACCTACATGCCGACAATGTTTATATTTAAAGTCCACATAAAAAATATTCTAACAATACCATTACTGACTTACAGCAATATTAGAACGGTACCTACATGCCGACGATATTTAAATCTAAAGTTCATATAAAAACTGTTTGCACGTAAAGAGATGCAGCTAGAAATGTACGACTCTAAACAGCTAACATGGAAAGGATCTCGTCGTCGTTGATCGCTCAGCTACCTATCGTTGTCTGTAATGAGATTGAAAATGTGCTGCACTGCCGCTAAGCCTTCAAGTCAGGCCCAGCAAATCTGACTTCAGGATAGGATCTGACATTTGTAGTGTTCTAAATTTTCGCTGATTTTACTGTAACAATTATTTCTTCTTGATTTTGCTGATATCTTCTAGAAAAAATGGTATACAAACAGCATTAAAAACAGCATTACTATTGCTACTTTCCCCCTGTAGTGCAGTTCCCTTGTGCTGTTCACACTTAACTCTAACCTCAGTTCTTGCCCCATGCCGCAAACCCTAACTGTTGACCATTCTGGTCCTAACTTTAACACTGACACTGACCTCCTAACTCTCAGTTGTGCGGTATGGGGAAACAGTTATAAAAGGGAACAGCAGCTCAGGGAAAGAAGTGGTTTTAGCCTACTGACCAGTTGAAAAATATTTTGATTATGCAAAATGTCACGAAAGATGACGGATTTCGTAAAAGAGAAATACATGCGAGAAAAATGGATTTGTAAAAGACATGTAGAAAATGCGCCAGCGTTAAGCCACTCTTAGAGTAACTCTTGATGGCTGTATTACAGGAAAACAAGCCCTTGTTGTAAGGGAGTTAATCCACTATCAGGGTTTTTTCAGAATGTGCCATTACAAATTTTGAAAAGCAAAATGTTATTCCCGTCGATGAATTTAAACCGATCGGTTTACCTCTGATGCGGTTTTGTGGATTTGGAAAACATCACCCTCTAAAGCAAAAGAAAAAGGTCAGTAGTAGGACTGTTAGCACATAGACAGTATCACATCACAATGCAGGTAGTAGCTTCCCGAAGCAAATTTCCATAGTTTCCTGTCGCCTGCCTTTATCTGCTATGTCTGGCCATAAACTTCTTTGAAATAAGAAACTGCTGGTTCTTGTATTGATAGTTCAATGTGCTTTGATGTCAAGTCATCTGTCAGTCTTTGAGTTTTGAGGTTTTCTCAGCTTCCAGACTGTACAGGTTTCGTAAAGTTGTCCGCTTGTCTTGGAATGTGGTCTGCATTCTTCTATTTCTTTTTAAACAAGAGCTTGAGGTCGTCCGTTAGTCCTGCTCTTTTACCTGATCTCTTGGCATAGTATTCACTCTGTCGTTTGGCATTAAGCTTTCTTTAGAACTATCAACTAGCGAGGCTTTATCTGTACTACATTAAAAACTCATATACCAAGCAGGATTGTCTTGGTGTAAAAAAAAAGGGGTAGGCCATGGGTTAATCGGATAAATTCTTAGTGGTATTTATTTTTATTTTTATTTATTCTTTTATACCGAGGGTAATGAAATAAGCACTCATGTGCTTTTTTTTTACATTCAGTCCGATCCCCGTGTGTATGCGGTTTTGTAAATTGTGTCATCTGTTTCCACCGGCACACAATGGCCTACTCTTCCGAAAAGCGGAACAAGATTTAACATGTGCGCAAGATGTTCTGCATGCGTCCGAACACGGGGCCTCGGCTTATAGTCTCATCCGAAGGTATGGGCTAGTATGTGTGTGTGTGCGCGCGCACGCATACACACATCTGTGTGTACTTGTGTGTTTGTACCTTGATTTGTTTCTCTCTCCTAGTCAGAAAATTTTTTTAAATACATTTTAAAAGTTACTTTCCAAATCAAAACAATAAACTTAAAAATATTTCCACAGAGCTTTTGAAATCATCTGACGTTTGTTTGTATAAAAGGTAATGTTCTCCTATGCATTTTTTAAACAATCTGGTGAAAAAAAATCCTATGCTGAAATAGTTTATGTCCATTAATTTTACGCGTAGGTTTTTAGTGTTATTCTAAAGTCATAAAACGCTCTAAAAAAATCATCATATTTTATATGAGCTGGGCTAGACGTTATTTGAGGGGTTATTCCCCCATTCCGTGCATTGATAACGGTTCTGACAATAATGAAAATAATAGGTGCTGATAGGCTTTTTGCTTTAGTTTTGCTTTTCTTTTCTTTTTTTCTGTAATATGCTAGACATTTTATTATCCTTTATGCATGTTCTTTCTCATCCTTACATAAGCATGAATATGCGACGTGTTAGGTTCTCCTCAAAATGTCGGGATACATTCAAATAAGTCGTTGAAACATAATAAACATGTAATAGTCAGGTGGAGCCATTTGATGTTAATTCAGAAAAATAGTCACCTTTTTATACTGTGATCATGGTGCAATAAGTACTGGCTGAACAAGAGCGCAAAACGTCTAAAGTGTATCAATACAATAGTGATATCCCCCCTCCACCGCCATTCCCAAAAAGGGATACTAGGCGCAAAGAAGAAAAAATACAAAGCTATATATGTCATGTAAGTGGAGTAGTGGCAAGACAAGTAGACCTGAGAATGGATTGAAAAAATAAACGTTTAACACTACCACTTTAACACTAGAGCAAATATAAACCCAGACATATAAATCCCTTTGTACATGCATAGAGACGCAGGCAACGGCACACACTAGAGCAACAAAAAACCCAGCCGACTGTTCATTGCATCTGAACATTTGTAGAACGCATACAATTCACACTGAGGCAGCTAAAGCTCTGGACAGTAAGAACGATAGGAGAGAAAGAGTGGTTCGGGTTCGTTGAACAAAAAATGGAAAAGTAATAGTAATGGATAAGGGATCTTTTTTTTTGCCAATGAAGAGAGACGTGTGAAGCACCCACCAAACAACAGAGAAACAAAACGAAACGAAAAGATGGTGCTCCATGATCTGCATGCAATTGAGGCCTAAGATTATATATATATATATATATATATATATATATATATATATATATATATATATATATATATATATATATATATATATTAACATACATATTAAAATATATATAATATATATATATATATGTGGATCGATTGATAGATATAGGTAGAAAATATAAAGATATATTTTTTAAAGAAGGCAATAATGTACTACTTTACTTGCAGTGATCGTTGTCAATCATTTTCTGTAGGAATGTACACACTTTGTTTTAAATTTACAGGAAATCCTCAGATGTCATTTTACAGTAAAGGCTGTTCAAATTGATTTCCTATAGTCCTATGTTGGCAACTAATGCAAGGTTGGAAAAAGATACTCATGCACATGCTTTGATATGTACCGTTTGGATGTGAAAGCAAAAGGTTGCTCTAAATGCGACTCGAAATATATTGAGGTTAGAAATATAAAACGCTATAATACAGTCAACTCCATATTCAATAACTTCTTTACATTTTTTATAGGCCCCTCCTTTAATAAGAAAGGTAATTAGTTGTTTCTGCGGAGGTTATTCTTCCTGATTACTTACTAAGCACCTTTATTATAAAAATGCCTTGGTTATTAGAAAACGGGTGTGTAAGAAATATACTTAATAAAAAAAATTAAAAATAAAATAATAATAATAATATATGGAATTTATATAGCGCTGAATCTTGTAAAACAAACAAATCGAAGCGCTTGCACTCAAAACATTTACGCGCATGCAACTTTCCTTAAATATAATAAACATATTTCAAATTTATGCACGCGTACGTACACACACACACACACACACACACACACACACACACACACACACCACACGCCCGCGAACAAACTTTTAGGAGATGAAGGATGCTGTTGAAAAGTAGAGACGGATATGAGGGGAAAATCTCGGGTAGGAAATAAGTGTTTTGAGGCTGGCTTTGAAGGTATCAAGTGAAGGTTTTGGGCGAAGTGAAAGAGGGAGGTCATTCCAGGTGGATGGACCAGAAACAGAGACAGCCAACAGTGGTTTGTTTGAATCTGGGTGTACGAAAGCACAAAGTATCTGCGGCTGAACGAAGGGAACGGGATGGAGTGTACAGGTGAAGACAGTTACAAAGATAAGATGGTGCAGATTTGTGGAGACATTTGAAACAGAGGGTATTTATCTTATACTTCAGTCTTTGTGAGACTGGCCAGTGAAGAGATCGCAGAAGAGTGATGTGTTCAGATTTTTTCTAAGGACCAATCAAGCTGCAGAGTTTTGTATGCGTTGAAGTGAGTGGATGGATGATGCTGGTAGGCGAAACCAAAAGAGAATTACAGTAGTCTAAACGTGAAAGAATGAGAGATGTGACGAGCATGGAAGTTGCATCAGTGGACAGATACTTGCGAATCGCGCTTATGCGCCATAGTTGATAGTAGCAAGACTGGCAGGTCTGGGTGATGAATTTTTTCATAGTGTGTTGTCAAGAACTACACCTAAATACTTCAGATTTGGACAAAGAAACTGACGCATTGCCGAATTCTGTTGATGTGATGGAGGAAAGTTTATGGTGGGTCCCTATGAGCATGGCTTCTGTTTTATCGGGATTAAGTTGTAACTTGTTCTGAGTCATCCGGTTTTGAATGTCTTGAAGGCAGTAGGACATATTTGTCAGGAGGGAAGGCAAGTTTTCAACAGTATCACTGCACTGAAGCTGAGTGTCATCAGCATAGAAATGATGATCAATATGGTGGTTGCTTATTATATGTGAGAGTGGAGCAGTGGAGAGAGTAAAGAGAACAGGGCCCAGGACTGATCCCTGTGGGACTCCACATTCCATTTTGACAGGTTTTGATTTAATTTTGTTTACAATAACTTTATGGAATCTGTCTGAGGTGTGAAGTAAACCAGGTGAGGGCTGTGCCATTAATACCAAACGTATTTTGGAGGCGAGAAAGAAGAATTGAGTGATTTATAGTGTCGAAGGCTGCAGATAAGTCGAGGAGAGTGAGGAGGGAGATTTTTCCTGCATCAAAAGCAAGTAGAAGTATATCTAAAGTATGGACTAGGGTGGTTTCGGTGCTGTGGTTGGGGCGATAGGCAGATTGAAAAGGGGGGAAGGAGATCATTGGAATGAAGGTGACTGTTGAGCTGTTTGAGAACAACTTTTTCTAGTACTTTAGAGACAAAGGGTAAGTTTGAGACAGGTCTACAATTATTCAGAATGTTGGGATCGAGGTCGTGCTTTTTCAGAAGAGGTGTGACTATTGCGGTTTTAAGAGCTGGTGGAAAATGTCCTGACAGAAGAGATGAGTTTACTATTTTGGTGATAATAGGTACAAGTTGTGGAAGGCATTGTGAGAAAACAGGAGCAGGTATGGGATCAAGGTCGCATGATTTTATAGTCATTTCCTTCATAATTGTCATGATTTGTTATATATATATATATATATATATATATATATATATACTTCCTTACTTTAAATGTTGATTTGTGTTATCGGAAATAACATGTAAACTTTGTTCCAAGAGGTAGATATGTGTAAAAAGACCATTTGTTCTATAGTAATGTGTTCACAGATCCAGTTATATGGTGCATGCTTGATGATCAGTTATGATTTTGTTCATTATTGTGTACAACCCTCCATATCCCTAAAGGAATATCAGGAAAAGAAGAATTTTTGAATATATCGATTTTGTTTTCGTGTTTAAGAAACTTGCTCAACTAATGATAACGTGGCTTTAATAAGCAAGTTCTTAACGATTGATTACAAGGTTTAACCATGAATAAAACGGAATTTTTTTTTGCAGGTAGTGTGCTTCTTGTCTTATTAGCAAGGGCAACTTTGGGCATAAACAAAAGTTCATGCATTAGGGGAGCTATACTTTATTCAAAACGAAAGGAGCTTTTTAAAAATCTTATCTTCTACAATGTATTTTAGAAAAAATACATAGGGAAAGCAAAAAGGAAAATAATAAACATTCTTTTTGTGGGGTGGTGGTGGTGGTAGTGGTGCTTTGTATGTTTTTTTTTATATTTGTAGGCCGATAAGTTAAGGTGTATATAGCACTCGCGTAAAAGTTTTAAGGATTTGCATGCAATATATAAAAATTATATATATATATATAAGTAAAAAAATAAATGGAAAAAATATATATATATGAGAGAGAGAGTGTGTGTGTTTCTTTTCTTTTGTTAAAAGTAAGATAGAATGATGTAGTGAAGAACTGTTTTCTCTGTGTGATAGGCCATAATGCGGAGACTTGAAATGTGCTATTCACTTTTGTTCGGGTTACTTTGTGTTTTTGTGGTTGTGTCTCTCTTTAGTTAGGGTTTGTTTGTTTTTGTTTGTAGCAAATGATGAGTTGGTTTTGTCTAGACGGGGTTTTTAGGTGCTTTTTTCAATCAGGACGGAATTTTATTGTGATAACGTTTATCGTTTTGTTATATTAGAATTGTAAATATCTTGTCTTATTTCTAGTTGTGTTAACATGAACATATTGATGAACGTAAATGGCTTTAAGGAAAGGGAGAGAGAGAGAGAGGGAGGGAAGAGAGAGGGAGAGGGATTCGGATTTGGATTCGGATGTTTATTCATTAGGCCATAGCCCATAATGAAGGGGAAAGTGAACAAAAAAAACAAATCATCAGAAACATTAAAACAATCAATCAACAATATGAGAGTCATGATAATGAACTATGATGTTGCAATTTCTCTCAGCTTGAAGGCTTTGTGAAGGAAGTGAGACAGATTCCAAATATCGTTATGTCTTGTAGAGGACATCAGCAAAATTAATTTGAACGTGCAAGGCTGTCGAAAATATTTAGGTGAAATAAACTTGTCTCTGAGCTCCTTAGAGAGAGAGAGAGAGAGAGAGAGAGAGAGAGAGAGAGAGAGAGAGAGAGAGAGAGAGAGAGAGAGAGAGAGAGAGAGAGAGAGAGAGAGAGAGAGAGATGTGTGTGTGTGTGTGTGTGTGTGAAGTACTTTGCTTTTCATTCATTTTTTTTTCTAAAACTTCACAGTTGTGTGTGGAATGTGGATTATGTGTTCTGTATTGTGACTATCGTAATGAAAGGAAGGGTGTTTTGTGTGAAACAGTCTTGGCATTCTACTCATGGGACAGCATTTTGTGTCTTAATGAAAGTAATTATATAACAGAATGATATAGATCATGCGCAGACTCTTAATGCCAGACTGGAAATAAATTCAGCTGTTGTTCTGATAAAAATGTCACTGTTGCAGTTTATTTTTGGTAATAATTAATACTGACAAAATGCATTGTACTTTTATCTACTTTAAATAGAACGGTGCAGCTTTTTGTGAAATTGATAAATTGATATTCCAGTAAACCGGGTGACTTTTATCAAAATAGACTTGCCCGATATTTAGAGTGCTCTTAATATTGACATTTTTGTAAATCTGAAAATACATTTCTGAAGTTTGGCATACATACTTTTAAAAAAATTTGCTGTGCCTTGGTGATTTTAATGCTATGTTACGGATTTTTGTTTGACATTCGAAAGCATCGAGAGACGTTTGAACATCCTGACTTTTGTATTTTTTTCTTAAGTTTAACTCTTTAAAACATTCATGAAAGGCGTGTTTAGTATCACCAGTAATAGACAATAAAAATGCGCGCACGCGCGCGGGGGTGTGTATGTGTGTGTTTAGAAAAGTTCTTCGGATAAAAAAGATTAGACGTAGGTGTAATTATGCTTTTATTTTGTTTTTTTAATGTTATTGTTTTATATTGAGGATAACGGATAGTGTTTGTGTGTAGGTGTGTGCGTGTGAACAGATTTTTTTTCCGAGTTTCTATAAAACAAAATTGTTGATTGAACTGGTCTGTCGAAAGTTTTTATGAATACCATAATGTTTTTTGGAAAAGCACTTTAAGCGTGGGGGTACATTTTGATATCAGGATAATGTCATGTTTCCCCGATTCCAACTGTTTGAATATCACTGTTCTTCATTAACTACACTTTTATGTAATGACTTCTGAAAACTCGTCTGCATACATTTTTCTCCATGATGCAATAAATATGACAAATTCAAAAATGTTTGAAATTGCTATGATAAGGCAATGCTTTTTTTGCTGCTGTAGTACTAAAAATTGATCTGATCTTTAATTTCTTCATTTAGAAAATATAAATGTAATTTTGTCTTGATAAAATCGAAACATGTTTGTTCTGTTGCGAAAAATAGATTGATTATATTGTCTATTGTGCATATTGGAATGTTGATCTTTTGCAATGGAAATGAAATAAAGCATTGAATCATTCATTGTCGTTTTTTGGCGATAGCTTGCTATGTTCTTCATGTGTAAACTTATCTAATTTTGCCTTTTTATATTTTTCTAATGATACCCTCAACTTTTATTACACATCATGTAAGGGTCTAGTTGTCGGTATATAAAGCTGTAAATATTTGTTTCAAGTTGTTTTTTTCTAAAGAAGAAATGGAAGGTTTTTTCGTGAAACTTTCCCTTTTCTATCAATGTATGAATGTTCCCTCTCATTCTCTCTCTCATTCTCTCTCTCTTCTATCTCTCTCTTTCTCTTTTTTTCTTCTTTTCTCTCTCTCTCTCATACATCACCTTTCTCCTCCTCCTCCTCTTCCTCCTCCTTCCTCCTCTTCCTCCTCTCCTCCTTCCTCTCCTCCTTTCCTCCTCCTCCTCCTTTTCTCTTCTTTTCTCTTGCCCCTTCGACTTTCTACTCGCTAACTCTCCCATCCCTTTCTTTCATCATTGTCTTTTTTCGTCATTGTCGCCACCGTCATCACCGTTGTCGTCATCCTCCTCCTCCTACTTCTCATCATCATCATCATCATCATCATCACATCGTGATCATTTATTCGTCGTCATCAACATCATCGTCATCATCGTCGTCGTCATCATCATCATCACCATCACCATCATCATCATCATCATTATCACCATCATCATTATATGCATTTTCATAAGCACTCAGTTTCCTTGAGTAAATTGTTAGTGTAAAACCCCCCATCTTCACTCTCCTGTCGGACTTCTTTAAGAGATTTACTATAAAAATAATAAATTAGAAAAGCTCCATACATTTATTATCATGCGTCTTGTTTCTGTCTCTGTGTGTGTCTTGTGTCTGTGTTACGTTAGTTTGTCTGTGCGTTCAGAGCTCTTGTCAGCCTGACTGTGTTTGTTCTAGTCTCAGAAAACCGCTAGCATATTTTGCCTCCTGTTCTAGGTCCCTTCGGGCGTAGAGGTAAACGCGATGTGACAAGACATTAGCTCACGCCAGACACTGGTCTGCTATTCGATAATGCTTGTTGACACCCCCGCCCCACACACACACACGAACGCGCGCACGTAAACACACGCATACACAAACAAGCACACCTACGTACGTATGCACGCACGCATGTACGCTCGCACGTAAGCACGCATGCGCGTGTGTGCGCGCGCGCACACACACACACACTAATACGCAAAAGCACGCACACACAACTACACAAACATACATACAATCATACACACATACACACACAGGTGTGTGCTCGCGTGCGCGCGAGCGTAGGAGAGAGAGAGAGAGAGAGAGAGAGAGAGAGAGAGAGAGAGAGAGAGAGAGAGAGAGAGAGAGAGAGAGAGAGAGAGAGAGAGATCTGAACTGGTGTAATGTGCATCTTATTTATTTAGTTATTTATACCACTTTAAGTCACGAGATTTCTCTGCGTGAAATTTGGGCTGCTCTCCCCCTGGAGAGCGCGTCGCCACAAGAGCAGCGCCACCCTTTATTGTCTGCAACTGTACTTGTTTCCCTATCAGGGTGGCATTTTTCTAAGAATTTTGCCAGGGACAACTCTCTTGTTGCCATTGGTTCTTTTACGTACGCTGAATAATTATGTGTAACACACAGGACCTCGGTTTATCGTCTCATCCGAAAGACTAGCATCCAGACCACCACTCATGGTCAAATAGATGGGGGAAAAGTTTCGGGCCAAAATGGGAATCAGACCACAGCACACTTCTGACCCGGACTTTTCGCTTTCTAGACAGGCGCTTTACCTCTAGACCACTCATCCACACTTAGGCTTTAATACACTTTGAGGAGCAAAAATGGAAGGTGCACAAAAAAAAAACATAATTTCTCGTAAACTTTTGTAGGACTTGGGCACAATAGGTTAGCGTGTACTAACAATTATACTCCTGAATATGTATATTTCTAAAGCATGACTAAATAAAGGCTGAGGTAGACCAAGAACCAAAACAAAACAGAGTTAAAACATGTTTGTTCACTTAAACTGCCCCCCCCCCCTACCCCATGATACCACAAACAATAATAGACCTGTGAACAAAGTTAGAGAGACAGACAGACAGACAGACAGACACAGAGACAGAGACAGAGAGAGAGAGAAAGGGACAGAGACAGACAGACAGACAGAGAGGGACAGAGAGAGAGAGAGAGAGAGAGAGAGAGAGAGAGAGAGAGAGAGAGAGAGAGAGAGAGAGACAGGGATGGACAGAGAGAGAGAGAGACAGAGAGACAGAGAGGGACAGACAGAGAGAGAAAGACAGACAGACAGACAGAGAATTTCAGGCCAAAGACGTGGAAGGTGAAACAGTCAAACAAAGCATCAACTCTTAGAAGATTACATTGGGCTCTCTTGTTTGCTTTGCCGGGCGAAAGCAGGGTTTGCACAACGAATAATTATTGAATGACAGAAGAATGGGCATTGCATCAGGGAATCCTTTTGCCAGTAAACTGTTGCCTGTCATATCTATTACGCATTTAGTGACCACCACATTTGAAAATGTTTGCTGTGAGAAAAATCTAGAAGAGGAAAAAAACAAAATAAAATGCTTTTAAAATGTATGATTGTGAAGGAAGGTGGCAGGATGGTTAAGACGTTTGCCTGCCAACAAGTAAACCGTGAGGTTCTGGGTTCGATTCCCAGCCTCGCCCTTTCTTTCCAGTTTGACCAAAAAATCGAACTGAATGTCAAAGTCCTTCGGATGAGACTATAAACCGAGGCCCCGTGTGCGAACGCATGCAGAACATCTTGCGCACACGTTAAATCCTGTTCCGCTGTTCGAAAGAGTAGGCCATTGTGTACCGGTGGGAACACATGACAAAATTTTAAAAAACGCATACACACGCAAAAAAAAGTCATCTGAGCGCTTTGATTTGTTGCTTTACAAGATTCAGCGCTATATAAATTCCATACATTATTATTATTATTATTATTATTATTATTATTATTATTATTATTATTATTATTATAGACAGGATATGTATGTATGTATGTATGTATGTATGTATGTGTGTATGTTTGTCTGTCTGCCTGTCTCTCTGTACATACATAAGAACGAAAAAAGATAAACATTGAATGTAAGACAAAGAGACACAGAGGCAGACAGACAGATAGAAAGATAGAGACACAGAGGCAGACAGACAGACAGACAGAGAGACACAGGGACGAAGTTAGGAAGGGGTAAGACATGCACACACAGACCACCAAATCAAGATGAGAAGCTGTCGATTGCTTGTTTACCAACTGTATCGACACAAGCGACAGCATCATGGCTAGGGCATGGGGAGAGAGCTGGACACAGCGGCACTGGTGCCTTGTCCCTGTAAACTGCTGTCAGCTGCCATGTCAATAATTCAGGTACTGGTCCTCGGGGCGATGGTGGTGTGGTGTGACACTGGAGAAGACTAGGGTAAGGAGAGAGGGAGATACAATCAACAGATGAAATGAGAGAGACAGACATAGACAGAGGCAGAGAGAGACAGAGAGAAACATAGAGAAACAGAGACAGAGACAGAGAGACAGAGGCAGAGAGAGACAGGGAGAAACAGGGGCAGAGAGAAACAGAGACAGAGAGACAGAGACAGAGAGATAGAGATACAACTAACAGATGAAATGAGACAGAGACAGAGAGACAGAGGCAGAGAGAGACAGAGAGAAACGGAGACAGATATATAGAGACAGTGAGATAGAGATA
>CM054141.1:57026504-57029004 GCA_028751875.1 Rapana venosa
GTTTCAAACATTTGCGCAGTAAACTAAAGCCATAATTGTTTGACATGCGAAACCAGGGCTTACTCACATTGTTCATTTTGTGCAAGCAATATCACCACTATCCTTTTTCCTTTATTTCGCTTTCGCCCCCGTCAAGTTTTGTTACCAACAGAGAAATATTTTTTTAAAAACCACAGATATTGTCTGTCACCAGTTATTTTCAGGAGAACAAGACTCATAGAACGGGAAGTAACCTTTCGATAGTTGTTTCCCTAAAGTGTGGTTCTTGGATGAAATCGGACTTATTGATAAAAAAACAACAACAAAACACCAAGATTATGTGTAGCAGCTAGATTAAGATTTTGTCGATAATTTGTTTTTAACTGTTTTAGTTATACATTCTCTGTTACTGCTTGCATATTATCTAGTCATATCGTCTTCTGTCGTCTGTGATTTATCTTGTCTGCTTGTTACTTTTCATTTGTTTTGCCTGCATGTTTGTTCATCTATGTATTTGCCTGTTTGTCTGTCCATCCGCCCATCTATCCATCCACCCATCCATCCACCCATCCATCCATCCATTTATCCATCCATCCATCCACCCACTCATTCATCCATCCATCATCCACCCACCCACCCATTTATCCATTCATCCATCCACCCATTCATCCATCCACCCTCCATCATTCATCCATCCATCCATCTATCCATCCATCCATCCACCACCCATCCATCCACCATTCATCCATCCATCCATTCATCCATCCATCCATCCATCCATCCATCATCCATCCGCCAGTTCATTCATTCCTCCATCTCACCTCACTATCCAACAGTCCCACTTTCTATCGCTGTTTGGTCTTTGTCGTTATATCTGTTTGCTATTCTGTTGATTGTTGTCTACCTGCGTCAAACTCTCTGTCTCTCTGTCTATGCCTCTGCCTCTGTTTCTCTCTGTCTTTCTGTCTTTCTCTCTCTTTTTCTGACTGTCTGTCTGTTTAGAGGGACGGGAAAGCTCAGTGGTCGGAGCACTCGCTTTCCCCCAGCCAAGTTAAGCAGCGTCGAGCGTGGTTACTAGTTGGATGGGTGACCGTTTGCGCGCCTTGGCTTCAGTACAATTCCCCCAGTTCACCCAGCTGTAAATGGGTACCTGCCCTCTTTAGGGTCAGGGAAGGTAAAGCAGCGAGGGAGAGGAGATGGGCGCCGCCCTCAATATGCTGGCCCTAGAGAAGTGAGGTCTCTGACGCCTCGCTCCCCTACGACCTTACAGGTTATGGGACTCCTTTACCTTTGCCTTTTTACTTGTCTGTCTGTCTATATATTGTAATTGCCCTTCATGAGATGATTAAAGTGTTTTTGACTTGACTTGACTATGGTTCTGTGTCTGTCTCTGTTCCCATTCTGTCTGTCTGTCCGTCCGTCTGTCTGTCTATTTGTCTCCATCTCTGCCTCTCTCTGTCTCTCTGTCTCATTCTCTGCCTCTCTGTCTCTGCATCTCTCTGCCTCTCTGTCTCTGCCTCTCTCTGTCTCTCTGTCTCCCTGTCTCCTCTCTCTCTCTCTCTCTCTCTCTCTCTCTCTCTCTCTCTCTTTCTCTCCTTCTTGTTCTGTACCTTCCTCTATTGTCTTTGTCTCTGTCTACTCCCTCTCATTGTTCCTACTCTGTCTTTCTGTCTAATTCTCTAAGTCCGTTCGTCTCTCTCTCTGTTCTGTCTCTCTCTCTCCATCTCTCTCTCTCTGTCTTCTCTTGTCTGTCTCTCTGTCTCCTCCTGTCTCTCTCTCTTCTCTCTCTTCCTCCTCTCTCTCTCTCTCTCTCTCTCTCCTCTCTCTCTTCCTCTCTCTCTCTCCCTCTCTCTCTCTCTCTCTCTCTCTCTCTCTCTCTCTCTCTCTCTCTCTGTGTGTTTCCTCTGTGATGTATTCAGAACAAATCTTCTGCGTTGTACATGATATGAACAATGCCAATAGACGAACTTTTCCTTATGTATGATATAAAAACATAGTTCTGATTTTTAAAAGTTTGTATCAGTGTTGCTTTTAACAAAAAAATCATTATTTCGTCTGAAGTACTTTGCAAAATTTGAAGGAAAAGAAATAACTGCAATTATTATGACATGGTCGCGATTTTGAAAGTTTAATACTGTGACTTTTTAAAAAAACACATAATATTATAAATGGCCTTGTTATTTGGGCTACAAAATATGTTTGGAGAGAGAATGCTGAAATATAAAGGTAAAAGATGAATACTGTTACACTGTGCAATATCGGAAGCCAATGTTACATGCAATAAAGTGTGTTTGTGTGTGTATGTGTGTATGCGTGTGTATGTGCGTGTGTGTTTTGTGTGTGTGTGTGCGCGCGCGCACACGCGTTTGTGTGTAGTTGTGTGTATGTGTGTATATGTGTGTGCGATTTGTGTGTGTGTGCGCGCGTGCGTGTGTGCGTGCGTGCGTGCGTGCGTGTGTGTATGCGTGGGCGTGCGTGTGTGTACGTGTGTGTGTATCTCTGTGCGTGCGCGTCAGAGTAT
>CM054141.1:57049004-57064004 GCA_028751875.1 Rapana venosa
CACGTGCGAACATTTACGACAAAAAAGAAACGTTCCTTCACTATAAAGAATATTCTTCCTTCATTTCTCTAAGAATAAGAGTATTGGAACAGAGTGTGGACCAACACAGACTCGTAATTGAGATGACGAGAACAGAAACTACACATGCTGCATGCAGTGACATCAGAAGCTAAACTCATAAATTATTCCTTGCATAGAAAAAGCAAAAAAAGGGAAAAAACCCCAATAAGGATGCTTAGCCAGCACACTTAGACACACACACATTCGATAGGGATACATGGATCTAAATAACCACAGGCACCCATACCCACATAAGCACACGGATATTTCAATAGACCTGCTGCACTAGAGACAGCCAGACAAACCTGAATATGTTAACAAAGATTCACACGTGCAAAGACTTGATATAAAATTGCTTTAATCGAAATAATTGTCTGTACTCCAAAAAGTGTTTCTTACATTTAACTGAATACTTTCAAAACGAAGGTAAAAATGCTGTCGCCATAAGAACCTTCAAATGCATTTTCAGTCGCTTTAATGATATTTACTTTTCGCCGAACAGGAGTTTATTTTTTACATTAAAATAAATACATCCGAACAGACTTTTAAATGACTTTATCCCCTTGTTCATCGGCATTTTCAGTGTCTTTTTCACTTTTATTCATTTCCTTTGCTCGCCGCCTTTTCATCTCTGCCTTCAGGAACACACAACACTGCCCCCCCCCCCCCCCCCCTATGTTCTTCAACAACACACACAACACTTGAAAGCTGGTACAGTGTCAGAAGAGTTCAGAAGAAATCCTTGAGATCTGGCATTGCCCTGTTCTCTCTTCTGTCGCTTCTTCGTCAGTGCCGCTTTCACATGCAAGAACTCTTGTGGGGGCATCGAACGTTGATTACTGTCTTTTATATTTGATAAGTGTTTTAAAAAAAATGTGTTTTATTTTTTAAAAGTATGTGTGTGTGCGTGCGTGCTTGCGCGCGCGCGTGTGTATGAGTGTGTGTGTGTGTGTGAGTGTGTGGGTGCACACTCGCGCGTGTGTGCATATGTATGTGTGCACGCACTCGTTTGTTTGCGTGCGTGTGTGTGCTTGCACCTTTTCCCCCATTTTCTCAACTTACGTGAGCCTTATTTGTCCTCTTCTCATCAAATGGGATGCACCATAACCATGATAAGGAACTACATCTCCAGATTGTTTATGTCGTGCGTCGAGTCCCCCGTCTGTCTGTTCATGTGTCTTCATCCCTCAAGTTCCCCCTATATGGAAGTCTTGTTAAGAGAGACGTGATCACAACACGCTACCTTCCTTCCTCATCTGCCCAACAGACAGAATGGCTTCCTGTGGCCTAGCTTTCAGGATCATCCAATGCCACGCTGAGTTGCTGCCTCTGTTATTCCGCCAGGAAATGTGGAGAGAGACCTTGCGAACTATTTTTGTTTGGCAGCCGTGGGATTTTAATTCAATGTCGGTAGTGACTGCTCAGCTTTCACACGCTTAAAGTAATACGGAAATGTCGAGTAGTCTGAACAGCGGCAGATTGGTAGTGAAGCTGTTCTCTTCGCTGTTCAAAACCCTGTTCCTTTGGCATGGCTGAAGTTACAAAACCCAGTCTGACCTTGACTTCAGCTGCAGAGTGGCCATATTTGTTCAGGGTGTGGCCAAGATATTTTCTTTAAGGACTCTACTTCTTCAAGGTGTTGACCATTCATGACGATACTTACTGAACGGCATTTGCGCTCCTACCATGCTCTTCTTGGCACTGATCTCAATACTATAAAAGCAAGCTCGTTTTTCTAAATTGCTTCAAGTTGTTGCAGTTCGATGGTGATGCCTCTATTAATAAACAGCAGATTACAAATGGATCTACCTCCAACAGATACAGTGTTGTGGCATTCAAAATGTGTCTCTTGAATGATCTACTCAAGAAAGAGGCTAGATAAAATGAGCGAGAGTTTGCACCTGTGTATGAACCCTACTACCACTGGTAAAAAAAGAAATCTCCTGTCTGGCTGTTTTTAAGGATTGCACCGCTGGCAGGCACATCACAGACAAAAGATAAAAGACAGGCAGACAGAAATAGAAATGATAGATGCGCACTCACCGTCAAATGCCGCAAAAAGGACAGTTAGAATATTGTGCGCATCACGTTTTGTCAGGAGACGGAAACGACGTCATTGGTAACGCACGGTCTGACATCTGACACAGCTTCCAATGAAAGAGGGGGTCAACCAGTGCAGCTGTCGTGCATGTGCTGGAAACGGCCGCGTTCACACACGATGATGCATAATACCGCGCTGGTAATTGTCCCATCCGTTTGGAAAGTCAAGCGATATGGCAGATAACAGCAATCTATTGCACGTTAATGATTACCTAGCATAAAAAATAAAGATTGGGAATGGGAGTTACTGAACACAAAAATAAATAGTCAACGAGCAGGGAGGGAGTGAGGGAGAGAGAGAGAGAGAGAGAGAGAGAGAGAGAGAGAGAGAGAGAGAGAGAGAGAGAGAGAGAGAGAGGACAGACAGACAGACAGACAGACAGACAGACAAACAGAGAGTCAGACAGACGGACAGTCAGAAACAAAGAGAAAGAGAGAGAGAGGGTGTGTGTGTACGTGGGAGAGAGAGAGAGAGGGGGTGGATGAGCAGGAGAGAGGACACAGATACAAATTCACAATGAAACAGACAAAATTTATTCTCTGACAAAAACAGCACTCCCCTCTTACCACTTCCCCCCTACCCACCCACCCCGCCAAAAAAAAGGAAACCAAGCAAAAAGAAAAAAAGAAATGAAAGAAGAAAACTTGCACATACTAATCTAAAAGGATGTCTGCTTATAGTGGCCATAAGCCACACAAAACAAAGTTTCTTCAAGAAATCGTGTCCAACAAGCTTTGTGAAGTGACAGACATGACGTCAGTAGATAAAGTATCGTCTGACACATATTGTAGCTTTCAAAGAAAGAGTAGGTTCAGAGAGTGCAGCAGCTACCATACCAGTTCTGGAATCTTCTGGAAAGGTAAAGGTAACTCTTAACCTATGTGGTCGTAGGGGAGCGAGGCGTCAGAGACCTCAGAATCTCTAGGGGCCAGCATACTGAGGGCGGCGCCCATCTCCTCTCCCTCGCTGTTTTCACCTTCCCTGACCATAAAGAGGGCAGGTACCCATTTACAGCTGGATGAATTGGAGGAACTGTACTGGAGTCAAAGCGTGCAAACGGTCACCCATCCAAGTGGTAACCAGGCTCGACGCTGCTTAACATTGGCTGGAGAAGGCGAGTGCTCTGATCACTGAGCTATCCCGTCCCCGCAGAAACTTTCATACAATGATATATTATAGTATTACGGTGCTGGTAATTATTGTCCTCATCCATCCGCATGGGACAATTCAGCAGTGCGATACCCAAAAAAACTCACTTTCAGAAAGTGAAAAGTAAAATGCACATAACCAGAAATAAAGACTTGGAATGAGAAAAAATGTATAAAAGAAAGAACAAAAAATAGACCAAAAACGACAAGAGAGAGAGATAAAGAGAGAAAGAAACACAGAGACAGAGAGACAGAGACAGACAGACACACAGACAGCAGGAAGACACACAGGCAGCGAAAGAAAAAGATAGACATACAGAAACAGAGAGATAAGCCAGAGAGAAAGATAGACAGACAGATAGACAGACAGAGACGAAAGTAGAGACCTAGCCAGACAGAGACAGAGCCAGGCAGCCAGACAGGCAGACAGAAAGACAACATGCAGATACACAGACAGACGGATAAGCATAAATGAACAGAGGCAGAAAACAGAGAGAAAAGCGTAAACTCACAAGCATCTACAACAGTGTGCGAATGCACGCAGAACATCTTGCGCACACGTTAAAATCCTGTTCCGCTTTTCGTAAGAGTAGGCCATTGTGTGCCGGTGGGAACAGATGATAATTTACGAAACCGCATACACACGGGGACTGGAACAAAAAAGCACATAAATGCTTATTCCATTATCCTCGATATAAAATAAATAGATACATAAATAAATTAATTAATTAATTCATTAATTAAATATATAAAAAAGGGAATAAAAAACACAGATAGAAAGAAATAGCATCCATGGGGTCACCACTGCGTACTTCTTGTTGAAACCAACACAGTTTGTTGTGTTTTTATTCTCGCCAGAAAACCGTCTCCATCAAGTTTTATTAATGGGCAGAAATAGCGATATTCAAGTATGAATGGTTTTACAGCTCAATGTACTCTTAATTGAAGAAAAATATATAGAATGATTTGGTCGTTTCTGTTGATTTTGCTTATTTACTTGTCTGTTGTGTGTCTTCATTTCTTTTCAAATTGAAGACAACAACAACAACAACAAACAACAACAACAACAACAAAAACACACACACACACACACACACACAACAAAACACACACTCCACACACACACACACAACACACACACACACACACAGGCACACGCAGACACACGCAGGCACACAGACACACACGCATATCTCTCTTTCACACACATACCACACACACCTACACACACCTACACACATACACAGAGAAACACACACACACAGACACACACACACCACACACACACACACACACACACCACACACCACACACACACCACAACACACACAACACACACCACACACAACACACACACACGGCCGCATACAAAAAAGGAAAAGATACAACGCAGAAACAGAAGTTTGATACTTATTTTGCAGAGCAAACTTTCTTTTGGTAAGACATAATCTGTACCATCGATCTGTCTGCAGGAGAAAATTGACGTCATTTTGCAACGTCTGGTCTGTGTTTTCCATTGGACGAGCGGTTCAATCAGCGCCATTGTAATGCTATCCCCTTACTCCAGGTCTAGTGTGATAGTTACGGTAAATATGATAGTTATGATAAATGTGATAGTTATGGCAAATGTCCTCAGTAGCATGAGGAAAGTGCAACCAAATGTTATGCGTACTGATCTTTTATATCATAAAGGAAAAGAAGATGTTGGTGTTTTTTGGGGTGTTTTTTTACGTTTTTATGCTAAAACCTCAAAGGTCAACTAAATGTGAGATTTAGCTTATGTGAATTGCCCACGATTGCTTTATATGAGAATGTATGACAGGTACATGGATACACAGAACAAAAGATTATACTATTTCAAAAGACAAGAGAACAATTAAACTCTAAAAAAAACTACATGATTCTTTTCGTAAATCGTAACCATTAATTTGATAAAAGATTGGGGAAAAAATGTTATTACGCAAAATTCAGTCTTACACATAACTAGACAACATATGGAATAAGATGGCTTGATGAAAAAGAAGCAAATGCATTGCTTATTAAATCTACCATCTGGAAATAAAAATTTGGCTTGACCTGACTTGACTATATTGTCAGTGACACTGACATGTGTACACCATTTTTAGGAAAAAGGTATTTCAGAAGCATTCAGGGGTATGACAGTTCTGGTAATTATCTCATCAGCCAATGCAGGAAAAAGGAGTAAACTCATGCGTGTGTCCTTCAGAGTATCAAGCACACTTTAGAATATAATTCATTTTGGGGTATTGAGGAAATAAGCTGGTTGATGGAGGAGAAATTGGGGAGAAATAAAGCTGAATACATGGTCAGGACTTTAAATACACTAAAGAAAAATATGTCACACGTTTTTGAAGGTGGAAAGAAAAACAGAAACATAGACAGAAAGACAGAGACAGACAGATAGAGACAGACAGACAAAGACAGAAACAGAGCCAACCAACAGAGAGATAGAGACAACCAAGTAAACATACACAGAAAGACAAAAGAGACGAAAGGTAAAAGAATAAGAGATAAAATGATGGAAAAAGAGACAAGACTGAACGTGTTTAGCCTATTGACATCATACTAACAACAACAGCAGGAAAACCAAGCTTCTCGGAAACAAAGGCAATATTTATGCTTAGTGTGTACACTTAAAACATTACTTCGACAATCCATAACAGTTTGTCAACACAGGTTGATATGGCGTCACTGGATAGTGTGTGGTCTCATAGACGCTATATTTCCCAAGGGAAGATAGTTAAGCTCGTACTTGTTTTATGAACACACTTGGTTTTACTGTCTGCTACTTTCTCACGAACTCGAGACTATTAAACGTCAAACAGTCGTCCATGTTATCGGAGTAGAAATGCGAACACAGTACTAGAACAACATAAATAGAGAGTATTAAAAACAATAACAGACAAGCGCACTGCGAAACTGATACAAAGACACACAGAGACAACATACATACAAACAACCCACCCCTCCTAAAACAAAGACACAGAGAAAGAGGAAGGGTGCTACACTTTCACTTTCCAGAACAAAGAGCCCCTTTACCAAATCACTACCATTACTCTGTCTGCACGAGGGGAAATGACGTCATTTAGCGATGGATGGTTTCACACTAAGAGTGACTCCCCATGAGACTACAGCTTAGTCAGTGTCATTGTAATGTCCCAGCCTCACACACGATTAAATCTATCAGGGTTGGGGTCGAATGTTCACAGCATGTAAAAAGCCAGAGACTACATATGTATATACTTGATTCTCTGATTACAAAAAAAAAATCTAGAGTAAACCTTCAAAATGATACCCTTCCCAAAAAGGACAAGCAAGCACAAAAATTAAACGAAAATTAACAAAGCAGACCGACCTATGAATATTCAACATTATCATTGAGATGAAAAATTCGAGACATAATCAACAACAAAATAAAGCAATGTGGACACAATCCGAACAAAATTAATGGACACGTTGTGGAGTAGAAGTCCATAAAAAGGGCACTGCTGAAGCTGGAATAGGGCTACATTAACAGTGGTTAACATGACCACATACGCAAAAATATCACCGTTGGCGAACATCGAGGGCACTAGCCTAGGAACAAAAATGCTGCTGCTGTTGTTGTTGTTGTTGTTGTTGTTGTTGTTGTTGTTTTTAGTGGTGTTGGTGGTGGTTGGGGTGGTACTGCTGTTGTTGTTGTTGTTGCTGGTGGTGGTTGTGGGTGGTGGTTGGGGTGGTACTGCTGTTGTTGTTGTTGTTGATGTTGTTGTTGTTGGTGGTGGTGGTGGTTGTGCTGCTGCTGCTGCTGTTGTTGTTGTTGCTAATGGTGTGTGATGGTGGTGGTAGTGGTGGGTGGAGGTGTTTCTGCTGTTATTGGTGGTGGTGGTGGTGGGGGGGGGGGGGGGGTGGGGGTGGTGCTGCTGTTATTGTTGCTCGTGGTGGTGGTCATGGTGGTGGTAGTGGTGGTGGAAGTGTTTCTGCTGTTATTGTTGTTGTTGTTGGTGGTGGTGGTAGTGGTGGTGGTGGTGTTATTGTTGTTGTTGTTGGTGGTGTGGTGGTGGTGGTGGTGGTTGGGGTGGTGCTGTTGTTGTTGTTGTTAATGGTGGTGGTGGTGGTGGTTGTGGGGGTGGTGCTGTTGTTGTTTTGTTGTTGTTGTTCTTCTTCTTGTTATCGTTGCTGTTCTTGCCGATGTTGTTGTTGCTGTTGTTCTTGTTGTTGTTGCTCGCTCCCCAGCTTAACACTCTGGAGGTCACCCACAATGTGCACGCAGACTCACTCATCATCCCATCTAGGAATCACTGTGAGATTGAAAATTGCACACTGAATGAATGAGAAGTTTCGCGTGCATTATCGTTTTTAAGTACCTCGCCATATAGGCAGCCATACTCCAACTTCAGAGGATTTTTTTTCTCTCCTTTAAAGGAGAGTACACGTTGTTGGTTTAAGAGCTTGTTCATGGATGTAGGCAGTCTCAACATAAAATTTTACAACATTAACAATATTTGAGTATATAGGCCTTGGAAATAAGCTGACATCAATAACTAACACAGCTTTTTGGCCTGAGCCAAGGAACGAAAACAACATGTAAAGTATATACACACAACAAACAACAAACAACAGCAACAACAGCAATAAAAACACACAGACACACAAGATAATGTCCCGAGAGAGAGAGAGGGAGAGTGCCCTTTGACAAATCACTACCATCAAGCCCACACACACACACACACACACACACACACACACACACACACACACACATACACACACACACACACACACACCACACACACACAAACACACACACCTCACACACACACACACCACCACACACAACAAGGAAATGATGCCACTCAGTGATGTATGGCTTCACACTCTGAGTGACTCTCACTGGAAGAACGGTTCAGTCAGTGCCACTGTCATCAGCGCTGTGGCCACTGTAACTGCCGCTTTCTCACGCAATGGGATATTATTGATAGTGCTGGGTACTGTTGGGATTAAAAAAACCAATTAAATCAGCTAGAGAAAGGCATATCGTTGTTTGTGTGTGTATGTGTGTGTGTGATGTTGGTGTCCGTGTGTTGTGAGTATGTGTTTGCTGTATGTGACTGGTATCCGCGCTGTGTGTCTTTGTGCACTGTAACTGGTTTTCAGAATGGATATAATATAGTTGTTACTGTTGTTAAAGCAATTACAGTAAAAGAACGGGTGTGTGTTGAGAATTGGAGTGGTGCAAATGATAGATGCAAGGGAGAAATAGTGATTTAGTTGTAAGGGTAGAATCAGTAAGAGTGAGAGAGCAGAGAGAGGAGAGAGAGGAGTGGAAGTAGACAACATACGAGTAGGCACAAAGACGAGTCGAGCAGAGAGAAGAGCAGAAGGGTAGACAAAAAAGAATAGTGTAGACGACAAAGCAGAAGAAAAGTGATAGAGAGAGAAAAGAGAAAAGAGAGAACAGAGAGTAGAACAGAGAGAGAGAGAGAGAGAGAGAGAAGAGAGGGGAAGGAGGAGAGGGAGAGACAGAGAGAGAGACAGAGAGAGAGAGAGAGTGAGAGAGAAGAAGACAGACAGAAGACAAGACAGAAGAGAAGAAGAGAGAGAGAGAGAGACAGAGGAGAGAGAGAAGAGAGAGAGAGAGAGAGAGAGAACTGTCACAAAGACAGAAACTCAAGCAACAATAGAAGAAAAGACATAAACACACACACAAAAATAAACACACAAACAGACATACAAACACAGACAGATGCGGAGACACACAGAAACGACGATAGATTACTAAGCGTCAAAACCCCAGGCCAGGTGAAGAACTCCCTGCCATCAAACTGTCTACACTGAGAGAAAGCGACAGTATCGGTGAGAGATTGATGGCCTCACACCTCGCATGACTCCCGCTGGAAGAAGTGATTAGTCAAAGTGATTGTCACGCCTATGCCTTTGCTAAACACTACCATTTTCACACTTGACAAAGCAGAGAAATTTTTAAAAGAAGACTCCAAACAAACAAACAAACAGCCTAGGCAAAAGAACCCTAAACAATCTCACAACAAACAACAAAAAACGAAAAACAAACTAGAACAAACAGGCATTCGATGTGGTTCTTTGTTGTAACTATACGCATATAATGCACACAAGTATGAATGTAGGAGCATATACACCCCATATGCATATAAAATATCATACAAGCTTGCACATGTATATAGCCGAGCAAAAACATGCATATAGAACCACAATCGACAAGTTCCACTATGACAGTTTATGATTTAAATGAA
The DNA here is from genome assembly GCA_028751875.1 of Rapana venosa. Taxonomy (NCBI): domain Eukaryota; kingdom Metazoa; phylum Mollusca; class Gastropoda; order Neogastropoda; family Muricidae; genus Rapana; species Rapana venosa. Next base: position 57,058,586 of record CM054141.1, read on the forward strand.
GGCAGGTATACAGACAATAAAAAAGCTTTTATTTACTAAACTAACTTTTTACATTCCAAGCAAAATGAAAACATGTGAACGCAACATTTGCATGTTGGCAAATATGACTAAAACTATCTGTACAAATCAGCTTATGAGAGTTAGGAGGGGTTGACAAAAAGTCAACAAAACTTGTTAGCTAGCTGTCGGGTAGAAATTGTGAAACAAGGATAACATTTATCCCAAATATCCTAGTTGTCTAGTTGGACAGAGGCAGAACAGAGAGAGAAATGGAGGGAACTGGTTGTTGAGTCTTTGAGGGTGCCCCCACGGTCGTCAGACTACGGGACAGATAGATTGATAGATCCTAGTTGTCTTCCTTTAAACACAATGTTAAGTTTCTTGGTTGAACTAGTTGCCTGTCATCTTTTAAGAAAGTGGTTCCTACTGTATGGGCGCTGACTCCAGTATTACAGTTAACTTGCTGGACATGTTGTTACTGAGCGTTCCTCACCTTACACCCTGGGGGGGTCATCAAGAATATGCAGTCTGAATCACATATCCCACCTCCGACACGCTGTGGTACCATACTATAAAAAAGGTAAAGGAGTCCCATAACCTATATTAAGGTCGTAGGGGAGCGAGGCGTCAGAGACCTCACTTCTCTTGGGCCAGCGTATTGAGGGCGGCTCCCATCTCCTCTCCCTCGCTGCTTTACCTTCCCTGACCCTAAAGAGGGCAGGTACCTATTTACAGCTGGGTGAACTGGGGGAACTGTACTGAAGCCAAGGCGCGAAAACGGTCACTCATCCAAATGGTAACCACGCTCGACGCTGCTTAACTTGGCTGGGGGAAAGCGAGTGCTCCGACCACTGAGCTATCCCGTCCCCTATACTATACCATACTATACAAATACTTATTATGTAACACTGGGGTGATAAGGATGCGTGTATGGCTGTTTTCAAGTAGCCTGATTAAGTGAGTAGCCACGTTCCGACTTCACAGGATTGTGTTAATAATTCTAATCTGTATTTCTTTCATGCAACAATAGTTAGCATGAGCTACATACGTTTCCATCCGTGATGGCAAGAATAGTCACTGGTCCCTTCGTCTCTTTCTAACAGCCCCTATGGAAGCTGCGTTACACCATTTGTCTTAGTTCAGGCCAAATACTTCGTCATATATCTATGTGCATTAAGGGTAAAGAGCTCCATTCAAATGGTGTCATTGTACATAGTTATAATAACCAAAACTATGTTGAGATACACGAGATTGTCTTCAGCCATGACCAACTCTTAGCATAACAGCACGCACTCTCATTCAAGAGAGACAAGCTATTCTCTGAATTCGAAGTATGTCTGCAAAGATATACAGTATGATTTGCACAACTCATCCAGCCTACACTTTAAATTCAACATCACAATGATTCCCAGGCGTAGTGATTGCATATTCTGGGTAACCTCTCAAGATTTGAAATCGTGCAACAAGAAAATAACAACAACAACAACAACAATCATTCCGAAAACTGTATGTTCATAAGCACCCTTGCTGTTTGTTTCTGCGAATAGCAAAGTAATATTGTAAAAGCCTTAAAGTGATGCTGATAACCAACAACTGAAGTAAAAGTTAACTCCTTTCAAATCGTTCAACTCCTAGCCAAGTATTCCTTATAGCCGCTGTAGCTAGGTACGTGTAAAGACTGAAACTCATTATAACTCCTTTCATTTCTCTTGCCTTAACACTCAAAGCCAATCCCGTTGTTTCCCACAAACTCCTTTATAATCCCTTTAGCTTTCCACTGCGTCTATTAGCTCCTAGTGTACTGTAGGACCGCTGTAATGACTCTATTTTGTATATGGCTTGGTGCTTAAGACAATAAGTTTTACTCTTTAGTTCAAAGGCAGAGCGCTACAAGTTTCATCTCTGGAGAGGAGGTATTCGGAAAACTAATTGCGTCAGCTTAAAAGCCTAAACAAGTTACACCATGTTCATAACTATCATCTAGTCACACACACTTCTCGCCCTGCTTTTAGTCTGGGTAAGTTTATTACTACTGTTGGCTGTAAAACTAAGTATTGCTACTGTTGGCTGTAAAACTAAGTATTACTACTGTTGGCTGCAAAACTAAGTGCGACAGTTTAGAAGCTGGAACAAGTTAGGCTGAAACGCTAGTATACATACTGTTTAAGAGGACGAACCGGGTACACACTTGTTAGGTAGGGCAGACGTATCGACATATTAGACCACGTCTCGCAAAATACAATAGAAGGGATGCACTTGCTCTTACATTCTTATAGTTATTGTGCAACTCTAATAATTACAAACTGAACAGGCTACAACTCTGTGGAAAATGAAGATTTGCGTCATGTTAGTTTTCCTTACTTGTTGTTTATATAATTCCACTGTAGGTTTCAATTGACCATTGATTGTATTTCTGTATGCATTCTATTGTATATAATTTTATCCATTGTAATTTTTCATATCTTACATTATCCAACTACTGTCTTTTGGATCTTTTAACTTATTGCAGAGATCTGAGGGATCGTAACAGTTTGTTTGGAAATTTTGAGGGAACATATATCATACACTATGAAATGCCATGATCTTGAGGGAGCTTTTGATAGAAAACATTCACTAAAGATAGAGGCAAATTTGGGGATAGCACTTCAAGAAACATTGTATAGATGTGATTGTAAAAGAGGCGTAGTTTTTGTTATTTGCTTTTTGTTATTGGTGGATTTTGTTTTCTTTATTGTTGTTATTTTTGGTAAACAGCTTTTTAAGCTACACACACACACACACACACACACACAGACACACACACAAACACACACACACACACACACGCACACAACCCACACGCACACACAAGCGTACACACAACACACAAACACACACACAATCACACAACACATACACACACAAACAAAAACGCACACACATAACACACACGCAAACGCACATACACACACACACACACTTGCGCACGCACACACACGCATTCCCGTTCACTCTTTTCTTGTTGCGATTGCACAAACAATGTAGCAAACACTGACTGATTATCAATCAAAGTTAATAGATCTGTTGACATGGCTTGATTAGTTTAGTGCAATGTAAATGTTTTGCAGCTCTATAACTACAGACACAAACCACAACATTACGTTCCTGCTTACCGAATACAAATAGTAGCTGCAATCTTGTTTACTGAATACACGCACGCACGCACGCGCGCGCGCGCGCACGCGCGCACGCACAGACACATAACGAGCGAGCGAGCGAGCGAGCGAGAGAGAGAGAGAGAGAGAGAGAGAGGGTTCAAGAAATAGAGAAAAATAGAACCGAGTAGACGATGAAGATTGCGTTGACACACAGACGGATGTGGGACACCAAAAACTACAAGGACACTATACTGGGTGTTTAACACCAGCTTCCCCCCTGTAAAACACTGCCATTGAGCTGTAAAGATTGAAACCTTGGTACTTGATGATAGATGGTCTCTCTCCGAAATAACTGCCCTTGAAAGAACTGCTCAGTCAATGAGATTGTCATGCGTATTCCTTTTCTTAAAACACGGTCATCATCATTACCGTCATCGTCATTGTCGTCATCGCCATCATTATTGTCATCGTCATTGTCGTTATCACCATCATCATCGCCATCATCATAGCCATCATCACCATCACTATCGTCGCCACCACCATCACGACGACGACGACGACGGCCACCACCACCACCACCACCATCACCACCACCGTCATCATCATCATCAACGTCATTATAATAATAATAATGAATAATAATGTATGGAATTTATATAGCGCTGAATCTTGTAAAGCAACAAATCAAAGCGCTCAGATTTTATTTCATACCACTTTAAGTCACGGCAGATTTCTCTCCGTGAAATTCGGGCTGCTCTCCCCGGGGAGAGCGGGAGAACGCGTCGCCACAGCGCTGCGCCACCCTATCACCCTTTTTTTTTTTTTTTTTTTTCTCGCAGCTGTATTTGTTTCCCTATCAGAGTGGCTTTTTTCTAAGAATTTTGCCAGGGACAACTCTCTTGTTGCCGTGGGATTTTTTACGTGCGCTAAATAATTACGTGTAACACACGGGACCTCGGTTTATCGTCTCATCCGAAAGACTAGCGCCCAGAGCACCACTCATGGTCTAATGGATGGGGGAAAAATTTCCGGTCCAAACGGGGTACGAACCGCCGCACACTTCAGACCCGGACTTTTCGCTTTCTAGACAGGCGCGTTACCTCTAGACCACCGATCCACATTATCATCATCATCGTCGTCATCATCGTCGTCATCATCATCATCATCATCACCATCACCATCATTTTTGTCGTCATCATCATTATCATCATCATCAGCAGCAGCAGCAGCATCATCATCATCATCATCATCATCATCATCATCATCGTCGTCATCATCATCGTCATCATCATCATCATCATCAGGTCCTAGACCAATACAGTCATTGGGGGTATACGGACGACGTGTGGGTTGACGGTGTTTTCCAGGCTGGTCTGTCTTTAGCCTTTCTCAGGAGCACTGCCAAGTGAAGGGCGGTCCAGTCTTTGATGATCTTCACCAGTTCTTCATCTCTCTGCCCCTGCAGTCTGGCAAGAGGATTACGACGCGTGACGTGTCCAGACCACGCCCGCTTTTTCCTCTTGACAACAACCAGGGTTTTCCCTGGCCCAGCTTCCATGAACACCATCTTTCCACACTGACTTGATGGTTCTGTCATCCCGCCAGGAAATGTGAGAAGCCTTCTGAATAATTCCATCCCAAAAGCTTGACTTTTCTTTTGCAGTTCTGCAGTCAAAAGGTCTATCTTTCACACCCGTACAGCAGTAGAGAAATGACGTGTGTTCTAAACAAATCTCAATGTTGTTGGGAAGCTAAGATCTTCTTTGCTAATTCCTTGTTAACTTTCCCATGGCCGAGGTTGCAAGCGCTAGACTGAGCTTTACTTTAGCTGCAAAGTGGCCAGTTTTATTCAGTGTAGATCCAAGACATTAAAAGGAGTCTACATCTTCAACTTGTCTATTTAGAACGATGTTAACGGTAAAACCTTTGGTGCTGTCTACTTCAGAAGACTGTTTTCCATTGACTGAATCCAGAATGACGAAAAACATGCTGATTATCTGACCTTTTCTGAAGTTTACAAAGAGAGTGAGATACATGCATTTTCTTCACTGATGGCGGAGTAATGCTTAAATACGAGACCGCGTGTAGCCCCCTATCTGCTATGGCTTTAAAACCAATACGTTCACAAACGCTACTTTTGATGTGCTTAGAGAATGCACATGCTGTTCTGACGCGTTATGTTTCAACAGCGCGCTATGTCACAATTCGTGGCGCTATGCCATAACTGCAACTAAGTGCATAGGCACACTAGGCGGGCTCGACGTGTTATGTCTTACATGTGA